>CM050166.1:164420595-165155595 GCA_027410445.1 Discoglossus pictus
GCTGGATTATATAATAGGGGCTCCGTAAATATTTCATCCCGCAAAGGGACGCCTTGGCTAGTCACAGAGACCATGCTCCAGGCCTTGAGGGTTTCCTGGTAGTATGCCGGCAACACTGAGAGGTATCTCCCAAACCCATCGGACCTGATAAGAAATAATTGCCGGTCATACCCCAGGTTGCGCAACTGGCGATAAAAGCTGGACGCCAGTGCGCACCACTACAGAGAGGGATCTGCATATAGGTATCTCTGCAGGTACTGAAGGCGGAAGGTGGACAACTGGGAGCGCATACATACCACTCCTTGCCCTCCCTCCACCAAAGGCAGACTTGCCACACTTGCAGACACCCAATGCTTTCCAATCCAGGGGAAATCTGACAAACTCCTCTGGATGTTGCTGACAAACTCGGGGGTTGGACTCAGCCGGTGCCAGATCTGAGAAGCCTCCAGCTGATTTATCACTAGAGTCCGCCCCCCAAGGGAAAGCATTTTTGCTAGACCTCTCCATCATCCTAGACGAGAGAGGACACTGTCCTCTAGCTCCCTCCAGTTGTCTGGGATGGAAGTGTCCGCAGCGGACAGGTAGACCCCCAGATATTTCATGACATCTGCCTCCCACGAGATGTTACGGAATGTGGGAGGCAAAGAGTCCACCTGTATGGAACCCTCTATAAGGCCTCTACATTTGGACCAGTTGATCTGAGCAGAGGAGGCAGCTGAATATACCTCCTGGCATTCTTTTGCCAGCTCAAGATCAACTGGGTCCTCGGCCACGAGGAGCAAATCATCAGCATAAGCTGAAAGGACGATTCACATGTCGGGTTCCCTAAGCACCAGCCCTGTGAGCCTTTTCCTCAACCGGCAGAGGAAAGGCTCGATGGCCAGCTCATATAACTGTCCAGACAAGGGACATCCTTGACGTACAGAGAGTGGGTCGTGACAATTGGTGGCATAGTGGTGGGGTACTCTGAGAAGGACCAGAAAATGGAGCAGAGGGAAGCAGAGGACTACAGACTACTCCTGCTAAATCAATGGATGGCATTCCTGCAATTATGGCATGGCCATGAGCTGGCAAGCTGGTTGGAGGAACTGGTAGAGAAAGAGATGGACTTGGAGGAACAGTACCTTGCCAGGATAGAGTCCTTGGGTGGCCGGAGAAAGAATCTCTATTTTCGTTTGGATCTAGAATATGGGGTCGAGTAGATTTTGAATGGGGATCCGGAATGTGGCATGTGGACTGCAAGGAGGCATAATAACTTGTTTGTTGAACGCTGCCGTGGTCTGGGAGTGGAACCATGGTTCCCGGAGGCTCCTTTGCTAGAACCCCTGGTTCGGCAAGAGCAGCAACTGGAGGCGGAGTATGTTCAATTGTGGGATGCTATACCCAAGAAGTATTTTTACAACTCAGACGGTATGTACCAGAGGGAGTATGTTCACTGGGGTTGGGGAGAGGCTTTTATGGATGGTAGACAAAGTGAGGAGTGGGGAGGGGTAAATACTGTCCCTTTACCAACTCCTGGGGATGGAGAATGTTGTCCCCTAGAACATGCAGCGACTGTGTCAGGGCCTAGTCCCAGCCCAAAGAGCCAGAGACCCAGTGGAATGTTCCCTGGGTGGGGTCAGATAATCCATGTCTGCCCCCTGATACCCCAAGAGATTTAATCCCAGAGGAAGTGGGAACTGCTCACAAGCTAGGGCCAGATAAATTAAGTCTGCCCTCAGAAGTTCTAGGCAAAGTGTGTTGACCAGAACTGCTAATGGATCCAGAGGCTCGGGATGATTATGTGATGGATGGTGGGAAGGGAGCCTTAGAGGCCAGGCTGGGTGGAAATGATGAGATTCCACAGCCTGCATCAGATAACCACTGTCTGTACCCTGACACCAAAGGGGAGTTGTTCCCAGAGGGGCTAGTGAAGCACAGAGCCCAGGAGGGCTATTTAAGAGACTGTGGGGAGGGAAAGGAATTGGTTTCTGGCTACAGGGAACCTGACCTCACACAGCAAGAGAGTGCCAGGGGCACAAAGAGCCAGGCCGGGGCAGCAAGAATGCCAGCCTTGGCAAAAGCGTTATGGGTGCAGAGTGGCACCATGATAGAGGGTGTACCAAGTGGGGAGATACCCTGGATAACCAGTGTCCAGGAGCCCACTGGAACAGACACCACTCCAAAGATCCATTTCAACATAAAGGACTGGGATAAAGTTGCTCAACCCCGGGCAATGGAGGAGTCCGGCACTTCAGCTGGATGGGAGCAGCATAGCCCCCCAGCCAAGTCAGAGGAGTGTAAGCACAGCTTGGGTGGGAGCAGCGTAGCTCCCCAAGCTGCAACGGAAACAGTGGGACCAGAGGAAGAAAGCCAAGAGGAGCTGTTCCTTTGTAGTCCCATAGGCCCAAAGAATGTTTTAGAGATCCCAGCCCAGCTGTGGGAACTGGCTGGGGGGGAACAGGTTTGCTATGGGACAGAAACTGTGGCCCACCTGTTGTACTCTGGGATCCCAGACTATTGGGGAGGGACCCTGGACTACTTGGGTAGGGGTGCAGGGGAAGAGCAATTTGCTCTATACAGTGGGAGCAAGGCCAAGGGCAGGGGGAGGTTTTTACTCTGCACCTTGGGACGCACAAGAACTGGCATAGCATACAGAGGGACTGGCCAAACCAGCAGATTCATGACTATCAGCGTAGCTGGGAAAATCAGGGATGTTCCCTGCCACGCTTGGGGGAGGTGTTGTCATGAATCAGCCAGTGGCCATATTGGATTTGGCGTGAACTATGCTGGGGCCATCTTGAGACTGGCCGCAGTGGCCTATATTGGGACTGGACTGTTATATACCAATAGCCACCATCTGGGGGCTGGTATATCATCCACAGTTGATGCCATATGGAGAGCAAGAGTTCTGGGTTTAGGAGACCCACTGTATATTGTGTTATGGGTTATAATATGTTAGTATTATATTGTATATTGTATTATGGAGTGATAGCTATGTTTTAATTAGTCAACACTCCCCCATTGTATAAACTCTCAGTCAGGAGTTGGCCATATGGTCCTTAGTGTAAACAAAGGAGATAGCAGAACAAAGAGATGTGCCAGACTGCCAGGCACCGTAGGACAATGGTATAGTACAGGGTCTTCCAGCCTCAATACTAGGGCCATAGGCCAGGGCAGAGATGTTACTCTCTCCACCGCCAGAGATAGAATGAGCTTGGTAGCCACTCCTGGGGTTGGCCCATGGGAGGAGTCTCATGGTTCCCACGTAGGGACCCTGTCTGATTGGCCAGAGGCAGTAATGTTGTATGCCTGTTTAAAAGATGTTGTTTTCCAAATAAAGTTGTTCATAATTTTCATCAAGACGTGGCGTGTAGATGTATTATTTACCCGGGGACATATGCTTGCAGTAAGATTCGTCAGACTTACTGTCAATATTGCTCAGCCTAACCCAAGGGCTGAGACATGATGTTCCTGTAATCAAGACTACCTCCAAGGTCCAGAGTAACCCAAATCCGGTCAACAGACCCCAGCCAGAGAGTGGGTCGTGACAGGGACCAATTGATTTTAAGTAAACACTCTGCAGAGTAATACAGGGTTGTTATATAGCCCACAAATTGTGGGCCATAGCCACACTCATGCAGAGTGGCTATGAGGTAACCATGATCCACCCTGTCAAATGCCTTCTCCTGATCCAGGGAGAGAAAGGCGAGTGACAGACCAGACCTGCAAGAGTATTGCAGGAGATCCAGGACCAGAAAGATACTGTCAAAGATAGTACGGCCCGGGATTGAATAGGACTGGTCAGGGTGAACCAATTGTGCCAGCACAGATCCAAGCCTACGCGAGATGGCTTTCGCTACTATCCTATAATCTGTGCTGAGCAGTGAGACCGGTCGCCAGTTCTTACATCCCCCTTTTTGGGCAGCAGGGCAAGTACTGCCCTGCAACAAGACAGGGGCACCTCCCCGGTCTCCAGGGCTTCCCCAAGGACCTCATGGAAATCGGGTCCCAGAGTCTCCCAGAAAAATTGGAAAACTCTACAGTCAGACCGTTCAATCCTGGAGATTTCTCACAGGAGATGGCATGGAGGGCTTCAGAGAGCTCTTGAAAATATATTGGCATATCAAGCTACTCCCTTACATAGCACTTTGCAGGCGTCTGGAGAAATAGGATCCAGAGAATAAAGATCTTTATATAAAATCCGGGCTCTGTCCCAGATACTCTCCGGATCTGTAAGGGGGGCACTGTCTTCATCTAGAAGACAGGTGATGTGTCTACTATTGCCCCTCTTCTGTGAAAGGCTTGTGACATATAATGACTAGATGTATATAGTTTTCGAGTCGGGATTGGGTCACCAGACCGGCTCTCACCCTGACGTAGGTGAAGCTGTCTGATGCCCCTGAGTTCTGTTCTCGCCAGACATCCTCTAAGGAGAAGTGGGTGATGAGCTCCTGCATGGCTGACACAGAAGGAGGGTAAGGCTCTATACCATTTCGGTCCAGAGCATCGAGGGTACAGTTAAAATCCCCCCCCCCCCCCCCGAGAACCAAACACTCATCTGCGTCAACCGTCTCTAAGAAGTGGGACAATCTGGCAAAGAACCTCACTCTCTCGGGCCCTCTGGCAGGGGCATATACATTAACTAGGTTAATTACGCTACCCTGCTCTCGGACCCGGAGGTGGATTAGACGGGCTGGGATAACAGATTTCACAAGCAGCAGCTCTGGCTAAAAAGACTCTGAGAACAGGGTCACCACTCCACACGACGTTGATGTGAAGTGGCTGAAGAAGACCCTGCCTCTCCACTCCAGTTGCCACGAGGCCTCAGCCTCTGGAGTGGTATGTGTTTCCTGCAGGAAACAGAGTACCCTTCCTGATATAAACAGGAGAGTACCTGGAACCTGCAGAAACAGTCTTGACAGCCGTTGGTATTAAGCGTGCTGATGTGCAAAGCCATTACTGCGTGTCAGGAATTGTGGGTTCCTCAGTCTCTTGAGACTGTTGATAGGCCATGCACATTTTATAGAAATTCCGGACGCGAAAATGCTCCCCAGTCCCAGAATTCTTGGCCCTATTGCTGACCTCTATATTGCTGGAGAGAGTGGATAATAAACGACATATTACTCCACTTTCTCAAGGCCAGCTGCACCTTCTTTTCTTTTGCCCATAAAGGGTGCTTTCAAGGTATTGATCTAATTCCTTTACAGGGATAACCCACTTAGAATCTGATGTCCCATCTTGTGGATCACCCCTGGGCTCCTCTTGGCTGAGGGCTTTTACCCCATCCTCCCCAGCTGGGGTCAGTTTCCTCGGCTTCATTCTAAGGGACCCCCTCTTGGATGATATAGAAGGAGTCCCTTTATCACACTTCACACTAAATAGTGGACCCTGAGATTGCTATTGCACCCCTGCAGCTTCAGGAGTGCATTCAGTGGTAGCTGGCTGCACAGCAGTGGCTGGCATGGCTTCCTTAGTGGAAGCCTTGGAGGCTTTATATGCCTCCTCTGCCATTTCCACCGCTGCTTGCTCAGCTTGGATTGCACTGATGTTAGGATCAGTGGAAGGCTGAGGAGGGTTGACAAGCTCCCCCATGGTGTTAACAGGAAAATCTGCCTTATCACCCTCCCCCATATCCACTTCCCCTGGTGTCGAATCCCCCCTGCCTGACAAATCTATTGGGTCCTGAATGGGTTCAGGCTTATATTCCCCCCCTCCGGTAGTGACTCAGCCTGGGGATCTAAAAAAGCCTGAGGTATGTCACTGGAGAGTGATACTGGAGAAGGATACAGACAGGCACCTACGAAGCTCAGCACTTCAGGGACACTGACCACCCATTCAGCAGGGGCTTTACTGGGGCCCCCCTCATAGGCCAGAGGCAGAATCTGATCTTTCTTTTCCACCCGTGACTCACTTGGGAGACCCTCTTGCCCCTGCTTTTCCTCTAGACCCTTATACACATTATCCCCGTTTAGGTCTGGAGGGAGAGTTGTGTGGTCTGGCACCGGCTGGCTGAGTGTAATAACCAGGCAAGACAATGCCACCGGATGAGGAGAAGATGTTTTACTCCTCTCTCTGCTTTTGGAGGGAGGTGTTCCAAAATAGAGCACCTCCCACTTATCAGCTACCTCCCTGTTGGTCTTATGTGTCCTCTTTCTGGGGACGTACCTCCTGGAAGAGGAGCCATCACCAACTGCCTCCCCTGTAGAGGGGCCACTATCCCTCCGCTCATCCTGTGCCCCCACATCAACTGATGCCCCTATCCTGGGGGCAGAAAGGGACCCCGGGGAAACCGCCGCGACACTGGGAGGGCCGGTAACACCCTTCCCCCTGCTCCCTGCGCCTGCAGCCCCCCTGGAGACCGCAGACACAGACGACCTCGTGGGGAAGAAGGGGGCCCGGAGGCTGCGGCAGTGGCATGAGGAGCGGCCTCCCCACCCGAGCTCTCCAGGGGGGCCACGACCCCCGAGGTTCCCGCCGCCATGGGCCCAGCGGGGATGGGTGCCACACCAGTGCAAAGACAACACCGCACCTCCGAGGTGCTGCAAAACACTCTGCACAGCACCCCCTCAAATGGAATCCCCAAAAGACCCCTCGATGCCACCCGTGCCCCCAGACACCCGCACCCGCCTCCCGAAAGAGAGCACGCGTCCCAGCGCTCTCCCTCCGCACCCCAGCGGAAGTTCCACAATAGGTGTCTCTATTTCCCCTAGGATCCGCAGGCGGGGGCGCAGGAGGGAGTCCGGCAGGAAAGGGGGCACACCCGAGAGTGCCACCCCAGTGCCCAACCCTTCCAGGTGCTCAACCGGGACACACAATCCACCCACTGTTATGCCCCTCTGCGTGAGCTACCACCACAACAGAGGGGCTGACGACACCTGCCGCAGCACGCAGACAGATCTCAACACCACAAACCCCAGACATCCGACACTCAACCCCGCGCCCCCAGCGATCCGCCCCCCAGCCCCAGTGACAGCACCGCCGGAGCCAGCAGAAACCACCCACGACCAGGCTCCAGCCACAGGGGCAGCTCCGGTGGCAGAAAGAGCCCCTTCACCAGAAACTTGGGCCGCCCCATCCGTCCGGGGCCCACGCTGTGCAGCGCCGCAGCCCGGACCCCCAAGGGGTCATCACTCTCCCCCCCTGGCCCCTGAGGTCTCCCAGGCACCACATCCCTCATTTAAAAAATATATATATTTTAGTTTTTTTTTTGTTCCATGATTTCGACTGTTTTTCAAGAAAAAAATGCAAAAACACAACAAAACAAAAAAGAGAGAGAGAGACCCCCAGTGCCATCCAGCAGTAGAAGGGCCAACAGCTGATTGCAGCCAACACAGAAAACACAGAGGCTGTCGGCAAAGAAAGTCTCCCTCCAGACTCCTCCCCTCCAAACCTCCGACCTCCCCTCTCCCTGCAAACCCTCCATCCCACCATCCTCTCTGGGTTTCTGTGTCTTAACCTTTTTAGAAAACTTTAAAATATCTTCCCCTCCACTACCCACAAAATGTCTCCCCTTCTCCCTCCCCAAAAAACACAAAACCCAACACCAAACCAACAAACCAAACAAAACCTGAAAACGCAGAAGTGAAGGGCAGGAGTGAAGGCGCAGTGCCAGGGGAGGGGCGCTGCAAAGCATCCAGGAGACAGCCCACCTCCACGGGAAAGAGAGCCGAGCCTGCCTCCCAGAAAACTGAAAACCAAATGAAACCAAGAAAACCACAACAAAAAAAACCCAAAACCAATAGCACCGTGCACAAAGTGCCCCCAAACAAAAAGGTGAAAAAAGAAAATTGCACCCTGAGGGACCAAGGCCCCAAAAAGCCTTCCCCGGAGAGACCAGGGATGCACACAACATGCCCCGGAGTCCTCTGTCCAGCTCAGACTGAGCTCCCTCCCTCGGCTGGGTGCTAATCGGACATTTAAAGGTGGAACCCAGCTGAGCTTGCTTTTTTATATATATATATATATATATATATATATATACTGTATATATATATATATATATATATATATATACACACATATATGGGACGACGACTTTTGGGTGAGCACCAAAATGGAGCCCTAACCCATAACCCTCTAACTCTAACCCTCTAACCCCCTTACCCTCTAACCCCCTAACCCTCTATGCCCTAACCATCTATGCCCTAACCCCTTACCCTCTAACCATCTAAACCTAACCCCCTAACCCTCCATGCCCTAACCCCTTACTCTCTAACCCTCTAAACCTAACCCCCTAACCCTCTAACCCTAACCCCCTAACCCTCTAATCCTAACCCCCTAACCCTCTAACCCTCTATGCCCTAACCCTCCATGCCCTAATCCTCTAACCCTAACCCCTTAACCCTCTAACATTAACCCTCTAACCCCCTAACCCTAACCCCCTAACCCTCTCACCCAAACACCCTAACCCCCTAACCCTCTATGCCCTAACCCCCTAACACTCTAACCCTAACCCTCTAACCCTCTACCCCTAACCCTCTAACCTTAACCCTCAAGCCCCCTAACGCTAACCACCTAACCATAACCCCCTAACCCTAACCCCCTATCCCTCTATCACGAACCCCATAACCCTCTACGCTCTAACCCTCTATGCCCTAACCTTCTAACCCTAAGCCCCTAACCCTTTAACCCTAACAAAACCTCTAACCCTAACCCCCTAAATTGCTAACCCTAACCTCCTAACCCTAACCCCCTAACCCTCTATGACCTAACCCTCTATGCCTTAACCCTCTAACCCTAACCCCTTAACCCTAACCCTCTAACCCTAAACCCTCTAACCCCTAACGCTCTAACCCTCTGTGTCGTAACTCTCTATATCATAATCCTCTATGTCCTAACCCCTAACCACCTAACCCTCTAACCCTAACCCTCTAACCCTAACCCTAACCCCCTAATCCCCTAACACCCTAACTCTCTATGCCCTAACCCTCTATGCCCTAACCCTCTATCCCCTAACCCCTTACCCTCTAACCATAACCCCCTAACATAAACCCTCTAAACCCCAAACCCCAAACACTCTAACCCTCTATGCCCTAACCCTTTATGCCCTAACCCTAACCCCCTAACCCTCTAATCCCCTAAGCCTTTAACACTCTAAACCTCTAACCCCTAACCCCCTAACCCTCTAACCCTAACCCCCTAAACCTATAACCACAACCCTCTAACCCCCTAACCCTCTAACCCTAACCCCCTAACCTAACCCTCTAACCCTCTATGCCCTACACTACCCCCATTTACTCTTCGCCCCTCTCCCTTCCCAGTGTCTCTTCCCCCCTTCTTTCCCCCTTATCTTCCTCCTACTCCATTTCCCCTTATCCTCATCCTCCCTTTCCCCCTCTCCCAAGACTTCCCCTCTGCCTCCAATGACCCCCCTTTCACCTTTCTTACCTTGATCCGGTGGGCTCCTGTTGCTCTCTCCCCTGTCCGGAACCGGGATATGCTAATGACATGACGCGCACGTCATTAGCATATGCCGGTTACTGTACACACCTAGAATACACGCTGCCGGAGAGAGAACACCAGGAGCCCAGCGAATAAGGGGGGGGGGGGGTTATTGTAGGGAGAGGGGCGTCATTTTAGGGAGGGGGAATATTGTAGGGAGAAGGGGGACCATTGTAGGGAGACGGGGGATCATTGTAGGAAGATGGTGGTCATTGTAGGGAGAGGGCGAAAGGGAGGATGAGGATAAGGGGAAATGGAGTAGGAGGAAGATAAGGGGGAAAGAAGGGGGAAGAGGGGGAGGGAGAGGGGAGGAGGATAAGGGGAAATGAAGAAGGAGGAGGATAAGGGGAGAAAGAGGGGGAAAGGGTGGAAGGTGGAAGAGGGGAAGGGTGAAAGGTGGAAGAGGGGGGAAGGGGAAAGGGGGTGAAGAGGGGGGAGAGAGAGAGGGGAGAGAGAGGGGGGAAGAGTAGATGGGGAGTAGAGGGTAGTAGAGGGGGTAGCGGGCCAAGATGGGGGCAGTGTAGGGCAGGAGGGTGTAGCGGGCCTAGATGGGGCAGTGTAGGGCAGGAGGCGGTAGCGGAGCTTAGATGGGGGCAGTGTAGGGCAAGGAGGGGGTAGCAGGGCTTAGATGGGGGCAGTGTAGGGCATCCTCCCTTTCCCCCTCTCCCAAGACCCCCCTCTGCCTCCAATGACCCCCCTTTCCCCTCTCTTACCTTGATCCGATGGGCTCCTGCTGCTCTCTCCCCTGTCCGGAACCCAGATATGCTAATGACGTGACTCGCATGTGACGTCAAGTTATTAGCATATGCTGGTTCACGGACACACCCAGAAAACTCGTTGCCAGGGAGAGAATTCCAGGAGCCCAGCGGATCAAGGTAAGAGAGGGAGAAGGGGGGTCATTTTAGGGAGGGGGGGTTATTGTGGGGCAAGGAGGGGGTAGTGCAGCCTAGATGGGGGCAATATAGGGCAGGAGGGGGTAGCAGGGCATAGATGGGGGCATCAGAGGGCAGGAGGGGGTAGGGGGCCTAGATGGGGGTAGTGTAGGGCAGGAGGTGAGGCAAAAAAGCGGGAACAGAGTGGGAAGGGTTTGTTATCATGGGCTTTTTATAGCCTTCCTGATGTCATATCTAACATTAAGACTCCATAGGCTTGTGGGCGCTCAGAGGGAACGGTCAGGGGTGTTCTTAGCAACTAGGCAGCCTCCAGCATTGATTGGTTGATGCTGGATGCTACCAGTCAGGAAAATTTAACACTGCATTTGTACACACTGAAGTGGAGCATTAGAGCTCAACGCTCACTCACACTGTAATATAGCAGTACTAGGGAGAGAGACACCAGGCAAGGGGTAAGGCACACAAAGGGTTAATTTAAAGTAATAGATACATATTTTTAACAAAATCATATAAAAGAAGACAATAAAGGTGATATGCAAATATAGTTACATTGTATTATCTATATAAATTTAAAATACAGTGTTAAAGTGATTGATAATTTTTGGGGGGCGTCTGCCCCTTTGCCCCTATGCACCAGCTGCCCCTGATAATGTCCTATATTCTATTACTCAGAGACTTCTTTTTCTCTACATATTTAACTTTTTTACTTAATTGACTACCATTTTCTAAGGCATGAACATTTTACACAATACTTTTTCAGCACATATTTTTGATTAATTACAGTTTTCAGACAATCTATGCTTGGACAGGAAGTTAGAGCTACATACAAGTTGCTTTATAAGAAAGAACACACTTCAAATTCAAATATGTTTGGTGATATGCACTACAGATAAACACAGATCATGAATATAATGTTACAGTTTAAAACTGTAGCTGTAGGTTGATTGACTATTGATCTTGTGAGTCAATCAGATTACCCAGTTCAGAATACTAATATTTTTTTCTAAGGACTGCTCCCTCTCTGATTCATGGATCTGTAACTTCCAAGCTGTTCAAACTCTAGATTTTTTACAGTTAATCTTCTTAAGGCATGTACTTTTATATTAGAAAGTGCTGACAGAACTGAAAGTTGTGAGAGTATCTGATTTTGAGTGCTTACAATCTAGATCAGTTATTGTCAACTCTTATTGAGCCAGAGACCGGCTATCAACCACCATGAATTTGCAAAGACCGCCTTTGAGGTCCAAACCATTATTAACAGATCTTTTTGGACCACTTAATGATTTTAATGCCTGTATATTCTGATTGTTATGCATTTTAGTGAACATTTTTAATTGAGATTCATCATTTTTGTAATACTTTTTATTCTGTGAACCATGAACCATGAAGAATGAAGCTAATAGACCACTGATAATCTACGAACCACAGCTTGGGAAACATTGCAGTAGAAGAGAGTGGTTTTACTTGACCATGTGGTAGCTGGTAGGGCATCTAAAAGAAAACAAGAGAAATGATCAATCTTTGTTACTTTACTGTACCACTGACAACCTCTCCCTGAAAGAGCTATGTCCTCTCCATTTTCCCCAAATGACTTTACAATGGGAAGTAGGTGTCTCTGGGATTGGCCTTGTGATGACCCACATGAAGGCTCTAACCCCCTACCTTACTGGATATGGTTGTAGACAATTACTATTACTCTCCCACCTTTCCTGTCCCTGCTGGTTCCACTACCAGAGACAGCAAATGTCAACAATGCACCGTGCAGCTTCATAAACAACTTGCCTGCAGGGATTATCTAGCAGTTGATAGGAAACCCAAACAGTATAATGAAGCTAACAAGTTGAGAAGGTAATTTTGAACATGTTTAAGTTTGAGATGTAAATACCAGAACCCTGGGATTACCTACCACACCCCTCAGGTTGGACAATGAGGGCAGATTGAGCCAACTGATTAATGGCAATAATGTAATCATGTTTGTGGGTTGAACCAAAGTTGTATTGTTAAGTTTGCCTATAAAAGTTCTGTTGAAAATAAAGTGAACAGTACCATCTTGGGACAGACAACATGTGTATGAACTGTATCTCTGGGGAGCCAAATGGTGAAAAGGAACTTTGTTATAATATCCTGCTAGGAAGACTATATGTCTGAGAGCTGTAGCATTTCCCTGGGATGACAAGGGTATTCCTCCCTGTTCAACAAACTGAAACCACTGTTCCAGCGTTTCAGAGCTTCATTGTTCCTGCAATCCAGTGTTCCTGTGTTCCAGATCCAGAACCCTAGCCTAAGAATGCTATCACCTGAAGGCTGAAATGATTTCCTCATGGGCTCCCAGCTGGGATGCCCCACTATACAAGGATAAAAAGCCAGAGGGGACGCCAATAGAGTAGAAGGGCCCTCAAAAACCCTCCCCAGACCAGACACTTGCCTCCCTGAGAAAGTGACCCAAGAGACAGAGGAGAGGCTCCTCTGGTTGGGTGATCAGAGATCCTTTCAGAAGGACACCTTCAAGGACCGGATGGATTCTCTGCTGGAGCGGATAAGAGGGATGCTAGCAGAGTGCCCAGAATATGTTGAGGACTGGCTGGAGGCTCTGATCTATGAGGAGGTGGAACTAGAGTATGGGTATATGAGCATATATATAATTTGTCAGATCACTACAAATATTATCTGTCAATTTTGATCACAGGAAAAACAAAAATTTACCATTAAGCAGTTATTTATTGGAAAAAAATGTAAGGCAAACTGTATTAGAAAACAAAAAATCTTGAATCACACTGGGCCATTAAGTAAACACACTGCACCTTCTACATATATTGTATCTCGGTGCTATTCACAGATTACAGTCATACAGAGGGGTGATACATGGATTGCACTCTTTGCATATTTTCTCTAGGCAATTATTGTTTTGTTTGTGTTCATATTTATTAACATTGATTAATACAAATCCCTGAATACACATCCCTTCGTAAAGATATGACAAACAGTACACAGTATTTGTGTTTCACAACATTACACTAGTGTCTAAATGCATACATGGAAGAAATCAATCACATATATAGTTGTGAGCATGCGGGCTGTTGCTCACGCTGCGCGAGCCCGCAAGAAATGCGTCCCTCTGCGAAGCGAGGGACGCAGTTCCCCGCAAAAGCGGGTCCTCGCGAAGCGAGGGGCCGCATTTGCAGTGGTGGAGCATCCCAACGTCCCCGCAAATGCGGATGTGTTACACAAACACACCACACACGACTTTTTAACAAAAAAAACCCAGCCAAAAAAAAAAACATTTGCGGAGGTGGAGGCTCCAACATCGGCTGTGTTAACACTCACACGACTTCTAAAAAAATAAATCTCAAAGGCGCCTCACACCGGTTACACACACACACACCGCGGCCGAGGGCCTCAGTTGCTGGCATGGAGCGCCGAAGGAGGGACCCAGGACCTCTGAAAGTGAAGTTATACCTCCATTTAAGTCCAAATTCCCGAGTTCAGACATACGAAAATCCCCTAAGCGAGAGAAAAAATGGCCGCCGAAAAAAACGAAAACGAGGCTCACCTCGGAAATCTGCATTAACCTCAGAACCAACCTTAACGTAACAAACACCCACACGCACGAAAAATGGAGGAACTGCGCGCACCTACAAACAGTCAAAACACACCAATTACAAAAACGACATAAAAACCTTACCCATAGCAAGGGGGGGCACCCAGGACCTCTGAAAGTGAAGTTACACCTCCATTTAAGTACAAATTCCTGAGTTCACACACACGAAAATCCCCTAAGCGAGAGAAAAAATGGCCGCCGAAAAAAATGAAAACGAGGTTTAAAGACCCAGGACAGCTCAGCCACCTAGAACTTACCCAAAAAGGGATTCAAGATAAGCTCGGAAACCCGGATTAACCGCAGGGGATCTGAGATAAGCTCCGAGCCCTGCATTAACTCCACATTAACCATCGCAGTGGGAATCGGGGACCCTCCCTGCAATCAAAATTCAAAATTCCTGCGTTACAGGTCCTTAAAGGACCGTAAAGGTCCTTAAAGGGCCCGTTGGAAAAGAAAAAAACCCACTGTCACCCTGTCACTCATGGGGGTCAATAGAGACCCCCATAAGCCCTTCATTAAGCTTGTCACTCATGGGGGTCAATACAGACCCCCATAAGCCCTTCATTAACCCTGTCACTCATGGGGGTCAATACAGACCCCCATAAGCCTCTATTTAACCCCATCAGTCCCATAAGGGTATATTAACACCATTATGGGCCTGTTACAACACTACATTAACCACATAAGTGCCATGATGGTCCTCAAGGACCATCATGACACTAAGTATAAACACTATACTGCACTAGACCCCCCCAATAAAACATTAAGTATCAACTAAACACCCTCTACGCCAGGGGTCCTCAAACTACGGCCCGCGGGCCACACCTGGCCCGCCAGGGTCCTGAACCCGGCCCCACCTGCCCCTTCCCCAGGGCCCCAATGTCGCTTTGTGTCTCCACAGCTGCAGCCCCTGCTAACACCTCCTAGTCATCTGACTAGACAGAACAGGGGCTGACCCAGGGAGGAGCCACCAGGGGGAGGAGCCACACACCGGCAGCTTGAAGGATAGGTAAGGTGAGGGGGTTGTGAGGGAGAGATACAGACATATAGACAGACAAGGGCGAGTGAGGTAGAGAGAGAGACAGGCAGACAAGGGGGAGTGAGGTAGAGAGATAAGGGGAGTGTGGGAGAGAGAGAGACAAGGGGGAGTGAGGTAAAGAGAGCAGGGGAGGGAAGGAGAGACAGACAGACAAGGGGGAGTGAGGTAGAGAGACAAGGGAAGTGAGGGAGAGAGACAGACAGACAAGGGGGAGTGAGGGAGAGAGGCAAGGCGGTGAGGGAGAGAGAGAAACAGACAAGGGGGAGTGAGGTAGAGAGACAAGGGGAGTGAGGGAGAGATAGACAGACAGACAAGAGGGAGTGATCGAGCGACAGACAGACAGACAAGGGGGAGTGAGGTAGATAGACAAAGGGAGTGATGGAGAGAGAGAGACAGACAGGCAAAGGGGAATGATGTAGAAAAGGCAAGGGAAGTGAAGGAGAGAGAGAGAGAAAGACAGACAAGGGGGGGGATGAGGTAGAGAGACAAGGGGAGTGGGGAATAGAAAGACACAGGAAGACATACAAGGGGGGGTGAGGTAGAGAGACAAGGGTAGTGAGGGAGAAAGAGAGATAGACAGACAAACAAGGGGGGTGAGGGAGAGACAGACGGACAGACAAGGGGCAGTGAGGTAGATAGACAAGGGGAGTGAGTGAGGGAGAGAGACAAGGGAGTGAGGAATAGAAAGACAGACAAGGGGGCGTGAGGTAGAGAGACATGGGCAGTGAGGGAAAGAGACATGGGGGGGGGAGAGAGGAAGGAAAAGATAGAAAGGAGAGAGAGGAGGGAGGGAGATGGACAGAGACAGAGAGAAAGTAGAGATAGGGATGGAGAGAGAAATGGAGATAGGGAGGGGGAGAGAGAGGAGACATACAGATGAAGAGGAGAGAGAGAGAAGAAAGAGGGAGAGCGAGAGAGAAAGGAGAGGGAGGTTTAGATATAATGAAAGGAGAGAGAGGGGGATGAGAAAGAAGAGATGAAGGAAGATAGAGCGGGAGAGAGAGAAGGGAGAAGGAGAGAGAGAGACGGGAGAGGAAGAAGGGGGAGAAATGGAGAGAGACAGAAGGTAGAAGGAGAGGAAGAAGGAAATGACAGAAGTTAAAAGGAAAGGGGGAGAAGGAGAGGGAGAAAGTGAGAAGGAGAGAGATCAAGAAGGGAGATGGAGAAGAATTTGAAAGAGGGAGCAGGGAGAGGGAAAAGAGAAAGGGAGTAGTAGAGAGAGGGAGAAGGGAGAGAGAGAAGTAGAGAGAGGATAAAGAGAAAAGGCATAAGGAAAGATAGGAACAAGGGACAAGGGAGAGAGAATGAAAAGAGAGGCAGAAGTAGCAAGAGGGAGAGCAAGGGTGAAGGAGAGATAGAAGAGAGGGAAAGGGGAGAGGAAGAGGGAGTAGGGAGATGATCATGAGAGAGAGGGAAGAGGAAGAAGGGTGCGAGAGAAGCAGAGAGAGGGAGAAAGAGAGAGAGAGGAAAAAGGGACACGGGAGAGAGAGAAGAGAGAGGGATAAGTAGCAAGAGGGAGAGGAAGGGAGGAGAGATAGTAGAGAGGTTGAAGGGAAAAGGAAGAGGGAGAAGGGACGGGATACGGATAGGGAGAAGGAGAGAGAGGGAGGAGGGAGAAGGGACGAAAATAAGGGAGGGATATATATATACTGTATAGGAACTTTTTCATATTTTTTCAAACTATAGTCCGGCCCCCAACAGTGTCTGAGGGGCAGTGAACTGGCCCCCTGTTTAAAAAGTTTGAGGACCCCTGCTCTACGCTAACCTATTAACACCTACCCTACCTACCCCCTATTAACCCCCACCACTCTAATTGCAGAAAATAAAAAAGCCTAAAGTCACAAAAATAAAATATCTACATTACATGAAATAAAAAACCTAACTCACAAAAAAAACGACATTACACAAAAAAAAAACCTAAGTCAAAAAAAAAAAAAAAAAAAAAGGAACATTACAGAAAAAAATAAACATTACAACAAACCCCCCACCCGCACTCCCGGACATACCCGACGCTAATGAGGCTCCAGGAGAATTTTCCGGAAGAAAATATGCAATGGCGCCTTCTGATTGGTTGAAAAAGCTGTCTATCAAATTCACCCAATCAGGAGGTGCCAATGTGTGAACCAATCACAAACGGATACACCTTAAAATCCCACTCTGATTGGATAATGCACCTATCAATATTTATATAAACCAATCACAAGGCGCAGATGCCTTCAGCCAATCACAATGGAATACACCCACACAGGGTGATTGGTTGGAGCCTCTGCGCATTCTGATTGGTTGCACTGACAATAGCCAATCACAATGGAATACACCCTCACGTACTGATTGGTGAAGGATTTGCGCATTCTCATTGGCTATTGTTAATATCAATCAATATTACAGCCAATGGGAAGGCGCAGATGTCTTCACCAATCAGTACGTGGGGGTATATTCCATTGTGATTGGCTGATGGCAATAAAGCCTTATGATTGGTTCAAATAACGATGGATAGGTGTGTTATCTAATCACCGTTGTATTTTGTGGTGTATACTTTTTTCATTGGTTCACAAATGGGGTCTTCTCATTGGCTGAATTTGATAGACAGCCTTTTCAGCCAATCAGAAGCCGCCATTGCCAATTTTATTCTGGAACACTCCATAGAAGGTCATTAGCGTCGGAGACATTCGCGGAAAGGTAAGTATAATGTAGAATGTCTTTATTTAAATTTGGTTTATGTTTACTAATGGAATGTTTTTTTTTACAGGAGTATCGCCGGACAAGCAAAGATGGCCGACGGAACATGGAGGACGTGACATGCTGGGACGTGACATGCTGGAACAGGACATGCTGGAAAGGTGAGAATAATAGTTAGAATATTTAGAATGTTTAGAATGTTTAGAATATTTACAATGTTTAGAATGTTTAGGTATTTCATGTAAACATGTTGTATTAATTTTTTGAATCTTTTTTACCGTAGGTTGCTGATCTGAAGAAACATCTCAAAGGTAAGTGGTCTTAATTATTTTATTGTGGCTTACAATTAGGGTAGCTATATATATATATAGATAGCATGTATTGTATATTCCATAGATAGATAGGGGGATGTATTATTAGATAGTATTGTATATTAGATAGTGGGATGTATATTACATTATATAGTGGCATGTATATTACATAGTGGCATGTATATTAGATAGTGGCATGTATATTACATAGTGGCATGTATATTAGGGGTGTATTGTATTTTATTTAATTGTATTGTATTTTATTTTATTTAATTGTATTTTATTTTATTGTATTGTATTATATGTATGTATTATATGTATTTCATTTTCAGGTGTGTTATTTTTTTAAAAATTTGGTAGTGAGGGAGGGTTGTAATGTATTTTTTTATTTTCTGTAATGTTCCTTTTTTTTTGGTGACTTAGCGTTTTTTTTTTGGTTCTGTAATGTACATTTTTTTTTTTGGTGATTTAACTTTTTCTTTTTTTATGTAATGTAGATTTCTGCTGTTTGAGGAATTTAGTTACTTTAACACAGTACACTCACATTGTGTGACAAACAACATTTCAAAACTTTCTTTTATTGACCGTCATTTTTTAGAAACGGTTCCTGAAATGTCAAATACGGATATTAATAATTAAACAACTTTCCAAACATACACATCTCATTTCCGTCATTTTTTGACAGGCAAGTCGCTAGTAGAAAATAAACATAAGAGTTCTAGGTTGCATAACCCTACCCTGATACTCAATTTGAGAGAGCATGAATTTAAATTGAGAAGTACTATACATAAATGGACTTCATGGCAGCAGTGTACAAATAGTTATTCTTTTTAATGATTTAAAATTTAAAATTTAAGGTACAGTGAGGGAAAAAAGTATTTGATCCCATGCTGATTTTGAACGTTTGTCCACGACAAAGAAATGACCAGTCTATCATTTTAATGGTAGGTGTATTTTAAAAAGTTATAAATTGATTTGCAGGTCAATGAGTGAGATAAGTATTTGACCCCTTCAACTTAGTACATGGTGGCAAAACCTTTATTGGCAATCACAGAGGTAAGATGTTTCTTGTAGCTGGCCACCAGGTTTGCACACATCTCAGGAGGGATGTTGTCCCACTCCTTGTAGATCCTCTCCAAATCATTAAGGTTTCGAGGCTGATGTTTGGCAACTCGAACCTTCAGCTCCCTCCACAGATTGTCTATGAGATTAAGGTCTGGAGACTGGCTAGGCCACTCCAGGACCTTAATGTGCTTCTTCTTGAGCCACTCCTTTGTTGCCTTGGCTGTGTGTTTTGGATCATTGTCATGCTGGAATACCCATCCACGACTCATTTTCAATGCCCTGGCTTAGTGAAAGAGGTTCTCACCCAAGATTTGACAGTACATCGTCCCTTCGATGCTGTGCAGTTGTCTTGTCCCCTTAGCAAAAACCCCCCTATAAGCATAATGTTTTCACCTCCATGTTTGGTCTCATCTGACCACAACACTTTCACCCAGTTCTCCTCTGAATCATTCAGATGTTCATTGGCAAGCTTGAGACTGGCCTGTACATGTGCTTTCTTGAGCAGGGGGAACTTGTGGGTGCTGCAGGATTCCAGTCCTTCACAGCGTAGTGTGTTACCAATTGTTTTCTGGGTGACTATTTTCCCAGCTGCCTTGAGATCATTATTATTATTATTACCTTTCTACTATTATCTTTTATTTGTAATGCGCCAACATACTCTGTAGCGCTGTACAGGGGATAGAAAGAGGAAATGTACAATATTAAAAACCGCAGCAAAAGGAGGGCCCTGTTTTGAACTTCAAGTCTTGTGAAAGGTGCTTTTTTCCAAAGCACCCTACAAGAATGGAAACTTGCTTCTTACAATCTAAAGGGAATGGAAGAGTCAGAAATCAAATAGCAAGGCTTAGGAAACTCTTTTATTTGGAGTTAAATTTAGGTGTAACTTCAGTTTTCGAGGTCCTGGGTGCCACCCCTTGCTGTAGGTAAGCTTTTTATGTATTTGTTGTGTGTATTTATTGTGTTTTTCATGTTTTCATGTGCGCGGGTTTCGGCCGTTTTTTGCGAGGTCGTAATGGGTCGTAACGTGTCGTATTTTTGTTTCGTAACTCCATACGGCGCTCCGTGCCAGCAACTGCTATGCGAGCCTGCAGCATTAGAAACAGCCCGCATGCTCACAACTATATATGTGATATATATACATATATATATATATATATATATATATATATATATATATATATATACGTATATGTGTGTGTGTGTGACCTCAGAGGCTTTTAAATAAGCTCATAAATAGTACTTGCAGGCATCCTGGTATATATATATATATATATATATATATATATATATAAATATATATATATATATATATAAATATATATATATATATATATATATATATATATATATATATATATATATATATATAGTAGGACAAAACTGACTTATCTAGGGTCCTAGAAAGCAGAGCAACTCTTCATAGAGATGCATTATGCTTTGCAGGCGCAAATTTTAGCAGCTCAAATATACACTTTTCCAACTACTGTAGCTAAAAACTTCTGTGGAAATGCCAAATGTGTTTTGTGATGCACAAAAAGCTATGGTAATGTGATTAAGAGCAGTCTGAGGCCATGGGTATGGCTCAATTTTTTTAAAGGATTCTCCAGATTGGGTCTAGACAACAATTTTTCCCAGAACTAAAGGACCAATAAAGACTTTTTTTCCATCTATTTGATTATCGGGTTAGAAATGAAGCCTCTTTATTCAGAAACCTTGCACCCCACTGAGATGTAGCACCTGTTACACTTTCCCAGGAGTTCAGTTCCATCGCTGTTTGCATTTCTTCTTCCTCAACCAGCTCATGGTGGGGGAGATTTGTTTTGCTGAGGGCATTCATTAGGGCTCTCTAATATTTGCTGTGTTTTTTTGGTAAAACACTGCAGAGCTTTGCACTATCAAAAATGAAGAGCTATCTCTACTAAATATTTATTTTTCGTGTAATTTCATTATACAACTTCACAATAGTGAATGGTTAATGATATTCCCTAAATCATTAAGGAGGTACATCCTATTTAAACAGTTGATTAAAACTGTGCAACATATTTCATGGGATCACAAAAGACAGAGGAAATCTAGTATGTAAATCTGAATTTCTGAGCACCATATAGTTAGTCATATATTCAAATGTGCCCAATTTATTTTAACTGTGTAAAAAAAAAAAAAAGCTTCTGACACAGTAATTACCACCAGGGAGTTTTAAGTATTTAATCTGAAGACACTTTCCAAAGACAATAGCCAAAGACATCAGCCCTGGGTGGACTGAGTGCTATTACACATCATGGGTTGTATTATTTAGAACAAAGTTAGGAAGCAAATAATTAGTGCTGGGACATAATCAATTAGAGACAACGACCCTTTTATCTCTAATATTCCACTTTAATTAATATATTCCCCCCTGTAATTAATATCTGCGTAATTGTAATTAAGGAAGCACTTTCAATTATTTTTTTCACGCTAATGTGCTATAAGTATTAACCCTATGCATCAAGACCTTTTTGCATTTTGGCACCAAAATAAACAAAGGGAATGTTTAATTAATGCAAACCATTTTATTACAACAAAACACAAGAACATACCTCGTTGAAAAGCGGTGTATACACTTACTCTAGCACTAGTCAAGAGTTTAACTCCGATCACACAATTTTTTTAAGCACAATTGAGTGGTGAGTATATATATATATATATATATATATATATATATACACACATATATATATATATATATATATATATATATATATATATATATAAATAAATATATATTTTTATATATATATATATATATATCCCATATTATAGTTGTCAAACTATGGATCGTCGTCACGTTTTGTCCGCATTTGCGGAGGTGGAGGCTCAAAGGCGCCTCACACGCGGTTAAAAACACACACACACGCACGACTTAGAAAAAAAAAACTACCTTGGAACCAACCTTAACGGCACAAACACCTAGACGCACGAAAAATACGACCATAACGGCCGAACCGAGCGCACCTAAAAACTGTCAAAATACACAAAATACTCACAAAATATACATTAAAAGCTTAGCCATAGTAAAGGGGGGGGGGGCATCCAGGACCTCTGAAAGTGAAGTTACACCTCCATTTAAGTCCAAATTCAAGAGTTCAGACACACGAGAATCCCCTAAGAGAGAGAAAAAATGGCCACCGAAAATTGAAAACAAGGCTCAAAGCCCAGCCATGTACAACTTACCCAAGAAGGGATCCGAGATTAGCTCGGAAACTCGCATTAACCCCACGGGATCCGAGATAAGCTCGGAGACCTGCATTCACCCCACATTAACCATCGCAGTGGTGGTCCCGATCGCACGTGATCGAGGACCCTCGCTACATTAAAAATTCAAAATTCCCACGTTATGGGTCCTTAAAGGACCGTAAAGGTCCTTAAAGGACCCTTTGTAAAAAATATATATATATACGCTATCATGCATGGGGCTCTATACATTAATTAACTCTGTCACTCATGGGGGTCAATATAGACCCCCATAAGTCCTTCATTAACCCTGTCACTCATGGGGGTCAATACAGACCCCCATAAGCACTTAATTAACCCCCTCACTCATGGGGGTCAATACAGACCCCCATAAATCCCTAATTAACCCTGTCACTCATGGGTGTCAATATAGACCCCCATAAGCCTTCATTAACCCTGTCACTCATGGGAGTCAATACAGACTCCCATAAGCCCTTCATTAACCCTGTCAGTCATGGGGGTCAATACAGACCTGCATAAGCCCTTCATTATCCCTGTCACTCATGGGAGTCAATACAGACCCCCATAAACCCCTAATTAACCCTGTCATTCATGGGGGTCAATATAGACCCCCATTAGCCCTTCATTAACCCTGTCACTCATGGGGGTCAATACAGACCCCCATAACCCCTATTTATCCCTCTCACTCATGGGGGTCAATATTGACCCCCATAAGCCTTTCATTAACCCTGTCACTCATGGGGGTCAATACAGACCCCCACAAGCACTTAATTAACCCCCTCACTCATTGGGGTCAGTACAGACCCCCATAAACCCCTAATTAACCCTGTCACTCATGGGGTCAATACAGACCCCCATAAGCACTTAATTACCCCCCTCATTCATGGGGGTCAATATAGAGCCCCCATAAGCCCTTCATTAACCCTGTCACTCATGGGGGTCAATACAGAACCCCATAAGCCCTTCATTAACTGTGTCACTCATGGGGGTCAATACAGACCCTCATAAGCACTTCATTAACCCCCTCACTCACAGGGGTCAATATAGACCCCCATAAGCCCTTCATTAACCCTGTCACTCATGGGGGTCAATACAGACCCCCATAAACCCCTAATTAACCCTATCATTCATTGGGGTCAATATAGACCCACATACGCCTTTCATTAACCCTGTCACTCATGGGGGTCAATACAGACGTCCATAAACCGTTCATTAACCCTGTCACTCGTGGGGGTCAATATAGGCCCCCATAAGCACTTAATTAACCCCCTGACTCATGGGGGTCAATATAGACCCTCATAAGTCCTTCATTAACCCTGTCACGCATGGGGGTCAATACAGACCCCCATTAGCACTTAATTAACCCCCTCACTCATGGGGGTCAATACAGACCCCTATAAACCCCTAATTAACCCTGTCGCTCATGGGTGTCAATATTGACCCCCATAAGCCTTCATTAACCCTGTCACTCATGGGGGTCAATACAGACCCCCATAAGCCCTTTATTAACCCTGTCAGTCATGGGGACAATACAGACCTGCATAAGCCCTTCATTAACCCTGTCACTCATGGGAGTCAATGCAGACCCCCATAAACCCCTAATTAACCCTGTCACTCATGGGGGTCAATATAGACCTCCATTAGCCCTTCATTAACCCTGTCACTCATGGGGGTCAATACAGACCCCCATAACCCCTAATTAACCCCTGTCACTCATGGGGGTCAATATAGACCCACATAAGCCTTTCAATAACCCTGTCACTCATGGGGGTCAATACAGACCACCATAAGCCCTTCATTAACCCTGTCACTCGTGGGGGTCAATACAGGCCCCCATAAGCACTTCATTAACCCCCTCACTCATGGGGGTCAATACAGACCCCCATAAACCCCTAATTAACCCTGTCATTCATGGGGTCCAATATAGACCCCCATAAGCCCTTCATTAACCCTGTCACTCATGGGGGTCAATACAGACCCCCATAAGCCCTTCATTAACTGTGTCACTCATGGGGGTCAATACAGACCGCCATAAGCACTTCATTAACCCTGTCACTCATGGGGGTCAATACAGACCCCCATAAGCCCTTCATTAACTGTGTCACTCAGGGGGGTCAATACAGATGCCTATAAACTGCTAATTATCCCTGTCACTCATGGGGGTCCATACAGATCCTCATAAGCCTCTATTTAGCCCCATCAGTCCCATAAGGGTATATTAAGACCATTATGAGTCCATAAGTGCCATGATGGTCCTCAAGGACCATCATGACACTAAGTATAAACACTACACTGCACTATACCCCCCCAATAAAACATAAAATATCAACTAAACACCCTCTACACTAACCTATTAACACCTACACTACCTACCTACCCCCTAATAACCCCCACCACTATAATTACAGAAAATAAAAAAGCCTAAAGTCACAAAAAATAAAAAATCTACATTACATAAAATAAAAAACCTAAATCACAAAAAAAATAAAAATCTACATTACAGAAAATAAAAAAACCTAAGTCACAAAAAATAAAAAAGGAACATTACCGAAAATAAAAAAAACACATTACAAGCGCCCCCCCCCCCCCCCACTACAGAAAAAAAAATTATAATTACACACCTGAAAGGGAAATACATAGAATACAAATAGATACAATACAAATGCATACAATCCAAATGCATACACTACAAATAAAATGAAATACAATACAATACACCCCTATCTAATATACAATACAATCTATCTATCTAATACACATCCCCCAATCTATCTAAATAAATACCATAATCTAATATACATCCTATCTATATAATATACATCACACAATCTATGTAATATCCAATAAATACTATCTATCTAATATACATCCTATCTATCTAATATACATCCACCAATCTATCTAAATAAATACCACAATCTAATATACAATACATGCTATGCTATCTATATAAAACACATACCCCTAGCTAACATACAATAAATGCTATCTATATATAAAATAATCTAATTCTAAGCTAAATTAAAATAATTAACACCACTTACCTTTGCAGATGTCCCTTCAGATCAGGTAACTAGGAAAAAAAAAAATAGTGCAACACATTTACAGGAAATAAATAAACATTCTAAACATTCTAAATATTATACTCACCTTTCCAGCATGTCCCGTCCTTATTCTTTTACTCTTCTCCGGCTCGGCCCCAGTTAAAAAAAACATAACATTAATACACATACATAAGCATAAAACAAAATAAAATAAACATAATCTACATTGTACTTACCTACCCGCGATGTCACCGACCTCTAAAAAAAAAAAAAAAAAGAACACACATCCGCACTCACGGACATCCCCGACGCTAATGAGGCATCTGGAGACTTTTCCGGAAGAAAATAGGCAATGGCGCCTTTCCGATTGGTTGGAAACGCTGTCTATCAAATTCACCCAATCAGGAGGCGCCAATGTGTGAGCCAATCAGAAAGGGATTCACCCTAAAATCCCACTCTGATTGGATAATGCACCTGTCAATCTTTATTTAAACCAATCACAAGGCGCAGATGCCTTTAGCCAATCACAATGGAATACACCCCCACAGGGTGATTGGCTGGAGGCATCTGCGCATTCTGATTGGTTGCACTGACAATAGCCAATCACAATGGAATACACCACCACGTACTGATTGGTGAAGGCATTTGCTCCTTCTCATTCGCTGTTGTCAATGTCAATCAGTATTACAGCCAATGGGAAGACGCAGATGTCTTCAGCTAATCACCGCGTGGGGGTGAATCCCATTGTTATTCGCTGATGACAATAAAGCCTTCAGGTTTGTTCAAATAAAGATTGACAGGTGCGTTATCCAATCAGCGTGGGATTTTGGGGTGTATCCCTTTCTCATTGGTTCACAATTGGCTTCTTCTCATTGGCTTTTGGTCTAATTTTTTTTTGTTTTTTTTTAAAGAGCGCGGATACTTCCCGGGCAGAAGATGAGGAGGCCGGAGACATCGCGGAGAGGTAAGTACAATGTAGATTGTGTTGATTTTACTTGGTTTTATGTTTATGTATGTGTACTAATGTTATGTTTTTTTTTAACAGGGGCCACGCCGGAGAAGCAAAGATGGAGGACGTGACATGCTGGAAAGGTGAGTAGAATATTTAGAATGTTTAGAATGTTTATTTATTTTATGTAAACGTGTTGTAGTAATTTTTAAAATCTTTTTTACCCTAGGTTGGTGATCTGAAGAAACATCTCAAAGGTAAGTGGTCTTAATTATTTTATTTTAGCTTAGAATTCGGGTTGCTATATAGACATAGCATGTATTGTATATTAGATAGATAGGGGGATGTATATTAGATACATAGTATCGTATATTAGATAGGGGGATGTATATTAGATAGATAGTATTGTATATTAGATAGGGGGATGTATATTAGATAGGGGTGTATTGTATTGTATTGTATGTATTTAATTGTGGGGGGGGGTTATTTTCTGTACTGTTCCTTTTTTATTTTTTGTGACTTAGGTTTTGTATTTTTCTGTAATGTAAATTTTTTTATTTTTGGTGATTTAGGTTTTTCTATTTTATGTAATGTAGATTTTTGATGACTTTAGTTTTTTTGATTTCTGTAATTACAGTGGTGGGGAGGGGGTTATTAGGGGGTAGGTAGGTAGGTAGGTAGGTAGTGTAGGTGTTAATAGGTTAGTGTAGAGGGTGTTTAATTGATATTTAATGTTTTATTGGGGGGGTATAGTGCAGTGTAGTGTTTATACTTAGTGTCATGATGGTCCTTGAGGACCGTCATGGCACTTATGTGGTTAATGTTGGGTTGTAACAGGCCCATTATGGTCTTTATATACCCTTATGGGACTGATGGGGTGAAATAGAGGCTTATCAGGGTCTGGATAGACCCCCATAAGTGACCAGGTTAAAATGGTGTAGTGCTTACACTTTGGGTCATGAGGGTCCAGGATGACCTTATCGGCACTTATAGTGTTATTACATGCGTTCATTGGTGTGTTAGAGGGGTCTATATAGTTGAGGCACACAGTACACTCACATTGTGTGGCAAACAGCATTTCAACACTTTCTTTCATTGACCGTCGTTTTTTGACGGGCAAGTTGCTAGTATATATTTATATACTAGCGAATTGCCCGTCAAAAAATGACGGCAATCAAATTGTAAGTGAGCTAATGCTGTTTGGTGTATAATAATAAAATAACTAATAGATTAATAAAGTAATATAATTTACCTATTTTGAAGTAATATATGCAGGAATCACAGTGTTGAAGAGCTGACAATCTGTTTTGATGTTGCTGCAGCATCAGTGCTGTGGAGCTGCTGTGTAAGCGTGATGAATGTGTGTAGTGTAAAAGTGTGCGTGCGCGAGGCAAATCCGTTAGCGTAGCTGTACACTTCCGCATTGTATAAGTTATTGTTCTAAAATGGCGGCTAATGTGTGGTATGCGGCTGTGGCGGAATATCCGTAGCTGTTTTCTGGTGGTGTTTTGCGTGTTTAGAGTCCTGTGGCCTTCCAGTAATTAGTTGAATAATCAGAGTATTGCCGTATATGGTGATACCCTTTTTATTGGACAAACATTCATTATGATAAGCTTTTGAGAGTAGACTTCTTTATCAAGTCTTTTGCAGTACCATATATATATATATATATATATATATATATATATATATATATACACCCATATATATATATATATATATATATATATATATACATATATATATATATATATATATATATTGTGAGTGGGTTTATATCATCTAGTCCCTATACGACCCGCCATACCTGTACTGTCTGTCCGCCCGCTCTAACAGCTCGCTCGCTCCTGGCACCGGCAGCCTGCCCATATCCCATCCCTCCACAGCTATTGGCCTGTGATTGGCCAGTCTCAGCTGCCACTCATTCTTCCTTCCTATCTGCCTAGCCTCTCTCCCCACGCGGTTTTCTCCTCACAATGAGACCCGCATCATAATAAAATTAAAAAAACCCACAGGCGGCGTATGCCCCACAGGCGGCTTCGCCTCCGTTACTGACAAGGAGCGCAGCGGCCCTCGCATAGGCGCTCCATGCCAGCAACTGCGCAGCGAGCCTGCAAGCGTGAGCAACGGCTCGAGCGGGCTCACATGCTTACAACTATATATGTGATGGCACAGAGAAAGTAGTGCTTAACTTAGTAGAAATAGAGACATTATATGACTGTTAAATTGTGTCTCCAATAATTCTCACATGAGATCCCATGTGCACTTATCTGTCTGATATCTCTGTGTAATAACACACAGAGACAGATACAGAGGTGAAAATACAGGAATTATATGTTTACTATATTGTGTTACAGGCAATTTATCAACTAAATTCATATTTACACTCATTATTGTTAGACATGTGTCTGGTATATCAGACTCATACATTGCACCCATAATATTGGCATGCACATATGCACATTAATAACATACTAATGGCAGCCAGACTTAAATTGTAGGCAATAATTATGTATGATAACATCTGCTCATTCTGGAGCTTAAACTCTGTCAATTTTAAATGTGACCACTGTAAATTTATTGTGAGAGATGATTCCATTTGTGACAGGATAAGGAAAGTGACCCATATCAAGGGATTCCGCAATTGTAGTAGTATAGGTGTTATATACTGCTTGGAGTGTCCCTGCTCTCTAAGATATGTGGGCATGTATACAGTATACAGAGCAATACAGAGTATACAGAGCCATAGCTGTACTGTCTGTCCGCCCGCTCTAACAGCTCGCTCACTCCTGGCACCGGCAGCCTGCCCATATCCCATCCCTCCACAGCTATTGGCCCCTCGTTCTCGCAGCGTGGCCTGTGATTGGCCAGTCTCAGCTGCCACTCATTCTTCCTTCCTATCTGCCTAGCCTCCCTCCCCACCCGGTTTTCTCCTCATAATGAGACCCACATCTTAAAAAAAAATTAAAACCCCACAGGCGGCGTATGCCCCACAAACGGCTTCGCGAGGGCCTCAGTTCCTGGCATGGAGCGCTTTCGGCGCTCCATGCCAGCAACTGCGGGCCGCAGGCTCGCAAAGCGAGCCACCGCCCTTGCGTAGGAGCTCCATGCCAGCAACTGCGGGCTGCAGGCTCGCACAGCGAGCCCGCAAGCGTGAGCAACGGCTCGAGCGGGCTCGCATGCTCACAACTATATATGTGATATATATATATATATATATATATCAACTATAATAATTGGAGTAAGGGTGTACACACTTCCTAAGTCTGTAGAGAGCTGTGCGCATGTGCGAGCTGCGAAGGAGGGGGGAGGTACGAGCTGCGAAGGAGGATGAGGGAGACACACTACTTTGTGTCTCTTAACCCTTTACTAGCCTTCAAGCCAAGAGCAAAACAAAAATCTACACAGCAGTGTCTGGTTCCTCCTACTTTCTTGTGCAGGGGAGATAGATACAATGCATTAGATGCCTGTGATTGGCCAAAACAAACTGTGAATTGTATGCTAATTGTAGCAGGGATTTACAGGGTTTTAACTCTGAAATTCAGCTGCATGCAAACTCAAGAGATTTAGCAAACTTTAGGGTAAGTATAATAATTTAGTTCATTTTGGTACCGATTCTCCTCTATCAGATTACTTCATATTACATGAAACTTAAATATGCCTTTCAGTCATTCTCAGTTTAAATAAGCTTGGCATGAGATTTCTATTTCATCACATTGTATAAACTCTAGATCATATATTTTAGGGTTGTTTTTTGTTTAAACAGAGCCTCCAAGTGGACCAATAAAAACCAAGACTTTGGCCCAAGACTTTGACCCCTATTAGGTATCTTTCTCTCCTATGGGGCAAGCTTCTTTCTCCGTGTCCTCACTAAGCCAGGGTTCCAGCATCCCATTGACAGCTGCAGGGAGCTCAGTTATCCCATACATTTCTGAACAACTTAGACTAATAATAACTCTCAAACGATCCTTCACATTGTTTTTTTTTTCTTTCTAAAATTAGCTGCATTCTATTTAAGCACGTGTTTTTACCCGTCCAATTTGACACCCATGTGGCATGAATAACAAACTTGTATAACTAAAAACACAATGAATATTGGCAATATGGCTAAGTAAAGGACAACTTTACTTAGCCATATATATACCGTATATATATATGTGTGTGTGCAGTGGCAGAGCTAGAGAATGGAGGGCCCTGGTGCAAAAACATATTTTTGAACCCCCAAGGGGGTTTGTAAAAAAATTATTGCCGCCCCCAGTACTACTTCACTCTGTATACTATGTCTACATAGCACCCAGTCCCTCTCGACATACACCCCACACAGTATCCCCTGTTAGCATCCGCCCCTACATAGCACCCAGTCCTTGTCAGCAGCCTTCCCCTCTCAGCATTCATCCCCACACAGCACCAAACCATCCTCTTAGCACCCACTTTACATAGCCCCCATCCCTATTTCCTTTGCTCTCCCTCACACAACCCATCCCCTGTACTTTGCTATCACCTTGCTTTCTTACCTTTTTCCCTGATACACCTCCCCAGGATGCTAAACTATTCCACACTGCCACCTCTTTTTGAAATAGGCACTCACCAATTTCTGGCCTGGGGTTGTGGGGCCAAAGAGGCCTAGGAGTCCCAGGGGAGACCTAGGGGGCAGGGGAGGGCCAGGGGGGCCATGAATCAACCTTTGGTGAAGGGGGCCCTAAATTACAGCAACAAATTAAATGCAAAAAAAAAATACAATTACACAGCACTGGCCCTCCCTCCAAAGGAGGAACCGGGGGCACTGCACCTCCTGCACCCCTGTGTGTGTGTGTGTGTGTGCCTGAAACATTTGCATTTGACTACAAGCAAAGTAAGCAAAAAATAATGTCATAAAGCAGTGTTTAATTAGAAAAAATATATATTTTGATTCTTCTGAGGATCCCCAGAGACATCCATGACACTTTGCTGAAGGCTACTTGTGTAAGAAGGCTGTTTACATTTCTGCAGTAGCATGGGTTACAGTTTATCTTGCTTGTGGGAGAAGGTGTAGTCATCAGATACTAAAAGCTCCAATGATATAACTTCTCTTGTTCAGTACCACTCCGTCCACTGATACCTACGATAAACACAGCATATCTGGCTACAAAAAAGCAGTGCTGAATCCTGTTTTTAAAAGGATTATGTTACAGTACTTAATTGCCAGTAATGTTACTTCACAAATGTATAGTCTGAGCCTACACAATTTCTTTAATTTTAATCTATCTATCTATCTATTTATCTATCTATCTCATAAAATAAAGAATATAATGAAGCCATCATTATTTATATATGTTGATCTGATAAATACAGCCTATACCAGTGATTGCATCTATATAGTTATATTTTCGTTACATGCTATGTACAGTGATAGACAAAATGGAGGGAAATACTTTCTCTGTGAAGTAATACTAGTAAAGCAAAGTTTACAAAAAGAAAAAAAAGCCTTCAGAATGCCTGCATACAGATGAGGAGAGGAAATAATAGAGTTCATTGCTCTAATCACTGTCCTATAATGCCAGGGAACATTCCAAATTTCTCATTTGTTTAGCCTGAAAATCCCTTGCACATTCCCACAAACTACTTCCTTTTCTCTCCTTTCTAGGCAAAGTTCTTCTTTCTAATGAAGAGAAGTTCAGAGAGTTTCTTCCCATGAATGGATGGCAGGCACCTGGGAGTTATGAATTTTAAAGTGATCATGTTCTTTCAGCCATCCTGGACAATGGGGATCTCCTTTTGACTCACTTTCACAGCTTTGAGAGGCTCTCAGATCAGCCACATTCCAATCAGATTGGAGTCAGATCAGAGCTGTGCAAGACTGCATCAAGGTCTCCCACAGAATGACAAGGAGCAGATGGCCAACACTGGGCTCTCCTCCTCTTTTCAGAGTGCATTGCAAGGCAATGTGGGAAAGCGTTCCTTCAGCATTGCCTATTGATAGCTGAATAGGACCACCACATGCCACCAGCCTGTAGGTATGAACCTCTGTTAACAGATGGTGAGATCATTATGAGCAATTAATTCCTTTAATGTATCAGTGGGAACATGTTAGAAAGGATGATGCAAGCAGAGAGTGTATAGCGAACTCCTTGCTCCTAGGGTGATGTGATGGTACATCACTAAACAGTGGGGATATATCCCTTTAAACTTCTTATTAGAAACTTTTCTGATGCCGAGAACAGCAGTACTTTTTTATTAACCAATTTAACCTTCAGTCATTCTGTGGCGCTTAACAGCAGATTTCATGTAAGGTAATTTGGGTCATGCAGTTTGGAAATAATGGAAAAATTTGAAACCATCTTTTTATCAGCACGAATACTTTGAGTGAGTTACAGGAATAAAAGTTTAATTCACAGTGGTGTAACTCTGAGCAATTTCACCACAAATAACAAATGCGTAAAAATGTATTTAACATGCTTTTCTTTCAATGTTTTATTTGCAAAACACACAAAAAATAAAAATATATTTTTGTGCAAAACAGTATAGTGATTTATAATAATCTGTAGAAATACTACAAACCTTGCACTGCCAAAAAGTCTTAAATTATTGATGGAATATACAGATTGCTAGTGAGTGATTCATATTTAAATGATACTTTTCACTGATAATTAAAACACTTAACCACTGACCTTGTTATACAATTTACATACCAACACAAAGGGACACTTAAATGAGCAACAAATGCTAGTTAACCGTGGTAATCAGTATATAAAATAGACCATTTATGCATTAATTCATGACATGTAAATAGAAAGATAGAATTTCAATTAATTGCAGAATGGACCAACATTTTCTTAATTGAGTGTTAATACCAAAATTTGTTTTGGTTTACAAATTCTGTATTCAATGTTTGGGTTGTATTGAGAACTAATTACGTCTTTTCTGCTATCTTTATTGCATATTCCATGAGAGTCATTTGTTTACGTCTCTTTTGTTGCACATCTGTGCAAACAACAACATCAGGGCCATCAAAGGGAAAAATGCTATTGTTTTGGGTATTTCTTATTGGCAAAATCTTTTTGCCACTGGCTTGGCAGCTGGGAGACATTGATAAATAGTCACCCTAGTCTTCATTAAGACCAATGAGAAAACCGCTAGCTGTGTGTTTGTTGAGTTTAATTAAAGGAATACATTCATAATGAGAGGGAACAGAAGTAAACAATGAGTATTAATATAAATACAATAATATACATACATATAAATCTTATAGAAAGTAGTATATATATAAACTGTCCCAAAATCAAAATGATATATGTGAAAAAACAATCCTAAATGTTCAATTGTTATAATTCAGCATTGGATGTAATATCAAAAGTAGAGATGTTTAGCACCCATGCAAGCAAAGTTGTTTACTGAGCCAATAACAAAAGTATGCACAAGGAGAGTATGTTTTAACCCATATGTACTATCACTAGTAAATAGCTCACAGAAGTTATCTGAGTGAAATCAAATTAAAGGATGAGACATTTTGTTAATATAGGAGTTTAATGCAAAACTCCAATCTTCTCAGCTGTGCTACCAACTAGAATAAAGAGGTATTTTCTTAGAAACCCTAACTAATAGCCTCATTACATTTCAGTAAAACTAGCAATATTTGTCAAGACAACATTGGTAGATATTCTAAAGCTCAATTAAATGTTAGTAAAGTTTCAAAATGCTAATTCTATTGTGTTCTGTTATGGCAAATGCGTTTGTCGGACCCTGTAACATTTAAATTTTTATTTAAAGTACAGTATTCATTTTTTATTTCTGGTTGCTTGAGTTCTGGTTAACTGAGAGTCTATTGTACTTCATAATCCATATCTTCAACCATAAATATATGCTGTTTCACAATGTATCATACAGCTGAAATATTTTCTTCATAGCAGCGTCACTGTTGGTGCAACAAGCTACAATGTTGCTGCAATGTTGGCACGGTGTTAAATGTGCCATATGTACATAATAAGCCTTTGACTTCAAACACTGTTTATGCCACACTTCACCAGTCTCACTCATTAATATGCAAAGCAGTACTAATTAGTCAAATTTGTATTTATGAATGCGTGAAATTATTAAAATGGGATGAGACATAACCTTGCATGGTATGGACTAAAAACTGTATTTGTAGAACCTCACCAAAACACTTACACCATCTCATACTAGTGTGAACTCACTATAGCTTTACAATATATATTTTTTATACAATGCACTCTCATGCACTCTACTTTTAATTAACCATTGGTTGCATTGGTTCAATTGTAAAATTATAGTTTACTAGAATATTGCCCGTCAAAAAATGACGGGAATGAAATTGTAAGTGAGCTAATGCTGTTTGGTGTATGGTAATGAACTAAATAATACATTAATAAAGGAATATACTTTACCTATTTTGAAGTAATAAATGAAGTAAAAACTGTTTTGATGTTGCTGCAGCATACAATGTGTGTTTTGAGTGCTGTGGAGCTGCTGTGTAAGTGTCAGTAATGTTTGCAGTGTGTAGTGTAAATAGTGTGTGTGCGCGAGCCAAGTCCGCTATGGCAGCTGTGTACTTCCACATTGTGTAAGTTACTGTTGTAAAATGGCGCCTAATGTGTGGTACGCGGCTGTTTCTGATTTTGCGTCCTTGTTCTTCGATCTCGTCTGGCTTTTTCAGAAAATCTGTATGTGTTTGGTGGTGTTTTGCGTGTTTAGGGTCCTGTAGCCTCGTTTTCGTTTTTTTCGGTGGCCATTTTTTCTCTTGCTTAGGTGATTTTTGGGTGTCTAAACTCTTCAATTTGGACTTAAATGTAGGTGTAACTTCACTTGCAGAGGTCCTTGGTGCTCCCTCTTGCTGTGGGTAAGCTTTTTACGTGTTTTTTGTGTGTATTTATTGTGTTTTGAATGTTTTGAGGTTTGCGCAGGTCGGCCGTTAAAGTTGTAATTTTGCGAGGTCGTAATGTTTTTTTTTTTGTAAGTCCCACGTCTCGTATTTCTGTGTCGTAAGTCCGTAAATGTTGCAAGGTCCGCAGTAGCTTCGCGAAGGCCGCAGCGTTAGCAACAACTTTGGACAACCCGCAGTTATGACAACTATATATGTGATATGAATGCAAGGCATAGATGTGCATCATGTGGTCTATAGTGTGATCATGTGGAGATTGGTGAATTTTGCGATTATCGCAATGTAAATGATTTGCACTTCGCAAATGTAGCCCGCAAGTTATTTTGCTGTTCAATTGGCATCTTTTTGCGGGCTCTGATCGAGTTACAGGCTCCGGCCTCTGATTCTCTGGTAGGGTTCAAATCACAAGTTAATGCCCCTCCAAGCCTTTGATCTTTCACGTCCTTAAAAGTTCAGAACGCTAAAATCTTAAATCGCTATTCAATTGCTCTTATTCCCCCTTAAAAACCACTCCGTCAAGCCCGCAAATGTTACTGGTACCAAGCAAAGGGCTTAATGACATGTCCGGAGCACTTTAAAAGCAAATAAAAAAAATCAATACTGTACTTTTATTAAAAGTAAAAGTGATGTTAGGTCTTAGAATTATATCACAGCATTCTCAAGCTCGCAAATCGGCCCCCAAAAATACTTTATTTCATGTTCAATTTCAGAGTTATTTTGATCCTGGCAATCAATGTGTTAATACATATAATGGAACTCGCATGTAATAGAATATCATATTTATGGCTTTATCAATATTGCATTATATCTGGAATGTGGGTCTGGTCGTAACCCGTAATTCAAGTCCGTAGGACTTAGAAATCCAACCTCCATTTTCCATTGAAGTAATGATGACGATCTCTGTTTCCATTGGCTGTTTTGAATCGGGAGTTACGGCCTTGTGTGATTGATCATGTTCAAGCCTGCATATGCTACGTTCAACAGCATGGTTTATGATGTGCGCTATTGGGCTGGGACTTGTGAGTCCGGCCAATTGAATAGCACCATAAGTTGCGGACAGTGCGGGCCTGCAGGAAGCCCGCAGACTTACGGCCTAAACCTCCATAAGTTGCGCCTCCGAATTGAATGAGGCTCATAGTGTTTTTTTTCAAAATAAATCTCTGATTTAGAGCTCAATGCATATACATCTCTGACAGCCCTATTTAGCCAAAACAGATGTAAAATTCCTGTGATGCTGTGCGACAGAAAGACTACCATACTGTGACACAAAGACCACTCCGATAGGACATTGCTTTTTATGAGGATCGTCAAATTTGTAATTTCTGTGTTAAACATTTGGAAGTTTTTGACACCAATTTTTACATTAATGACTGATTTACTTAATAAATAGTTTTCTCATGTTCATTTGGGATGTCTTTCTTATTTGCTGTGTGATTTATGGGATAGAGGAGGAAAATGTAACAATATTTTGAGAGAATAAGGAAACATTGATCCCCCTTCCCCTTCCAGAAGGAAAAAATATACTGTATAATTACAAACGACTACTTTTTATTACTGTACTAGCGAATTGCCCGTCAAAAAATGACGGCAATGAAATTGTAAGGTAGCTAATGCTGTTTGAAATATATAATACATTAATAAATGAATATACTTTACCTATTTTAAAGCAGTGTGTGGAAGAGCTGTGAATGTGTTTTGATGTTGCTGCAGCATTAGTGGTGTGGATCTGCTGTGTAAGCGTGCTGAATGTGTGCAGTGTAACACTGTGCGTGCGCGAGGCCAAACCGTTAGCGTAGTTGTGTACTTCCGCATTGGCGTAAAATGGCGAGTAATGTGTGGTATACGTCTGTATCGGAATATCCGTAGGTGTTTTGTGGTGTTTTGCGAGTTTCTTGTGGTGTTTTGCGAGTTTAGAGTGCTGTAGCCTCGTTTTCGTTTTGTTCGGCGGCAATTTTTTCTCTCGCTTCGATTTTTTTTTAGTCTCTAAACTGTTTTATTTCGAGTAAAATCGAGGTGTAAAGTTGTATTTTTGAGGTGCTGGGTGCTCCCTCTTGGTGTAGGTAAGTTTTTTATGTATGTGCTGTGTGTATGTATTGTGTTTTACATTTTGTAATGTTCGCGAGTTGCGTCCGAGTGTTGCGAGGCCGTAATGTGTGTGAACGTGTGTCGTATGTTGTTTGAGAGTGTCGTAATGTGTGTGTCGTACTGTTTGGGTTGCGACGTGAAGTTTGCGAGGGTCGCAGTTGCTGGCATGGAGCGCCTTCGGCGCTCCATGCCAGCAACTGCGGCCCTCGCTTTGCGAGGTCCTCAGGTGCTGGCATGGAGCGCCGTAGCCAGCAACTGAGACCCTCGGGCAGTGCCCTCGCTATGCGAGGGCCGCAGCTCGCTACGCAAGTCGCGGCCCTCGCTTCGCGAGGGCCGCGGGCGCGGTACGCGAGCCCGCAGCGTTAGCAACAACTCGTACGCTCACAACTATATATGTGATTTGCTGACATATACAATGCCCAATACTTTTAAATGTAAATCTTGGGGGAAAATATTTTTTAACATCTAAGTTATTCAGTTAAAACTCTTAAGGCCTGAAAGGTTGTCTATTGAAATAGGAGACTTATACAGGGTCGAGTCACTTTATTATGACCACTGCCTACTTTTGACGTCATCAGCATATAGACAATGAAATACAGCATGTGCTGTGAGCTGTCTTGGTGGGTATATAAGATGACATATAGGCATTCTGCAAACATAATAACCATCGCTGTCATGGGTAAAAAGCACAATTTATCTGACTTTGAAAAGGGGGTGCTCATTTTCTTTCAGGGCTAAGGTTGGTAGAATTTCTGACACAACGCAGTTTGTGAACTGTTATCATTCTGATGTGGTTAAATTGTACAGTGACTGGAAAAATGGCACCATTGTGAATAAACGGTGTAAAAACTACGGAACACCATGGGCCATTGATGTCAGAGGTTAATGTCGGCTGCTAAGGTGTGTGAGGCCAGCCGACACGCTACAGTCGTTCCTACAAGGGCCACCAACAGTCCAGAATTTCAATCTCTGTCTGCAAGAGCCCAGGTGGAACAATCAGAGTGAAACAGAGACTGTTGACTGTCCTTGTAGGACCAAGATTATGAACATTGGTCTAGGAAGTGCACTAACCAAGTTATGGAGTTCTATTTCGAAGTCACTTTCTCACAATACTGACTGGTTGTCCCTAACACAGAGCTTGATTCCCTAAGAAGTGAATGGACCTATCGAGCAAACCCTTACAAGTACTCCCTTACGAGCGATTGCTATGTGTGATATGGTCTCTGCTGCTACAGGAGATTTTAACTAAAGTTCTATTACATGGCTCTTGTAAGAATTACTTAAGCATCCTACGTGTTCTTAGAAGACTTTACGAGTGACAACTCCTTACGTGTAAACCCAACCTCCCATCAAACCACAATACCCCTTAGGAGAACCCTAGAGAGAAGACATTTGTGTTACTTAAGGTTCTATGTGCGTCTCAGTAGAAGAAACAATAGCCTAAATAAGTAATTTTCAGGACTCTAGTAAAATAACATTGAAGCAACCTAAAGCACAAAATAATCCTTTTTAATGATTAACACAGTTATATGAATACAAATGAACAATAAACAATTACAAATACTGCTCACACAATTAAACTCTGCTACCCAACTAATGCTAAGTGACACCTGCCATACACCCACTTGTGTATCCCCTGCCATTTAATTCATTTTACAAACTTGTAAGTATTTTTAAGGCTTAAATTGAAAAAAACAATTGTCTTATAGTTAGAAGGGATATTGAAGGTTTCTGGATTTTACAAAGTATGTAATATACCTGTGTATTTATTTAATTTGATGTAGTTTATTTTATTTAGATACATATCTGTTTTTACTGTCTAAAATCAAGCAAATAGCCCTGCATGGGTCTGCCCACTGCAGCATAGATAGTGCAGTGTAGTTTCCATGTTGCAGCATGTTTTCTGAGACTTGGTGCCTGATAGGTTAGGACACTACACTGTACATTCAGCAATATAGAGTCTGTGTTGGTATAAACTGCAGTGTGTAGACCCATGCAGTGACTATTTGCATGACTTTAGACAGTAAAAAATAGAAAGTTTTTAATGAAAGAAAGTACATAAAAGTAAATAAATACACAGGTAAATTAAAAACCTTGTAAAACCCAGAAACCTTCCATATCCCTTCAATTTGTCAATTAACGCTTTGATGATTTCTATTGCAATACACAAAATAATACAGGAATTCATCTATACATTTATGGTATGTATGTAACTCTTTCACAAAGAAATTTGGATAAACAGAACACCTCCATATATTTCTAGTCCCAGGAGCAAAAAGAGGTTTTCATTTCCATGCAGTAAATCTCTCTAGAAAAATAACATTTAAAAAGTAGGTTACTCAAAGAAAAAAACAATGGCTATCATAAGCCACATGTGAAAGTGGCACAGAAGTAAACTTAATTGAATGTATTAAAACAAGATTATTTTAAAAAATACAATTTTCCTACGTTAAACTTACTTTGAAATAATAAATTTACTTGTTCATGGCAGATCATTGGCAAGAATGAGGCTCTGAAACTATTAACATCTGTGTAAAGCTGTGTGAAAAAGAAAAGCGCATGCTCAGACCTTGGGTATGCTCAGATCTGGTCATAGGGTCTGCCTGATTGCTGCAGCAGCAGACCTGAGCCTGATAGTTCCACTGGCCAGTCAATCATGGGTAGTGTTCTGGCACTTAAGTCAGACACTCAATAGTTAATCTTGCTGTAGTCAGTAAACCTGGATATTCTGGGCAGGTGCGGTTAGGAAGGATCACACCTCCTCCTAGCAAACCAACCAAATATGATCTTATGACAAAAATAAGTATATCTATAAGGAATATGTGTAGAAGACTAGTTCCTGAATTCCAGGACCAATGGGGGAACACTTGAGGGCTACCTGAGGACCTGTGCGATTGTTTTCCTGCTTTTGCTAATCATCATCTACCAAGTTCAATCCAGTACGACTACATAGACTTCAGTGTTTTGTATCTAATAGCCCAATTATTACAGATCAGATCTGGGCATTTTACGGCCCGCGGGCCGTAAAATACGCAGGTATGATCATATATTTCTTTGGACTATGAATACAATGTATCTCTTTGACAATGTTATGGCACCCAATGTACAGCCCAGGAGGAGGTAACTGTCAGCCCCTGTCCCGGATCCCATTGCTCAGTGGTTGGGTATCCTTCACCTGCTGGAACTTTATACAGCAGGGGGAAGGGAATTCCTAATAATATCAGGTGACTCTGCAGTATGAAGCTCCGGAAGGGGTAGGATACCCAACCTCTGAGCAATGGGATCTGGGACAGGGACTCCAACTCACAAGTAAGAGGAGGGGGAGAGTTAATGAAGTGCAGGTGGCTTGAGGGGGGTGAATAGTGTGACAAGAGGCCCTGGGGGTTTTAAGGGGTGGAATAATGTTCCTGAGGGGGCCTTTTTTTGGGGGGGGGGGGGGTGGATGGAGCTGCTGAGGGGGCCCTGGGGTGAATATGGCTGCTGATGGGGGCCTGGGGTGAATATGGCTGCTGAAGGGCTTGGAGGGATGAATGGTGTGACAAGGGGGCCCTGTTTTTTAGGGGAGCGAATGATGCTGCTGAGGGGTCCATGTTTTTTTTGGGGGGGGGGGGTGGCTCAGGATGAATGGTGCTTCTGAGGGGGCCCTGCGGGGTTGGGGAGTGAATATTGCTGCTGATGGGGTGAGCAGGACCTGGGGGGTTTGTGGAGTGGATATGGCATCTGAGGGGGTTGGTGGTTGAAAGGGGGTTCTGAGGGGGGGCCTGGGGGTGTTGGGGGTGAATATTGCTGCTCAGGGGCTTGAGGGGGGTTGTGAATGGTGCAACAAGGGCCTTTTTTGGGGGCGTCAATTATGCTGCTGAGGGTGTACTGGTGGTTTGGGGGGGGGGGGTGATTGGTGCTCCTGAGGGGCCTGGGGGTATTTGCCAAGATATATATATATATATATATATATATATATATATATATATATATATATATATATATATGTACATATATGGCACTGGAGGGTGGCCCTCCACAACAGTCCCAGTTACTCATGTGGCCCCTTTGGCAAATTAATTGCCCACCCCTGTTTTAGATGCACAAAGAACGCTTATCTTGTCTGAAAAAAAATGTGCTTACATTTCCATATGTGCACTTTTTGATATTAACTTTGATGTCCTGTGATATTCTTTGATATATATACATGTCTACTCTATATGCTATCAACATTAACATTGGATACATATGTTCAGCTCAATCTTACTAAATATGGATCATGACTCTTTCCTGGAGCAAAGAGAAAATTGGACAAGTAATATCATTCTCTCATGTCATTTCTTTTAAATAACAGTAATATGCTGTACTTGTATAAACAATAAAAAGTTTGAATGACAAATCCTCATCTACAGTATGTGGATTTTTTTTCTATTGCATTTGATTTTTTATCAAGAAAGTATGTATATGTTTCATTCTATTCTTTGGACTATCACATGTACATGTGCTGTCAATACCTGATATCTTGCAACCCATTTCAAAGTTAAAATAATATCATCATGCATGTCTAGATCTTGAACACCAAATACTTGTTCCATTTCTTGTACTTACTCTACTATAAATAATGACCCCTCTGTGACAAAATGTTATGTTCTTGTAACCTACCCACTTGACAAGATTTCTTCACTTTTTATTCACCCTATGGCTTCAAATCTGTTAATTTATAATTCACAGCATTAACCTCTGTCTGTTTTCTGGCCCAAACTCATCATAATAACCACCTGAAAAAGAAAAAAAAATGTTTGAAAGCTTTGTGTCTGACCAAAAGCATAATTAAATAGGAACACTGATAACTGCAAAGACACACACCCATAATTGAGCTCGCGAGATGCACCAATCCAATGGATTCCAGTACACATAAATAGAGTCTACAGAAATTCAGATCTTACCAAAAAAAATGTATGTCCATGACTTACATAGCTGCTAATATTGTTAGTTTAGTACATACTTGACAAACAAGTATATTTTTTTCTTGAACCACAGTGGTCCTGTAAAGGAACATCTGTGGTCAAATTGTTTTGTATATAGTCTTTTGGATAAAAAAAAAAAAACCTTTATAATGGACAAATGGATTTTTCCAATAGAAATAAATAAAACAAATTCAGCCTTTGTGGATTATCTCACTTTTACATACAATTATTTATTATTATTTACTGCATGGTTCTACGTTTTTTCTTTGTTCTGCTGCTGTCTTAAGGCGACGTGTCCCTATTAACGAACGAGCTTTGCGTTAGTTTTATTGAAAGCACTGATTGTTTTTACTGCCATGCTCCCATTGTTCATACAGAAAACATTCAAAGTTTACATGCATCTATAAAGAAGTTAATCGGTAACCAAAATACTACATTCCACCGCAGCAAAATTTCATATAATAGGTAAGAAAATAAAGGATGTGTTATGTATTACAAAGCCCCTCACTGGATGCTTAATATTTTTAATTAATGTATAAGAAACCTTTACTTTTTATTGATATCAATGGTGAAATATACCCTGATAGTTTTATTGACTCGTGAAACATCTTATAGAATGAATATAGCACCACTGCAGCTAAAAAAACAAAACATTTGTTTTTCAAGTCTCTACCAAACTAACAATATTAGCAGTTGTACGCCACAGACGGGCTTCCCAAGTTGTCCAGTGGTTAGGATTCGGTGCTTCCAGCGCTGTCGATCTGGGTTCGATTCCAAGCCAGGGAACCAAGAGGTCACACCACCCTAAAGCCGAGAAGAATTGGGCCTGGTCAGTACTGGGATGGGAGACCACCTAAGAATACCAGGAGCTGTATGCTGTGGTCCACTGGAGAAGGAATTGGCAACCCACTCCAGTATCTCTGCCATGAATACCAAGTGGATCAGCATGACCATGGACATAAAGATGTTCTGGTGTGTTGCGGTCCATGAGGTCACAGAGAGTCAGAAACAACTGAACAAAACAAATGCTACAGACATGAAACATTTTGGGGAAAATTAGAATTTTTGAAGACTCTTTTTATGATTACAGGAATCAATTTTGCGCTTGTTACATCAAATCCTAAGAGTTAGATGATAGCAGCGTGTGTTTGAAGTTATCACTGGAGCAAGGATGGTGAAGAGGCAGAAGTCCAGAGCTTTTTATTGATAATAGGATACGGTTAAAATTGATACTACACCTCTGTGACCCAGAAACAGAATGTTGCATGAAAGCATGCAACCATAGCTCTCCAGAAATGTAAACCTCTTTCTACCAATGTATCATGGATCTCTCCAAGGTCCTGCAGAGCCATCAAAAACATTACTCCTCCTTAATTGTGGTCTTAGATTTAAAGCTTAAAAACATATATATTTTTTCATTGTGCAGTGTACCTTTAAATGCAGACAAGGTGTCTTTTCCTCTGCTGGAATAAGGAGTAAGGATAGAGCTGTGTGGGGACAGGTCAGTCCCCGCCCATGTTAAGTAAATGGTAAGGTATCGACAACCATAATATTTAATGGTTCGTTGGTCCTGACTCACACTCAATGTTAGATAGAGATAGGACTGCTAGTACTTTACTGCATGTCACATGAGAGATGGAAGTCCTTGAAGCAAAGCGGTAAAGGAGATCAGAAGAGTGAGAGCAGACAACTGATCAGAAAACTCACACTTTCTCCAGAGTGACAACTCAGTCATGAAATGCACATAACATTTGTATTATTTGGCATATGATTATGATCTAGAGCAGTGGTTCTCAACCTGTGGGTTGCGACCCCTTCAAGGGGTCAAATGACGATTTGGCAGGGGTCATCTAAAACCATCGGAAATTGTAATTGTATGTCATTTCACTGTAATTTTACTGTTAGGAGTCGCCACAACTTGGGAAATTTTATCAAAGGGTCTCGACACTAGAAACATTGAGAACCACTCATCTAGAGCATAGAGCAGTGGTGGGTAACTCGGTCCTACAAGGGCTGCCAAACAGCCCAGGATTTTAATCTCTCTCTGTATTTATTTTTTCTGTGCTTCGACACATCTGAGTTACTCAGCTTCATTGTGATTGTTCCATCTGGTTTCATACAGAGAGTGGTTGAAATTCTGCACTGAGTTGCCTTAAAACTGACCTAGATAAATCTAGCGGCATAAAGTTAGCATCGCAGCAGCAAATCTTAGAAAGATTACCTAAAAGTCCACCATAAAAATACTTTTGTGTATAAGGGCATAAAGCTACCTCTTAATTAGAACAAAAAGTAATAGTGATGCCTCTGCCTGACCCTGGAGGCACTCATAATAATTTGATGGACATTGTGTACGTGCTAATTGCATTTACATTTCTGAAGATATGTGTGTGCATCTAATGATGCAAATTTGAAATTTGAGGGGGTATGGGTGGAATGTCAATTTCGATCAGTTACAGTTACAAACCCACCTGACCTACCTTTGTTCCCTACTCCCCAAGCCCTCCCTCCACCAGTAGTTAAAAAAAACATACTTCACAATCGCCTTTTTCTTGAACTACAGTGGTCTTTTAAAGGTATATGGAAGATCCCCTGTTTTTATTATCAAAAATAAACTACTAGGTCATTTATTTTAATATTAAAATTAGGGAACATTCCATATCCCTTTAAATGTTTTTCAATTTCCCTCTGCTTTTATAGAAAAACATAATTTAGTTTATAAATGCCACCAGAACTGTTAGGTGCTGCTGAAAAAATAATAACAATTACAACTGAATATAGTATGCTAAAACACGTTTAAACTGATAATGCATTCATCACATAGAACATTAATTAGAAAATAAAACCTTCATATATTTGTTCCACTATCACAGATGTCTACTCTTACATAGTGATAGGATATTAGTTTTGCTTTATTTGATCTTCTTTGGATAAAATTATATATTACATTAGATAATTTATATTATTTATATTCATTTTATATTGTTTATATTGTAATTATTATTATTATTATTATTATTATGTTATAGAAAAATAGGATATTAATCCAAGAAATTATTAGATTTTTTAGGTTTTAATTTGTTTTAGTGATGTCGCGAACATCAAATTTTTGGTTCGCGAACAGCGGACGCGAACTTCCTTCAAATGTTCGCGAACGGGCGAACCTGGCGAACCGCCATAGACTTCAATGGGCAGGCGAATTACAAAACCCACAGGGACTCTTTCTGGCCACAATAGTGATGGGAAAGTTGTTTCAAGTGGACTAACACCTGGACTGTGGCATGCCGGAGGGGGATCCATGGCAAAACTCCCACGGAAAATTACATAGTTGATGCAGAGTCTGGTTTTAAGCCATAAAGGGCATAAATCACCTAACATTCCTAAATTGTTTGGAATAACATGCTTTAAAACATCAGGTATGATGTTGTATCGATCAGGTAGTGTAAGGTTTACACCCGCTTCACAGTAACAGACCAATATCTCCGTTTAATGCACCGCAAACAACCGCAAACAGTCCCTTTGCACAACCGCAAACTCCCCATTTGCACAAGGTTGGATACCAAGCTAGCCATGTCCCGTTCCTTGTCCTCACTGATGTCATTGAAGGTCTCTTCCTCCACCCAGCCACCAAGGGTCCCCGAAAGGTGACAACAAGCCCCCTGGGACGCCTGCTGTGTTTGATCTTCCACCTCCTCAAAGCTACCTTCCTACTCTGTCTCCTCTTCTTCAGACTCTATTATAAGGTGTGTACTGTTAAGTAGTACTATTCCTATCGGTTTAATCCCTGTTACGTCCACTATTAGGGGACGTGTATATGGCATGCATTATTAAAATAAATTATGTTCTAGCCCTAAAAAGGGCTTTTTGGGTTGCTGTCCTTGCAGCAGATATCCGATGAGTCCTTCAGGTCTGTAATGGAAGCTAAATACACAGCCTGGCTATCTATTTCCCTATTAAATCACCAGCAGCTACACTATCTGTCCTCTCACAACGAATGCAGCTTCAGAATGATTCTAAAATGTATGCTGTCCTTCAGATGGAAGGCTCTGGAAGGGAGTGTATGCTGCTGATTGGCTGGAATGTGTCTGCTGACTGTGAGGTGCAGGGTCAAAGTTTCCTCAATGATAAAGTATAGGGGGCGAACCGAAAAGCGCATGTGTTCGCCGTCCGCTGCGAACGCGAACATGCCAAAATCGCAGCGAATAGTCTGCAGGTGAACTGTCCGCGACATCTCTAATTTGTTTCCTTTATCTGAATCATGGATCAGGAGAGATGACATGGTTAAGCTTAAGCACATGTTTTATTCAACCCCATTTACTTCACAATTATGGGCTAGATTTACTAAGCATGGCACTATAATACTGTGAGAGTATGCCAATGGATATAACAGTAAGCTTATACAGTATGCTCTAAGACCGCTTTATTATGAGAGACTCTAGGCTATAATATAATTATAATTTAAGATGGATGTACTTGTGATTTGTAATACAATACAAAGTGATTACACAAGTATATTGGTAAATGTACAATAAAAAATCTCTGTTTAGGCAGGGAAAATGCAGTAAAGATATTTTAACTAAAATAATGTTACATCTGCTGGGTAATTTAGTTTCCATGTATGAGAGGAGAGTTTACATTTCTGCAGGAGAAGTACTTGCAATTATCCTGGTGACTGCTTACTTCTGAGCATGTGCAGGGAGAGAATAAATGCCAAATTTTAAATGCTAAAATTATATAACAAATGTCCCTTACTTTTCCCTCATCCCCACCCTTTCCTCCAAAGATTGATAAGCTAACAACACCTCTCAGGCTCCAAGCTACCAGGAAATGCTGAACTCAAGATGGAACATCCTATATACAAACACATTTTTCAAAATGTAATATTTTCTTTTCTAAAAATACCTTTTTGCTGATTACTTACACAGCTGCTTCTACAGTGATCCTTTACATCATTATTACTGAGAATTACACTTCAACATCATAACTATGGCATAGCTGCATAACAGGGTGTTGCAAATCTGAGACTGACTGCTTAGTTAATTTTGAGAAAACTGGGATGCTGCAAAAGTATTCATAACTTCTGCACCATCTCAGCATAGCTTATTCAATGTAGTTGCATGTATGTAGCATAATAAGGTAATATTTCTGAAACTCTTAGAAAATCTTAATATTTAGAAAAGTAATAATTCTGGACTATATCTAAAACTATAAAAAAACAAAAAACATAACATCTTTACCATTTTTATTTTAATTTTATTTTTTTATAAAACTTAAAATTATTATTTTAGAAGTACCAAAAATAATATTAACATTAATTGACATGGTTTAGCAGAGTTTAACTGTACAGAGTGCTCTCTTGTACTGACAGAGTATATGTAGGTATGACTAGTATGCCCTGTTGGTGTTTCTTTCCAACAGAATCTGCCAGCCTTAAGGCTGTATAAAAAAAAAGGCTTATTAAATAAATCATGATAAAATAAGATTACTTCATAAAACTGGCTTTAGTTTTTATGATGGCTGTTAACAGGTACACAGCTTCAATAAATTCCATTTTGGAATATCGGACGTTATGACTATTGCAGGTATAAGGTATTTCTGTTAGTTGTACCATTTAGAGATTTTTGAAATAAAGTAAATCCTTGAGATTCAAAGAAATTAGTTTAAATGAGAATATAGTCATAATAAAAATTTATTTTATAGCATTATGCATAAAATCAGCTCATATATAAGATATAATCCTATAAAAGTATTAAAGCATGTCATGGAGCATCCACTCTATTGCTGACCTATCATATCTTGATACGATTTGCCATATAATATTTGATGGAAGATAACTATCAACACGTAATTAACTAAAATCAAAACACAATCTATGTTTCATTGCATTTCTCCTGTGATTTTAACATTTTTTTGTGTTCTATTCCTTAAAGCAGCAAGGCATTGTAAGCCACCACATCAAAGGAACCCAACAATACAGATAGGTTAAAATATATTTTCTGTTTTGTTTTCTTAATTTAAAATATACATGAGGCTTGCTTTGACCCTACAGGAGTTCTTATCAGAATTATTACATTTGTCCCACAGGCTAACTCACATAGAAATGTAGGTATCCCTAGCAAACTGTTTTGTCACCTAAGGGAGATTAGTTTATGAACACGAGTCCTTATATGTTACATAAGCAGTTAAGAGACTAACTAGAGTAGGAACTTGGATTAAAGAGATTGAGAGGCTTGTGAATTGTTGCTACATTATTTTTTGCACATAAATGCACCTGTGAAATATTCACAGAGACTAAATACTCCTATATTCATTATCTGTAATTCATAGATCTTACATGATCCCTATACAATCTACCCTATACCCTTACCAACCCTACCCTAACACATTCCCCCACCCATACCCTCTTGCTACATATCCTCTAATATATGCACCACACATAACCTCTACTGCATACCCCAGTTTCATTACCAATCTACTCCTGTGTTTTACACTTAAAAATACACATAAAAATATATAATCATATAAAAAATATATATCACATAAATGCCGCAGGTGGTTGTCCCATTACAGTGGTGGAATATAACTCTTGGGTAGAACTCCTGAGGAGCAGAATGTAAACTAGCACTGTCATTAAAAATACCTGAGTTATGGATTACTGGACACAAACCAACCTGAGTCCCTGCAAGGTAACAACATACACCACCAACCATACAACACATTAATCAGTCCTCTTCACCTAAAATACACTCCCACTCAATGATGTGGCCTGCATTAAATAGCAATATTCTGTAACACAGCTCCAATACACATACCAGAAGTACAATGAAGCTGATGACCACAATTATGTGTTATTTCATATTGTTACTAATAATATAGAATAAAGATTACATTTTTTATAATGGTTGGAAAGCTGATTTAACATGATTTGAAGGCAAAACCATGGATACAACATCAAGAGATAAACTAGATTATGTCAACCCACAGACCCATGACATTGTAATTCACTAATAGTATTGTTATCAAGATATATTCTAATCCTTACCCTTAATTGAAATCTTTACACAAACACTATGCAGAGCATAGAGAACATGGCTAGACCAGCTACTAGCCTTGTCAGTTTTGATCCCACGGCTCCCTCATCCTACAGATTGAACCTCCTTGACCTTAGGAAGTGGCCTTAATCTGCATACCCCTCTATCCCACCATCACCACAACAAGCATCTTCCTCACAACCACCAAATATGGAGGAGGAGCTTGGCCTCCAGATCCAGCAGAAACAACATGAGATGGGCAAGTATTTATTTTAGCTGAAAGGGCTTGCAGAGAGAGCTATTAATGAGACTGATTGGGCATGAAACCAGAAGTATCAAAGGCAAATGGAACTTGAACATGAATACCAAAACATCCAGCACTCAGTCTGTGGAGAGGCAGCTCTTTGGGCTAAACAGAAAGTTGTCCAGAACGGGTAGTCTCATGGCAGCCATTCTTGAACAATTTCAGAGATAGGGTGTCTCCCAATCCACCACATGAGAGGGTTCCCAGTGTCAAATAGAGTAAGGAAATAGGGCTTCAACTTGTCCCTTTTTTTAGTTATGTTTGTTTTCTTTTTTAGGTAGCTCTCAAACTCTTAAAAGTGCTACCTGATACTTTAAGTCAACTATATACACTGAATACCAACAACATAAAGGTACATAACCATATTTGATCTGGGAACACATATCATGTAGGTTTACATTTTAACAAACAGTGAACAACAAAATCAATTCACGTTGGCAGAGTTATCGTTCAACTAAATATGACCTAACTCATCTCATAGCCTCCTATGATTATCACTGCAACAAAGTCATAGCAGCCATTTCGTGCTTCTTTCCAATTATCATGTGATTTCCTTCCAAAGATACATTAGAGGAAGTCATGAAATTAATGCACATGAATTGTGCCAGTGCTCATGGATCACTTACAAAGTGATTGAAGAATTATTGTAAGAATTCAACCTCGTGGATCTCTGATGTCCACATTTATTCATAGCATGTTCTATCCAATATACACTGACAATAGAGATTTGTATACAGGAAGTGCTCCTCTTTAGAGTATAATCCAACTGCATACTTGTGAGATCACAGATCAATATCAAACAATATGCACTGTATTACATACCTTTATAGTTTGATAGCATTGGTAGCACTGCATGGAGATCAACAGTAAGCAGGATTGCTTATTGGAACGCTAAAATGTAAAGATTACTGTCCATTTTTTCTCCCCCTCTCTTTCCCACACATTGCATACTATTTTTTTAATGACTCTTGCTGGGTGTAGGTGAATGAGTATTCACTTTTACCAAGGTGATTCTAGTGTACTTACCAAATGTAAATAGTATATAGGTGCCATGTACTATTAATGTTGGTTCGATTTTAGGAATTGAGTCCTTTGAGAATCCGTTCTTTAAATGTTTAAATGTATGGTTATTAAGGTATAATAAACAGATATAACTGAAATATAAGTGCTGTGTATTTTCCTACAGTGTTAGGAGGTTGGGAGTTAGATAGGTTTTCTTTTATTTTTAGTCAACCTTTTGTACAAATAATATATATATATATGTAAATATATATATATATATATATATATATATATATATATATATATATACAGGCATACCCCGCTAAAAGCTACCTGTTTAGAGCTGATTTGCTATAGAGCAGTTTTTCCTGCCAGACACCTTTTAATGCTAAACCACACTATAGAGCTGTTTTTTGCCTGCCAAATCCCTTTTAACGCTCTTAAATATTGCAGTATATAGTGATACCTTTTTGGGGGCAAACATATTCAATTCGGAGCTTGTCATAAAATCTGTAAATATGTTTGTTGAATATAAAAAAGGTATCACTATACACTGCAATACTCTGATTATTCATCTAATCATCTAGATTACTGGACAATAACGGCTACCTCACTCTTTATATATATATATATATATATATATATATATATATATATACATATATATATATATATATATATATATATACAGTATATATATATATATATATATACAGTATATATATATATATATATATTGCGTTTGACTTGCTAAAAAGAGGTTCATCTATCGAAAGCTTGTCGCTATATTATGAATACGTTTGTTCAATAAAAAAGATATCCCTATATACTACAATACTATGATTATTCATATATATATATATATATATATATATATATATATATATATATATATATATATATATATATATATATATACATATATATATATACACACACAGTTGTCTCTCAGTTATCCGGCTCCAACGGGGATTGGTAGAGGTTGGATACATGTAGTTTCTGGTTGCTTGAGAGTCACTATTAAAGGAGGCCTAGATTAGCTGCACATAGGATGCTCTGCTAAGTATATTTGTCAGTGAGGGCTGTTCTAGCAGGACCGCTTTCACTCCTCACTTACACACAGGTACATTCGGCTGGTGGGTGCGGTGCTGAATACGGGGAATGTAACCCCAATTCTGCACTAGCTCACTCACTCATGCCTGTCTGGTAAAAGTGAATTAAAACATTTTCTGGTTGCTTGAGAATTCTGGTTAACTGAGAGTCTAATATAATTTTTAATCTAATAATTTTTTAACTACAAAATACTGTATGAATAAAAACATTAGTATATTAGTAACAGCCTTGCATTTAAACTGTGGTACTGTGGAAATTACAGCGACCTCATCCCTTTCATATAAAAAACTCTCTCAATGATATGTATGTTTCTCATTTGTAAACTTTTTAAAGTAACATATTTTTTTATTGCTGTAATGCTAAAGCTTCTTTATTTTTTATAATATTATTTATTTGTTGTTTAAGTAAAATAAGTGACATTTTGATTCACTGAGTATGTTTTCTTTGTAATACTATTTGTTAAGCTTTTTCATATTTTTTCATAGTTATTTATTTTTATATAATACACTTGTCATAAAAAGTTTTGCATTGAAATACTCAATATTATCTAACTAAACATTGCTGCATCTGTGCCGCATGCACAATTTAAAAGAATACAAAATGGCTTGTAAGTTCCACAGAGCAATTATCAGTTGTACTACATAACACAGTATTGTGTGTGTGTGTAGGAATGTGTGTGTGTAATTCTGACATGATTCACCATGTGTAACTCACACATCTTATTTAAATGCATACAATAGCCAAAGAGAAGTGTTGTCTTTCTATCCTCTTAAAGAGTGGAGTCTTGCCAGAAAATGAGCTCTCAAATCAGGGATCTCTGACCACACAAAACTGAAACAACAAAACACAGATGTATGTTACATTGCTCCACTCCAAAGCTTTTTGTACTATATTCCACCCAACCTTAAAGACACAATTTCCCATCCCCTCCCCTATAGGAAGTTTCATTCATTCATATATTGCTGGAATTTCTTAATTCTCATTCAGCAAGATTACCACCATCCAAGTCCCCTTTTCCTCTTTCTTGCTTTTGCCACTGAGAGAAAGGGAAAGAAGCAGAGCCTGCCCAGATGGTTGGAGACCAAAAAGAAGGAACATTTTCTCATGCTTTTAAAAAGAGAGCTTTCTTTCCTGCCTAATATTTAGCTCCTTCAAATGCAAATGGAGAGGTTTCGCTCCAAGGTTAGCATAACAATTATGGGAAAGCTTTAAATCTGGAGCGTTTGTTTACACGATGAAAGGATTCCCCAATCCAAAAGCTCTGAGGCCAGGCCTTTTCACCAGTTATATTCTGAATAACTAGTGAACTGCAAGTCAATTTTAAGCCACAATGAATACCAATTTGTGTAACTGATTTACTGAAGGGAGAAATAAATTATGTTTTAAAACATCCGCTATTTTGTAACGTGCATTTTGTTAGTCGTGCAAATAAACTACATTAAGAGAGTACTGGTGATTGTTTGAAAATATATAAATCCAATGAAAACTCTAAGTGGCTAAGTTTTTTTATGTTATATTATATGTTTCTGCTTTTATAATATTTCCAAAAATAAATATATGTTTCCATTAGGAAAACATACTTTCATCTAGGAAATAATATACTTTTTTGGTTATATTCACATTATACTCTATTTCAACATAAAATGTTTATAGAATGGGAGGGATGGTAGTTTGACCCATTTGTTCTAAGCAAAGCTAGAAGACTATAATGGGCTACATGGTATCTTGTAACACTTGAAACTGTTTTATATTAGAGGCTTAGAAAATATATCCTTTAATGTCTTGTTTTTCAAATTCTTGAGTGATCCAGGTCAATTGTGAAGAAAGTCGCCATTATCTCATAGCAGTTCAGTGACCTATGAGGAACAAGCTGGTGTTCTCAGGTCAGTTATTGGTCACTTGATGCTCACATAACCAAAAACAACACCACAATTGCTGGCACTATCTTTACGGAGGTCAAGGACTTGGCTCCCATGAAAAATAGAGTAGTCTTTCATTCTTTGAGGTGGTCTCTTGAAGACAAGGTCAAAGCACAACGTGTAAAAGAAAGTTTAACTTCCTACTGCCCTTAATTTGACAGTACTAGCTGTCAAACTGACAAGCATATAAATGTATATTTAATGTGCATATATACATATCTAATGTAACTGGTCCATATTTTTCTAAAGGCAGTTTCCACATAGACAATGAGCATTTTTATTTTTAAAAATCCTTACTGAGGATACTAGTTAAGCAACTTGCCACTTGTTAAGACAAGACTGAGCGGAGAACTAAGAGTTAGACCTCTATTTACCCCACATCTGAAAATGGCTGTAATGCTTCCCTTTAAATGTAATTGTCTGCTAAGATACCGTGCAAAAATGTCCTCACTCCCAAAATTATTCACCTCTAAAGTACACCTAGTCTCAACATTGCCCCCAACAAAATATTGACCTCTAAAGTTATACTGTTTATGTATCTCCAGTCGCCAATGACAACATTCATTATTTTCCCTTTATCTGTTTCTATCACAGCAGCCAAGTTCTTCCTTATATCACTATTTAATCAGTTAATCCCATTAAATGCCTTGAGATCATATGTGGTACTACCATTTATTTTACCCCTTATTCCAATGTCAGTTCCATCCACCAGAACATCAAGTATTTTGGTTGAATCTCACAAAAATGTAAATAATTTCTAAATTTCTCCAAACGTTCCCCAAAACATCATTCTTCAAAGCTCCTTACTAACTCAATTAAACTCATCCTTGCCATCCATTAACCTCAACTAACTTATTCACCATGCTCTTACCCTTTCACTAATGGAACTGTTTTGTGGATGATATAAATCTCTTCCTTACTAACTTGGGTTATCTCTAAGCAAATTACATTTGCCCACAATGTTTCCTGGACCCCCTCTAACATCAGCTCACACAGTACACACACACACACACAAACATATATACTAAATTTACGGCAATAAAAACGTTACTTTACCGGCCTCGCAATGAGCGCCTTTGGCACTCACTGCAAGTTTCTCCCCCTGTCTACTTCCTCCCTTGTGTCTCATTTCCCCCTCCTCTCCCTCCCTTGTGTCTCCGTTCCCCCCATGTGTTTTCCCCTCCTGTGTCTCTTTCCCCCTATCCCCCAGTGTCTCTTACCCCCTCCCTCATGTCTATTCCACCCTCTCCCTCCCCTGAGTCTGTTTCCCCCTCCCCTATGTCTCTTCCCTCCCCTTTCCCTCCCTTGTGTCTCTTCCCCCTCCCCATCTCTTCCCCCTCCCCTGTGTCTCTTTACCCCTCTCCCTCCCCTGTGTCTCTCCCCCCTCTCCGTCCACTGTGTCTCTTTCCCCTCCCCTGTGGCTCTTTCCCCCTCCCCTGTGCCATAGGCGCTCATTCCTAAGACCTCGCAACACTTTACCATCATACCTACAACCCGCGGAACTACACATGAAAACAAAACTCAAATACACAATTCCCACTGCGAGACCCGTAGCACTTAAAAATTGCAATAAAAAATATACGGCCCGTAAAACTTACAAAAGGAAACCGTGACTTGCATAAAAAAAAATATGAGCCGCAAAAAATACGAACTTAACGGCTAAACCGCGCACACCGAAAACCACGAAAACCACACTAAATACAAACAAAAATAAAATAAAAACATCACACACAGCAAGGGGGGACACCCAGGACGTCTGATAGTGATGTTACACGTTGATTTAACTCCAATTTCCAGAGTTTAGCCACTCGAAAAATGTCCCCTAAATACGCGAAACTCCGCCACACACATACGACTTTTACACAGGACCGTACCACCTATAAAATACAGTATTACGAAGGACGCAAAATCATCCAGACCCGCCTAACACATACACATTTTACACCACTACCTTGCACATACTAACATGACCATTACAAAATGCTCAACTACACAGCTACACAAAGGGTTTCCCCTCGTGCACGGAGCCTATTTACACTACACACTTCACACATTGCTGACACTTACACCTCAGGTCATCAAAAATGCAAATCAACATTGTATGCTGCAGGAACATCAAAACAGATTGTGAGCTCTTCAGCATATTGCTTAATGCATATATTAATTACAAATAGGTAAAGTATATTAATTTATTATTTAATTAATTCATTATTATTAAAAAATACATATATAGAAAACTTTAAAAAACACCACAACACACGATCAGAGAGAAGTACATATATATAATATATATATACACATTTACACATACATACCAACACACCTTTACCTGCACTCGACTTCCTGGGGGGAGGAGGAGCCACGACAGGACAGAAGGCCGAAGAGGGGACACAGGGGGATGCAGGGGCCGTGGGAGGGCTGCAGCGGGCCGTGGCAGGTTGTGGGACCTAGGGCCTAGCTGCCTTGCACCAACTGCACCGGCGGTAGCTCCGCCTCTGATTAAGATTGAATGTACAGTTGAAGGTAGAATTATAAGACAGTATTACTATATATGATATTGTAATAGTGATATATTTGTTTATTATTATACATACACTTAAAGGAACACAGTAAAGGTTCCAATTATGGTATAATTTTAAATGTAATCTAGCAGCAATTACTTTATTGCATTTTCTTATAGTAAACTCATATTGAAGATTGCATTTTTTTTCTGAGCTACAAACCAAGCAATTGTTTTCATCTTTATGCTAGAGAGTAATCATTTCTAATCATACACTAGGGACCTGCAAATGCTCAGATTGATTCTAAGATTAACTTTTAGGTTGATAAAAGTATTTTAGCATAACCAGCATTTTAGTTATCATGTCAACAAATCTGAGTATATGCAGACCACCAGTGTCAATACAATATTAGCAAAATAGCACACTAACTCGGGAATACAAGCAAGAGCTTGTGAGAGGATCAGAAAGACTAACAGACAAAATAAAATCTTTAATGTAAGTTTACAGTAAGAAATTGATTTATTTTTTTATTAAAATAGAAATTTATTTTTAATTTTTAATAGATAACTTGTCATTGCCTCTACTTTTAAATAATAACTCTTTGGAACATTTCATCTGTAATTTCCTGCCTTTAAGAAACTGCTTTATTAGATCTCCATTTTATGGAGGTGGTAATTCAAGTAACACAAACTCTTACCTAATATATATATAATGTAGCAATGCATCAAAAAATAATCAAACATGATCTAATTTGATAAAAAGTTGACTAAAAATTATTTTATTTAGTTATCATGACGATTTTGTGCTATAATTTGTTTTTATAATGTAAACTATATTTTTTTTAAATAAGTATATTTTATTTAAACAGGGAAAAAGGGTAAACAACACATAATGTCATACATATTATCAATTTAAAATAGACAGACCCAATTTGGCACCTGAGTGGATATATCATTGTAATTGCACCCTCTCCTAAACAAATAATATCATGCAGCAACAACAAAAAAACAAAGACTGACGAAGAACATATACTAGACACTTGTTTAGTTAATTTTTGTTAAATGATTTTATATAACATATACGTATATTTTCTTTAGCCCAATTTTATGTGAAGTTCATTGTTGCAATGAGTATTAAAAGATATGCAAATACACAGAACTAATAACTGATTACTCAGTCTATTACAGTATTGTTTTAATGAAGAGTGGTCAATGAGAATCCAAAAACAGGAAGCAACTGGTGTCTACCCTGCAACGAGAGAGTTGATTTTCAGGGGCACCATGCCATTTTTTTTGTTCAATATAATTGTTAAAGAAGCATGGAATCCAAGGAATGGGACAAACATTGACATTCATAAAGTGTCATTGTGAGTTTTGTACCAGCACCCAAAGCTGTTGGCAGATAGACCATTCTGTACTACTACTTGAGAATCACTGTGAATAAACTTACTTAGCTATTCAAGGCACATGCTAGTTCTTAATATTAACAGTATAAATTCCATTCCACTTTCATATTCACTTTAAATTCAGCAAGCTTGCTGTTGCTGGGATTATTTGTATTACAGCTAATACTTTAAGCACTATGTAGGATTAATAAACATTCATGTTCACATACTCAAAATCTGTCAATATACAGACAAAATAAAAAATCACTGGTGTTCTTCAAAAACATGTCACATAGAAGGCTTACATTTTACACTGAGATTTTATTAGAATACAACAGAATAACAGTAGAAATTCTATCTGCTAGAGGTAACCATACTGACAGTTACAGTGTGGCTTGCTGCTTAATCTAACACAAGATAGAATACTACACAATGGAGGCAACAGGGGCATATATTCAATAATACATTATGTCTGGTTTATTGTAGTAAAAATTAAAAATTTACAGATTGCTGAAAGGATCCTAGAGAAAAGCAAATTGATGGTAGTAGAGCGCTTCAAGAAGAAACGCGTGGGATTTGAAAGCACTATAAACGATCCAAACATATTTCTTCCAGTGAGTCCTCTAAAAGGTATCTCCTACTACAATCAACTTGTCTGGTTCATTAAAATATGTTTAAAGGCATATCTAAGTCTCCTGGATTATGAATGTATCAGATAGAGGAGAATTAATAGTGTATAAAAACATTTTTGTATGAAAAAGTCCCAAAATAAACATTTAAACACTTCCCTTAAATGTCTTGTAATTTCTGACAGCTGAAAATCAGGGTAAACCCTGCCCCCAAACCCAGGCTAAATTAGCATAATATTCTAAATTTGTTTAGGCGAATCAGGAGCAAGCAGAGGTTGGTTGAAACATTTGTATTGAATTTGGGTTCCTGTTTGTACCGCAAAGCAGCCTGGGATTTATAGTCATATCCATGTTATCCATGTTAGAAGGTGCTATGTATTTTCATATAAGAGTCTCTCTGTGCAGCACTTTCACACTTGATCACCACCCTGCTGATTGTCTATTGCCTGTACCAACTACTGCTACATATTTTTTTTTCTCTCACTATCTCTGCTGACAGCTGCAAATCTTGCATACACAGCAGTAGCTCTGTCTGTGCTGGTGGGGGGTGGGGGTGTGGGGGGTGGCTTGTGTGGCGGGTGGGGGTGTGGGGGGTGTGGGGGTGTGGGGGGTGTGGGGGGTGGGGCCCAGCACACAGAAGACACAGGAAGCAGCCGGGTAGGGTCACATCCCAGCAACCACTTGGGGACTGACACCAGTGCTCTCCTATTGGCTGAGGAAGACAAAGCAGGTGTAATGGGTTAAATGATGCTGCATGCTGATTGGGTGGGGACCAGGGGCTTGTGTAGACACCCCTGGAGGTGTCAACATAATCCTTAGAGGGATTTTTAGAAAAAAAAAAATATGTTTTATAAAATGTGCTGCATGCAGCAAGGCTGCTTTTGTCCTAAAAAATGAAAACATTTAACAACCAATGAAACTTAAGTATGCCTTTAAGAGACAAAGACTTACAGTAACAAGAAGAAGGTGTCAGAATCGCAGCACTGACATTAAACAAAACTACTTATTTACTGGATTTAGTCAAATAGCAGCTATTTAATAATAACATTCTCTAGATTTTACATATATAAAGTGAAGTAAATTCAGAGAGAACTCTGCACAGACACAGTAAAACAGAGCCAAGCTGCTTTACTGTGGAAAAGCTGAAGTATAGTCAGCACCCTGTAACTGCCTAGTTACAGGAGCATTTTGACCGGGCTGGGTGCTGGGTAGCCATTGGATAGGTTAAATTTGGGGGAGGGGTTTGTCAGTTTATATAGGGGGGGTAATTTCCCGCCTGGGAGCACTTAACCGTTAATCAGAGCAGAGCTTGCATCTGATTAACTATGGCAACACCAAGTGTGGACTCTTTCATAGCCCAACTTAGGAGCCAAGCAGAAGAAAATGGCCAGGGATGGTTGGAGGAGCTGATGGCCAGGCTAGATGAGAGTGGCCCCGCCAGTGGCCCAGAAATCAGTGCAGCATTGGACACCAGGAGTCCAGGTGGCAGGGGAGGGCGCCCAACAAGATCAGCAAGGCCTCCCATGAGGCTCAGCCCTGACATGGCGACCCCCAGGAAGAGGGGGAGAAATGGAGCAAAGAAGAAGATGGTCGCAAGGACAAGAGGGGCGCAGCCTGCAGTGAAGACCCCAAGACAGAAGCAGAAGGGAAGAGGTACTTACCAGAGTCCTGCCGGCGCGTCAACAGGTTCCTGTAAGCAGTTGCAGCACCAGGAGGCATCCAGAAGAGCTGCGTCGGCGGAAGAACACGCTGCAGGGAGAGAAGAAGCAGCGGAGATCACTGCGCCGACGAGGAGCCGCCGTGACGTCATCGGGAGGAGGCGGCCAGCGGGTAAGGAGCTGGCGCAGGCGTCTGACGGGAGGTCTGAACAAGGAGCAGCTGCAGGGACAAGGTCGGCGTCGCTGAGGTCTGCAGGGCGTTTTATAAGCCCAGGCAGGAGAAAGCCAGGTGAGGAGGACATAAGCCCAGACAGGGGACAGCCAGGGGGGGATGAGTGGCACACAGGGGATAGTTCAGAGGAGCCAGTGGTTGGGAAGAGGAGAGCTGGCTGTAGAAGCACAAAAAGAAAGATTCAGACAGGCAGTAGGCAGACAGCACAGCAGGGGAAGGAGCAGTCTAGTGCTCAGGACAGTGTGAGTAGAGAGGGGCTCCCTGCTAATAAAGACTTGCCAGCTAGGGAATTTATGGAGGTTGCAGGTGGCGCAGAGTTGTGGGATTCCAGCAAAACAGGGGTTGATGGATGTAGTTTTTCTGGCAGCTTAGAATTAGCCTATAGTATGGAGGAAGTGTCAAGTGAGAGCGAAGAGGAAGAGGATTTTCAGCGGGAAGTTAGGTTTGTGTCTACGGCTGCTGTTCCTGCTTTGTTGTGTCCTGTTTCCACATATGCTGATCCGGAGGAAGGGACATCCGCCAGGAGCAAGTCACAAACGGGCGTGCAGAGCAGATGGCATCAGGATTTCGTAAGGTCTTCACTGGCACCTGACCGGTCCCTGTCGTCAGTCCCGAGGAGGCGGGTAGAAGCAACAGGAGGCAGAGTGGACAAAGAAAGGAGTGCAAGTAGACCATCTGACAGCAGAGATAGGAGGTCGCCGGCGGGTACATATTGGCAGAGGAGAGGATATATTTCACCAACTCGCAGGAACAGAGGAACGCCCTCCCCCAGGTGGAGGTCAAGGTCAAGACAGCGGTCGCCACCGCACGCTCGAGGTGGAGGTGAGCATGAAAGGGATGAAAGAGGGAGGAGATCTGTTTATCCTCGTTCCAGGTGCAATAAGGAACGAAAGGACCAGAGACTGCCTTCCGGGGAGGACCGGAGGGTAAAAAAGAGCACAAGAAAGGAGGCAACGCCAAACAGGAGCAAGCAACTTCCCTTCTCCAGACAAACAGGAGAAAGGAATGAGACGAACACTTCAGCGGTCCCGGCAACCTCTGTGTCAGCAATTGACAACACACGTACCACAGGTGAATTGATAGATATGCTATACACACATTCTGACAACACACAAGTTAGCTTAGTAAAGGTGGTAGATCAATTACAGAATTTATTGTCGCAGTTGGGAAAGGAGAAAAACTGGGGACCCGAGTTAGCATGGGTAGGTCCTGAGTTGGCTATCAATACAGGGATAAGGGCGGCTCCATCAATAGGTATTACTGAAACGGGTACAGGTGTGGGGCCAGAGGTTACTGGAGGTGAGGGAGTGCAGGAAAAAGGTATTTCTACAGCAGGCATTAGGGTAGCTGACACAGTAATGAACAAATCAGCACTGTGTTCAATTTGTCCTATTGGTGAGCATGTAGCTAAAGAATTGAAGGAAAGGATTTGGAAGCGGGAGTTTATAGAGATATTCTCGCTTCTCCCGCTGGATAATTTCATAGAAGTCAAGGCAGATGATAAGAAGGATGAGGGAAAGAAAGAGGAGGATGAGCGTAAGCGCAGATACAGGAAGATTCCCAAGACTTTTAGTAATTGGTTGCAGGCCTATGTTATATTTGCAAGTATAGTGGGGGAGCGTAATCCGGAATGTTGTTCAGCATTGTTTTGTTACCTGGATGAAATTGAAGGCATCCATAGGACTTACGGCGGCTTAGCTTGGTGGGCGTATGATGAAAAATTTCGTCAGAAGTTGGCTGTTAGGCCATCCATGCAGTGGGATGATAGGGATATGGGTAGTTGGTTAAAAATAGTAACACCTTTGCGGCCGGCGGTTGGGGCGGCCCCAAAACCGGCGGTAGCTGCTAGTGGTAAAAAAGGGTATTGTTTCGCTTATAATGAAGGATCTTGCAGTTGGGGTGGTTCTTGTAAGTTTAGACATGAGTGTTCTGAATGTGGCACGGGTCATCCTCTTTTTCGCTGCTTTAAGAGATCAAAAGGTCAAAAGGCGGGTGAGTTTGGACAAAAAGGGGGAGAGCCCGGTCCGGTTAGAAAGGATGGAGTGGTGGTTAAGGCGCTACGCCAGTAGGGTTTCTTCATCAGAGGACGCTAGGTTGTTGCTTAGGGGTTTTTCGGTAGGTTTTTCTATCCCATCGTTGTTTTCAGCCCCGTTGGGGTGGCCTAGGAATTTAAGATCTGCTAGGGAGAATCCTTCGTTGGTTTGGAGCAAGTTAATCGGTGAAGTTGAAAAAGGTAGAATGGCAGGTCCTTTTGATGAGGTTCCGATAAAAGATTTGAGGATATCACCGTTGGGCCTGGTTCATAAAAAGGAGCCAGGTTCCTTTCGGCTTATTCATCATTTATCATACCCCAGGGGCCTATCAGTTAACGATGGGATTGACAGGGAGTTATCCTCGGTTTCGTACGCTTCAGTTAAACAGGCGGTTCAGTTAATTAGGAGGGCTGGTAGAGGGGCTTGGTTAGCAAAGGTTGACATAAAGTCGGCCTTTCGGTTACTCCCGGTCAACCCGGATTCCTTTCATTTGTTGGGATGCCAGATTTGGGGTAAGATTTTTGTGGACCAGTGCCTTCCGATGGGCTGTTGTATATCCTGCTCATATTTTGAGAAATTTAGTTCGTTCTTACATTGGGTCATCTGCGTTAAGACGGGTTTGTCTTCGGTCGTGCATTATTTGGACGATTTTCTTTTTATCGGTTCTGCTGAGTCCCGGGATTGCATCCGGTTAATGCAAGGTTTTCAAGAGTTGGCGGGGGACTTTGGCATTCCATTGGCAGAGGATAAGTCTGTAGGTCCGTCTCACATTTTGTGTTTCCTTGGTATCCAGCTGGACACTGTCAAACTAGAGTGTAGTCTTCCGGGAGATAAAATAGCAGATTTAAAGTTAAGTGTTTCAGTGGTGTTGGGAGCTAAGAAAGTTACGTTAAAGTCTTTGCAGTCCCTGCTCGGAAAACTTAATTTTGCCTGTAGGATTATTCCAATAGGGAGGATATTTTCCAGGAGATTATCATTGGCTACGGCGGGTGTAAATCAGTCACATCATCACATTAGGATTTCAGCAGATCATAAAGCAGACCTAAGCATTTGGCTCGAGTTTTTGGAGCATTTTAATGGGCGTAATATGATTATGAAGGAACCAGTTGCCAATGAAGTGTTGAAGTTGTTTACCGACGCGTCAGGATCTCTGGGTTTTGGGGCTTACTTTAGGGGTTGTTGGTGTGCGCAGGCGTGGCCCGCTAGCTGGAGGGAGAGTGGTTTGACAAGGAATTTGACGTTACTGGAGTTGTTTCCTATTCTGGTATCAATATTGTTGTGGGGTGATGAGTTAAAAAATCATCATGTTATCTTTAATTGCGATAACATGAGCGTGGTACAGGCAATTAATTCTATTACTGCCTCTTCGCCTCCAGTAGTGAGGCTACTGAGGCAATTGGTATTGAAGTGTCTTCAGTTAAATATATTAGTTAGAGCATCGCACATACCAGGGGTTAAAAATGTGATTGCAGATTCCTTATCAAGGTTTGAATGGCAGCGGTTTAGGAAAGAAGCACCGTTAGCTAAGGTGGAGCAAACACCATTTCAAATGGAGTGGTGGAATTTGATCCTATGAGCAGGACCTGGCAGAAAAAGGGGTACGGGTCAGCTGCCCGAACAGAAAAAGTTACAGTGCTGGGGCACTGGGTAATAGGACTGCCCAGATGTCAACAAAAAGCTGTAGTGGGTATAGAGGACTGCCCCTACGGCGGTGAGTGGTATGAGTATTGTGGATGAGTTGAAGAGATCTGCCGGCAAACAAAGTTAGAAATTATATTTAAAGTATGGGCACGGAGTAGGAACTGCTTCAGTGTCCCTAACATGTTGGTTATTGTGAAAATCAAAGTTTGTGATATGTATATTATGTGTTTTATTGCAGGAAACCCCATACAGTTATGGATCGTAGGCCATTCATTCATTTATTGGGCCAGAAGGGCAGCAGGAATAACTGATCAGGGCCGTCAGCTGGGTTTCCCAGAGGAAGCAGTAGTAATTAAGTGGTTTGGGGTTAGGGGGTTGAGATGGGAGCAGGTGTTATTAACGGTATCTAGTCTAGCTAGGTCATCTCCTCCGCCGGAGATACTGCTGATCCATGCAGGGGGTAATGATTTAGGTTCCATGCCCATGCGGGAGCTTATTCGGATAATGAAGAGGGATGTCCTCAGGCTTCGGGAATTGTTCCCAGATTTATTGGTTATTTGGTCCCACATAACTCCAAGGTTACGCTGGCGGGGGGCATTTGATCATGCCAGGTTGGACAAGGCCAGGAAAAGAATAAATAAGATCATGGCATCTTTTGTTAGGCGTTTGGGGGGGTTTTCCATTAGACACAAGGACCTAGAGACCCCGGAGGCTCACACGTTTTTTGGGGAAGATGGGGTTCACCTAAATGAAATTGGCCTTCAGTTATTTAATTACACTTTGAAGGAGGGTATTATACAGGCCATGGTTTCGTTTGGCGGTGCTTAGCCCGTAGGGCTTGCGGGTGGCGGGGGTGCTGCGTCACCTTAGGGCGGAGCTCATTAGCTGGGAAGGTATCCGGTATGGGCCAATGCCAGAGGTCTCTTGGGCACGGGGTTCCATAGAGCCTCTGGCTGGGTATGAGCTCTGTCCTGGGGAAGGTATGCAGCCCCAGGTTTTGGGCAGGTTATGGTACCTGCAGGTTATGTTAATAAAAGCTGTGGCCTGTATTTTACCCATACATCTGGTGTTGTGTGTTTATTGGGTTCTGGGATTTTAGTTTAGGCGGATCAAGTCACACATGCAGAGGTCAAGTCAGCACCCTGTAACTGCCTAGTTACAGGAGCATTTTGACCGGGCTGGGTGCTGGGTAGCCATTGGATAGGTTAAATTTGGGGGAGGGGTTTGTCAGTTTATATAGGGGGGGTAATTTCCCGCCTGGGAGCACTTAACCGTTAATCAGAGCAGAGCTTCCCTCCCTCCCTATATTTATATGGTTTATGTATATGTTTACATATGTGTAATGTTATATTGTCACAGCTTGGCGGGGGTGCTGCGTCACCTTAGGGCGGAGCTCATTAGCTGGGAAGGTATCCGGTATGGGCCAATGCCAGAGGTCTCTTGGGCACGGGGTTCCATAGAGCCTCTGGCTGGGTATGAGCTCTGTCCTGGGGAAGGTATGCAGCCCCAGGTTTTGGGCAGGTTATGGTACCTGCAGGTTATGTTAATAAAAGCTGTGGCCTGTATTTTACCCATACATCTGGTGTTGTGTGTTTATTGGGTTCTGGGATTTTAGTTTAGGCGGATCAAGTCACACATGCAGAGGTCAAGATACCTGAGTGTTACATTTAAAGCTCCAAAAATAAATCAACACAACTCATTTGCTAATAAAACAATTTACGGTAGTTTGAAATATATACAATGCTTGTATGTGTTTGTAGATGTCTAGCTATGTTTTCATTAAAATAGATCTATAGTTTTACCTGTGAACAATGTCTAACTTATGATAGATTGTTCTCTAGTAGAATGTGAAAATTATCATATATTTGATATGCCTATATACATTTAATGTATGTCTTTACAAAAATAAAGACATTGCTGTTGAAATACTGGTGGTGCAACTTTTTACATGTCTTCTTTTTTTGGCCATTTAATATAATTACCTTCATGACTGTTGGAATGGGTTAGTGGTACGCAAATAAAATACATTTATATCCATAATCCTAAATTAAAGTAGAATTAATTACATATAACTTAAAAAACATAATTTTTTGTGGTCTTTTAATAAAGCTTCAACATAGTATTAGTTAATATGCATTTCATCACGGTTTCGAGCAATGCTATTGGACAATTATATTATAATTTTTCATTGTCAAACTTTGTAAAACAATTACCATGTGCATACTTCTTGAAATGTATAAATCTCATTCAATTCTGAGGCCGCAACTCGATCGGAGTAGGACATAGGTCTGCAGACCTGCTGCGAGCCCGCGGCGGCCATAACTTATGGTGCTATTCAATTAGCCGGGCCCGCAAGTCCCGGCCCGATAGCGCACATCACAAACTATGCTATCGAAAGTAGTACAGTAACATGGAAGTTAAACACAAAATAAATTATTTTGTTGGTCCGATTTGCGAGCTTGAGAATGTTGTGCTTATTATTCTAAAACCTAACATCACTTTCCCTATTAAAAAAAGTACAGTAGAGTGTATATATGTGCATTTACTTTTGCGGCCGTGAAAGATCAAAAGCTTGGAGGGCATTAACTTGCGATTTAAAAAATCACTATGAATCGCAGCTTGGAGCCCGCAACTCGATCGGGGCCAAACATGAGTAAAGCAAAATTGCAAATGAAGGTTATTTGTCTCTCTGCTGGCACAGCAATAATGCTTTCACCTGATTTCAGTGAACATATATATTCACTTTCTAATGCCATAATTTGCATTATAGTTTGAGACAATATTATTACATATTATTACGGTGGGAGGGGTGTGTGGCCAAAAATGTTTTTGTATTTTAAAATATCTTATCTGTGTGACATCCAGGCATTTCCTTCCCCCGCCACCCCAGCCCGATCGCACTCCCAGCCTTATCTGGTGCCCTCGGCGCCCCTCACTGCTCTGCATCCAAAGCTTATAGCAGTATTCGCTTTCATCATTGCATGTTCACGATCACATTCATGATCTTGCACACGTTCATTCGCAATTGAGGTTTCATTGAGGGGGGCGCAGGGACATCGCAGGGGACCTGGGGGGGCAGTTCACAAAAATATATATATAATAAGGCAGCACTAGCTAGGCCGCCTCCAAGAGCAGGGCCCTGGCACTCCTGTGTATTTATGTTTGACTTGTATTATATGTTGATGTGCACAAAGTTCTACTGTTATTAGTGAACACTATGAAGGACAAGTGATTCACATACTACACACCTCCAACATGCCCATAGTCTCACAGTCCATTGTGGAAGGTAATGAGTAATATAGCAACAATACTAGGTTTTGATGCATTAAAGAAGCATGGAAAGCATTTTCTTTGTTGCATCTGAACATGGTCATTTGATAATGCTTTACAGTTTTTAATGAAGTTTCTGGACAAAATAAACCTTTTTGGATCTATAATTGCTTCAGAGGACTGTCCTTTGTGAGCCAATGTGCAAAATATACTGTAGCTATAGAGTCATACTTCTCTGCCATTGGGACCTACAGACTCAAGTAATCTGTGTATAGAGAGGAACTTTCAAGCATATTTAATATGTTTTAATACACAAAGCATATTTTGCAGTTTTAAACATGCTATCTTAAATACATACAGCCTTATTAAATTGCGATTCGGTACATTTAAGAGGGCTCTATTTAAACACACAGCATATTTTATTTACAGAAGTTTTTAGTTAGTGAAGACCTTGCTTTTGCATAGAAGTTCACCAACTAAAAACTTCTGTAAAAAAAATATGCAGTGTGCTTATATAGAGCCCTTTTAAATTTACCGAATCGCAATTTAATAAGGCTGATAATAAAGAAATGATGTCCCATGTCAATGTAAAATCATTCTAAGCCTCCAGAATCTTAGTCAATCTTGCTGTATGTGCAGCTGTAGGAGTAGTCAATGTTTATTCCCTCCTCATGTAAGTAAATGTCTACGACAGAAACACGAACATAAAAAATCTTAATACATTTCAGAACATATTTAATTTCTCATCTATGTTAACACGTATTAACTCAAAACGATGGTCTAAACAACATGTAGATGGGGCTTATATTTTGCTATTTCTGTTGCATGTGCTCATATTGCTAAATAAAGCAATATTTATTTCATAACTTATGTCATTATTACTTATCAAAGGCAGAAACAAAGTGACAATTCCCTTTGTTCCTATCATTTTAACTACACTTGGTACCTATGGGTTTTTGTCATGAATTCAGTTATTTTTCTATATTAGAACAGGTGATTTGAGGTCTTAAAAACGTATTTCAATCATCAAGTAAGCTGTTCAGTTCAATAACAGTTGCTCTGTTGGTTTAGCAGAAATGGGGTTAAGATACTGTCTAATATGGAAAATGTCAGCATAAGCACTCACCAACTGACATTTCTCTAGTTCCATTTACCATCAAGACTGAGCAGTCACTTCTGCAGGAGCTCAGCTAATGTCACTGGACCTCATACCGTACACCTGAGCAAAAGCACTGACCCACATTGGTTTATTTTGCTTCACCTACCATGTCCACACGGACCCACCTATGATTTCTGATATTTTATAGTCAGGCTTAGCACTATCACTTCCATTTTTCACAGCTGCTACATTCACTGACTTAATCACTAATTAACCACCTACTCTCGGTTTAATTACTTGCCATGTAGTTGTTTCTTCCTTTTATTTATTTCACCTTTATATTTCATTAATTAGATTGTAAATTAACCATTTTTCAATCTTGTGAGGTGCTTAGAAAAAAAATACCATATTTGTAAGATTTTATACTCAAAGACAGGGCCCTCTAATTTTTGTCATGTTTTTAATATTGTATTTTTTACTTTGCTCTTAACCCCTGTATAGCTCTACAAAATATGTCGGCACATTACAAAAATGTAAACAAAAAGAGTAGAGGTGCTCATCTGAGAACGAAAAATACCTCAGTAGGTTTGTCCTATAGGTCTTGTTACCTACTCAGCATGCAACCTCTTTTATCTCACGTGTGCCCCTCACAGGGAGGAATATCCTTTAGTATATCAGTCTGGTCTCACTCAGAAGATTGATCCAGTCCCAAAATACCAGGCAATTTTCCCTTAGCAGGAGAAACAGCAAACCCCAGATGCGTTTCGGCCTCTGTGGACCTCGCCAGTGAGGTGCAGCTTTACTCCCTAAGGCACAGTGAGCAAGGAGTCCCATAAGGTGAGAAAATCTAAACAAAAATGTTTTTGTTGTACATTACAAAAATGGACAATAATAATAATATGTCCTCAATAGAAAATTGTCCTCAGAGTTAAGGAATTGTAGGATTGTAGGATTGTGGTTCTTTTGCATTATGTTGCTGTATCTGTTATTATAACAGTACTATACCTTCCAGCATGCTATATAATAAAGAGAAGTTTTGGTGAGCAGTACAACTAAATCAATCAATCAATCTTGGTACTTCCTGCAAAGAGTTCTCTGTAAACTAGAATGTGTCTTCTAAGTCTGTATCAACAGCACCTGTCTACTCTACCTAATGGTAAATATGGCCCTGTCTATCCAGTTGTCATAAGACTGCAAGTGTAATGCTCCAACACTTTACATTGTGATTTAGTCTACAGAAAGATAAACAACTTTATGTTGAAAAAAATAAATAATTAAGTAAACTTTCCCTTGGGAAATTGCTATGTTGCCCTTTAATCAGAGGATACAGTATACAGGTGGTCAACCAAGGTGCTGGACAGCTTTAAGTCATCCATCATAAAAAAAAATACTACTTGACTAGACTGTCTCTAGCCATTATTTGAAATGTATTGTAAAACAAATCTGCAACTTTACTGTCCCTTTAAATTCTTTGCTGCTCACATTGTTTTACCCTTTGTATTTTGCTTAATATTTTGTTTATCATGTTTGTTTTAGGAAATGTTAATGAAGACATGATTATTACATCTTGGAGCAGGAACGAAGATAATAGGTAGCTTCAGGCAGTATATTTTTTTATTGTTCCCACCAACAACAAATGTTAAAAATGATTTACAATAGCTGCACACAAAAAGAACTGAAGTGCTGAAAAAATTAAAATAAATAAAATAATAATTTTTCCGATACTTTTTCTTTCTGTAGTACATTTTGGCAGGTACCTTGCTTCAATTTCATTTACCTTTATTAGACTTATATATCTTTGTATATACTTATTTTCAAGATTAATAAAGATGCAGATCAAATAGTTTATAGTAACACATGAAATGAAAAATGTAACTAACAAAGGGTCGCAAAGATCCCGCTCCATGCTGATTATAGTCAGTAAGCTTGAAACTGCTGTACATGGATAGGATTCTCGGCTTGTGTAAAATCCAGCCTTGGCTTTGCATTAAAGCTATGTAATACAGCAGGCATAAGCTTAAAGGAAGCCATGTTTGAAAATGGCTGTGGATTCAAGAGCGAGGCATTTGTGGGCACATTTGCATGTCCCAGCTCAGCTTCCCAGAATGCAGTGTAATAACTGTTTTTCTCGGAATTCTGAGCTGGAAGCAAGTTTTTTAACTTGCCTTAGACATTCAAATGTGAACACAGATGTACTATTTATTTACTGTACTACTGTACGGTGGAGGGCTTATTTGCTCTTTTGCCCACTATATATGAAATTATTATTATGGTGAACTACCTATTCATAAGGTCCTCAACACAACTGAGATCTTGCTCCATGCTGATGATAGTCAGTAAGCTTGAAACTGCTGTACATGGATAGGATTCTCGGCTTGTGTAAAATCCAGCCTTGGCTTTGCATTAAAGCTATTTAATCCAGCAGGCATAAGATTAAAGGAAGCCATGTTTGAAAATGGCTATGGATTGAAGAGCGATGCATTTGTGGGCACATTTGCATGTGCCAGCTCAGCTTCCCAGAATGCAGTGTAATAACTTTTATCTCGGAATTCTGAGCTGGAAGCAGGTTTTTTAACTTGCTTTAGACATTCAAATGTGAACACAGATGTACTATTTATTTACTGTGCTACTGTACGGTGGGGGGCTTCTTTGCTTTTTTGCCCACCATATATTAAACAATTATTTTGGTGAACTATATATATATATATATATATATATATATATATATATATATATACATATACATACACATACATGTGTTGTTTTAACCATGTTTTAAACAGGGTCACAAAGTCTTACTGCTTATATATATATATATATATATATATATATATATATATATATATATATATATATATAGCAAATAAATAGCACATTTGTGTTCACATTTGAACGTCTAAAACAAGTTAAAAAAATGTATTTCATGCCCAGAATTCCCAGAAATACAGCTATTACATTGCATTCTGGGAACCTTGGCAGGGACATGCAAATGTGCCCACAAAGGCTTTGCTCTTTCAATCCAAAACTATTTAAAACATGGCTTCCCTTAAGCATATGCCAAGCTAGGAATCCCACCAACATACACCTGTTTCGAGTTTACTGCCTCTTATGAGGGTGGGGCCATTTGCTTAGCTTGTGTAGTGGATATATTAAGGAGGTAGTTTACCACAACATTGATTTAAGTTATGTGGGCAAGAGCGATATAAGTCCTTCACCATACCGCAGCACAGGAAATAAATAGTACATTTGTGTTTGCATTTGAACGTCTAAAAAAAGTAAAACAATCCTGTTTCATGCCAGAATTCCTAGAAATACAGCTATTACACAGCACTCTGGGAACCTTGCAGGGACATGCAAATGTGCCCACAAAGGCTTCGATTTTGCAATCCATAACCATTTCAAACATGGCTTCCCTTAAGAATATGCTCGCTGTATCAAACAGCTTTGAGCAAAGCTCAGGATGGATTATACACAAGCTAGGAATCCCACCCAAGTAAAAAATATATAATTATATATATATATATATATATATATATATACATATATGTTTTATTTATATGTTTATGTGTGTTTATTTAATCAATTTTACCCTCTCATGGTAATTTTTATAAAATGTTTACATAATACTTAGCTCTAAACTAACAGCCAGTAATTTTTTTTCCTGTATGCCTGTATGCTAACCTGTGTGCTGGTATTCTTCACAACTGTGGACTGATGGGTGGTGAGTTACCACACAATACAAATAGTATTCGGTCTGTCTAATTTAAATTGCACCACTTGGCAGGTAACCAACGTTCATTGAGTTTAATTACTTATCCATTAAGGAATGTCCATAATGGCTAGTTTGGCACATTTGGCTGGATCCAGGTTACATTTTTTTGGGATATATTGTCTGGATCAGTCATTTGCATTTTAATTTACATACCTGTGCTGACACACACGGATACGTTTGGGTTAACACTTAGTGTGAGATCTGGAAAAATAAAATTGTCTAATGAGACCTATTTAAATTTATCAGTTAAAATGTGCAGCTAAGAGACACTAAATTTGATAATTTCCTATGTGGATAGGAAATTAGAGTATGTGCCAGGAAATAATTTATCAAGACCAGTATGAGTTTTTATCTTTCTACTAATGTGACCATAGACATTGTAAGTTATATAAAAGAAAAAAGTAGCATGATACACCATGATATTAATTTTCCACAGCTGTCAATGATCTATCATTAGTATCCCAAATCAAAGTATTAAAGTAATAATAAACTGAAGAGATAACTTATGCTTAACCCCATCACGTCCAGTGGACTCTATAACATGCTGTTACACAGGAAGTTACTTGCCCCTTTTTTAGCAACAAAAAGGTTAATTAACATGTGCGAAGCCTCCTCTTGTTCGAATATATTCTTCCATTAAATCTCAGTCGTAGGCGTATAGCATGACATTTAATGGTGCAATCAAGGAAGCAGTGGCGCCTAGTACTGCAAGTACCTGCACACTTCACCCCCTGTCTCCCGAAGTATAATGAATGCAGAAATGTTAGTAGCAATAGACAGATTGAAATGAAAAGCCTCCTTGATCTTGGCATGTGAGAGATTTGCAATCACATTTTGATTTTCAGAGTGCCGCTTGATTGGAGATTAATGCGTGGGTGGATTGACCTTTCTCGCTAGAACTGTTGTTTTTGCACTAAAAGTGTGAAGAACAAATTTAATGTTGCTGGCCTTTTGCACCTTTCTTGTGATTCATATTATCACCCCAGTTAGGTGTCTATGTATTAATGGCAGCTTCTTTATTAAACCCACCAGGGGTTCTCTCTTTCCCTCTCCTTTCCTATTATTTGTTATTAGGGGTGGATTGTCTTACCACTGGCAAGGTCGCTTGCAATTCTTTCTTTGTACTGTCACTTTAAATGAAGTTTCCTTGGCTGACTTGTTTAGTTTCAGGGCTGAACTGTAGAAAAACTATTGGTGAAAACCATTGTTGAGCAAACAGTGAATACAAACCCCTTTTATGCCAGAGTCAGGGCATGTGTCATTAATCAAGTCTAGATGAAAGACATTGACTTACTGAAATTACTAATCAATTTGTATTGTCAAGTACCAAAAAAAATAGCACATTAACAAATTCAAAACACTAACCAGCATCCTTATTAAATTGCGATTCGGCCAATTGAATAGGGCTCTATTTAAGCACATAGCATATTTTTTAACTTGCTTTTGGATAGAAGTTCAGTAACTAAAAACTTCTGTAAAAAAAATATGGTATGTGCTTAAATAGAGCCCTATTCAATTGGCCGAATTGCAATTTAATAAGGCTGTTGGACATGTTTTAAGTAGTAATTTGTATAAATTCATATGACCCCTGCAGGATCCATTGGCACTATAACCTTAACAGAAATAACCACAAGAAATAACAAGGCAGACAACGATATGGGGAAAACCATGGGCCACAGCTTTATTGGCTTACACATTTACACATTACAGCTTTATTGGCTAACACATTTACACATTACACAATGAAGAGGGAGGAGCTCGACCAGCGGAAGTAACCTCCTGCCCCTGGAACCGTGTCCATGGGGCCCACTTACTCGTCACTGTACCACGTCCCTGAGGAAGGGGGCATGGCCCCTTTTATTACCAACTGAGCTGGGCAACTCGCCCATCCACCACCGAGCAGTCACGGGACCCCTCACGGGGCTGCGATCCCCCCAACAAAGCTCTGGCCCACTTGATCCCCTTTGTAAATTCAAGCATCAATAACTCGAGCCTGATTTCAGTTAAGTGAACATCATCCTCAAATTTGACCTAAAACTAAGCATAGCGCAGCGCTAGGAACCCCAACCTCCGGACAAAAGTAGTCAGCAACTTATTTACCTTAACACGTGCCCTTTCAAGGCGGATGGGATCCGGGCAGAGCGCCAAAACCTTCTCCTAATGATCTCTGACCAAATAATAAATACCCCTGGGAATCTATCTCTCCAGCTAACCATATCCCTCTTAATGTCCCTGACCAACCGCTTCATAGGAACCACCCCTAAATCCTTGCCCCCTGCATGTACTAACATAATTGCTGGGTTACCACAACACTGAAACAAATGATTAATCAACCCATTCAATTCCCACCACAGGTCACGTCTACCTGCCCAGTTCACCTCCAGGACATCTTCAGGCCGCACGGCGAAACTGCTGCGAACCTCTGAGCCCAATAAATATGGGAGTGTCCGACAACCCAGAGCTGTTGTTTGACACCAGCAACAGATATAAAACTCTTAGTATGCGGCTGCCATGGGTCTCACATATCTCTGATAGCATCTGGATTCCCACCTCTCAATTCTCCTCACCACTCCCTCAGGAAGCCTTAAGCCTGCTGCTACCGTGGCCGCGCCTATTGGAAATGCGTGCGTGCCGAATTCGGCCATATCAAACCCTAGGTGCTGTATACAGCCCTTTAGGACCTGAGAGAATTGGAAGCGGGAGAGGGCAAGCCTATCCTCGTGTATTAGCAGAGTGCCTAGGTATCGTGGCCTGCACCTAAGATATTTTCTAATACAATCCACGGGGCAACACTCAGACCCACCCTGTGCAACATAATTTCCTTCCCTCTGCCTTCCTGGTCTGTTTTTGACCGCCAAAGCCAAATCCCCACACTGTTCTGGTATAGGCAGATGTCTATTAGCTGTAAGCCCCCGGCACCCTGCTAGCCGATACCAGTTCCCCTATTCGGAATGCACCGAAAAAAAGGCCAGAGAAAAGGTAGTACGGAAAAGCGGGTTTTCGAAGGGAGAGCTACCCTCCTAGCTTGCGCCAGAGCCTACAAATCTGCCTGGGGGTCTGCCACCTTATCATTTGGCAGGCTACATTGCATTTTCTGAATGCTGAGAAATGTTAGCGTCGTGACCGGGCCCTCTGTTTTTTCGTGTACCAATGGAATGCAGACTCCGACGCCATAGCTTGAAACGTTCTAAGCAGTAACTGACAGGTGTCATGACCCGCCGGACCGACAAACAAGAAATCATCCAGATAATGCACCATACTTTTGAACCGAAATCTCTTGCACGTGACCCACTGCAAAAACGTGCTAAACGTCTGCTCACTGGGCTTCCCTGCATCCTTTGGCCTGTTGCATTTTGCCAATGCATGACCCCCCCACAGTTGGAGCAGACATGTTGAGTAGCAAATCTGCCTGCCACTTGCCCTGGGGGCGGGTGGCCTTCCCCCGCTTGCCCCTGTTCGAAAGGGCGACCTGGCCCTCATGGGCGTCATAACGTTCAGCCAATACCCAATGGCTTTTTCGTTCCAAGCCATGTTCGGCTTGGACGCCATGCATTGGCGGTAATCCTCATCATATACCCACCACGCCATACCGCCGTAGTTACGATAAGCACTAATCTCCTCCAAATAGACGAAGAGGGAGGAGTACTGGTCAGGGAATTTTTCCACTATGACACACGCCATAATAGAAAAAGCCTGAAGCCAGTTGTCAAATATGTGTGGGATCGTGGAAAATCAACGCCTATCGCTTATATCTCCACGAATAGAGGAATCAGCAGGGACGACAAACTGCGAGTAGGGAGTAGGTAAAATATTTCAACAAACTCCCTACGCCAAATACGCTCCCGCATAGTTAGATGGGCCCCCAAATTATCCAATGAGCATACTGCCATTGCTCCCCTGGACACATCTGATACCCTAACCATTTCTGGAGACACAGCGGGCGGAATAATGTCCGCAACCCTGTCAGCGGGACTATCCCCCGTAACCCGACTAACAGCGGGAACATCTGTCCGTCCTTCCGCCATCGGGGAAGAAAGTCCTGCCGCCCAAGCCTTGGCCGCTAACCCTGCGATCCAATCTGCAAACTCCCTGTCAGAGAGTGTTACCTTGTACTCACCTAGCACACCCTTAAGACCTGCTAGTAATGTGTACTTACCTCCCCAACCGCTTTCAGTGTAAAATGTGTTTAACTGCTGGCCAAACGCCATCTCATCTGCTTCACGGGGGACCACCATCAACGTCTGATCTTGACTGGATCCCTGTGTAGGCAGCAGCTGCGACCTTGGTCTCCTTGCTCATGCTCAGAACCAGAACATGCACAACTGCAAGAGCACGGGATCTGGACCAATCCCTAAATCTCCTAGGAAGACAAAAACTGAGGGGGGTCATTATCCTGAAAGGAGTCACTCTCATCTACCAAGCCCCGGGGGCCCCCTGAACCTCTAAGATTAAGCCCGTCTAAGGGTGGGCTGTCAACTGGGGACGCTACTGTCCGTGCCTGTCTATGGGCCATGTCAAACACGGGTTCAACCGACCCTGGGCGAGGGGGAGCGTGTGGGGTCGTGTGCACTTTTTGTCTTTTGTCAGACACCTTAAAATAGAGTGGACTGTACCTGGAAGTGGCTTTCCTGGTCCTTGCCAGGTGCGCCGCCCATGTTACTTGGTCACAACTGCTGGTCTCACCACTTCGCCGTCCTTTAACATCTCTTGCTCTATCTCCATGCACCTTTTATGAAGTGCAGCTGCACCCACAGCTGGTCCACTCCTGCCCTGCTGCTGTACAACAGTAGCATTAGTACCAGCCAAGGACTCATCCGCACACACAAAATCCCTTGGTGGGACCGCTGTTTTTTTCCCATCACACCTATTTTTATTGTGACCCTTCCCGCCTCTACTGCGAGACTGAGGTCTGGGGGGTGTAGGAGTGTCGGAGATAATTAACTGGCTTAGTGGTGGTCCTAAAGGCACAGTATGGTTGCTATGACCTGCACCTCTCACACCCCTAAGCCTAGCTCCCCTGTTGCTCTGCGGTGATGGTTGCTGTATTACCAAACCATCCCCGGTGGCTCACCCTTTCCTCTGTGGGACTACATGCTCTAGGCCCACGCTGCCTTGCAGTCCCTCCAGAGGAGCTAGCCTCTGCCAAATCCCCCAGGCCACTAGCCATTGAAGGCTGCGCCTGAGGGACCGCAGGGGAGGGTGTTGACTTGCCCGCTGGAGTGCCTAAGCGGTACTCCAGCCATTTTACTCCGTGTCATAAGGCCTTGGAGCGCACCAACTCAAAGTGGTGTTCCAGATCAATGGCGTCACTTGCCTCCATCCTAACTGGCCCAAATCACCCAGGAACTAGCCCCCCAGGGACACACAGAAGGGAGAATAAACCACACAGACACAGTGAAAGAGACAATAAAAGAAACAAGGAGAGGGGGAAGGGGGGGAGTTAAATATAGCTGCAGCAGGAAATGAATAGGCCCAGGGCATTAACCCTTTATAATAAGGGCCACCAAAATGGATGCCAGTGAGAGATGTCCAAATCCCCAGTACACACACACTACCCACCCAGCACACACACGCTACCCACCCAGCACACACACCACAAACAAACAAAAAAGGCTCAGAATGGATGAGCTCCGCCCGATGAGTCCGATCACCACGCTGGATAGCCGCTGAGTGAGGCAAAATGGTGCGCACATGACGCGCCCACCTCCCACGTCACTGCGCCGGCCCCCCAGTGCAAAGGAGGAAGCCCACCCAGACTCCGCCGGGTCATAGGATCTTCTGGCTTCCCAGGGAGCCTGGGCCGCCCTCCGTGTCCAACATGATGTTCTAAAGAAAAATGATTATGTCATTTAGCAAGAATCTGATCAGATATTATTTTTTGTAAAGCACAAAACAGTTTCTGCAGCACCATAATAGAGAGGTATGGTAAATACAAATAATATGATTTCACTAGGTATCTCCATTCTTGTTCATTTTTAAATATGTATTACAAGTTAAAGGTATATTAAAGTGAGGTGGGTTATTAATGCATGTGAAATTATGACCCTAATTTACAAAGCCCTCAACAATAGCGCTGCCATTCATCCAGAGAGGATTAAATACTAAAAGTGCATTATGTGACCCCTCAGACAAACCTTTGGCCAAAGCCAGGGCAGTTTTATTTATTTTTGTGGGGTTGGGGTTTGGGCAAATATCTGGATCTTCAGCTACAATAGGGCACCATGCTACTGCAAATCAAAAAATATATGTATTTATTTTATTGTGAAGGACATGTGTATGCTTTCAATATAGCCCCAGATGAGCAAGAAATCCAGGAGAGAAATAAAATGGGCTCAGAAGAAATAGCGAGATAGGAGTAATGTAGATCCTGTAGAGAACAGCATGGGTAGAAGCAAAAATGGATGAGGCAGCAAAATGAGGGTAATAGAGGGCATAATGTAGAGTAGAGGGTTCAGTTATGTGCATTGTGTGCATTAGTAATATATGCCAGCAGTATTAAAGATAGGCAGTAAAGGCTAAACACTGAGGGGGCATTTAAAGAGTACACACACTTGGACCAGCTTAAGTAAATAAATAACTGACCCTACTAACTGGCTCCAGTCTCTGGGATAATATTCTCTTGTGCCTTGTCAAAATATTTAAAGAGGGTAAAAATATGTACAATTTACATATTGCACAAGGTTGCATAATATATTATGGATGTCTTTAAATTTTTTAGGAAAGTTCTGACAAAGGATTTCCTAGGCAGCTATCTAGCTAGAGGTAAGGCCAGCACATCGGGGGTTAATAGAAATGGAAAGAGAGCTGAGAAAGCTATAATAACAACTGTACCATAATGGTAGAAATAAGCCAATGCAGAGCTCTAGCTCCTTAAAAAAACACTAGGACAAAGACAGCTATAGATTTACCCTGTATTACTGTATGCTATCCAGTGTTTTCTACTGTCTGATCACTTATTCAAATATTTCACTTTAATGTTTATTGACTGATACACTATTTAATCTAGGAAGACAATTAAAAAGAATTAAGAAGCCGTAAAACAAATAAATAGGAAATACATTTTTAATTAGCCTCTTATGAGATTCAAGTACTTGTTATAGATAGGTAAGTGTAAAAATGTTTGCACAGAACTTTGGAACTTTTCCTAAGTGCTGCCACAGTAATTTATTTTAGTAATTAAAATAATATAGCACAGGGGAGTGGAAATAAAATGTAGAGACTGCAAGCAAAAAGTTATGGGACAATAAGGACTCTACAAGGGAATATACATGAGAAATCTCAATGCACTGGCTATATAAATATTTTATACAAACTTATATGTGCAAGTGGAAAATAAATATATATCTCAAGATTTGTGCTTTTTACACTGGCAGTTTATTTTTCCAGATTGTTAACTAGTGCCCATAGGGCAGAAGAGGTGAATGTTACCTTCATAGTGGCAGAGACTCATGCCCAGAGCCCTTTTACAAGCTTTCATTTTACAGCAGAGATGCTCATTATATTGGTTTATAGATGGTTCCCTGTGGCTGCTTGGGGCTGGTAGCTCATTGTATATTAATTTGTTTTGGAGCCGACAAAATGGCATGGAAGCAAACAATGACAACTGCTGTTATTAGCAGAGGTTGCAGCAGAGGTCAGTACAAAAAACGAGAAGGACAGGATGCTTGGTCCAGTCATTAAGTGATGCTTTGAAAGGAACATTATGCTAAAACTTTGAGTCATCGGACACAATACAGATTGAAACTGCAATACAAATAAATCTGTGAAAATTAAGAAGATTTAAAAAATCGACTATTGTCTGTTTGCTACATAAGAAATAAAACAAGGTACCCAGAATATCCAACTTTACAAAATAGCCATAATTTGATTACAAAGGAACTCAGTATTACTAAAGGAAACTTTATTAGTATATAGTATATAAATCACTTGCATGTTGAGAAAGCAGATAAAAGTACCAAGCAATTTCTACCCCAAGTAAAATAAAATTGTTTATAATAGTTACTAAGTTCAGAATTGTATTATTTACATTCTAAACACAAAGGGCCATATTCAATTAAGCGATTTTGAGATCCGGAGGCCCGTAAGTGAGGTTGCAAGTTATTTAGCTATTCAATTGGCGTCTTTTTGCGGGTCTCGGATCGGGTCCGAGTTACGAGCTTGAAAACATGGTGATGGTTAAACTCGTATGTTACAGCCTCCAGAAGCCTTTGATCATTCACTTTCGCTAAGGCTAAAATCGCAAATCGCTATTCAATTGCTCAATTTCCCCAAGTTTGCAAATGTTTTCACACCCGTAAACAGCAAATGAAGAGAAAATCCTACGAGTGCTAGAGATGACCCACAATGGGGTTAAACACCTGTTCGTAGCACTTTAAATACAAATAAAAAATCAATACTGCACTGTAAATACTCGGGAAAGTGATGATAGACATTAGAATTAATTGCACAACAGTCTCAAGCCCGCAAATCGTCAGGAAATAAAATGTATTTTTATGTTTTATTTCTGAGTATCAATGAGTTAATACATATCAGGCCACCCATATGGACTAGAATAGCATTGGCATTCATTTTCAGAATTCTTTATGTTGCGGGTTTGCGAGTCTGATCGCATATCAGATCCCCAAACCAAATTGATTGACATGTACCCTCCATGTTTTACTGCCGTAATTATGACAGACTCATTTTCTATTGGCTGATTCGAAATGGGCGGTTATGGACTTGTTGAATTGATCAGGTTCCCGCCCGCTATGACCCAGTGCATGGTTTACGGTTTTGGCTTGGGGCCCAGAGCAATTAAATAACTTCGCAGTCGGGGACCAATGGGAGCCCGCAACTCACTTGCAGAAATTCGGCTGTCTGCGATCGAGTTACGGGCTTGGAATTTAATGTGGCCCAAATTGTCTATCATCAAGTCTTGTTCTTCAACATAGTTTACTGTGTATAAGTGATCCTTTAAAAAGAGGCTGGCATGTGAAAACTACTATATTTCATTATGATGCCAAAATGTTTTGCCAGTCAAAACCATCATCATGTCAATCCAAAGGAGTGGTGCATCTATAAGAGGGTGTTTTTTAATTTATAACAGTTTATTTTATTTTTTCACATGAAGTTCTCAGAGCACAAATAAACTGCTTCAAATATTTAACTGCTATGTGCGGCTTTCTTCTGTCAGCTAATGAACTGTAATACATCTGGGTGAGTCATACTTGTCTGCCAACAAGACCTACAGACTAAGGTATGACCTGTGCAGTTCCTATTTGTTTCAAGGGAATTGAAATAGTTTTTACTGAAAATGATTGTGTGCTTTCGTACTTTTTTCCAAACATTTCATTGATTTTTAAAAATACCAAAAAAAACAAACAACCCAGGATAACATGTTGTCTTTTATCCCCACAAAATCCAAAGTACTCCGGTTCCTAATCAGTAAAGATTCCAGCTGAATGATGAATGGATTCCTAATCACATTTTCTTGCCTAACAAAGAATAACTTATTATTTAGTCATAAGCTACAGGTATTCTGAAAACATCTGTCTATTATGGACGAACAGCCAATTAATGAAAACATAAAATTATCAAAAGCAAACCATTGATCACAGGCTTAGACCAATTGCTTACCACATTCCCAGGTACCATGTTCCATTGTAGCTGTCCACTCATATAATGAGTGAATGTCCATATTGGTTGTATTCTGTAAACAAATATTGATTTTGTTTTCTGTGTGTTTTTGGAGAGTTTTAATAAATGACTGCCATGTTATGAAACATTTTCACTACTTTTGTAATTTTTAAGACAGAAATGCCAGAATTATTAACCATACCTAACCTCATAAGGATAGGACTGGTGCAGGTTAAAATCACAGACTAGGCCCGCTTCAAAATAACACAAATTAGCTTTGGGGTTTTATCCTCCCTTTAAAGAGAAAACAAACTTGTTTTTTTCTTTAAATAAAAAAAAAATATGAAGAATAGTCTTAGGCCAAAATTCAGTAAGCATTGCAGTAGCTTTCAATGTTTTATTTAAGGCTGTGATGACGGTTTTGTATGGGAAAACTAGCATTGCAGCCCCAACACTTGAATTGTGATCTTATTTGTATATGCAATAAAAAGTTAATTACTTCAAATCAGTTACAAATAGATTTTTATATGTTGTTTTTAAACAAGTTAGATATAATGGGCCATATTAAATTCCAGCCTCGTAAGTCCAACGTGTAACACGTAAGGGTTGCGTGCTTGAAATTTATTTGGTAAACCAGTTCTTGGCAGTTGGAGCTGCGTGCTTGAACGCAAAGAATTAAGCAAGCACGTTGTTACGGGTTCAGATGGAGTCAATGGAAAAGGAGATCATTAGCGTTACGTCATCGAAAAAGGGGAGGGTAGATTTCGAAGTCCTATGTGCTTCAGTTACATTTTGCGATTGGACCCACATTCCAGATATTATGCAATATTAATAAAGCTGTGTATATGATATTCTATTATATGCGCGGTACAGTATATGTCTTAACACATTGATTGCAGGGATCGATATAACACAAAATATAAACATGAAATAAAGTATTTTTCGGGGCTGATTTGCGGGCTTGAGAATGTTGTGCTATTAATTCTAAGACCTAACATCACTTTCCCTTATAATAAATGTACAGTAGATTGTTGTTATTTGCATCACAAGTGCTACGTATTGTACTTTACCCCCTTGCGGGTGCTCTTGAACACACGTTGGGCTTTTGGATCCATTTGCGTGTTACGTGCTTGCTCGCGAATGACCACATTGCAATTTAATAGCTGAATTGAACAAGTAGCGTTACATGCATGACAGATTAAAGGATTTACGTGTGCAAAGTTCAACATTGTTCCACACGTAGCCTATTCTCGGCCGTCCTGCATGTTAACACGCAAAGGCCACTGCGAGCAACCTTACAGGGCTAATTTAATACCGTAACACGTACATTTTGAGTTACAGGCTATGTTTTAATATGTAGCTCCAATTTAATGAGGCTGACAGCCGCTACAAGTTACTAATAATCCTTGACAGAATTGCTCCTTAGAGGAAATTTTTATTATTATTAATAATAATAATAATAATAATAATAATAATAATACTATTTTTCAATTAATATATGTGATTTTGATAGAATTACAAAGTGTTAATTCTAGTTGAATAAAAAACTACAGATTTTATTTGTACTTCTATTTAGCTGCATTTATGCTACGACTGAGAAGTGCTTTCAATATCTATATATGAGCTATAAAAATAAATGTGAAGCTGCAGGATACAATTCAGTTTTTTAAGATGCAGCCTAATTACTTTACTGTGTCCTTTATTGTCTTGATCACACACATTATTACAGAATCTGCCACAGTGTTCTGCTTAAGAAAAGGTTAGCTCTTGTGGCTCATTAAGTGTGACTCTTATTGTAAACTACTAAGAATTGTTTCATATTTCTGTCATCATAAAAAATAACAATATCTCTATATTTAGTGAGAATAGTAACACTGCACTATTCAGTGATAATTTCTAGTGCATTGAAAGGAATATTTTATAGCAATGGGAGAGTTCTTGCAAAGATTTTCTCTGGTAATTGGAGCAGTCTGACTTTTCTCCCTTCTTCTTGTACAGGATGGCGATGATTGCATCAGGAAGGTCCTATGGCAGTTTGCCTTGTCGCCAGCAGTAAACAACGAGCTCATGGAGTTTAGTGTGAAGTGCTGGGGCCCCATGTTTCCAATCTATGCTAGGATCATATCAACTTCTGCTGCCTTACATGGTGCACAAAATAAAAGAGGGAGTATTTGGGGAAAAGATAATAGATATATTGCTCATAAATGAAATGGTGGATATAACATATAGCTGGACAACAGTGAAAGGCTTAAAATCATTGTTTATTCTTTTTATTGTAGTTCAAGTTCATGGTCCTCATTACAGTGCAGTAGTATTGGCCTTCATGTTGTGGTGAAGACATAACAGATTATTGGTGAAAATAATGTAAAAGGTGTTAAACGCAGCATATTACCCACAACATGTTTTTGATCTTTCCGAAGTTTCTTTTGGAGTGGTGGAGTATCATGTCTGGGACATATGAATTAATCCCATGTCCTTTCTCAATGTATGTCAGGTAAACGTGTCATCAATGCAGATGGAGAAATCAGAAAAATGAGCCCCACTGATTTGTGCCCAAATCTATAGGGTTTGTGTGGGCAGGATGTTTTTTTTCTTTTCATTTTGATATCAGTTTTACCATTAGTGAAGATGTGCATGCCATGTGCACAAAATGAGGACATGACACCATTAACAACCATGCACTTATGCCAGATATAATATATTTGAGGAATGCTAAAATCAAAATTGATAAAACTCTGTGTTATTTTTGGGGCAGCTATTTCATCTCATATTTTTCAAGAGTGATGCTGGTCTTGCTGCACATTAGCTATGATAATATGGAGGGTGTTAGATATACATAACCGAATGGGTAAATCAAGAGATCTCTTCTAGAAAAGTGGGTACCTAAAAGGCACCTTTCATGCCAAAGTGGGCGTGATAAAAGACAAAAATGGTAGGGACTTAACAGAAGAAGATCAGGTAAAGAAGAGGTGGCAGGAAGACACTGAAGATCTATACGGGGAGGATCTTAACAGCAGTGATGACCTAAATAGTTTGTCCAATGAGCTGGAGTCAGAAATCTTGGAGAGTGAAGTGAGATGGGCCCTAGGATGTCTTGCTGATAATAAGGCTGCAGGAGGTAATGGAATCCCAATTGAACTACTCAAAATTCTACAGGATGATGCTTTGAAAGTGTTACTTGCCTTATGCCAACACATTTGGAAAACTCAACAATGGCCTATAGACTGGAAAAGGTCAGTCTACATCACAATCCCAAAAAAAAGCAGTGCCAAAGAGTGCTCCAATTATTGAACAATTGCACTCATTTCACATGTCAGCAAGGTAATGCTTAAGATCGTACAAGCTTGACTCCAACAATATATGGTCCAGGAACTATGAGATGTGCAAGCAGGGTTCCAATGTCTGCTGCATGATAGAGAAAGCAAGAGAGTTCCAAAAAAACATTTACTTCTACTACATTGACTATTCTAAAGCATTTGACTGTGTGGATCACAGCAAAATGTGGCATGTCCTTAAAGAGATGGGAGTACCACAGCATCTCATCCTCCTCCTAAATAATCTGTATGTGGACAAAGAAGCCACGGTCAGAACCGAACATGGGACAACAGAATGGTTCAAGATCAGAAAAGGAGTCCAACAAGGTTGTATATTGTCACCTTATTTTTTTAATTTATATGCAGAGTACATCATGCGTAAGGCTGGACTGGATGAATCCAAAGATGGAATCAATATTGCTGGAAGGAATATCAACAACCTCAGATACGCTGATGATACTACTCTGATGGCTGAAAGTGAGAAAGAACTAAAGGACTTATTGATGAGAGTAAAAGAAAAGAGTGCAAAAGTTGGCCTGCTGCTCAACATTAAAAAGACGAAGATCATGGCAAACACCAATCTCACCTCCTGGCAAAGGGACAGGGAAGAAGTGGAGGCAGTGACAGATTTTATTTTCCTTGGATCCAAGATCTCTGCAGATGGTGACTGTAGTCATGAAATTATAAGACGTTTGCATTTTGGTAGGGAAGCTATGGCAAGCTTGGACAAGCTAGTAAAAAAGTAAAGATATTAAACTATACTATATACTTTATCAACAAAGGTCCGCATAGTTCTAACTATGGTATTCCCAGTAGTAACATACGCATGTGAGAGCTGGACCATAAAAAAGTCTGTGCACCGTAGAAGTGATGCCTTTGAATTGTGGTGTTGGAGAAGACTGCTTAGAGTCTCTTGGATTATAAGAAGATCTAATACATCAAAACTTCAGGAAATCAAGACAAACTGTTCACTAGAAGGTATGATCATGAGGCTGAAGCTCAGATATTTTGGCCATGTAATGAGATGGCAGGATTCCCAAGAAAAGGATCTGATGCTGGGAAAGATTGAAGGCACAAGAAAAAGGGGACGACAGAGGCGGAGATGGATAGATGCGGTCACTGAAGCAATGAAGATGAACTTGATGAAGCTCAGAGGGGCAGTGACTGAGAGATGTACCTGGCGTGCTGTGGTTCATAGAGTCACGGAGAGTCGGATGCGACTGAGCGACTAAACAAAAGCAAAGATATACTTCTGTCTTAATCTACACAAATGTCAGTCAATTATAATGACAACAAAAAGAGAGCTGTCCAGCAGCCATATTTACTAATCTCTGTATGCATTTACACAGCTTTTGTGGGTTTTAACAAAAATAAGAATAATAATTACAGGAAAGAATGTTCCAAATATTATTTATTCTTATTTCCAGTTCGATTTTTTTGTTGGAAGAAAATTATTGATTATTCTAAAATATAACATAATCTCAACACTTCACTGTTAGGGCATACGAAACCTTTGTCCTGGAACTACATGGTTTTGTATATATATACATATATCAAAAACTCTTCTGATTATACGCTAAATACATCTGGAAAAAATCCTTGTTAACATTTCACTCTTCATAGCAAGTGACTAGTTCCACAATGTTGAGATCCTGACTGGTTAAAAACTCATATGAGAGCAAGTTTAGGAACTACATTCTTCAAAAATTATATAATATATAATTTATACAGCTTTAAAAGCATAGCATATAATAAGGCACCATGGCAAAATACTCTACATCGGCATGTTTAGTTACATTATATCTTCAAGACTCATGTATTTATGTGGAATGTTATGCATGGTAACTGTTTTGGTATCATCCTAATTGTTGCCCTTTTTCCATCATATAAATATAAGCAGGAGTAGGTAAAATGATATAGGAAACATATTGCTCATCAGGCAGAATGAGATTCGGGCATGTGTTTTTTTCATATGGATTCCCTGAGACAAATTCACTAAGATTTCCTGAGTCTGTCAAGTGGATCAACCAATGGTTTCTATGGAAAAGTGAATACAAAACTGATATCTCAGAATCAAAGAATGCCTTTGCGGTCTCTGAGAGTGTTAGTGAACCTAGCCCATTACATCCTAAATAAATATTCAAGAGCTACAAATAAAGCTCAGCTCAGTCGACTAGGCTCCCTGCTATTTTCAAACACTGGATATGAGAATACATTTATTTTATGGTTGCTGAATGAGATAAACACGGAAATCTTTAATTAAATAGAAACTAAGATTTTTCAATCCATTATTGCCGCATTCAGTAGTCATTGTGTAAAAATCATTGTGTAAAAATAGATGCAAATCTGTGCGAAAGAGTGAATGTTTGTGCTTCAGTATAACAGCGTGACTACATTTTCAATCGGCGCACATCTATTTCATGTCAAACCAGTGCCAACAGGATAGGAACTTTGTTCTCTGCTTCCCTACTGAGGATGTATTTTGAAGCTCCAAACTTTTTATCTTTTTATAGCCTGTGCACAGTTCAATAACTTTGATATCTAGATGGCCTCTTACTGAATGGAAAACCAGGCTCCTGTCTGTTAGCAGGTAAATAGGCTAAAATCCTTTATGGTTTTGTCACTGCTGAATAAAAGCATTACATATGTTACAAGTTCAGGGAGCCAACTCAGTTGCTGTGTTCAAGAGGTATTTTTCTCTTTTCAATTAAAGGCTCAGACACAATAGAGCTTTAATAAGCTCCATTGATTTAAAGCTAATTTGCACTTGGCTTGTAGGCCAAGGTTTGCAGAGCTAGCTGAGGACTGATAGCGAATAGAGCTCAATGTATATTGTTTTGTTTGCTGTGTACAGGAATGACTGCTTTCTCAATCACCATGTTAATTAACAGCAGAAAATAAATTAGAAATACAAATAATCTTATTTAGTGCTTAAATAACTTCTGCATTACTCAGATTTTGTATCAGTCGTTTATGTTTTTTTCTAATCTTTTAGAATTAGCTAATTTTTTCCTTTTTGTTTGTACTGACACATTAAAATCTTACGAAGTCAGCGAGGATTAACATAATTGCAAATCCAATTACAATTTCTAAGGAATGATGAACATTTTTTTTTTGAGAAAGTAAGAGCTTGTTTGCAAAAATAGTTACTTTAAAGTTGCCATTGTACATATATTTTCAAACAGATAATATTAGCAGAAATGCCTTCTGTCTTCATTCTGGAATAATATCCCTACAGGCTGTGTAGAAACCACAGTTAAAATATTAAGTATTAAATCTAGCTATATGTCATAGTGATCCACGTCATTCAAAGGCTAGCGTAAGTGCATGGTTAACGGATGAGAACATCTAACCCACCACTTGTTATTTTATAAAAGATGCCATCTGTAATAAAAATGTTTCTAACATAATCTTTTCTGCCTCAGGTGCTGGAACTTTCTCAACTTCTTTTCCTGCATTGCTGTTGTGGAAGCCATATTGATAGGAGTGGATCTTAAGACCAGATAAATATGCTTCACTATAGAGCTATTGGCAAAAATATTCATCTGCAGAAGCTCATTTTCTACATAGCTCCTTTATAGAGGAGTTTAGAAGTAGGTTATTCAGTAACCTGTAACACCAGTTGCTGAGATTGTTAATGCCTGTACAATTGTAAAGCCATTTGCGTCCCAGTATGAAAAATGGTCACCACATATAAGTTACTATTATTATTATTATTATTAATAATAATAACTATTATTATATTTCCACTTCTGGATCACCACCTAGTTGTATTGAAGGGCCTTGTGTACCTCAGTGAAGATGTGAGCTATACCACCCAAGATGGGCAGGTCATGGCAAAGAGGTCAGTCTATTGGAGAAGGAACTAGCAACCCACTCCAGTAGCTTTGTCAAGATAGCATTATGGATAATCACAAACATACACAAGATGTGCCTGACGTGCTGCAGTCCATATGGTCAAGGAGAGTTGCACATGACTGAACAACTAAACAAAATAATTAAATATATTTACAAATATAGGGCCCTATTAAATTCTCCCTCATAGTTCTCTCGGTGCTCGCAAAAGGCAGTTTTCCTGCTGTTTGCGAGAACCGAATCTCTCACAGCCTGCTTTACGATATGACTGCGAGAAAATAGCCGAGAATAGGCCGCGGCACACTATTACCCAATCCCGGCCGCGGCACTTAAAATTAACCCCCCTCTATGCTGGGGGTCCCCATCGGGACCCCCGAAGTGTCCCCACATAAACCCATTGCAGGGGGGGGCCCCGATCTGCATAGATCAGGCCCCCCGCTGCATTTAAAACTTTTAAATTCCCCGCCGCGGCTCCTTAAAGGGACCGCGGCACACTATTACCCAATCCCGGCCGCGGCACTTAAAATTAACCCCCCTCTATGCTGGGGGTCCCCATCGGGACCCCCGAAGTGTCCCCACATAAACCCCCTGCAGCGGGGGGCCCCGATCGGCACCGATCGTGACCCTGCTGCAATTCAATTTTAAATTTCCCGCCTCGCGGGTCCTCAAAGGACCGTAAAGGTCCTGAAAGGACTCGCACTAAAAATATTAACCCCAGGCAACTATAATTACCCCATTAACTCATGGTGGTCAATCCAGACCACCATAAGGCTCTAATTAACCCATTAACTCATGGTGGTCAATACAGACCACCATAAGGCCTAAATTAACCCATTAACTCATGATGGTCAATCCAGACCACCATAAGGCTCTATTTAACCCATTAACTCATGGTGGTCAATCCAGACCACCATAAGGCCTAAATTAACCCATTAACTCATGATGGTCAATCCAGACCACCATAAGGCTCTATTTAACCCATTAACTCATGGTGGTCAATCCAGACCACCATAAGGCTCTAATTAACCCATTAACTCATGGTGGTCAATACAGACCACCATAAGGCCTAAATTAACCCATTAACTCATGATGGTCAATCCAGACCACCATAAGGCTCTATTTAACCTCATCAGTCCCATAAGGGTATATTATTACCATTATGGGCCTGTTACAACCCAACATTAACCACATAAGTGCCATGATGGTCCTCAAGGACCATCATGACACTAACTACAAACACTACACTATAACCCCCAATAAACCATTTAATCTAAACTAACCCCCCTCTACACTAATCTATTAACACTTACACTACCTACCTACACTACCTACCCCCTAATAAACCTTCCCACCACTCTAATTACAAAAAATAAAAAACCTACAGCACAGAAAACAAAAAACCTACAGTACAAAAAACAAAAAAACCTACAGTACAGAAAACAAAAAACAATTACAACCCCACCCCCCACTACAGAAAACAAAAAAATACATTACAACCCCACCCCCCACTACAGAAAATAAAAAAATTACACACCTGAAAAGGAAAGACAGATAAACACAATACAATACATACATATAATACATTACATACATTACATACAATACATGACATTACATATAATATATTAAATATAATATATTACATATAATATATTACATATAATACATTACATACATTACATACAATACATGACATTACATACATTACATATAATATATTAAATATAATATATTACATATAATATATTACATATAATATATTACATATAGTCCTAATCAAATACCCCCTATCTATCTAACATACAATCTATTTAATTTAAAATAAATCCTAACTATATCAAATACATCCCCCTATCTATCTAATATACAAAAAATCCTAACTACATACACAGACCATTATTCTAAAGTAAAATAAAATAATTACAGTCCTAACTACATACACAGACCCTAATTCTAAGCTAAAATCAATAAATTAAGACCACTTACCTTTAAGATGTTGCTTCAGATCACTAACCTATGGGTCAAACAAAAAATAAAAATTAGTACAAAACATTAACATCAAATAAATAAACATTCTATACATTCTAAATATTCAACTCACCTTTACAGCATGTCCAGTCACTGTTTAGCTCTTCCGGCGCGGCCCTGTTAAAAAAAAAACACAATACATGAATACATGAATACAATATATAAACAATAAATAAAATACACAAATAAACATCTAAATATACATTTCACTTACCTACCCGCGATGTCCCCGGCCTTCTCTCCTTCAGCCCCGGCTGGGCCGCGGAACCATTCGCGCTCTAAAAAAAAAAAAGAAAAAAAACTAACGGAGGTCTGCACTGGCAGACCTCCCCGACGCTACTGAACCTCCCGGAGTCGTTTCCGGGAGGAAATTGGCATTGGCGGCTTGTGATTGGCTGAAAAAGCTGTCTATCAATTTCAGCCAATCAAAAGTCGTCAATGTGTGAGCCAATCAGGATGGGATACACCCCAATATCCCACCCTGATTGGCTTAAACACTTGTCTATCTTTCTGGGAACCAATCACAACGCTCAGATGCCTTCAGCCAATCACTATGGGATACACCCCCACGGAGTGATTGGTAGAAGACATCTGCGCATCCTGATTGGCTCCTACATTGACGACTTTTGATTGGCTGACAGCTTTTTCAGCCAATCACAAGCCGCCAATGCCAATTTCCTCCCGGAAACGACTCCGGGAGGTTCAGTAGCGTCGGGGAGGTCTGCCAGTGCAGACCTCCGTTAGTTTTTTTTTTTTTTTTTTTTTAGAGCGCGGATGGTTCCGCGGCCCAGCCGGGGCTGAAGGAGAGAAGGCCGGGGACATCGCGGGGAGGTAAGTTCAATGTATATTTAGATGTTTATTTGTGTATTTTATTTATTGTTTATATATTGTATTCATGTATTCATGTATTGTGTTTTTTTTTTAACAGGGCCGCGCCGGAAGAGCTAAACAGTGACTGGACATGCTGTAAAGGTGAGTTGAATATTTAGAATGTATAGAATGTTTATTTATTTGATGTTAATGTTTTGTACTAATTTTTATTTTTTGTTTGACCCATAGGTTAGTGATCTGAAGCAACATCTTAAAGGTAAGTGGTCTTAATTTATTGATTTTAGCTTAGAATTAGGGTCTGTGTATGTAGTTAGGATTTTTTGTATATTAGATAGATAGGGGGATGTATTTGATATAGTTAGGATTTATTTTAAATTAAATAGATTGTATGTTAGATAGATAGGGGGTATTTGATTAGGACTATATGTAATATATTATATGTAATATATTATATGTAATATATTATATGTAATACATTATATGTAATGTATGTAATGTCATGTATTGTATGTAATGTATGTAATGTATTATATGTAATATATTATATGTAATATATTATATTTAATACATTATATGTAATGTATGTAATGTCATGTATTGTATGTAATGTATGTAATGTATTATATGTAATATATTATATGTAATATATTATATTTAATATATTATATTTAATGTATGTAATGTCATGTATTGTATGTAATGTATGTAATGTATTATATGTAATATATTATATGTAATATATTATATTTAATACATTATATGTAATGTATGTAATGTCATGTATTGTATGTAATGTATGTAATGTATTATATGTAATATATTATATGTAATATATTATATTTAATATATTATATTTAATGTATGTAATGTCATGTATTGTATGTAATGTATGTAATGTATTATATGTAATATATTATATGTAATATATTATATTTAATATATTATATTTAATGTATGTAATGTCATGTATTGTATGTAATGTATGTAATGTATTGTGTTTATCTGTCTTTCCTTTTCAGGTGTGTAATTTTTTTTATTTTCTGTAGTGGGGGGTGGGGTTGTAATGTATTTTTTGTTTTCTGTAGTGGGGGGTGGGGTTGTAATTTTTATTTTTTCTGTACTGTAGGTTTTTTTGTTTTTTGTACTGTAGGTTTTTTGTTTTCTGTGCTGTAGGTTTATTGTTTTTTGTAATTAGAGTGTTGGGGAGGTTTATTAGGGGGTAGGTAGTGTAGGTAGGTAGTGTAAGTGTTAATAGATTAGTGTAGAGGGGGGTTAGTTTAGATTAAATGGTTTATTGGGGGTTATAGTGTAGTGTTTGTAGTTAGTGTCATGATGGTCCTTGAGGACCATCATGGCACTTATGTGGTTAATGTTGGGTTGTAACAGGCCCATAATGGTAATAATATACCCTTATGGGACTGATGGGGTTAAATAGAGCCTTATGGTGGTCTGTATTGACCACCATGAGTTAATGGGTTAATTAGAGCCTTATGGTGGTCTGTATTGACCACCATGAGTTAATGGGTTAATTTAGGCCTTATGGTGGTCTGTATTGACCACCATGAGTTAATGGGTTAATTTAGGCCTTATGGTGGTCTGTATTGACCACCATGAGTTAATGGGTTAATTTAGGCCTTATGGTGGTCTGTATTGACCACCATGAGTTAATGGGTTAATTTAGGCCTTATGGTGGTCTGTATTGACCACCATGAGTTAATGGGTTAATTAGAGCCTTATGGTGGTCTGTATTGACCACCATGAGTTAATGGGTTAATTAGAGCCTTATGGTGGTCTGTATTGACCACCATGAGTTAATGGGTTAATTTAGGCCTTATGGTGGTCTGTATTGACCATCATGAGTTAATGGGGTAATTATAGTTGCCTGGGGTTAATATTTTTAGTGCGAGTCCTTTCAGGACCTTTACGGTCCTTTGAGGACCCGCGAGGCGGGAAATTTAAAATTGAATTGCAGCAGGGTCACGATCGGTGCCGATCGGGGCCCCCCGCAGCAGGGGGTTTATATGGGGACACTTCGGGGGTCCCGATGGGGACCCCCAGCATAGAGGGGGGTTAATTTTAAGTGCCGCGGCCGGGATTGGGTAATAGTGTGCCGCGGTCCCTTTAAGGAGCCGCGGCGGGGAATTTAAAAGTTTTAAATGCAGCGGGGGGCCTGATCTATGCAGATCGGGGCCCCCCCCTGCAATGGGTTTATGTGGGGACACTTCGGGGGTCCCGATGGGGACCCCCAGCATAGAGGGGGGTTAATTTTAAGTGCCGCGGCCGGGATTGGGTAATAGTGTGCCGCGGCCCCTTTAAGGAGCCGCGGCGGGGAATTTAAAAGTTTTAAATGCAGCGGGGGCCTGATCGGTGCCGATCGGGGACCCCCGCTGCAAGGGGTTAATGTGTGGGGGCTGCGGGGGTTCCTATGGACCCCTGCAGCAAGGTGTTCATGTGAGGACACTTCGGGGGTCCCGACAGGGACCCCCGCATTGAGGGGGGGTTCATTTTAGGTGCCTAGGGGGGGGTTTGGAGTACCCCCCACGGCAGGGCTTATGTGGGGGACTGCCGCGGAGGTCCCTTTTAGGACCCCCGCAGCACTTGATGAGGAGTGGGAGCCTGCGATATCATCTCGCAGGCTGTCACTCCTCATGTACATTTACGCAGTGTAGATACGTACGGGCCTGCTGCGTAGCTCATACGTTGCTCGCAGCAGGGCTAATTTAATAGCATTGTAAGTTAGAGAAACTTTGCAGTACGTAGGGCTTAAGTAGAAGCCTCTTATTTACGAGGCTGGAATTTAATGAGGCCCATAGTATCAATTTTTTTAAAAAAAAACTTCATTTCATGGGATACAAGGCATTTGTGCACCAAGAACCCATATTTAAAACCTCAGCCACATTAAATTCAAAGCCTGTAGCGACATCGGCCCACCCGCAAAGGCTGCGAGCTTGAAATTCGGCTGTGTTACAGAGCTATTGAATTGAACCATGCCACGAGTTACGGGCTGGAGAACCAAGCCCATAAACCATTCTTGGGCCGGTTGGATGGGCGGCCATGAACATGATCAAATAATTAAACCCGTAGTTACGGGTTTAGATGGAGCCAATGGCAAATGAGATCGTCATTATTACGTCACTGAAAATCGGAGGTTAGATTTCAAAGCCATACTTCTTTAATTATGAGTTTCGATCTGACCCGCATTTCAGAAATAATGCAATATTAATAAATCAGTAATTATGATATTTTATTCCATGCGGGTTCCATTATATCTATTAACACATTGATTGCTGGGATCGATATAACACGGAAATTAAACAGAAACAAAAGTATTTTATATTGCAGATTTGCGAGCTTCGAAACTTTGTGCTATTAATTGTAATAATTAACATCACTTTCCCTTTAATTATAAGTAGAGTAGTGTGTGTATATTTGCATTTACAGTGCTATGGATAGGACTTTAACTCCCTTGCAGGTCTTCTCTAGTACCCGTTGGCTTATTAGCTCCATTTGTGGGTTATGGGGTTGAACGCCAGTGGATTCATAGCAATTTAATAGCGATTTTCCAACGTAACAGTAATGGGCTTGACAGATCAAAGGATTTGCGGCCGCGGAGTTCAGATTTCGACATCCTGTAGTTTTTTTTTGCACTTAACCCGCAAGTTGTTTTACGGGACCAATTTAATAGCTGTAAGTCTTGCGGGCTACGGTTTTACACGTTGAGGGAATTTAATGTGGCTGCTAGTGTTTTTTTATTATTTTAAATCTTGTTGCATTGAGCTTCCCATTTAGGGTAAAAAAATTAAAAGATGAAAACGAAATAAAAATGATATTAACAGACATTTGTAAATCTATTTATAACAGATACTAACATTTTACAAGCATGGATCAGTCAACTAATATACATTACCCCTTTTTTTCTCTCCGACATATTGTCAATACAGTTACCAGCTACCTAACTATAAGAGGGAATGTCACACATTTCAAGTAACAAGTTGTTTTTACAGTGGTCAAGAGCATATAGGTGATTAATTACTTGTGTACCAATGCCTTTTCTTATTGCCACCAAACCCTAAATTGTGGGGATGCAAACAATGCTAGGTATCTGAAGAAACTTTTTTACCAATTTTAATTCACATATGTTTATATTCGATCAAGTATTAGTAGTAAAATATTGTCATTCCAAATTTTTACATTTTTTTTAATAAACAATTGTGTAAAACGTATGTGTAAGTGCGATTTGGTAAAGTCTTTTTTTACTTGCCATTAAATTATATTATACAGTATTTACTGCAATGAGCATATCACCGTGAATTCAGGAACAGTATCTTCACATTCTTTCACTAAGTATTTGTAACATGGAGGCAGTAAATTCCTCACCTGCACTCGAGATTCAGTTTAGATTTCAGTGAAATATACACCTATAACTATGAATGTGTATTATATACATTTGAATGGATAGTCACTCACTTTAGATCACTTTAGAGCACCAACATGACTTCTAACGTATCATTCTCCAATATCCCAATACTGTATGTTGTCAGCACAAAATGGAATGTGTCAATTTACCACAACATTTTACAGATTAGTAACTGAAACCCAGTTTGGTAACAACAGCAACATATTCCCCTGAAACAATCATGACCACAGCAGTATCCATTGGCACATCTGATGTTTACATAGCCCACTAAAATAACAAGACTGACACTGATATGGGAAAAACAACGGGCCACAGCTTTATTGAATAACAATACTACATTATTACAAATGAAGGTGAGCAGTCCGGTCAGAGGAAGTAACCTCTTGCCACTGGACCCACGTCCATGGGGCCCACCTACTCACTGCTGTACCATGCCCATGAGGTAGGGGCAAGACCCCTTTTCTTACCTACTGAGCCGGGCAACTCCCTCACACGCCGCAAAGCAGCAACGGGACCGCTCACAGGTCTGCGATACCCCCCAAAAAACTCTGGCCCAATTAATACCCTCCCTAGACTCTAACATCATTAGTTCGAGCCTGATCTCAGTCAAATGCACTCCATCGAGCCAGGACCAACCATCCTCTGATTTATCTTCGAACTCTGCAGTGCCAGGAATCCCACCCTCTGGATAAAAGTGGTCACCAGCTTATATACTTTAATGAGAACCCTATCAAGGCGAATGGGATCCCTGGCAGTGTGCCACACCCTTCTCCTAATGATCTCAGACCAAATAACCATAATAACCCGGGAATTTCTCCTTCCAGCTAGATACATCCCTCTTAATGTCCCTAACTAAATGCTTCATAGGGACCACCCCCAATTCGTTCCCCCCAACATGCACTAACAAAATTGTTGGGTTACCAAAACAATGTACATACTGCTCAACCAACCTGTTTACTTGCGACCACCTCAGGCCATGTCTACCGGCCCACTGCACCTGCATAATCTCTTCAGGAATGCCCAGTTGCAGGCCATCCGGTGAAACTGCTGCAAACCTCTGAACTCAATAAATGTAGGAGTGACGACCCAGAGCTGTTGCTTGGCACCTGTAACAGATATGGAACAATTAATACACGGCCGCGGTGAGTCTTACATAGCTCTGGTAACGTCTCGATTCCCACCTCCCAATTCTCCTCACCACCTCTTCCGGTAACCGCAGCGCCAATGTGGAATGAATGTGTGCCGAAATGGGACCGATCAAATCCAAGGAGCTCCAGACAGGCCTTCAGCACCTGTGAGAATTGGAAGCGGAGAGCAAGGCTTTTTTGTTCCATGCCATATTTGGCCTGGATGCCATACATTGGAGCCAGTTGTCAAATGTACGCGGGATCCGGCTGGCCAGGTGATGCCCATCATTGCTCTTGCCTCGAGCAGAGGTATTCGCTGTATCGACGAACCTCGACAATGGCATCGAGTGAGATATCTCCACAAACTCCCTTCGCCATAACCGCTCCCATGTATCCTGAGTTAGATGAGCTGTTGCTCTCATGCATACGGCCGATACTCAAACCATCTTTGGCTGAATAGAGGCCAAGTGGGGAACGAAAACACTAGCCGCCCTTGTTGCCATTGGCCGACTATCCCCAGGAATAGCTAACCTCTCTTCTGATCCCGTGAGGAGCTACTCGTTGCTCAGGCCTTGGATGCTAGACCAGCTACCCATTCAGCAAATTCCCTATCAGGAAGTGCAATATTATGGGTACCTAACACACCCCTAAGACCCGTTAAAAATGTGTCCTGGCCCCCAAACCCTGTTCTGTCTGTGTCAGATGTGCGTATCTGTTGGCTAAACTCCATCTCACCTGGTTCTTGAGGAGCCTTCACTATCGGCAGCACTTGACCTCCAACTCCACGTACTTCCTCCGTGTATAGGCAACGGGGGTAGAATTGCCTGGTATTTTGGGGCTGGATCACTCTTTTAAGTGAAGCCAGACTGATATACTACTGGATATTTCTCCCTGTGAGGTACACAAGTGAGCTAAAATAGGCTGCTCTCTGAGTATGTAACAGACCTAAAGAACAAACCAACTTGTTGTCCTTTCTCAGATTGAGCTCCTCTGCCTTTATTGTTGCATATCAAATATTATATTTTTTTGCATGAAACATTACTAATTCAAATGTTTAAACTTCCTTGAAACTAGCAAGAAATTCAAATAGCAAACCGTAATCTGTAGGTCTCATTGGCAACAAGTATGAATGACGCGGAGGCTGCACAGGCTCCCTGGGTCAGCCCGTAGCGTCGCGTGACCCAGGGGAGCCTGTGAGGCTATCAGCCAATCAGGTGCGTCGGGGGGCGTGTCGGAAGCCCGTTTCGCGCCGTTGATCACAGCAGCGCGGTCTCCCGACTGAAACGGACGGAGGTCTGAGGTCCTGCAGCATTAAACACAGTAGGAAGGTTTAATACTGAGATTGTTACCCCAGCTTACCAGCAAATAAGGGTCTGCATAGTTTGAGGCTACTTTCTGATTGTTTTCTTCCTCCGTTTTGTGTGTGTGCCTGGTTTGTGTCTGTGTCTGTGTGTGTGCTTGTTACTGTTGTGTCTGGTGTGTGTGCCTGGTCTGTGTCTGTGTGTGTGCCTGTTACTGTTGGTGCCTGGTGTGAGTGTCTGGGTGGTTTTCTCCCTGTGTGTCCCCCTTTTTAGCTCTTATGGATCCAGAAGGCTTAGAGGCTTTGCTGGCTGAAGTTAGGACCCGTGCCTTAAGCCAAGGAGTCAGGTCGGTGCAGGACAGGCTGGGACCTCCCATGCCTTCTGCGCTTGGAGTTCAGCACATTGAACAGGAACAGCCTGCGGTGGCTGGTGTCCTAGCCAATTCTGATGGCTCCAGGGAAATTTTTTCCCATCCCACCACTGTAGGGCTACCAGACCCCCGTCCATCAGGCAGCAGAGACGCAATAGATGGGGGGGTTAAAGGTCAGGGCGGCCGGGACCCCATACCCCCCAGGCAGGCGAGCGCCAGGACCACGGGCGGTGGGGGTGAGGGCCTAGCACTCCGGCCACCACCAGCCAACTTGCCTAAAGGTCCTAGGTCGCGACAAAGGTCGAGAAACACCCCTCTAACACCCCGTAGGGGGGGTGCAGGGGGTAAGAGAAAAGCCGGGAGTCCTAAAAAGGCTCCTACAGGCCCTCACGGTGCCAAGCAGACGGTCCCTGGGGTTTCCCTCAATAACAGTGCTTCTGGTACTTTACAGGGACGCCCAATTGGCGGTGAGAGGAGCATGGCGACGACGAGAGAAAGAAGAGATGGAGTGATCAGAGAAATGAATAGCCAAGACAGCATGGTCATGATTGATGACATGCCAGTGACAGCGGCAGTGGCGAGGCTAGGACGCCCCACTCGAGCTAAGAAGGCTACGAGCAGGTACAGTCCGCTACTATTCACACACACACCGCTAAGACGTAGCAGAGTAGAGACTGAGGGCGAGACGGTTAGGCCACAGCGCAAAGGGTCTATGACGCACGAGGAAGTCTCAGGGGAACCCCTACAGGGGGCGGCGGAGGTAGTGCTAGCCTAATCCACCCGCGCAGGCTTAGGTGACCAGGACCGTTCCTCAGATGAGGAAAGGGCGGTATGGGCACGGGCATGCAGGTCGCGGAGAGCTAGTGACTGTTCTTCTTGTACCCACAGATCCAGAAGGAGATCCAGGTCGAGAAGCAGGAGATCTTGTCGGTGCAGCTGTGCATGCACTGGATCTGAGAGGAGGAGCCCGCGGAGGGCCAGACGGTCAGAGTCCCCGGAGCGTCAGGAGAGACGCAGGGATACTCCGTTGGCCGTATCCACTCCAAAGCTTCCAGAAGCAGGTGAGCGCTCAGATTTGAGTTGCGCAGCAGACAAGGGAGGGTTTATCGGGTCATTGAAGACTCTACTGGCTGCGCACAACATCGCGGTTAGCGAGCACGAAATGGGAGCTTGGATAGGGGGGCTAGCGAAGGGTGCATGGTCCCAGCCAGCAGCTGCAGTGGCGCCAGCGAGCGCAAGCGAGGCGTTACCTAGTATGCGCGCGCCCGAGCCGGTAGGCAATGCGATTGCAGCAATAGGTAGTACCAATGCAGGAGTTACCGACGCAGCCATGAGACCTATAGTCTTATGCTCGTTGGATAACTTAGGTGCACACCTTACCCAGGAGGTTAAGGAAAAGATCTGGAGGAGGGAATTTATAGAGTTGTTCTCCCTTCTCCCTATGTCGAGGCAAACAGATTTGGCCGAGAGGGGCCCCAGGGAGGGGGAAGAGCGGCGGAAATCTTTTGCTAGGCTACCTAGGACGTTTGATACATGGCTGCAAGCATTTTCAATCTGGGCTTGCGTACTGTGTGAGCGGCACCCCGAACAGAGTTCGGGACTATTCGTTTATATAGACGAAATTCGTAATGCTCACAAGGTCTACGGGGGTACAGCCTGGTGGCGGTATGATGAGGAATTCCGGCAATACCTGGCCTCAAGGCCAAGCATGGCGTGGAGTGACAAAGCGGTGGCGTATTGGCTAAACATCATGACACCCATGAGAGTCACGATGCCCTTTCGGAGCGGGGCCGGTGGAGCTAAGGGCCCCACCCACGCCTCAGGAGCAGGCCTTAAGACCTGTTTTGCGTATAACGAGGGGTTCTGTAGATGGGCCCCTAACTGCAGGTTTAAGCACGCATGCTCGAATTGTGGAGGCGAACACCCCCTGTCTAGATGCGGTAGACCAAAAGAGGGAGGCAGGGGCGAACCTCCTGCAAAGGGGCAGGACGCCCATACGCCTCCCCGCCATGCTGCCCTGGCTAAAACGCTATGGTAAATTGGCAGGCACCGCCGAAGCGGCGCGCCTGTTGGAGGACGGTTTCCGAGAAGGATTCCGTATTCCATGTGGGGTCGACATTCAAGGTTTTCTTGTTCCAAACCTGAAGTCGGCCAGGGATTTCCCAGGGGTAGCTCAAGCTAAGGTGCTAAATGAGGTAAAATTGGGGAGGATGGCAGGGCCATTTGCGGCCCCGCCCATCCCGGGTTTAGTCGTGTCTCCTCTTGGGGTGGTCCCCAAGAAGGAGAAGGGTAAATTTAGGTTGATTCAACATCTATCCTACCCCAGAGGTCGTTCGGTAAACGATGGCATCTCAAAAGACCAGGCTACTGTGTCTTATGAGTCATTTGACCGGGCGGTCGGCCTGGTGAGGAGGGAGGGCCATGGGGCCCTTATGGCAAAAGTGGACATCGAGGCAGCATTCAGATTGCTCCCCGTACACCCGTCAAGCCATCGGCTGCTGGGGTGCTTCGTAGGTGGAAGTTATTTCGTTGATTTATGTTTACCCATGGGATGCTTGATATCCTGTGCTTACTTCGAGGCCTTCAGCAAATTTTTGCAATGGGTCGTGAGCATCGAGGCGGGGTACAAGAGTATTACCCATTACCTGGATGATTTCCTTTTCGTTGGCCCAGCAGGAAACGACGCTTGCCGTTTCATGCTGGACGTGTTCACCGAAATCTGTACAGAATTCGGGGTACCGTTGGCCCATGACAAGACGGAGGGCCATACAGAACAATTGACTTTTCTAGGGATTCGGATTGACTCCTACAAAATGGAGTGCAGTCTTCCCTTAGAGAAGGTGGTGGACATGCAAGCAGAAATTAAGGCGCTACTGGGCGCGCGGAGGGTAACTCTGCGGCGGTTGCAATCAATATTGGGGAAGTTGAACTTCGCGTGCAGAATTATCCCCATGGGGCGGATATTCTGTAGAAGGATGTCACTGGCTACTATAGGGATTGCGAAGCCGCATCATTTCCTGACAGTCTCTAGGGTTATGCGTGATGATGCGAGGGTGTGGGCGGTGTTCCTCACCGATTTTAATGGGCGGGTGCTCCTTCAAAAGGAGGGCGCCACCAGCGCGGAGCTAGATCTCCACACCGATGGGTCCGGACCGATTGGATGTGGGGCTTATCTCCAAGGGAGATGGTGCGCTGCGGCGTGGCCGGAGGAATGGGAAGATGCAGGTTTAATGCAGAACCCTACATTCCTCGAGCTGTTCCCTATGGTGGTAGCAGTTCACTTATGGGGTGCCTGTTTCAGGGACAGGCGGGTAATTTTCCAATCGGCTAATAAAGGGTTGGTGGAGGCCATGAACAACATCACGGCAGCATCCGTACCGGTGATTAGATTGCTCCGGCATCTTGTGCTATGTTGTCTTCGCTTGAACATATGGTTTCAGGCAAGACATGTGACAGTAGTGGAAAACGGAATTGCTTACGCCCTCTCTCGGTTTCAGGAGGACCGCTTCAGGGTGCTGGCTCCTTATGCGAACGCCCTGGGGGAGCACATCCCGAGGAGCTTTGGGAGATTGGAGCTGTCAGGTAACGAGACTCGTGAGACAGTCTGTTGCCCCAGCGACTTGGACCGCTTATAGACGTGTGTGGGCAAAATGGGATAGTCTAGTGGCACTGGCAGGTGGCGCCACGACGGAAGAGAAGAGCATAGGGATACTGCTTTGGTACCTGCTGCGGTGCGCCGAGCAAGGCGAGTCAAGAACCGTAGTAGGGAGACAGGTGCTTTTATGTTTAAGCTTGCTGGGCAGAGGGACCTTACAAAGGAGTTTCTAGTGCGCAAGGTGGTGCGCGGAATGTTCAGCGGGTCGCAAAGGCCGGATAGTAGGCGGCCAATAACATTTGCGCTGTTGCTGAGATTGGCTCAGGAGTTGGTGGTGGTTTGCAGGAACCCCTTTGAATCCCTACTTTTCCGAACGGCTTTTTCCCTGGCGTTCTTCGGAGCGTTTAGGATAGGGGAGTTAGTCGCGAACAGTAGACACGGTTCGGGGGGACTGCAATTGGTGGATACCTGCCTCAGGGAAGGTATGGTGGTATTGTGGTTACGGAAAAAGGAAGAGAAGTTGTTCTGCATCAGGTTTGGCACGGAGTGTTGCCCATATGCATGTGTAAAGGAGTACCTTAAGCAGCGACCGGCGGGACGGTGTTCGCTGCTGGTACACGCCGATGGAACGGCACTGTCAAAGTATCAATTTAAAAAAGTTTTAAAAAGCGCACTGCATCGGCTCGGTTTTAAGCAGTCCGACTTCGGAACACACTCTTTTCGGATTGAAGCTGCCACAAAAGCGCCTAGGTTGGGGTTGCCCGACCCGACAGTGAAGCGCATCGGGAGGTGGGACTCAGAATGTTTTCGGTCCTATGTAAGGCCAAATGCAGTGGTATAATGGTGTTGCTTTCTACTTTCAGGGGAACAGAAGCAACTATGGATTGTGGGCCATTCATACGTGTACTGGGCCCACAGGTTAGCCGCAGTTACCGAGGAAAAGGCACAACTGGGCTTTCCTGTTACGGACTTACGCGTACAATGGTGTGGCATTCGGGGTCTGCGGTGGGCGCAGCTCGACGGTCTTCTGGAAACTTACGCGCAGCGTTATGGTCAGCCCAGCGTGATAATAATTCATGCCGGCGGGAATGATTTGGGGACAGTTCCCATGAGACGGATGCTGAAAGTAATGAGACGAGTCATTGAGAAGTGGGTGAAGAAGTTCCCTGGCACGTTCCTTATCTGGTCCGAGATGATTAAAAGAAGATCGTGGCGTAACGCACGCGACCCAGTATGTTTGGACAAGGCTAGACAGAAGATCAATCAGCAGATTGCGAGTTTTGTGAGGAAACAGGGTTTCGTTGCCATCCGGTATAAAGAGTTCGAACCGGTCGGTGCTGATGACTTTTTCGCGAAAGATAAGGTTCATCTTACGGAAATAGGGTACGAGTTGATGATGTTGGAGTTTAGGGAGAGTGTTTTGCGGGCTTTGGCTTTAATGTCCAGCGGGGGGGATCACAGCCTCGGGAGGCGTCCCTCGCATGCTCCGTGGCGGGAGGTGAGTTGCCCGGCCCACTGGCCTAAGGGGGCGATGGCCCCACCTCACAGGGCGTGCTTAAAGATAAGCATTGGGGCTTTGGGCAGGGCTCAAAGCGTGAGGTCACTGTTCGTGGCCGGGCTCCTCCCCCGGAAGGAAAGGACTAAATTAGTCATTTAAATAAGTTATGGTTGTTGTTTACATTGTTTCAAAATAAAGCTGCGGCCCGTTGTTTCTCCCAACTCCAGTTGTCGTGTCAGTTATTCCATTACCTAGCCTAAATGGATCATGCATGGGTCATGACTCATAGATCACTGGCTGACAAAGACAAGAACCCAAAAGCAGTTAAATATTTCAATCAATTTATAGAGTGAAAAAATAACTTTATTTGGATAACTATGATCCTAGACAACACTGAAAATGTATAAAAAGTGCTCACAACTTTACATAATACCCAAGTCACAGTACTAAGATATATGTGGACATAAAGATAATCAGCTCTGTATAAATCAATCTAGGCCCTTTCATCCATAAACTGATATAATACTGTTATTCTGGATCTTAGCTAATCAACTCTCATATATCAGGTTATACTGATAATCCTGTTAATACAGGATACACTGATAATCACAGAGTTGAAGAATATAAATAAAAAAGCACATAGTATACATATTGTTAAAAACAAAACAAAACAAAAATATATAGCGAGACACAGGGAGTGAAATAGAGGCCAACACAGCAGCCTGCTCAAGGAAAGCAGAGGGAAGTGATACATGTAATGCTAATTCATAATTTTATATAATTGGACTGATGGAGTTATCATTATAGTAGATGCAACGTATACTTTCAAAGAATTGTGACTTTTTTACCAGTACAGTATCCCTTTAAATGGTTTCAAGGTTAAGATGCTGTATCTCTCTGTAAAGAGAAATAGTCCATTAAGTAAAATTCTAAAAGACATATTATTGAAATATGACATAGCAGCAATTGGAAAATTGGCTGCAGAAAGTTTTAAAAAATAAGACCTATTGTTTCTTACTCAATATGTGCAATAGCAAAGCTATGGGGCAAACTGTTTTACATTTTAATAACGGATTTCTTATACCCGTCACAACTAAAAACTGCTTGATTACTGCTAATTATTTTTAATTAGTTGCATATAACTACTAAGTACATTCCAGTATATTTTATGTTTTTAGAGTCTCTTCTTTCTGTTACTGTACCAGTGAGATCCTGGGTAGCCTCACTTTATTTATATAAACAATCAGACACTGTTCAGCACTCTGTAAGACCTCACACAGGCAGGGTCTGACTACCTACGTGTGGTAAGGTGCTTCTTCCCCTTAACTACTAGTCTGTGACCTACACAGTCATGTTCCTTGATCTGTGAAAACTTAATAAACAACTTTTATGTTTGATGACAAATTGCATCCAGAAATTTGCCACAAGCCGTCTAGCCAAAAAACATCAAAATTGGTCAGTACCTTTTATGTATGTATGCAGGCAGAAAAGAGATATTAATATGGTGAAAGCAGAATGTATTCAAAACACCATAAACCATTACCTTTTCCTTGTCAGGCTTGGTGAAATATGAGTTTAAGCAGTATTTGAAAATCTAAAGATTTTCAAACTTGTTTATGTATATGACTGATAAAGTAAACTCCTGATTATCTGGCACCTAACCAACCGGCACTCTCAAGCAACCGGCACTGGCATTGATTCCCCATTTTAAATTTACTCCTGCTAAACCGGCATAACCGGCACTATCCGGCACTATCCAGAGTTCGAGACTGCAAAAAAAAAATGCTAAAAATTTTTCTAATTATTTTTTCTGGGCCTTAATGGCCCACTTTAGGTGCTAATGCCTTATTAAAGGCATTTTGAGGGGGTTTGGGGTGTTTAAGGGTCGTTTAGACCCTTAAATTCAGGGACAACCGAATAACCGGAAACTACACATATCCGGCAATAGGGAGTCCCCGTAGGTACCGGATAGCGGGGAGATTACTGTATAGATATATATACAGTATCTCACAAAAGTGAGTTCACCCTCACATTTTTGTAAATATTTTATTATCTCTTTTCATGTGACAACACTAAAGAAATGACACTCTGCTACAATGTAAAGTAGTAAGTGTACAGCCTGTATAACAGTGCAAATTTGCTGTCCTGTCCAAATAACTTAACACTCATCCAGACCAAACATATATACACATATGTCTATATGTGTATATATGTTTCCTATAATATGTTGTGTTGATTCCCTCTATATGCATTTACCTGATGATGTTAGATGCTGCCTCCACTCTCTCTGTTTTTGTGTTCTTTGTGTCTTATCCATTTTCATTTAGTAATTTAGGGATTATTTCAACTACCTTTCCTCAGTATAGATCTATACTTTTGGTGGTGGGAGTGCCATGGTCTGGGCCTGCATGAGTGCTGCCGGCACTGGGGAGCTAAAGTTCATTGAGGGAACCATGAATGCCAACATGAACTGTGACATACTGAAGCAGAACATGATCCACCCCCTTTGGAAACTGGGCGGCAGGGCAGCATTCCAACATAATAACGACCCCAAACACACCTCCAAGACGGCCTCTGCCTTGCTAAAGAAGCTGAAGGTAAAGGTGATGGACTGGCCAAGCATGTCACCAGACCTAAACTCTATTAAGCATCTGTGGGGCATTCTCAAACAGAAGGTGGGGGAGCTCAAGGTCTCTAACATCCACCAGCACAGTGATGGCATCATGGAGGAGTGGAAGAGGACTCCAGTGGCAACCTGTGAAGCTCTGGTGAACTCCATGCCCATAAGGATTAAGGCTGTGCTGGAAAATAATGGTGGCCACACAAAATATTGACACTTTGGGCCCAATTTGGACATTTCCACTCATTTTTGTTGCCAATAGTTTATACATTAATGGCTGTGTTTGAGTTATTTTTAGGGGACCACAAATTATACAAGTTATACAGGTTGTACACTTACTACTTTACACTGTAGCAGAGTGACATTTCTTCAGTGTTATTACATGAAAAGAGATAATAAAAATGTGAGGGGTGTACTCACTTTTGTGAGTATAAACATTAAAGAGGTGTTAAACATTATGTCACAAATCCAGTGTTATTAAAATATGATTAATAAGATTAATACGATTAAACTACCACCTTCCCTCATTCTCTATAGAAGCCTTGTCTTTGTTCCCTACTGACCAGCTGAACAGTCCCTTGCCTGGGAGGGGTAATTAACATGCTAGTGTCAGGAAAGTCTCATGGCGGGGTGGTGATATTGTAAATCTCCTCTACAGACATGGAGCCCGATTCCATTGCAAGCCCGTTATTCTATTGTAGTAGTCCGAATGTCTGCGGGTGTGTTGCGGGCTTCGTTCATCTCTAATTGCAATGCTATTCAATTGAGCAAGGGCGCGAGTTATGGGCCAAAATCTCAAGCTCGTAAATCCCTCCCGCGCCCGCAAACTGTTAAAGGGCTGGCCGAGATGCGATCGGCTGTTACGATCCAATCGTGGTATAAGATAGTGCGACACAGGGCTCTTAGCCAATAGAAAGCGCTCTAGCCGCAGATTTTTAAAGTTGTGTTCCACTCGCCCATGCGTTGACTGTGTTTTATTTTCTAATGAAGTAGCACAGAGGTCCTTGAGTTGGAGGTTTTTCAGTGAGAGAGAGAGAGTAGGAGTATTTTGAGAGCAGTTTTTTTGTTTATTTCTATTTTACAATTTACGATTTTACACTTAATCCTTGTTGACACATAATTGCAATACACATAACTTAAAGAACACACATAGAGCTAGTTCACACCATACACCCCCCCACATCCCATCCCCCACACCCCATCCTCCAACAGTTATTAAATACACATAATACACACATATACAGTCAAACTTTGATTGATTTATCATTATATTATTTGGGGGATTATAATGGAGGGAGGAGAGAGGAGGGGAAGAGTGGAGTGGTGGGGAGGAGTAGAGGGGATGTAAGGAGGAGAGAGTGGAGAGAAAGGTGGCCCTGAGGAGTAGTGGAGGAGAGGAGTATAGCAGTGGAGTAGAGGAAAAGAGGAGTGGAGGAGACGAGTGGAGGGGAGGAGGAGGAGGTTGGGAGTGGTGGAAGTGGAGGAGGTGAGTGGAGAGGAGGAGGTGGGTTGCAGGGTGGCTCTAGCACCAGGCACACTTAGTAGAAGGGCAAAGGGGGAGGGGCCTGATATCAAGGGGGGGTGGTAGTTTATGGGAGGGTCAGGCCTCAGGGACAGGTCAGGGAGGTAAGGATCCTCGTTTATAGTCAGGAGGGCAAGAGGCTAAGGGCAAGCACAGGGCCCACAATTACACGCACTTGGAAATGGGGTCCTCTTTGGTGCTATCTGTGGCTGCCCCGAGATCCTTGCCGGGGGGAGGGAAGTAAGGCCAGGGCCTAGGGGTGTGAGGTCCGTCAAGCACTATTTTGACTACATCAGGGCCAAGAAGAGGAGGATGATGGCCAAGGAGGACAAGCAAGTGACTCTGAACTATACAGAGTGGGAGAGGGTCGCCAAAGACCTTCTGAGCCAGGTGTCCGCCACTGGAGCTTCAGGCCTGGTAGACCAGCAGGACCCAGCCTCCATGCCAGGTGAATATCACATACACCAACATGCCACCACATGTACATCACACACACTACACATGTACATGATGACCAACAAGGACACTGACATGTCAGCCCCATGGAATTAACAAGGGATAGATGGATGCGTCCTTAAATCCACAAAGCTGACAAATCACTGTCATTCCTGGGCACAGCAACGGTAATCAAGTAATAGAGAGTCCATGTATTGGTCCCATTGCAGCCTATGCAGTTACAGAACACAGCCAGTATCACGATAGCGTTAGGAGCCAAGAACGATCAAGACCAAGAACCAAAGAATAGATCATATATAGCAAATTATATCTAATCTGAGTTGCAATTAGGAGAATCATCCAAGCTCAAGCCTAGATGTCAGATAGTTAGGAATGCAGACAAAACATTGCAGACATTATTCATCATACTAATAACATATACCATTTTTTTCTCTCTATCAGCATTAAGGAGGTCTGGGTCCATTGGCGAGCTAGAGGCGGGGGTGTCGGCTCCATCAGAGCAGGAAGTGGAGGAGCAAGCCCCCGCCCAGCAGGAACTGTCGCAGGGGGGAGGAGGAAACAAGAGGACCCGAGGGCCCTGGTTTGGAGAAGGAGGATGTCCTCTGGCTAGTGGGGTCACCAGCAGGACCACCGGCCACACCCCTGGGATTCGACCCCAATATCCCCCTCCTCCAGAGACTGAGTCTATCACCAGGGCCCTCCCACTGGAGTGACCAGAGCAGCCAGCCACCACCTCCTCCCTCGCACAGCAGTGCGCTGGACTGGCCACCACCACCATCACCTGGCCCACCAACACCACCGCCCATTTTGCACCAGGCTCCAGCCGGAACGCCAGACCCTCCCCACTGGGACACCATCTCCTTGCCAGGCCACGCGCAAGGGGCCTCCATCTCCAACATCAGGCCAGGCTGCGAAGGCGGCGATGCTGGCCCTCATGCGGCAGCAGCTGTAGTGTCTTCGGGAGATCCAGGCCAGCATCTCTGCCAATCATGCGGAGGTCATGCACAGCCTGGCCAGGGGCAATATGGAGGAGAGGAGGCACCACCTGATGACTGTATCCTAACTGGCCGGGTTGCTCAGGATTGGGGCGGACCAGAGTGCATTCCAGGGGGTCAGAATAGAAGCCATGTGACGCACTTTAGTCCCCAGTCCCGCCTTCTCCACCCCAGAGGCATCACCCGGCCACCCACAGCCTGGCCCATCCTCTGCTCCCATCATGCCTCCACCATTGCAGGTGCCGCTGCCTCTTGGGGGTTGCCACCCCCTGTCCCCCCACCGCCACCAGGGAGCCGGCTGCCGGCCAAGGGGTATTTGGGCTCTGTGCGTAGGCTGAGGAGGACCTAGGGGCTGTGCAGATGTTTCTGCCTTCTCAACAGCATTCCTCAGTGAAAATCTATTGGTCACAATGTTCACCTAATCTATCCTGGCTAAAGAGTTTTGGACCTATATGATGGTGATATTTTGTATGCAGATAGCTACCTCCCATCACATGGTCCATGATCGTCTTCTCTGTGGACATGTAGGGTTCTGTTTAAAATGTCACCAATTGATGGTCACTGAGGAATTGTGTTGAGAACAGATGCTGCAGTCCCTATATTTTTTAAAGCCTTATTTTGTAGGTGTTATGTTTTTGTTTTGTTTTGTTTTAGGTTCAATTCAGGTCCATGAAGGCATCTTCTGCATCTGCAAGCATTGTGAAGGAAATGTATGAGTTGTAAGGTTTTCATAGTGACTCTCAGGTAGACATTCCTTCAATGACTGCCCTCCTTAACATGTAGCTCCCACAATCTTAAAGCTATCATATAGCTAGATATCTAAGACATGATTGTTGTTAGCTTAAATGTAGACTAATACCGCTATGGCGTGGACTTGCAAAGTCTAACAATGGCATGTTAATGACAGCCAGCATTAATATATTCACTAGTGAAGCATGTGATCCTGACCTCAATATGCTGACCTTTGTGTCCTCTCCGTATTAATGGCTATTTTCCCCTATTGCTGATATCATGAGTATCCTTTAACATGTGCTAACAGCCGTTTAGCTGATGAGTGTGATATCAATGGAGAAGGTGATAGTACACCTTGATCACTGAAACTGGTCACAGCTAAGCATTTATTGTGAGATGACACATCATTATTAATGGTCATTGCCAGTGAGATATCCAGAGACCTTGCTAATAGTTAGTAATGCTTGCAGATGGGAATCAGTTAAGTTGGTATATTGTTACAGTATTTAGCACTGTAACGTACATGCATGGTGATTATTTTATTTTTATCCTCCTCCGCCTTTTTTTAGTTGACACCTTTTTTTTCAGATTTTTGTTTTGCCACCACACTGTATGTGTGAAACTGGATTGGATTACACAATCCAGAGGTTTAAGCATCTGTTTAATTAAGCAGACATGTTGTAAGTGCTAAGCACAATAATGGTTTCTTCAATTAAATGGAGTGATTTCTGATGATCCATATTTTCATTAGATTCCAGTTGCATTGGTGTAGTGACCACATGTGACCCTGGTAGGTTCTATGCATCATGCTTATTCTAGACTATGACATTACCCCCTTTAGGTATCCCCTTTTTTCCACGAGCCTCTTGCTGTCCTGGAATCCGCCCACACCACACCCATGATATTAATGCACAGTCTTGTCCATTTCTGATTGAACTCTGTGTATGAAATAAAGTTTGTTATATTGTTCTACCCATGTTAACGTGTGTTTTTAATGGTTGGTGTTATGGGACATCCACTTACATCACATTTGTGTCCCATTCTTATATATGTAAACTAATGAGCCCCAGTTACTATGCCATAGATCAATACATATAATAATAGTAATAATAGCATTAGATGTCATATAATAATATATATCATATATAATAATAATAAAGGGTTAATACACATGCAAAGTCCAATGTGTGATACTGTGGAGTATCAACATTCCCCTGAAGGCCTGATAACAATATGACAGGTGATACCTCTGCTATGACCTGTCCACCTACAGTGGCCCTACACGGTATAGCTCACAGCTTCATTCAGGTACACAAGCCCCTTCACCACCACCACCACTTAGCAATCCAGAAGGGGTCCAGGGGAACATACACCACACTAACCCATCAGGAAGGGCCGCAAAAACACATGGAGGCTGTGCAGAGGCACGTGGATCAACATCCAACTCACCTCCATCAGAGGTAATCTCTGCTATACCCATCCTGGAATGTCCCTAGCCATTGCTGGTGGCCATGTGCCAAGATGTATACCCATTCCCATTTGGTTACATTTGGCTACCTCCCATTATGTTTTGCTGTTCATCAATTTACATTAGTGTGGTGTATGTTCCCCTTGTCCCCTTCTGGATTGCTAAGTGGTGGTGGTGAAAAGGCTTGTGTACCTGAATGAAGCTGTGAGCTATATCATGTAGGGCCACTGTGGTGGACAGGTCATAGCAGAGATGTCAGACAAATCACAGTCCACTAGAGAAGGAACTGGCAACAAACTCCAGTATCTTTGGCATGCAAACCTTGTGGATACGCACAGACAGAGACATTAGTAGATGTGCTGCAGTTCATAGGGTCACAGAGAGTCGGACACAACTGAGGGACTGAACAACCATTTGTGAAATGTTCCCCTGGTACTTGATGTATGTGATGTGGCGGTGTAATTTGTCCACTATTTGTTGTCCCATTGTAGAGGATATGTATATAAGATGATCTTTGTATTTTTAGGGTCCACACTAGAACCTCTGTGAGTGTGAAAGGGTTAATATGTCAGCCGTTTGCATTTATTTGTTTTGCAATTTAATGAGGTAGTGTGCCTTTAAAAGCTTTCAGCATGTTGCAGCATGGCTTTTCATATTGGCATATGCAGGACCATTACAACCTATGAGGAAAATATATATATATGTTTTTGCTATATTTGATCGTTAGCGGTTGTTGTACATGTAATTGTAATACCTTCCATTGCTTTCCCCATGTTTTAAAGTGTCTTTATATTGTCATTTGCAGTGTTACACACTAGTCTGTAAACCCTTTGGGTGCTATTTCGAATCCATAAGCTTTAGGCTGCCATTTGACGTTTAAAGGCTTGAGTTAGTGTGCGGTGTTGAGCGATTTATTCAATTAAATAGCGATTTCCGATTTTAGCAGTCGGAAAGATCAAACGCTTCGGGAGGCTGAAAGCTACGGGTTTAACCATTGCCATTTTTTCAAGCTCGTAACTCCTAACCCGATTGGACTCTGCAAAAAGACGCCAATTGAATAGCAAATGAACTTGCGTCCTCCATTATGGGCCACCCATTCAAGCGAAAGCTCAATTGAATGAGGCCCATGGGGTCTGATTAGGACCTTCCTTATAATTCGTGGTCAGCGACAGTACAACATGATGGCTGTGCACAAGATGTCAACAGCAAGAATTTGTATCTATGTTCCTCCACCGTTTTTAGCTAATAGTAAAAGTGTACCCCTGTTAGTTATTTTTAAAATACTGTTGTAATAAGCCAAGTTAATTCCAACTAATAGTTTGCCCATGAACAGGAGCCCTGACATTACAAGATTAGGGCCTGTAAGCCACATCCTGTTGAATACAGTATATCAGGTACAATGAAATAAGGACAGAAGTTACATTTCTTCAATACACAAAAACAAACAGTAACCACCCACAAAGTTCCAATGTCCATATGGTTGTGTCCTGCTGTCTCCATAGTCATGACAGAGTTTAAATCCCTAATACAAGGTATAACAATTATAGACTCCAGCCTCATTATTCATATAGGTTTTTGTGTGAGGGATTCAAGGGCTAAATTAAAATTACAATATCTAAGTACATTCTTGATCTATTTTAAAAATGTAAATTCAATCTCCACATGATTTTCCACTGATTGTGCAAAGCACATATGGCGACTTTTGTGATTCTTTAATTAATACAGGAATTGAAAATACAGATATTTACTTAGATATTATAAGGTAGATAAAGAAACAGGTTGTTGAGTGGGTAACATACAGTAATTCACAAACACAGAACAAATCCTTTCTTAAATGATGTGGGTAACCCCCATGGATCCTCTTAACATGAAGTTGAAGCTACTACTTAACTATTATTATGAGGTTATTCAATACATCTTCTACCATTCCACTATCATATTTTATATTTCCCTAAATACTTTATGTTCAATTAAAAGTAAATATATTTATATGTTTATATATCCAAGAAATATATTTTATACTTGAACAAGATTCTTATGTTGGATTCTTATCTTGAACAAGAATGACAATCTAAAAGTATAAAACGTATACATGAGCAACTCTGCTTGTAGTGTCTTTGACCCTACTTGAGCCATTTTATCAGAGAGAAGGAATATATTATGATAGGGGGTGAAGAAAAGCAGCTCTGCAGTCTAAGACTAAAACAGTAATTTCAAATTTACATTGATTTTTAGCATTACATATAACTTTTAATAGTTCTCACAGTAAACATAAGCATATCATGAGTACATAAGCAGCCTAAAAGCATTTTTCATACGCTTCATCGTTTTTTAGAGCAATGGCACATAGCTGATGCTGATGGAGTCATCAGCACCCCAAGCAAAGATCATATGCCTTTTATTCTCACCCACTACTCCTGTAATTCTGTATTGATTATATTTTAACCTCGTCTTAAGTTCTTCCTAATATAAAATACTAGCGACTTGCCCGTCAAAAATGACGGGCAATAAAATTGTAAGGCAGGTAATGCTGTTTGCCACAGACATACATTTTTTGGGTGGTCTGAGATCCTTCGGTGCTCATTGCGAGGCTGTTGGTTGTTGTATTTTTTTTTCTGATAGGCGCTTTTGCTGTTATTGTTTGGTCGGCGCTGATCTGCTTTTTGCGCTTATTGCAAGGCTTTGTGTGCTATGAGCAGCGTTGGCGCTCGTTGTGAGGTGCGCGGTGAATGGCTTTTGTGTTTATTGTGATAGTGTTTTTTTTTTGTGTATATGTATATTTGTATGCTAATCAGGTGGGGTTCATTCCAGGGAGGCAACCCCAGATAATATAAGGACAATTCTAAATCTGATACATGTATCTCATAAATCTAAAATGCAATCCTGCCTATTATCTTTAGACATAGAAAATATATTTGACTTCTAGTGATGTACCTACCTATTTGAAACATTATGTTATTTGAGGTTCCAGGGAGATTTTATCAATGCTCTAACAGTATTATATGAAGACCCCCAAATTCTCCTCAGATGTCATTCAAATAGAAAAGGGGGATGTGTGAAGGCTATCCTCTTTCATCAGCTATTGCCATTGCAATGGTGTAACCCCCCTGAGTTCCACCAAGGGCCAGCCCTTGTCCTTTCAATAACATCCTTCCTTGGTTCAACATAATACAGTCAAATGGACACAACACAGCTACAACTCTGCATGTTATTTATGTCTGGTTCAGGCAGGATAACTCCCTTTGGTGCACTTCCAATAATTAGACATTTGAATATTCAAGGGTATACATTCTTAGTGACATGTGCTTGGTTGTGTTATTATCCCTCAAGTAGGGGCTTCTCCTGATTGGTTACTGTAATGGATAAATATGTTGTGTTTTTACCCATAAAGAGTGCTCTGTTGGAATTCACATAAACAAGGTGTGTTTACATTCATGAGGAAAAGCTTTTTATTATTTTGTATCCTGAAACTCTGGCTGGGCTGATCCTGTAATCCTGGTTCACTGATTTCCTGACTGGTTAGTGTCTATTTGCATGCTGGGAGCTGAGAAAATGCAAACTCACACAAATCTGGGGGGATTCTTGTAGCAGAAGGCAGGGGGTGTTGGGCTGCAAGTAGTCCCCTTCCTCTGGGTTGTGACAGAGGCCTCACAAGACAAAGCATTTCATAAACTATAAATCTCATAGCATTCCAAACATTACAGAAAAAAATTAAGGAATTCATCATCAAGCCTATTACTTGTATATATTTAAATATCACATTGTATCACTCATTACTAAAAACTAATATTTTGAATCATTTATATATATTTCTTCCTTTACCAGAATAAAAAAAAAAGCCTATTAAATAAGCCAATTAAATATGATGGTAAATTAGGAGAATTGATCTAAGGCCTTGAATTCCATTGGACATAGCAGTAGGAATTACATGATACTGGAAACTATCTTGAATGTTTTGCGTAAAATGTATCTTGTCCAGGGTAATCTTCATAGAATGTATCCTGCACACCAAAACACCTATTTCAAAAGTTACCTAAATGTTGGTACCCAGCTCCATGTTTGGTGGACTTGCCCGAGCAGTAACATTTATCTGGGTGAAATTGGAACATGTAGTTACTGATATGTATAGATGGCTTACTTTTTCACTACAACTCTGTCTGATGGGTATATTTACTGGAAAACCCCTGGAAACAGCTGGTAAAAAATATTATTTTCCATGTTTTGTGCAGTTAAACTACGTATAGCTTCCAACTGGAAAAAAATGAAACCTATCTTGGTCTCAGTTCATCAAAAAGATTAACGAAAAGAGTATATTGTATATTTATATGTGCTGTAACATTTTTTGTTCACAAAGTGATTGTACACTCTAGCATTGCTTCATTCAGTAAAAGATTAATTATAAATAAAATAATAATGATTTTTTTGTCTTCAAATACTGGCAAAGTAAATAAACAAAAAAAAACCTTTTGTATGAGGACTATAGCGGTTATCTATATCATAGCTTATTTATATAAGCCTCTTCTCCTTGCCCACGCTACTGGCTCGCCACTCAGCTTGTGCTATGTGCTTTTTCCCCTCTCACTCACTGCTTTCTCCCTGCAGCAAGTCCTCTTTCTCCCTCCTGTTCTTCTCCATTCTCTCTAATTGCTGCTTTCCACAACTTCCTTCCCTCCCGTTCTCCCCGCTCAATCCCCCTTTTTCTTTCCTCCCGCTCTCTTTCCATTTTCCCGCTTGACTTACCTTTTTTCTAATTTTTTGCCCCTTTCTTGCCTTTTCGTCACTTCTGCTTCTTCTTCCCGGTCGCTAGGCATGTTTTTCGCCGGTTCCTTGGCTGCACAGCGTGCACCGTATCCTCCTCCCTCTTGCAACTTGTTACGCGTTAGTGTCCACTTGCCTGGCAAAGCCACCAAGCAAGATTTCTTGCCATTTCTAGGCTGTTATACTCTGCATTTCCATGTCTCTAAATGCATCTCCTTGCTACCCCACTGCCTTCCACATCTCTTTCAGCATCCATAAATTATTTCCTTTTTTTAAACGCCTACCTCTTTCCTTCAATCCCACTCCAACATATTTTCGAAACATCTACTTGCTACCTCACTGCCTCTCTAGCTCCCTACAGCCCTCCACGTCCCTTCAGGTTTAAGAAAATGATTTAACCCTTTAAGCTCATCGTTCTTCCCTACCATCTTCCCCTTATCCTGCTTTATATTGACAAGTTGCACAAGCACTTCACATATTTTTGTTCTTTTTTCTCCTTCCCTTCTCATATATTCCAATCATCCTTCCTTTATTTCTGTCTTCTATCCTTTCACTCTTACTCTTCTTATTTATTAATTATTCCTTACATTATTGCCATTTCTATCTTTCTATCTTTTCATCAGTTTTTTTCAGGGCTGCTCACCGGGGAGCAGTCATCTGCTTCACAGGGTCCATTCAATACTCACAATTTTTTCGTGCTAACATCAAGCATGGTCTCACTATTCATCTACCATGAATTACTGCTGTTTTTCAATCACATACTTTCACTATTTCTAGGATCAGACTATGGCCGACAACTCCACTCCTGCTTCATCACTAGCAAAACTCTCCAAGCCACTGGACCATTCCACGCCTCATGCAAGAACTTACAGGCCGTGGAATACCTTATCCTGCATCCACCACACAAATGGAGCGTTTCCGCTTACTTCATGAAGCTAACCGACCTCAAACACTGACCACTCCCATCACAAACAATCAATTCTCCCAACTTCAACGCATGATTGAGGACGCCGCAGCCTCAGAAAACACCCCTGGAGAATCACATTATAGGCCTAGAGAACCCTGCTCCTTCCAATGCTTTCCTTCCATTGCCGTCACTGCCAACAGAAAGAGATGAGACTTTGCAGGTACCCCCAACCATCATACCTGCGCACTTTATTCTCACTCATTTTAGGAGGGACATTGTAGAGGGTTTAGAGTTCAACCTAGCTTCACTCCTAATACCATCTACTCACACCTCCGATCCAAAGACTATCACACAAGGAGACATTTCTGCCACAATTAAGTCGAAAGACCCACGCCTCAATCCAAAGTTAACAGTCACAGAATTCGTGCCGGCTTTTGGTATATACTGAGATGTCATGTGTTCAGTCTACCCTCATGGATGGCAAGAGCTCGACGATCACTTACACCTAAATGTCGACCTAGCATACCGCTATGGCAGTTACACCTACTACGACTATCACCAGTTCTTCACTGCAAAGGTAGCAGCAGTCTTGCAACAGTTCAACTACCATGTTAAATGGTCAAATCACAACTCCACATCGACCCCTAACTTAACATCTACACCCAAGCTCTCCTTCTAAGTCCTGTTCTGGCTGTATCACTGCTCAACACCACCACATCAACACATCCAATCAAGGATCACTTAGGGCTCCCAGTACATTACCATTACCTTCAGCAATTTGCAACAACCTCAAATCATGCAGCTGCAATTTTTTTCATATTCAGACTCCTTCATGTGTGCTCCATCTGTCACAATGCTCATGCCAAGACCATCTGTCTTTCAACCAGGCATTCTAAATGACAATTAACCCTCATCATTCCTGCCTTTCTCCTATACTTTACTCATCAGCCTTCACCACACCTCATTTTTTACCTCACTAAGGGACTCTTTGAAGGTCCCTTTCTTTCTATCTTAACCTTCTCCAACAACAACTCTTAACATTCTAGTCTTCACCAAAGACAACCATTTTAAACTACTATACTCAAAAGAAATGCTCACTGCTCGCTGGCCACCAAGCACCTTCGTCAACCACACATCTCACCATGTGATTCCAGCCCTAACTGCAGCCAGGGTCTGGCGGTACAAATGGAAAGACATTTCCATCATATATGTCAGCACCAGCCAAATTGCCTACAACATCTTCAAATGGCATAAGTTATCCGACCACATCTCAATGTCCCTCCTCAGAGACTTTTGCTTTACCCTCACTTACCTACAATTTCTTCCTCCAACCAGAACTGCAGCCCACAATTTCTAACCCTTTCAGATTTGACTCCAGGAATTCCATTTGAACCCTCCTTAAAACTGCTCTTATCACAAGTCGTGACACCATTCTCAACAGACTAACACAAAAAACACCAGCCAGACCTACGACTGAGCATGACCTTTTTTCCCAATAATTCTTGACTAATTACCATCTATAGATCCCTATCACGCTACCCGTTTTCTTGGCATTCATGATCATTGCCATTCACGTCTTCATTTACACGACTCCACAATAAAAAACTATCTCGCCAGAATCCAGCTTCACAGCTTATGGAAGAGTATTTTCTAACGTCACCACCTACTAAACTCTTCTGTAAAGGGCTCGCAAAATGGTCTCCCCCTTCTCATTCATCCAGGCTTCTCATCACTGATGATCTTTTCAAGCAAATCATTACTTCTCTTTCATATAACCCCTTTGGGCCCAGCACCTCTCTCATTATACAGGTTGCCCGCAACTCTGGCCTTCTATGTTTTTTTTTTACAACCTTGCAAATTCACCATCTCACAGATCCAATCCCTCTATATTACGAAGCAAAACCTTACTTTCACCTCTTTCACCTGCACCATTAGTCTACAATTCACCAAGACCAGTGTCTGTCCAGTTACCATAACCAACTACCCTACTTTCGGCCTTACCTGCCCAGTCATGATTCTACAATCTCTCCTGAAACTACTATCCAACTAAAGTCAATTTCACCCTCTCCTATTCATTTCAGGCCAACATCTCTCCACTAGAACCTTTATTCATATTGGCCTCATCGATTGCAGAGTGGGTCTTAATCCATTCCTCTACTCTGGCCATTCCTTTCAAATTGGAGCCACCTCCTCTGCCTCTGAGAACCAGACTCCTATGTATATCATTAAAGCCATGGGCAGATGGAAAACCAGTTGCTACACTTGCCACATTCCCAAACCTGAAAATGAAGTCCCGCTTAGCACTTTGCTACCTGGCCACCCATGAAGCTACACCAAGGGAGGGGGGGGGGGGGGTGATCACAAATACCCAGGTTAATACCTGGGATTGTGGGAGACTCCCCTTCCTACATCCTTCACAAGCTACTCCTCACTGCTTCCTTGCCACCCTCGCTTTATCTCTTGTTCTCTTTTCAGCCTTTTGCCCTCTTAGCAGCCATAAATGAGTGTAGCTATCAGGCCACACATCTAGCTACACGAAAGAGTGGGTTGGGGCACAAATAATTCTCAGGAATAGGTACACTAGCAGTAAGGTTCTCTGTAATAGAGAAAAACATTCTGAAATCCCCGGTACCAGAGATCTGCTGAGATCAGGACACCAGACAGCTCTGCTAAACAAACTGGCTACCATTGGACTTGTTCCAAAAGGTACCATCCCAGCCACTATGGATGTGGAATCTCAGCAACATTTCACACAAGGATGCCTTAGAAGCCTGTTAAAAAACACACTCAAAGCACCAGTCACACACCTGATACAGTTCATCCTCACCTACAAATGCTTATGTTTGGACAGGACCTCTACACAGGACCTCTATACCTCTGACACCACAATATGCCAATTTATTTAAGGTAAATCTAGAGACAGAGTATATGTCAATGTGCCACAATAACCCCAATGTACCTTCACTACATCTATGAAATCCTAACATTTGGATCGCCAACAAAGAGGAACTTTTGGAATTCCAGGCAAACTTTTATGCATTCCACCTGAAAATCAGTCACACGAACAGAGCATCCTGAATACTACAATCAGCATCAACAATAACTCCATCCACTGACCATTGTACTGCAAACAAACAGACAGACCCACCTATCTCAAAAAATAATAGCTACCATCCAAGAGATAGCAAGCTTTCTACAATACACATCCAGTTCACTAGGTATAAATGCATATGTTCTGACAGCAATGACTGAGATAAACTCCTCCAAAACCTCAGGAGAAACTTTATCAGCCTGAGGTACAATGCCAGGGTCGTCCAAATAGAGAAAACTACCACCAACGCCATAAATCTTGAAATATACAAAACTGCAAAATAGGAACTGGGTTCCTCTTTTAATGACATAACCACCAACCCGAAGCTCTGCACAGTATATAAAAAAACAAGCAAACAATACTTCAAACAGATGAGAAACTTAAAGTGTATTTTTCCAGAGCCTCCTCCTCTATCTTACAGACAACCCTTACCCTGAAACAGCTTATAGTTTGGACTGCCTTCACCACCGCAACAACAGAGAATATCTCTTTATACCCACAAAAGAGATTTTCAACCTGCGCTCACATATTTAACACGGATAAGGTGCCATTGCCATACTGTGACCAATACCATAAAATAAGTGGTACTTTTTCCTGTAGACTATCTAATGTGATATATATCATTATGTGTGTGAAATATCCAAACACAGTTCTTTATATAGGTGAAACAGGACAATTACTATGTAATCGGATGAACTTACACAGATTAAATATTAACATGAAGATAACAAAAACTCCAATGGCATCTCATTTCTGTCAAAATAGATGCCAAAGCATCAACAATCGGAGAGTCACAATATTGATAGGGAACTTTCAGACGCAGAAAGGCAAAACGATTTGAAAAGATAAATGTATGAAGAAATTTGGCTCTTTGACTCGTGACTTAACTTGTGACAAGTAATTAATGCCACAATATTCTATATAATTGTATAATGTCTTCACTGAGAATTAGTATATTACTGCTTGTCATTAAGTCCTAAAACATTTGTTTTAACCAAGAATAATCAAAGGAGTCAATTTGTTTCCTTGATGTCACAGTGTGAATCATATCTCTTCACACCATCGCTGTGCCATCCATCCTATTTGTCTAATGCCAGATCCTGATGTATATATTGTAGGATGTTTTCCTTTCCTTATTTCATACCTTGCTGTATAAAGGGATTATAAAATCCTGAAAGCTTTCACTATAATTTTTCTTAGTAAGCCATTAAATATATCATGTTCTACTCTATATAGACATGCTACATTTAAAGATATGTTCAGACTACATTTTAGCATTATGTATGCTACTCATTAAAATGCTGAAACCTTGTAAACAAGACACCGTATTTCTTTATTCATGTAAATAATTTAAATTATGAAAAAGATAAATGTTTTCTCATATTGCCTTAGTACATACTGTTTCTTTTTTGCATATTCATGGTCAAAACCTGCTTCAGCACTAACAACACAAAGCACACTGCACTGGAGATGGCAGAGGTTGTACAGCCTGTGATATCCCTAATGGATTTCAAGAGGATGCTAATGCATTGAAAGAGTGAGGGAATTGTGCTCTTATATGTAAAGAAGGAATGGGAAATATAATTATGATAAAGGAACATTAGCAAGCTGGAGAACACTTTGTGGATGAGTGGGTTGGTAAAGCAGACTGTGCTTAGATAAGCACTGTGTCCACATTGAAAGCATTTATTGAAATACATATTCTAAGTATGAAGAATCAATTAGAGAGTACAATTTGTATACAAAGAGAAGCATATTGATTCACAACATAGTTATCAATAAGGAGACTGTGGTTATAAAGCAAGAACTGAAAGGTCAGTTTAGATGTGAACATCAGGGATGTTAGTTTTTAATGGACCACTGTAGTCTTATATGTCCCATATGCCATTCGGAAAAACTACTCCTCTTGCACTACCACTGTAGGCCATGAAAAACCTCATGTTTGTTTATGTATGTAACAAACTAAGGATACTTTCATCTTATATGGCTTCAATACTTCCTGTCGGATTGGAGGTGCTGTGGCTTCTTTTCTATCAGTGGCAAAAGGGTGGCTTACAATGGTATAAGGTGAAATTGAATATCAATGCAGCTTTTAGCATTTTTCACCTACCACTCTCAGTGATGAGAATAAGTACAGAAGTGTCAACTCCCCATGCAACCTACCCTAGAATATTATGGGTGCCTCCAGGGACTAGCAAAATCTTTTTAGAAAATGAATAATAAATGTCGCCTTTAATAGATTAACTGTACTATGCAGTTATTCTGTAGACGAGCTGTCATATTTATCTGTATATGAGTCTAAAGTTATCTTTAATGCAATGAAGCAGCTATATAGATTGTAATAGTCTAATGGAAATATATTCTATCTACATTACTTCTGTAGGTAAACCAGCTCAATCAAACTGCACAAAAAACACAATGGCTGCCCACAGTAAGGAAGATATTAAATGCTGTATATATTGTTGTCCTTTTCTAAAAATATTTATCATATTAACAGACATAATTGGTCAGAAGAGCATAGTGTCAATATGGAGCTTCAGTAATTCTTTAATATAAATCTAATGTAAGGGTTAAAATAATGGCATAACATGATTTAATATATAATTAGTTAATGTTATTGTTCCATTCATAATAGTATCTCTATCGATATATGGATTTTCTTTTTATGTTCTATAAAAGTGCAAGACATCAATTTTAGTGAGTTCCTCCAGAACATAGCTCTGGTAATCATAGCATGATGCATATGTCACACTGCAAGGAAACACAAACTGTTCAAGAGGCCTGTGAGGAACCAGCACAGTCAATAATTCATGTCATACCGCTAAGAGTTGGAGAATGATTAACGTCTCTTCTGCGTTTTTGTGAACCTGATAAAAATCATTGTTGTTGTAAATATGAGGAAACAATTAAGATGTCAGAAAGCAGCAGCCAGCAGTATGAGTAAGGTATTGCTGCTGCAGACTGACCTTGGAAATCTGTGAGCATCAGACTCTGGGTCAGTTATCAGGTTTAATACACAGCTTGCACTCTTCTGCAATGATTAAAGATTGAAGCAAACACCAGCAGTCTGAATACTATTATTTTTAATAGCTACCCTGGACCTCTACACTTTCATACATAGGGCAATTACTTTTATAACAATGATGTAAAGGGATATTTATTACACAAATTAGTAAAACCAAAAAATATGCCACAGTTCAAAAACAACTACAGGATCCAAAATTCCTAAAATCACGAAAAGGAGCCTGCAGTTGGACTAAATATGCAATAAAACACAATTCCATTAATATAGTTCAAAACAATGTCTTATTTTAGCCTAATAAGAAACCCCCCCAATAAGGGTAATAAGGTGCAATTGCACCGCTAGCACCATTGTAAATAGAAGTGGTCAATGCACTAATCGCATAACAATGGGCTAGACAGCACTTTGCAATATCCTCTTATTGTATTTAAGAATTTTAGTCTTCATACTAGAACTCCCAGTACCCTTTTATTTTAGGGATTCAGCCAGTTATGGGGCACACCTTAGCCCTCCAGAGAGGGTCTCCACGACAACGCATAAGACTTTGGCTGACACCACTTTTGTTATTCTAACATATTTTTTGCTTTTTATGAAATGTTGTTATTATTATCTTGTCCATAGACCATTATTAGGGATATCATTACTAGGGATATCATTAATAGTATGAAGACTAAAATTCTTAAATACAATAAGAGGATATTGCAAAGTGCTGTCTAGCCCATTGTTATGCGATTAGTGCAGTGACCACTTCTATTTACAATGGTGCTAGCGGTGCACTTGCACCTTATTACCCTTATTGGGGGGTTTTCTTATTAGGCTAAAATAAGACATTGTTTTGAACTATATTAATGGAATTGTGTTTTATTGCATATTTAGTCCAACTGCAGGCTCCTTTTCATGATTTTAGGAATTATTTTTAGGAAAATATTTTTTGGGTTTTACTATTATGTAAATCAAGTTGTTCTATTTTATAGTCTGTGTTACTTGAGTACTTACAGCCTTATTAAATTGCGATTCGCCCAATTGAATAGCGCTCTATTTATGCACATAGCATTTTTTGTTTTTACAGAAGTTTTTAGTTAGTGATCTTCTATCCAAAAGCAAGGTCTTAACTAACTAAAAACTTCTGTAAAAAAATATGCTATGTGGTTAAATAGAGCCCTATTCTATTGGCCGAATCGCAATTTAAGAAGGCTGTTGATATGTTACACAAATGTTGTGTACTGCATTTAAAATGGTATATTTTATATATTAGAAAAACATATGTGAACATGAGTGCTCTGAAGTCTGTAAAACCTACTTTTATTCCTTGATCAAAGACAGCTTTTGAAATCTATAAAACATGTACTCTCATAAAATGTAAAATGTGGAGTAAATGTAATAATAGGTACAGTGTCATACAAAGAGAAAGAGTAGGTGGCTCTAGGTGTATATATGTAATGACCAGTTCATAGGGTGCTACTAAGGGTAAATAATATATATAAATGGTTTATAGAGACAGAAAGTACCCCTTATTAGTGCACACCTATTAATCCCACACTATATTTGAACTTGTAAGAAAAATAAAACTTAACTTTTAATACCTATATATTAAAAACTTTTGGACGCAGCAAAGTAGAGCAATTTTGATATAAAAATTATTTTAAGGTACATTATTCTATTAACTGTTTTTTAAGGAATTTGTTTTAATCCTAGAAGAAATATCAGTGCTTTTGTACATAAAGTGCTTCTGTACATAAAGTGCCAGTGCTTTAGTATGAAGCAAAACATTGATAGAATTCAATATCTTGCTTAATTCCATCCACAAAAAAAGTGCCAGTGCTATCACAAAAATTATAAGTGAATTCACCAAATATCTGTGTTATAGTAAGTCTTTTTGAGACTCATTATAAAAGTGCCAATATAATATATTCAAAATATGTGGATTTGGCTTGATGCTTATAAAAGTTATGAATTGTAAACTTCTTCTAAGAAAAATCTTGTATTAAATATTGGTAGTATTAAATACTAATAGTATTATTTGTAAATCCTTTATAGAGTAATGCACTTAAATTTAATAAATTGATTCCCTTTTAGAATTTACATATAAGATCCTGTGTATATGGATCTTATCATATGTTTTCTGTAGTAAAGCCTGTTCTTTTAGTGCTAGCGTAGTAATACTACAAAACTGTATCTTGTTAGCGTTATAACTTGTTAGCGTTGTAATAACTCTTTAGTTCTTTAGTGAGATACTAGCTCCTTTCAGTTGCTAAAGTTGCTAAAGTTACTGAAGTTACCGAATTTCTGTTTCAACTGCTTTCTATCGCTTAATATAGCTTTGTTTGGCGTCTTTATTTTGAGATTTCAGTCTAGCACTTTTTGCTATGGAGAGCGCTGTCAGGACACCTCGCGATGACGTCACTGACCCGCGTCTCACATTGCTGCATCTAACTCGTCGCACGTTTCTTGATTTCTTCAAGGGTCTCAAAAAGACTTACTATAACACAGATTTTTGATGAATTCCCTTATAATTTTTGTGATAGCACTGGCACTTTTTTTGTGGATGGAATTAAGCATGATATTGAATTCTATCAACGTTTTGCTTCATACTAAAGCACTGGCACTTTATGCACAGAAGCACTTTATGTACAAAAGCACTGATATTTCTTCTAGGATTATAACAAATTCCTTAAAAAGCACTTAATAGAATAATGCACCTTATAATAATTTTTATATCAGAATTGCTCTACTTTGCTGCGTCCAAAAGTTTTTAATATATAGTTATTAAAAGTTAAGTTTTATTTTTCTTACAAGTTCAAATATAGTGTGGGATTAATAGGTGTGCACTAATAAGGGGTACTTTCTGTCTCTATAAACCATTTACAAGCTCATACAATGTGAAATCTGACAGAGGATAGTGACAAAATGTAACTCTAGGAACATTGTACTTTAATTGATGTGCAATCCATTTGCATAAAGGTAATTATAGATAACATCTCAATTTATGAACATACTGTTTGTGTATAGACAATACAATAGTATGTGGCTTGTATGTAGTCTGAAGGCTAAGTAGGTGTGTTTATCTTATCTCGACAAAAAAATATATGAACCTATGAATATACCCACTAATAAAGGGCACAATTCAGTACGTGTTGTTAACACAGATATAAACGACATGAGAAAAGTAGAAAAATCACTTACAGTACTGATCCACCCTATATATATATATATATATATATATATATATATATATATATATATATATATATATATACAACATTAAAAAAATGAAAACAAAATAATCTTTATTAGTGTGAAAAAAACACAATAATATAAAAAATAAGTCACAACGGAAAATAAAAGATCTAAGCTAAATATAAAATGAAGCAAAAATAGCTTCAAACACCCTGGTCCCACAGTGGAGGAATAACAATATTGACCCCCTACGTACGTGTCAGAGAGTATAGTTGGATATCATACAATATATCATGGACATAAATAACCACTGTATCATGATATCACTCAAAAATAATATGCCTGCTGGTAAATCATGGAATATATATCATAGAGAATATTAATAAAGAAAGAAAAAAACAAAAAAGATGCCTTATACATACGCTGGCTAGGACAACAATGGGTGCCTCCTTCCTGAGGGATAGCTCTACCATATTACCCCAGATCTAAATAGGAACAGCCCTAGCCAACCTACACTATCCTAAAGACAAGATAGAAAAATGGATAGGATATAGTACAAAAATAACAAGGAACAAATAATGAAAAAATAATAATAATCACAATGTAACCTACCCATGAATACAGTGTAGATTGTGGTCTGAATATAATAGATATCCTGAAAATCTGTGCTACTATACATATGGTACAATGCAATTTGTAACTACGCAGTGTGAAAGTTTCACAATAGAACTATGTATGTGCACAGCACAAATACAGTTTTGCAATCCACATATAATATGATAATAGATATCCTGAAAATCTGTACTACTTTACATATGGTAAAATGCCAATAGTAACTATGCAGGGTAAAAATATCACAATAGAACCATGTATTGTAAATCACATATAATGTGATAATAGATATCCAGAAGATCTGTACTGCTTTACATATGATACAATGCCAATTGTAAAAATGCTGCATCACATATAATAGTTGTCGTAATTGCGAGTTTGTCGGTAACGCTACGTTAAAAGATACGGGTTGCGCATGCGCAATGAGCACCTTCGGATTCAAGATGAGCGCCCAAAAGTTATGGCTTTGTATTAATAGAAGGGCTATAAGTCCCTTATTCTTTGTCTCTTGCAAGTGTGCTGAAAGAAATTACCTGACACCCTTATCTTACTTTTATTTATGGAGGGGGATAAAAGAATATTTTTGATTGTGTACTCATATTTTGGAGGTTAAAACTACTGACAAAAAATCTTTAAAAAATTCCAGTTACCTTTTTCAAGTTACATTTTCCATTAAGTGTCATTTTGAAGCACTTAGGTTTAGAGTCATTCTTGGTTATCAGAGTACCTTATACAAAAGCCCAGATAATGGAAAAAGTCAAGGGTTTCTCACTCTATCAATGGGTCAGTGAAGTGGTCACCAGGTCCTTTTGATTACTGAAAGGGATCTGATATATCATGACATTTGAATGCGATGGTGGAAGCAGATCATGTTTGCTTTCTGAAAGAATCCTGTGGTAAGAGGCCTTCAGATCTTTCCTTTGTGGAAGGAAATGTATAAGAGAGTTGGCTGATGGTGTAGTTAGATTAGATGCCAGAAACTGAATTAGGTCTAGGCTTTTTGACAAATGCATTGGACTATATTTACTAAGCTAACATTAAGGGCCACTGAAATCATTAAAACTGCTCTGCTTAATTACATGGAGCAGTGAAAATAAAATTGAAAACATGAAAATATTTTTTCATCTTAAACGCCTTGATTAAGATGATTTTAAGATTTTTAAAAATATGTTGTGATATCTTTTATGGCACACAAACAATTTATTTAACCTGACCTCAGGTTTCATTGAGTTTAGAGCAGTGTTTCTCAACTCCAGCCTCAGGTCCCACCAAAAGTTCACAGTTTAGGTATATCCCTGCTTGAGCTAATTCTATTTAACCACCTGCAGAGCCTCTGATTAGCTCACCTATGCTCAAGCAGGGATATTCATAAACTGTGAACTGTTGGTGGGCTCTGAGGAATGGAGTTGAGAAACACTGGCTTAGAGGCACATTCTATCAGGCTCTAAATGCACCATATTGTTTTAGCTTTGAGATTACAAATAAAAAATCTTATTTTTTTTCTGATTGCAGTAGTGACCCATCTGAATGGACACCTTGCTGAAGTTTCTGCAACTGAGAGTGAATGGCATTAATTCTACCATTTAGCATATTTCTTTTCAAAATTGTGTGAAATGTTTCCAGTCTATTGGCCAATGTTGAGTTTTCCAAATGTGTTTGCATAAGGCAAGTAACACTTTAAACGTATTTAATCTAGAAAAAAGGTGTCTAAGAGGGGATATGATTATATATCCAGGGTCAATACAAGGCTTTGTCAAGGGAACTTTTTGTGCCAAGAAATTTCCAACTGACAAGGGGACATCCTTTGAGATCAGAAGTAAAAAGATTCCAACTTAAAGAAAGAAAAGGGTTCTTAACAGTAAGGGTGGTTAATTTGTGGAATTCTCTACCAGAGGAGGTGGTGACAGCAAATTCATAGTTACATAGTTACATATAGTTACATAGGGCATTAAGGGCTATCCTGGATACATAGAGAGGGGGCATTGATCCAGGGATTAATCCATTAGCCAGTATCTGGGGTCAGGAAGGAATTTTATATAGTCCTGTTGAGACAATTGGCAAAGTTTCACAGTTTTTTTTTCTGTTTGCCTTCCTCTGGATCAATTAACAATAATTCCGCATATTGCAGATCAGAGGAGATCTAAAAATGTTGAACTTTATGGACTAAAGTATTTTATCAACCTAAATTACTATGTAACTATGTAGCTTTCACAGCAACATCCTGTAGATTTTTGAATAGTTCAATTGGTATTCCATCACCTCCTGCAGCCTTTTCATCAGCAAGACATCCCAGGGCCCATCTCACTTCGCTCTCCAAGATGTCTGGCTCACGCTCATTGGACAAATTATTGAGGTCATCACTGCTGTTAAGATCCTTCCTGTATAGATCTTCAGTGTATTCCTGCCACCTCTTCTTTATCTGATCTTCTACCATTTTTGTCTTTTATACGCCCACTTTGGCATGAATGGTGCCTTTTAGGTTCCCAAATTTCTTGAACAGATCTCTTGCTTTACCCATTTGGTTATCTTCTTCAATCTCTTTACGTCGCTCATTGTAGAATGTCTCCTTGTCCCTTCTTGCTATCCTCTGTAATTCTGCATTCAGTTGGACAAATCTTTTCTTCTTTACCAGGCTACTTTTAAAGCCTCATCAGACAACTAGTTTGACTTCTTACTTTTCTTTCTTTTAGGGATATTCTTAGTTGCTGTTTCCTGGATAATATTGCAAACTTCGGTCCAAGGTTCTTCAGGCATTCTATCTTCCATGTCTAGTCCCTTAAATCTATTCTTTACTTCCACTGCATATTCACAAGGGATATTATTTATTTTGTATCTACTTGGTCTGATGGTTTTCCCTCTTTTCTTTAGTTTAATGTTCAACTTTGCAATAAGAAGCTCATGGTTTGAGCTGGTCAGCTCGAGGTCTTGTTTTTGTTGTCTGTATAGAGCTCCTCCATCTTTGGCTGCAAAGTATATAGTCAATCTGATTTCTATGTTGTCCATCTGGTGATGACCATGTGTAGAGTTGTCTCGAAGGCTGTTAGAAGAGGGTGTTTGCAACAACCAGAGAATTCTCTTGACAAAATTCTACTAATCTCTGACCTGCTTCATTTTGTACTCCAAGGACAAATTTGCCAGTTATTCCAGGTGTCTTTTGATTCCTTACTTTAGCATTTCAATCTCCTATGATCATAGGTGACATCTTTTCTTGGAGTTATATCTGTTGAATGTCTTCGTAGGACTGGACAACTTCAGCCTCTATAGCATCCGTGGTTGGAGCATAGACTTGGATCACTGTGATATTAAATGGCTTGCCTTGAATTCAAATTTAAATCATTTAATAATTTATTAGGCTGTAACCGAGCACTGCTTTGGCCATTTTTTGCTTGACTAGGATGGCTACTCCATTTCTTCTTGGGAGATTCTTGACCACAGTAGAATATCTGGTGGTTGTCTGATGTGAAATGACCCATTCCAGTCCAATGAAGTTCACCAATTCCCAGGAGATCAATGTTTAACCTTTTCATTTAATTCTTGACCATATCTAGTTTGCCTTAGTTCATAGTTCTAACATTCCAGGTTCCTATTCTGAATTGATCTTTGCAGCAGCAGACTTTCCTTTCCCCTCCAGACTGGATGTCCTTTCTGCTTTGGCCCAACCACTTCATTAGATCTGGTGTTACTTATACTTGCCCTCTGCTCTTCCTCAGTAATGTGGTAGGCACCTTCTGACCTGAGGGGCTCATCTTCCGGTGCCATACGGTTATGTCTCTGGTTGTGCCTGTCCATAAAGTTTTCTTAGCAAAGATAATGGAGTGGTTTGCCAGTTCCTTCTCCAGTGGACTGTGATTTGTCTGACCTCTCTGCCATGACCTGACGATCTTGGCTTACCCTACATGGTATAGCTCACAGCTTCTTAAAGCAGTCAAACCAACCTCTACTTGCTACAAAACTCTCTGTCACATCTAGATCTTGACTCTGGATGTGGGCGTAATGCTGTTCACCTTCTCCATCATCATGGCCTGGCTAAGAGGCATGTTACACTCCAGCTCATCATCTATCCAGATGGACAGCCTCTTCTCCATCTCCTCAATGGTGTAGGACCTGGAGTGGGTGATCATCTTGACCGATGAAGCAGTGCTGGTTGTTGCTGAAGTGAGGATCTTATACTGGTTTTTGAGGATAGTGCAGATGGTGGAGGTAGCCAAATGGTCATCTGCCCCGAAATTCACCTGGCGCTCTCCTTTCTCCAGGCGGTCCAACCCTTGAATCTTGACATCCAGAGGAATACTCTGGGGCTTGATGTTAGCCTGCTCCTCTTTGTGCTCAGACATCTGTAAAATGAATGTAGATTTTTTTTGGACTATTAACAATCACATTATGCAAGACAATGGAACAATGACAATACAGTATTCTGCACCGTACCTTGCCTATGGATGTAGTCTCCAGGATATTGGGGTCCCTGCTGGCAATGACTCTCTCTAACAATTAACACTTAATAATCACATTATGCAACACAATGGAACAATATAGCATTCTGTACTGTATCTTGCCAGCAGATTTGGTCCCTGATAGTAATCAATCTCTCCAGATGTGTCCCTATCTGCTTTACCCAAAATTATTAGACAATTAACAATTAATAATTAATAATTATTTAACAATCACATTATTTAATACAAGGGAACAAAGAAAGTGTTCTGTACTTTGCCAATGGATCTTGCAAGTTGGATTTTGCTGTCTCTCTCTCTCTTTCTGGCTCCAGCTCTCTGTGGCGCAGTCACACTCTTTATAGTTTTAAACTGGGTCCCACAAGGAAAAAACGCAATATAGCCGTTTTAGCGTTCTGCAAGTACTGGTCACTAAAACAGCGCTATAGCAAATAAGCGCTATGTGGGGTAGTGCTAAGCGGGGTATGCCTGTATATTCAAAAGAATGGAGACAGAAGCAGAAGTTTACTGAAGTCCAGAGATTCACACATTCACAAGGCTTCCTCTCCCTTTGTTTCCTGTACATGTCAAAACAGAGAAACAGCTTTCTGTAAGGTTTAAAACGACTTTAAAATGCATGATAGAAAAAAATAAAGTGATCCTTTAATAACAAGTGATAAATAATTCAATAATATAGCATTCTGAGGAGCAGAGATGAATTTATGAAAAATGATAACTCAAACTGTTCTTCGACATTTTCTATGTATTTCTATCTATGCGCCCAGGTTAACTTAAAAAAGTTAGGCAAATATGAAATGATTTGAGGAAACCAAATTATAAATTTTTTGCTGCAAAGTTGTTGAAACATTGAACATCAACAGGAAATGACAGATTTTCTCTCATTAATATTGTAGGTGTAATTCGTGAAGCGACTTGAATGTTAGTTGCCTATTCCCCTTTATCTTTGGCTGCCGTACAATCTGTCTGTTGTCAATGTGCTGAAAGTATTTACGTGTTTCTTAAAATGCTTTGAACTTATAATTAATTCTGATTTGGAATGTGTATTACACAAATCTGAGAGATTAGTTTGTTCAGTCACAGACTGTGCCGCCAAAAAACAAGGGCATACTAATATCCAGTCCCACCAAAGTAGGCCATTAGCTAAATCACGGCCCTGACACATGAAACCAATCATGCTGACAAAACAAATTGCCTGTTTGAAATTTATGTGAGGGAAACAATCATATAAATGCAACCCTGTATTTATAACAAAGCTGAAAAAATATATGTGACTGCTGAAAAAAAATGTTTTGAAAGGAACAAATATCTCCATTTTGCTACATAAAAAAAATATTTTTGTTTAAGGCTAGTAATTTTGTTCTGTATAATAAATGTAATGTTCTAATAATACATAGCTACATTTATAAAAATATTTAACGCATACATACAAAATTGTAATATAATTTTGGCGTTAGTTAGTTAAAAAGATTTTCTTTTTATTCTTAACTAAGTGATTCAACCAGATCCAAATAGCATTTCAACATTTACCATTTTGTTTTTCTTGCACTCAAGACAGAAATTAGATTCAAAGTCAAGACAATTGTTCCAGACACCCTGTTATTTTCAACAAGAACATTAAAACTACTCACTCATTATGGGTTTTGCTTTAGGGCTAGCAATGGAGCAATTTAATCACTAATAAGATGTAAAAGAGAACAGAAGTTGCAGGGTCCAGGGATAGTTTTAAATGTATACTTTATTATTTCAGTATATTTTATGTATAGCAAAGAAGTATTAATAATTAATAGTGTATTAATTATTAACATAGAATTACATTACATGTTTAAATGGAATACTACTTGTATTAGTTTTGTTGCTGTAGTTCAGTGAAATTTGCATTTTTGTATAATATTTATTTAGGATGTGTTTTAAAAAAATATCATAAAATGTGCTGAGTGGTATTTATTTTGGAGGACCTAAATAAAATAAAAATGCAAATGAAATTATTAGAAATTACCATACTCCTAACCTAAATGCTCCAAAAGAGATTATATATATATATATATATATATATATATATATATATATATATATATATATATATAAACATTCTGAATGTAATGAATGAATGAATACAATAATATTATCCACATAATATAGAAAACGGTACTTGATTAAGAAGTTACATATGATGTTATTGTTCTCTGAACTCTGATTGTTTATATTTTTTGTCTTTGTTCTATGTAAAATTGTCATAATTTATGTACCATTTTAAAAAGTCAATAAAGGATAATAGAAAAAAAGAATAGTGTATTTATAAATTACAACTATACAACTATATACTATACACAAAAATATAGCAGAAATATTCAAGAAAATATAATCAGAAAAAGTGTTTCACCTTTTCATTCCTGTACCTGTGGTTGATCTATTGAAACTTTTTTCCTACTGTAAATTGTCATGGGAAAATGCCTGTCCTTTTATATTTTTCTCCCAGTGAGATAATCTTCTAGGCTTTTACTATTCCACAGGCTCAGAAGGTAAAGCTCTAATAGGACTTGTCATGTTTCTTTTGCAGACACATAAGGGTAACAAGAAACACAACTCCAGAGTAGTTTTCTTTTTTTTTTTAATGGCTAATTTTGTTTAGAACCCACACCCCACTATTTGTGCTTAATTTGTAGATATCATTAACACTTTTCCTTAATAAAGATTATAGTTTGTTTCCTAAAAATGCAAGGGTAAATACAAAAAGAACAGTATCCTTGACTTCAATAACTGTTTGCCTTGATCCGTGTATGATCATTAAGGAAGAACGTTCAAGATGATCTAATTAAGGATGGTACAATGTGCAAAAAAAACATTTTTAAGAGCAATATACCGGCTATACCTGTATCTACACCCAGCCAAGTAAAACCACAACATTTGATTTATATTTAATTGAGATATAGCTTAATTTTCATTTAGCTGTGAGTTTATATAGGACATTTGTGTTTTCTCTTCCTGCTCTACAGCTCTTTTGTTCCTATGAAAGGGGATCATACACAGAAGATTTGCAAAATGTTGCTAACATGGAACTAGTTTATAGTACCTCAATGACACGCAGAGTTGAGGCAGGTATAGTTTGAATGACCTGCCTTCTGAACTAAGATTAAATATAAGTATCGATTAGATGATCCCTGTTTTACTTAGTCGAAAGTTTGGTGGTGTTCTGGTTTTCTGTATCAGTTTTGAAACAGGAGGTAGAATGTGACTGACTAACAGGCATAGGAAATAATAAAGATTGGCTGTAAACCGCAAAACTTCTGAATTTGGTAAGATCGGATTGGAGGCTAATAGGCAAGATATCGGGGACTGAGAGCTACAACCACAATCTCAAAGAAACTGCAAAAATTCACTTGTAGCAGGTTATTAATGATGGTAATTAGCAAACATGGATGCCAGTTGTTTGGTGCAGTCAGGCATATTCTTGACACTATGAAGCTTGGTTAAATAACACAAATACAAACACGGTCAAATAACACAAGTACAGGTAAATAGGCAAGAAGAGGGAGCTCTTTGTTGAAAGGTTCTGTAGTTGCCATAATAAGTGAGTGTTGTTCTCTTAGGACATCCATTATTACTTTGAAAATATCACTGATATTTAGAATATTAGCTGTTGAGTATCTTTTTACTTAGATTTTAACAAAAGCAGTTACAGAGATACTTTAGAGAAAATGGAATAGTTGAAAAACAATGAAGGACCCCCGGAGCAGAACCAGTGAGCTGGTATCCGCAGCGGGGGACCCTTGACTTGGTAGGACCAAGTGCCGGCGGAGGAGGCGGGGGCGGGCCTCGCGGGAGAAGTTGCGGTTGCTCCGCCCCCTTAGGCCAACACGGGCGCCATTTTGCCTCACTCCGCGGCAGGCAGGGGACCAGGCAGCAGCAGGAGTGCATGAGCAGCCGGATTGTTAACATAGTGGTGTTTTTTCTTTTGTGTGCATACTACATAAATGCACTATAGTGTAGGGTAGGGCATTAGGCAGCATTATTGCTTATATTTTTCCTTGTACTATTTGTGTAGGTAGCAGCTATTTATGTAGCATTTTTCCCTATTTAGGTGGCATACCCAGGTGTTTGCCTTTTGTGAAAGTGGTGTCTGTGGTGTGTTTGTTGTGTTGTTTCATTTATCACCCCTTATTGTCCTGTGTTATGTCTGTGGGTATGGATGTGGGGTAGTCAGTGGGTTTAGAGCGCATCTTGGCGGAGGTGCGGTCCAGAGCCATCAGTCATGGGGTGAGATGATTGGAAGACCATCTGGGCTGTGGACAGGCTGCTGCAGCACCTGCGGCCGACTCTATTGAGGGAGAAGAACCTCCTTTATCTGCGGGGGAACAGTCGGTGGTGGCTGTTTCCCCCAAGGGCATTGGGAGTGGCATTCCTCCCCACAGAGTCACGCGGGGGCTTTCTAGGCCTCAGAACCAGCCGAGGGAGGAGGTAAGGAGGTCCAGACGCAGCCATGCTGCCGACAGTGGCTCTAGGCTAGCCGTCAACCCTCAGAACGAATCCCCACTGCGCTCTAGCGGGGGTTCTTTATCCATGCGGCCACGGCAGAGTGAGTCTAGGGTACACAGGAACCAGAGGGGTAACATTAAAAGGAGTGCCATCAGGGATCTGACACCTCAAGCTGGAGTTGGGCTAGCGGGAAGCGGGAAGCGGGAGTGGTGATAACGTGCCAACCTTGAATTCGCAGGGCTTGCGGCCATACCAATCGTCGCAGCTGAGAAAAAAGAGAAACAAAGTGGAAAAAGAGATGGTTGCGGAGACCATGAGGGGAGATGAAACAAGACGATCCCCACGTCCCGTGAGAACAAGGAAGCCAACAGCAAGGTACAGCCCTCTTTCTTTATCTTCCATCAGAGTTGCGAAGAAGCAGGCCACTTACCCACCCATGCGGAAAGCATTGATGGTTGGTTACCCAGCTGGGGGGGCCGCAGCCGTAGATTAGTAACACCAGAGGACTGACAAGGGCTTCAAAAGAGGATGGTAGAGCTGTTCGGGAGGTTAGAGGCGACAGTCCTTTGACTGGGCTGTCCTTACCGTATTCCAACTACGAGTCATCACTGGACGGGAGTGGACTGGACGACAGGTATGGCAGGCAAGGACAGCCCTCACATGGTTCTTTTTGCCTTGACAGATCATCTATGGGCAGATCTCGCTCCCATAGCCACAGGTCTTATCACCGCGTCAGGGTGGACTCCAGTTCGGAGAGGGAATCATGTGCAACTAGTATGAAGAGCAGGCGACCGAGATCCCGAGACAGGAACAGTCCAGCCAAACAGGGGCCACGTCAAGAGCCTGCCAGGCATGATACAGGTGAGACACTCACTTTGGGCTACACTGGTAGTGGCAGGGACGTACAGTCACAGACATTTCTGGCTGGGTTAAAGGGATTCTTGAGGTCATATGATGTTAACTTGAACAATGAAGATTTAGGAGAATGGGTGTCGGGTTTGGCAAGGCAGGCCTGGGGAGGACACGGTACTGTAGCACAGGAGAAGACTTGTGCCTCCCGGGCGTCGAGTGTTTCAGGGTTAGTCTCATCGCCTTCCCCAACAGACCCGGTAACAGCACCAGGCACAGTCAAGATATCCGACAGCTCTGTCAGGTCGACGGTGTTAGGAAGTTTGGATAGCTTAGGTGCTCATCTCCTGCTAGAAGTAAAGGAGCGGATTTGGGAATTTATCGAATAATTCTCATTGCTACCCTCATCAAGATTCATGGATACACAGTACAGAGGGCCGGTGTTAGGCGAGCCAGAGCCAAGGCTTCAGGAAGATTCCTAAGACATTTGAGAACTGGCTGCAGGCATTTTCGATCCTGGCGTGTGTCATCGGCGAGAGGTTTCCAGAGCAGTGTTCAGCGATATTCATTTACCTCGACGAGATACGGGGGGCACCTATGGCTGTATGGCATGGTGAAGGTATGACGAAAGTTTTCGTCAATGTATGGCCACTAGACCGGGGATGTTGTGGAGTGACAAGGCAGTCGCGCACTGGCTGAATGAAATGACCCCCATGCGGGCGGTGGCACCCTTTAGAGGTGGGGCGGGCGGGCCCAGACATCCCGCCACGCTGGGTGGAGCAATTAGGCGAGCATGCTATTCCTTCAATGAAGGGGTTTGCAAGTGGGCGCCCAACTGTAGATATAGGCACGTTTGCTCCGGCTGTGGAGGTTAGCACTCAGTGCTTAGATGTGGAAAACCAAAGGAAACCGGCAGACAGGGTGAGCCCTCTGGAAAAGGGAACAACGCCGGTATCACTGGACGCAATGCTGCCATGGCTAAGACTCTACGGTAAGGTCTCTGGGAAGGGGCAAGCAGCAAGGCTGCAGATCGACGGTTTTCGTGAGGGTTTTATAATTCCGTCTAAGGTGGATCAATGTTTTATCGCACAGCCCGCAAACCTAAAATCAGTGGCCGAGTTTTCTGGTGTAGCAGAAGAAAAAATTGGAAAAGAAGTTAAGTTGGGCAGGATGGCAGGCCCGTTTGCGGAACCCCCTATACCTTGTTTACGGATATCCCCTTTGGGTGTGGTGCCGAAGAAAGAACTTGGAAAGTTTAGACTAATACATCACCTATCATACCCAAACAGTCAATCAGTCAACGAGGGTATTGACAAGAATCTGTCGTCAGTTTCATACGCGTCGTTTGACTCAGCAAACGAGATAGTTCGAAGAGCGGGCGTTGGGGCTCTGTTGGCGAAGGTTGACATAGAGTCAGCGTTTCGCTTGCTAGCAGTTCACCCGTCCAGTCACTGGCTGTTAGGCTGTAATTTAGGGAACAGCTACTTCGTGGACCTATGCTTTCCCATGGGCTGTTCTGTGTCGTGCACTTACTTCGAGACTTTCAGCAGTTTCCTGCAGTGGGTATTGGTACAGGAGTCAGGATATGATAGCATGGTGCATTATTTGGACGACTTCCTGTTCGTAGGTTCAAGGGGACAAGAAGTGTGTGCGCATCTGCTGGCCACATTCTCCAGAGTGGCGCATTCCTTTGGGGTTCCGTTGGCAGACCAGAAGACTGAGGGTCCAACCACCTGCCTTAGCTTCTTGGGCCTCTTGATAAATTTCCTGACAATGGAGTGCAGTTTACCATTGGAAAAAGTAAACGATTTAAGAGACGAGTTGGCGGTGCTTGCAGGTGCGAGGAGGGTGTCTCTTCAGCGGCTTCAGTCTATTCTTGAGAAGCTCGCGTTCGCATGTAGAATCATTCCCATGGGAAGGATTTTTTGTCGTTGGATACGGTTGGTATCAAGCAGGCATACCACTTCGCAAGGATAACGGCATCTATAAGAGAGGACGCGGTGGTTTGGGTGGCGTTCTTGGAATCCTTCAATGGTAGGGCATTGATCCACACGTGTAGACAATCTAACATCCAGCTGTCCTTTTTTATTGACGCGTCGGGGGCTCACGGATTCGGTGCATATTTCCGTGACAAATGGTGTGCAGCAGCATGTCCCGAAAAATGGATTGAGGCGGGCCTAACCAAGAATTTAGCCTTCCTGGAACTATTTCCGATCATTGTCTCAGTATGTATGTGGGGAGAAGACCTTAAGGATTGGCACGTCATCTTTTTCTCGGACAACATGGCAGTGGTCCACGCGGTGAACAACATCACGTCATCATCAATACCGGTCATCAGGTTGCTTCGACACTTAGTTCTGGCCTGCCTACGTTTGAACATATGTTTTAGAGCTAAGCATGTTCCGGGCAGAGATAACAGTATAGCTGACGCACTGTCTCGTTTTCAGTGGGGGCGTTTCAGACAGCTGGCACCCCAAGCAGCAGCGACGGGGGAGCAGTTCCCGCTCACTATATGGGAGCTCAGAGCAGAGAGGTAGTGTCGCTGATCAGGAATTCATTGGCGCCATCAACATGGTCGGCATACAGGAAGGTGTGGTTTAAGTGGGCCGACTTGGTGGCGGCGGCAGGCGGTGAGGAATCTGATGATCAGAGGTTAAGCATACTGCTGTGGTTCATACTGCAATGTAGGGATGCCGGTATGTCGGCGGCATCAGTGTCCAGTAACTGCGTTAGCTTTTATGTTCAAGCTAGCTGGGCAGAAGGACTTGACTAAGGAGTTTCTGGTAAGGAGGGTCCTGAAGGGACTGACAAGGGGTCAGTCAGGTAAGGACAAGCGGCGACCTGTCACATTTTTGCTGTTGTTGCGTATCTGTGTGGCACTGGAGGAGGTTTGCCACACGGCCTACGAGGCACTGCTGTTCCGTACAGCTTTTTCGCTAGCCTTCTTTGGAGCATTAAGGTTAGGCGAACTGGTTGCGGCTAGCAAGCACGGCCCAGGAGGCATGCAAGTGGAGGACTTATGGGTGGAAGGTGACAGGGTAGTGTTATGGTTAAGGAGGTCCAAGACAGACCAGGTGGGTCATGTCAAAGAGATCATGCTGAGACGGGTAGGAACGGACTGTTGCCCAGTGGACTGTGTGGACCGACTGTTGCAGCGGCGGCCGGGTTTGCCCGGGCCGTTATTAATACACTTGGACGGGCTCGCCTTGTCGTGCTTCCAATTCTCTAAGGTTTTCAAAAGTTGTTTGAGCAAGCTGGGTCTATGTGAGGCTGAATTTGGAACTTACTCATTCCGCATAGGGGCGGCAACGGAATCAGCGGGCTTGGGACTTCCGGATGAGGTGCTTAAGAGGATTGGAAGGTGACAATCGAGCTGTTTCAAGTTATACATTTGACCGGCTTCAGTTGCTTACTAAGTTTGACATGCCATTGCAGACCCCGGAATCAACTCTGGGTGATCGTGCACTCCTACATATACTGGGCGGAGCGTTTTGCCATGAATTCGAAGGATGGTCTGCACTTGAGTATACCTAAGGGGCGCGGAGCAGTGCGCTGGTTTGGTACAAGAGGAATGAGGTGGAGGCAAGCTAGTGGGTTGATGTACTCGTATACCCAGCGCTTTGGTCGGCCAGAGATGTGTTATTCCATGTGGGAGGAAATGATTTGGCATACATCCCTATAAAAAGGCTGGTGAGGGATATGAAGAGCGACATCAGTGGCTGGAGAGAGAGGTTCCCAGGAATAATCGTTATATGGTCGGAGATGGTAAAAAGGAGGGCGTGGAGAAATGCGAGGGACCTGGGTAGCCTGGACAGGGCCAGGCAGAAAGTGAACAAGCTGATGTCGAGCTTCATTAGAAAGATGGGATCGATATCTCTGCGCCATCACGAACTTCTAACGGAAATAGGCTTGGAGTTGCTTATGTTGAAGTTTAAGGAAGGGGTACAGCGGGCCTTAGCGATGGGGGGAGCGACTCCGTAGAGGATTCGTCCGGAGTCGCCGTGGCGGGTGGGGGAGTTGCCCGGGCCAATGGTGAGAAGGGGCCGTCCCTACCCCTGAGAAGGTGTGACGACGGCACAGAGGTTGACCTCTTGAGCGTGGGCTCTAGGGATGGGGTTACTGCCAAGCCCGGGGCTCCTCCCCCGTTGTAGTGAATTTACATATGCCGTTTGCATATTATAATAATAAAACTCGCTGCGGCCAGTTGTACCTCCAACAGTTGTGTTGTGTCTTTTTGGGGAGGCCAGGGACTTTGGGTCTTGTCGGGTCATGTTTCTGAGCTCAATGTGGAGCCGTATTTCGGTTGTATTACATTTAACGTTTGTAGTTATAGGTATTACCAGGAAACATTAGCAGCCATTATAGCAGCATTAACATACAGGCGGAGAAGTATTTTTAATTTTGGGAATGCAAATACAGCTCCACTATTATTTAGGACTATTAACATAACACTACTGCTAACAGATAATTATTGCTAGCACTGTGGTAGCTTTGCTTTATTTTTTAATGTTCTCTTTTTTTGATGATTGATGTGGCAGTATTCCCATTCTCTAGATGTTGGCTATTTTCATGTAGCAGAAAGCTGCATGAGTTGAGGTATGTCTCTAGTTTGTATGCTGAAACAAATGAGATAACAGTGGGCACTGTGGCTTCTTTATCAACTGCTAAGTGAGCCCAGTTAGAGGGAATTTGTTCTGGCTCATTTCATAGTGTATCCAATTTCCTAAACTTCACTAGGTCCTCTATTGCTGTCAATTGTGTGGAGAAGATTCTCAAAGTCCATTGTGCATTGAAGGTGTTATAAAAATACTCTTAAGTGTGACTTGTAGATTCCCAGAAACGTGTTAAGATCTCTCAAACTAGACTCTGTGTCTCTGGGCCCATCTCATCTGCTTTTCCTTCAGAAGTGATAGAACGGTTCACAAAACTGGAAGGATAAGTGTGGAGTTTGAGCAGAAAGAGAGGATGGCAGATATTTGTAAACCCCAAATCTGTCTATGTCCCAAATCTTTAGATTTCTCAGCAAGTGGAACTCAGGATTTAAGGTAGAGATATTCAGGGGGCACAGTCTTCAACATGCAAGCCAGGCTTGAAGGTCCTCTACTGCCAGTGTCAGGGTCTTAAGCGTCTTTTAAGTTTTTCATAAGAGAGATGATCCTCCTGTGACCTCCATGGTGGTTTCAGTTTTTATGTTAGGTAACAACTGTGTAGGTTGGTAAATTCTAATGACAAAATTACAAGAGGACCTGAGGCAGAAAAAATATTTGATGGTCCAGAGGACAGTCAAGCTGAAGACAAAGATTAGACAGAAGAGAGAGCAGAGAGTCAGGAAGCCAGAAGTCATATACAATATAAGCAAAGACCAGCGGTAAGAATGGTAACAATCCAGGATATCATAAACATAGCGCTAAATAGTTGTACAGAGACAAGATGCTCAGTAGCTTGTGCCCTAAATAACTGCCAGCCCTAAATAAGTGTCAGCATTGGCACACATCTCACTTCAAGCCAGCAATGGTGTATGTGAGTGTCAATAATAAAACAGGGGCTAATGCATCCGACAGTAGCACAAAGCATCACAATACACTCCAAATGCAGGTCAAAATAGATGCAGGAATGCTCGTAGGAGCAGAAGTGTGCACAACCCATAACTAATGATGTGGTGTAGGTGCAACCAGAAAACACAGCAGGAATCAAGAAGAGGTAAGTGCCATTGGGTGGTCAGCCATAGGATTTGGAATCTTGACAGTTTACTACGCAGTCCTCACTGACTCCTCAATATAAACTTCAGATAGTTTCAATATTTGCTTTATTAGGAATAGTGCCAAAGTTAACTTTGATGTAAGGAAACCTGTGATGTTTTACTTACATGAAATTCTATGAATATCTGGTGTCTTTGCTCTTCACATTTGGAGAACTTTTATTTAATATTTCTCCCTTAATATTCTTAAGATTGCTGTCATATCTGAAACCACATCATTATAACGCATGTATATATATACATTCCTGTAACTACATATATCACATATATAGTTGTGAGCGTACGAGTCGTTGCTCACGCTTGCGGGCTCGCGAAGCGAGCCGCGGCTCGCGCAGCGAGCCGCGGCCCTCGCGTAGCGAGCCGCGGGCCTCGCGAAGCGAGGGCCGCGGCTCGCGCAGCGAGCCGCGGCCCTCGCGTAGCGAGGTCACTGGGCAAGGGCCTCAGTTGCTGGCATGGAGCGCCGAAGGCGCTCCATGCCAGCAACTGAGGCCCCTCGCGAAGCGAGGGCCTCAGTTGCTGGCGAGGTCACTGGGCACGGGTCTCAGTTGCTGGCATGGAGCGCCGAAGGCGCTCCATGCCAGCAACTGAGGCCCCTCGCGAAGCGAGGGACTCAGTTGCTGGCGAGGTCACTGGGCAAGGGCCTCAGTTGCTGGCATGGAGCGCCGAAGGCGCTCCATGCCAGCAACTGAGGCCCCTCGCGAAGCGAGGGACTCAGTTGCTGGCGAGGTCACTGGGCAAGGGCCTCAAACCCTCGCAAAATTCACGTCGCTACTCAAAAAACACGACACACAAATTACGACACTCGCTAAATTTTACGAGGCACGCAAACAACGTACGAAACACGTTACCACACATTACGACCTCGCAAACATCGGACGCAACACGCCGACATACAAACATTTAAAACACAATACATACACACAGCACATACATAAAAAACTTACCTACACCAAGAGGGAGCACCCAGGACCTCAAAAATGCAACTTACACCTCGATTTTACTCGAAATAAAACAGTTTAGAGACTAAAAAAAAAGCTAAGCGAGAGAAAAAATGGCCGCCGAACAAAACGAAAACGAGGCTACAGCACTCTAAACTCGCAAAACACCACAAAACACCTACGGATATTCCGATACAGACCGGAAACAACGTACGAAACACGTTACCACACATTACGACCTCGCAAACATCGGACGCAACACGCCGACATACAAACATTTAAAACACAATACATACACACAGCACATACATAAAAAACTTACGTACACCAAGAGGGAGCACCCAGGACCTCAAAAATGCAACTTACACCTCGATTTTACTCGAAATAAAACAGTTTAGAAACTAAAAAAAAAGCTAAGCGAGAGAAAAAATGGCCGCCGAACAAAACGAAAACGAGGCTACAGCACTCTAAACTCGCAAAACACCACAAAACACCTACGGATATTCCGATACAGACCTATACCACACATTACTCGCCATTTTACACCAATGCGGAAGTACACGACTACGCTAACGGTTTGGTCTCGCGCACGCACAGTGTTACACTGCACACATTCAGCATGCTTATACAGCAGCTCCACACCACTAATGCTGCAGCAACATCAACACAGATTGCAAGCTCTTCATCACAATGCTTCAAAATAGGTACACTATATTCATTTACTAATTTAGCTACCTTACAATTTCATTGCCGTCATTTTTTGACGGGCAATTCGCTAGTATATAATATATTTTATAAACATTAATGATGTCAGTGTAGAGCCACAAATATAGTTCAATAAGGATCGCCTCTGCATAACAATGCTTACTTTTTTAGATTTACAGATGCGTCTCATGTTTGCTGTAAAAATGACATGCTCTGTTTTGTTCTAATGTACTATACCTCAAGGCCTTGCAAAGCGGATTCTTAGAAAAACAAATGTTTGATGGAAATGGGTGCTATATGTGGATCAGTGATTCTTTCTTGCAGAGATAGTTGCAATTGGCTTTTTTTTGCGAGCTAAAAACCACTTACGTGTTACAGGCTTGAAAACTTTGAGGTAGTTAAACCCGGAACTTACAGGCTCCCGATCTTTCACACTCGCAAGAGTTCCAATCACTAAAATTGCAAATCGCTATTCAATTGCTACAATTCCCCAAGCCGGCAAATGTTTTCACACCCATAAACCGCAAATGTAGGAGAAAATCCTACGAGTACTAGATAGGACTTGCAAGGGGGTTTAACCCCTGTCCAAAGCACTGTAAAAGCAAATAAATACTGCACTGTAAATGACAGGGAAGGCCATGACAGACATTAAGCTCAAAAATTGGCAATAAAAATTACATTTATTTATGTGTCATTTTGGGGTTATATCGATCTCAGGAATCAATGAGTTAATACATATCAGGCCACTCACATGGTCTATAACAGTACTGGCATTCATTTTGATTATTTTGTATTTTGCAGTTTTGTTAGTCCGATCGCATATCGGACCTCCAAACGCTAATTGATTGACATGTAACCTCCATGTTTTACTGCCGTAATTATGACCGTCTCATTTTCTTTTGGCTGCTTTTAAATGGGTAGTTACGGCCTTGGTTAATTGATCATGTTCCTGCCCTGAAATGCTACATACGAGTGCATGGTTTATGGTTTCAGCTTTCGGCCCCTAACTTGCGGGCTTGTTCAATTAAATAGCACCAGAATTGTAGCAGACAGCAAGCCCGCAGACATACGACCTGTATACCGCGAGATGCGGTTTTCTAGTTGAATCGGGCTCTTTATGTAGCAACAAAAGGCAAATGTTATAATAATTAAATACATATTTTAATATATTTATGCAGTTTCTTTTATATAAGAGCACTCTGTGTTGAGGTGGAACTCGCATTTTAAAATTATGTTATTTGTTTTTCAATGAAAATTCTCTTTGTCTATTGAGTAAGTAATCTTACCATATAGGAGAAAGTTCTTAAAGAAATTCTGACGTGGTTTTTCCAACTTCCAAAGATGAACCACTTTAGATAACATATGGGTTTAGAAGGTCTCTTAGTGAAGAGAATCTTCCTGAATTGGTGAATCTTGGTCCATATCACCCCTCCCAATCTTGTGACAAAGCTTTTAGAGAAAGAGTTCATAAATGTAAAAATAATATTATCCAAATGCATTCCAAAAAAAACAAAAAAAAACAGTTCTAACCTCCTTCATACCTCTCTATGGAAATTAAAGATCAGACATGTTTAACCCTGAAAGAAGGATCTAAATAGTACTAGGTGAATATGTTAACGTGTACTTAAGAGCATAAAATCAATGTTTTATAGGAATCTGCAAGTTTCGAAGACTAGATATGTGAGCCTCCATTGTAAATAGCTAAATGATGAGCTGAAGTAAAACTAGTCTGATGCTATTGCTATGCATGAAATAGAATTAAAGGCATATAATGAATCATAGCCATAACAATTGATATTTTAACTCCAGCATATGTTGTAAAAATTACATGTGCTTTATACTTCCTGAACTATGTATTAATAGAAATGCATTTATTCATGTTCTTCTTATACCTCCACAGATTTTCCACCCACACACCCCATCCTACCATGTTTTCATGAACACGTTGCGTTTGTCTTTATCTGCCTCTCTGTATATCTCCTATGTCATCCACATGTCATGATTCTACATATATATCATTTAAAAAAGTTACCATTCCATTTCCTTCTCTGCAGCACCTCTTGTGTTAACTGAACAACAGCTATTTCTTCTCTCTCAGCCATTTGGATAGCTGGATTCACCCCACTGTATTCTGCACTCTCTATCCCACAACACCAATGCCTCCAATCTCTGCAAAAGCTCAATGGATTCTCCTAAACTCCTAAATTTCCAAATGTCCCTAAGTCTATACATTATGTTCATCCTACTTATATTGTCTCACTATTTACTCCTATATCCAGTGATCTTTCCTGCACTCTGGATCCCTCTCACAGATCCATTGCCACCCTTCACCTCATCTTTGCTCTACTGTTAATAGAAAAACACTCACAATTCATATCTGAAAGTCTTTGAACTTTCACATGTTAAGCACCTTCCTGATGATTAAACTCTCCTCCTTCCATTTCTTACAATGATACTACAGAAATCCAATAAAACGTATTCTCAAATGTATTGCCCTTTACTATGCCTATTGTACAGACTGTGCTCCTATCAATTTAGTACAATTATTGAAAAAGATGCCTTATAAATATACACAAATAGTCTATAAACTGTTTCCATAATTTGGGGGAAGCCCTGCTGCAATAATTGTGCAAAAATAGTTACTGGAAATATTCCATATTATATGAAGCCCTTTTGTCAAAACTGGGTTTACAAATCAGTTTAACTGAAAACAGAAGCCTATGTCTTTAGAACCTAGCCATATGTTCAATTCTGATTTTATCTTTGCATTTAATACATTGACTATTTTTCTTTCTGTATTCATTTTACAGAGATTTTCATGTCAAATTATTTACACACCCATCTCAGATTATTCCTATTGAGTTCTATGTTCATGAAATTTGGTACTTATTATGTCTGCCGTGTACAGAGGACACCTCTAAATGGGGTAATTACCTACATCTGGATATATTTGATGAAGCTTGCATTTTTTTTTTTTTAAAGTCATTCACAACCTATCCCAAACCACAAAATGTACTTAGAAAAATCACATTCTGAATTCTAAATATTTTAGGCATATATTAAAATGAAGCCATGTGTTTGGCATACTTTTACCATCTTCTACACATTACTGTGTAAGATATAGCACATATTCATAGCAAATATTTTTTAGATACAAATCATGGTTGCCATAGAAAAATGGGAAAAGTAACTTTCCATTACTGGACCAGAAATAGCGCGAATTTAATGTCTGAAATATTATAATGTTTTGTCTGTAAATATAATACTTTTCAACTATTCTTGACATATTTTTTGGAAGTTGTCTGTATTATGACACTACATTATTTTTCTCTAAATATCTAAACAGAATTAATTTAAGTTCTAAGCACAGTTAAAGGTTGAAAGATACAAATGTCATCCCAAATTTTCTATCAGGCATTTAAAACGATTTATAATTTTTTTTAAACATGTTTTATGACATTTTTATTCTTACCTTTAACCTTATATAGGGCAATTGTGAGCCTTAGACAGTTTTTTTTGTTACTGTCAGCTTGAATATAAAGTTAACTAAACAAACACAGATATGAGACTAACTGTGAGTCCTAGGTTATGCTTACTACCAAAATGATTACAGTTCTTTCATTAAACAGATAGTTCTCTTCTGTTTCTGTGGTGCATTAATATTAATTTATTATTCATTTTATTAAATCAATAGCAGTTATGCTCAGATAAAAAACCTTTGTAATATATAAAATATGCTCTTTTGATTTATGGTTTATAGGTTTATGGTGGCTCTTTAACAAACATTGCAACAACAGCTAATATATATTTATTGGCCTGTACTGAACCCTTTACCATTTGTATTCTTTCAACCAAAAAACATCTCTTCACCTAAAGTGAATAAAATGCATAGAGATATTAGCAATGTGGCTGCTACTACCGTGGCTTCTACATTGCTAACATCAAGTTACAGTGCCATCTCATTTGGGAGAACAGGGAGAACCAAAAGCTTCAGTTACCAACTACCAACTGAATGGACTAAAGAATTATGTAAGATCCTGGGTACCTTTGCTCTGAACAAAATACTGTTCTTAATCACAGCTAAGAAGCTTCAAGACAGATCCAAACAACAGAACATTTTAATATATGATTCAACGTATTTGAATGGTAAGGGACTGAAAAGGCTGCAGTTAATGTGTACCTTATTTATACCTGATTTATAAACATGAAGTGCTTTTCTTGAACTACAGTGGTTTATTAGCCTTTTTCCATATCATTTAATTCAGTAATATGTTTTGTGAGTAGGGGGGAAAGCCACAAGAGTGGAGCTATTTTTCAAAGTTAGGAAATAAATAACATAAAGAAATAAAAGCAATTACAAGTAAGGTTCAAATCTATGGCAAGAGAAATATTTTTATTGGCAAAATGCTTTGAAATGTGTTTTCTCAGAAAGGAATCAAAAATATAGTAATGTTATAGAGATCTGCATATCAGTCAACTAAATAAAATGCAGATATTTCACCTTATGTTTTTAATAATATAAGTATTCTTGTTCTGTTCTTGGTTTTAGGCAAGCATTTTTTTTATAGATTTATAAACTAATTGATTTTTTTTGCAATGCCCTTATATGTATGTTTAAGTAACAAAGTGAAGATGCATAGTGATTTACATAGTTACATAGGCCCTCATTCAATTGCGATTTTGCCAATTCAATAATGCTCTAAATAAGCACATAACATATTTTTTTAAATAAGTTTTAGTTAGTGAAAACCTTGTTTTTGGATAGATGTTTACTAACTAAAAACTTCTTTAAAAAAATATGTTATGTGCTTATTTAGACCCCTATTCAATTGGCTAAATTGCAATTGAATGAGGGCTATAGTAATTTTGGTTAAAAAAAAAAAGACTTTTAGTCCATCAAGTTTAATGTTCTTAGATCTCCTCATGTCTTGTGAATTGTCAGTTTGTGAAAAGCAAGGTAAACAGAAAGAAAACACAGAAACACTGTCATTTGTCTCTTAAGTGGAATAAATCCTAGATCAATATCCTACTTTTTTAATCAAATATATATCCACCCCTTGTTAAAGTTATCTACTAAATCTGCTGTCACATCCTCCTTTGTGGAGTTCCAAAATCAGACTGTCCTCACTGTAAATAACTATTTTCTACTTTCTTGAAGATGAAATTGTTTTTCTTGTAACCTCAGCAGTGACCACTTTTTAATTGTAACTTTCTTGGCAGGAAAAGTTTATCTGACAAAATCTTATACTGACTCTGGGTGTATTCACATAACATAATTATATCACTTTGTATACAAGCCTCTTTCTAGAGAAAATAACTCTAATTTGGTTAGTCTCTTCATAACTAAATTCCTTCATTCCTCTTATTGATTTTGTTTGCCCTCTCTGAACCCTTTTCTAGCTCTGCAATGTTCTTTTTTTGAAGTGATGCTTAAAATATTCCAAATGGTGATTTATACAGTGGCAATATGATACATCCCTTGTTTTATACCCCTCTTAATGCATGCTCATATTGTATTTGCCTTTGCAGTTGCTGCCTGTGATGTTGATTGTTATCTCAGGTTGAGAACCCACTGCAACTGTGCACCTATTTCTATGATAATTGGATCCCTGGAATAAGAGGAGATGGAGCCAGTTTTAAACACATGGTGCTTGACTTCAATTGACCCTTGCAATGTCTACAGATGTAAACGTTCTCTCAACCCTGAATTAAACTATTTACCTTTAGTTCAAAATTGCAGATCAACAGACCGTTTAATTTAGGGAATATTATACAATTCCGTATGTGAAAACCATAAGTTGTACAATAGAATTCAATATAAATACTTAATGCACATTGATATGCCAGATTTCCTATTGTTCTATCTATATCTGTTCTCTCTACAGTTAGGGATCTGAAGCCTTTAAAACCTTGTGCCTTCTATAGCAAATAATTTATTTCAGCTTATTCTCAAGGTTATGGAAATTTGACTTAGGGCTCCATTCCATGCCTCTGAGTTGCAGATTTACGAGCCAAGTTCTAACTGGCTAGACAATTACCCACTCATAACGTCTACTACATGATTCTTATTGTGTAAAATGTGATCAAAAGCCTCAAAAATACTATTTAAGCCAGAAAAATGTGGCAAAAATCATTAGCCGGAACATGAGCTCCTCCTAGGAGTAACTTCATTATTATATTATTATATTATTATTGTTATAGAACAGCAGGATTTTTTGGCAGAGGTGCTTTTCAACAGGCCAGAGGATGTGGATATATGGGCTTCAATCAAGATAGAAGAGGACAAGAATCTAATAGCAACATGGACGGCCTGTTTATCCAGAACAGAAGATTAAAGACAAGGGAGTTGTGCATTATCACTGGAGGGCATCACAGGGTAGGTAAGTATATTTTTAACCCCTTACAGTTTTATTTCTTGTTTTTATTTTCTTTATATTTTCATTGTGTTATTTAATTTATTTTTTTAATGTTATGTGATTTATTCTGTTATGTTTAATTTTATGTAGTGTTGTTTTTTTTATTTTAATGTAGGCTTAGGGACTATTGGGGGTCTTTTGGACCCCCTATGTGGGTGAGTTTACATGGATGCCTAATATGAATCCCTCTGATGGTAAGTAGGGTGCCACATGAGTCTTTGAGGATCCCCATGGAAAAAGGGCTTAGGTGCTATGGGGTCTATTAAGGATCTCTGTGGCATATCAAATTAATTCTTGCCACAGAGGTATTTAACCTGTAAAGACCATCGTGGCATTAGGTTAGTTATAGGTGTGGGGTTAGTTTTAGAGGCCTCTTGTGCCTTACAGGACTTCTGTAGCAAGGAGTTAACTTCAGGTGCCATGGAGGTCCCTACAGAATCTCACTGGTGGCACTTAATTTTAGACACAGAGGTCCTTTAAGAGTATATGGAAGTTTCCTAGATTATGAATGCACCTGATAGAGGAGAATCACTAATGTATGAAAACATTGTTTTGCATGAAAAAATCCCAAAATATTAATAAACTTAACCTAAAGTTTGCACAGTTTCTTAAGTTTTCAGTCAATTGATTTTGAGAAGGAATGCGCCTCAGAATATAAGCCAAATTAGTAGGAAATTCATAATTATTTGTGGCCAACCAGAGACAGGTACAAACAATGTATCTTTTTACCCTCTCACTGGCATCTGACATTCTCAGTGCATCACTTAAGGTATGCCCTTAGGTGATGCACTAAGAGTGTGAAAGGCTAGGCTAATAAAATATTAATTCTGGCACCAGATGTATATTTATAAATGCACCTCAGTGGCTTATTATTATTGTGTTACCTATTTCTTTTGACTGCTTGAGCATCTATCTATCTATCTATCATATTCTTTTAGTCAGTGAAACTCTCCAATACCGTTTTGCTGTAACTAGTAGTATGTAGTACAGCTTCGCTATCACATATTATAATTGTCAAACTGTGAGTCGTCGTCGTCGCGCGAGGGTCCGCAGTTCGGGCTGCAAATGCAGACCACGCGATGCAAGGCCCACATTTGCAGAGGTGCATGCTACCACATGAGCTGCAATGAGCGGAAGGGTTATTGCAGGCCGCAAATGCGGACCCTCGCTTATTAGCGCAGTTGGAGGCTCTACGGCGCCTCAAACTTGGTAAAAAATAAAACAGAAAAGCGGGATTTAGAAAAAAAGAGGGCCACGGGTCTTAGAAAAAACAAAACACGTGGGATGAGGAAATAAAATACGACCCGCTGGACTTACAAAAAAAATAATTACGAGGTCGCAAAAATACGAAGTTAACGGCCGAAACGCGTACATCCAAAAACACCAAAAACACTGAACAATAAAAACAGAACATAAAAAAAAATCACACACAGCACGGGGGGACAGCCAGGACTTCTGGGAGTGAGGTTGCAAGTGAATTAAAGTCGAATTTAAGGAGTTTCGCCACTTGAAAATCGCCTAAGTGAAAAAAAAATGGTGGCTGAAAAAAACTAAAACAAGGCTACACGACCCCGAAGTGCGCAAAACACCAACAAGGACATACTACTTGTAAAAAAAAGAATTACGACCCGCGGAACTTAAAACAAAATAATACGAGGTCGAAAAAATATGAAGTTAACGGCCGAACCTTGCACATCGAAAACCACATAAAGCACAACAAGAAAATACAACATAAAACAAACATCACACACAGCACGGGGGGACAGCCAGGACATTTAAGTGGTTTTGGCACTTCAAAATCAAGGCTACATGACCCCGAGGTGCGCAAAACGCCAACAAGGACGTACAACTTTTAAAAACAAGACTTGAAAATTGGCTAAGCGACAAACAAAATGTCGGACGAAAATAATTAAAACAAGGCTAAAAGAGACAGAGCCGTGAAAATCACCCCCAGGCACGTACGAGTTACACAGGACCGTAAGAGATACAAAATATACCATTACAACGGATGGAAAATGCTCGCGAGCCAAGTAACACATAGAAAAAAAATGCCATTTTACAACACTAACTTGCAACTAATAACATTAGGATTCTAAAATGCCGCTTTACCCGCCTAAACAAACGGTTTGGCCTTGTGCACGCAGCCTATTTACACTGCACACTTGCCACATTGCTCAGATGATCAACAAATTAATTGTTAGCTCTTCAGGATATTGATTGCTGCATATTAAATACAAATAGGTAATGTATATTCATTTATTCATTCATATTACTTTATTAATTCACTGTACTCACATTTTTTTTATTTTTATAAGGTACTTCAAGTGTGAGTCCTATAAAGTACACAGGGGGAAGGGCTCGCAATGAGCGCCGAAGGTGATCATTGCAAAGCAGGAAAGTTGCTGCTCGCGATTAGCGACGAAGGTGCTCAGAGGGGCCAAATTTTATTGCAGTAAATTTTTGACGGGCAAGTCGCTAGTCACTTTTTATAATATGCAGTATATAATAGTGTGTAAATAGCAAGCAATAAAGGCACATACTGTTCTGCATGCAGCTGTGACATGGCTGTTGCAAGTTGCAGTCCTGTTAATCTGACCCCTGACTCTCTCCATCCTCGCTCCTGTGAGTGAGCCCAATGTGTTCCAAGTGCAGGACAGCTTCTACCTCCATTGCTGCAGCTGTGCCCTCACCAGAAGCACTGCATTATGCTGAGCTCCAGTTGCATGTGCCCCCTCAGCACCGGCTCTTATCTGCAGGCTGAGTGCACAATCTGCACTGCCCTCCAAGAGGCAGCTCTGCGGACAGGTTAAAAACTTACTGTTAGTGTACAGGGCATGGAGGAGCAATGCACACTGACAATGCCTGCTCTCCTGCAGTTATATCTAAACATGGTATTGTTGGTCTTTCATTTTGTTAATAATTATTGTTCCCATTATCATTAGGGAGACATTACATGCAGTTTGGAAACAACAATCCTTTATGCGATAACTTTCTTGAGTATGTCTTTAATTAACAATTTAAAATTCACAACTTCTTTACATAATGATATATACATACACCTCCAGCAGAAATAAAGCTGATGCTGTGGATAGGGTTGGAGCAGTGATTCTTATTGTCTGATATGCCAGTTGCCATTGCGCATGCCTAGGGACACGAAAAAATGGGCTAAAACCCGTACCATACACGCAGCCGTGATTGAGAGGGACGAAGTGCCTACGTAGGTACCTGGTGGTGTGGCTTGAAAAACTAAAGACAAATGAAACTATATATATTTATAAGTAATTCAAATGTATTCCAAAAAATATTTAATATATGAAAACACATACAAGAAACACATCAACCCCCTGAAACTTTCATATACCTTTTCAGGTGCCATGGAGGTCTATAGGGATCACATTGATTATAAATAGATAGGGATCCCCGGGGATAACAAGTGGGAAGGAGGAATCCCTGGTGTTCCTCCAGCTCATAACGCATGTGAAAGGGGAATTCCTGTGGTTTCTTGGCTCATAGCGCATATGCAGGTGGAATCCCGAGGTTCTCTCTACTCATAGCTGGTATTGGCAGGAATCCCAAGGATCCCAGGGGGTAGTGGGTTATAGGCATAGGGGCATAAATCCCCTGCATTAGATTGTATTACTATTATCCCTTCCCTGCCATGGGAAGGGGTTTATATGCATAGATAGGGGAAGGGGCTTTAGTGTTGGTACCACTCTGCAATAATGCCATGGAGACCACTTAGCTTTAGGCTTGCAGAGTCTCCTTTGAGCAGGCTACATGCACATGTTAGAGCTACAGAGCAATAAGAACACAGCTTAGATTTGTGTCACATACATTGAGGGGCAATTTTAGGAGAGCAGTGATGGAATGGCTCCATAGTAAGGAATATAAAAGCTCCAGCAGATATGAGGCAGACATGTCTCACTGCTATGAGGCAGATTGGAATAGAGCTCTTATTTGGCAGGTGCTGAGTCCTCAGGCTTTCAGTAGATGTCTAAAAACTAATTTCTATATTCCATATTAACCAATATTCACTACCTCTGAAATATGAAGTTTGCCTTTTGTTGCAGTGAGCGAGCTTCATTGTATTTTTAAAGATATAATTTTATAATTAGCTCCTCTAAGAGCAACAAGCCTTAGAATTTCATATCTTAGTGAGCTGTTTTATAATTGAGGCACATAATTAACTTTGAATATATTATAAATAAAAGAAACACAGTTCACTTAATACAAATATCCAATGTTAACTCTGCCCCTGTTGTAATAGAAATTGTGTAGCAAATAGTCCATATAAAAAAGCATTTCCTATAATGTTTATATTGTAAGAAACAGCATAAAAAATTACCATTATAATAGGGGAAATGCGTGGTTTGACCACTATTTAGTGTATACAGAAAAAGGATGGCTGTATTGTTGTACACAGAAATACTCCCATTGTACATTTACAATGCAAAAACTTATCTGTGGGGCATAGGGAAACATAGTTTGGAGAATCTTACTTGTGATCTTTCTATACTTTTTTTGAACTTACTATGAACATGCCCATGGAACAAACTGGAACTGGATCAGGCAAAGAAAAGTAAATGTGACTGCAGCTTTTTTGTATATTTTATTTGTCAGTATAGATTTAAAATATCTCTTTTGAAGTGTAAAAGAATGAAACATTTTATTTTTAATATAAATGTGCAATTACAAAAAATGTACATAGTTTCATAGCATTCCAGGCTCACAGATACAGTATGTTGCAATTAAGAATTAATATAAATTATAATTAAACTACAGAATAATTATAATTAAGAGTTACAGAATAGAATTGTTATGAAAAGAATAACCATTTTACTTTGAAACAGAATTGAACAATGAAACAGCAGGAAACAGTCTTCATGGCAGAAAAAAAAATGATCTGATTTTTATTTTTGCATAACATATTTAGATTACAGATTTTGCCAGGGTGTGATCAAAATGAAGAAATGAACCCTGCTCTCGTATTACACTCTCTCCAGCAGGAACACAGCATGGAACTGGTGACCATAAAAATATAGGACTGCAGCACGGCTATTGTATAATGAATTTTGTCACAGCCAGAATAGAAATCCTTTTTGTTTGCATTGTAAATGTGCCAGGTTTATGTGTTATGAAATCTCAGGGGCAATTAACAATCTCAATAAATTATCGTAGTTTATTAACAGAGGAGTGAAGCCCTGACTGCTGGTCTTTTCACCCTGGATTTTCAGGATCCTGCCACATCAAAAACATGCATGGAATGGCTCCACGGGGCTTTCTCACAAAATAATTTCATTATTATGAATGTTTTAAGGGATATTACAGGACTTTTTTTGCACACAATGCAAAATTATGTAGCCTGTGTGTGTTGATAGTGGCAAGCTGTTTCTTTGTTCAGATTGACTTTGGGCTATGTTTGTGTACATTAATGTATTGATGTGTGCCTTTTATGTATATATATATATTGAAGTATATGTAATATATTTGTAGTAACTGGCACTGTACACCCTCCTAAGCATTATAGATCTACATAGCATCAATAATTATTATTTAGTACTGTTCACACAGTCTCTTCTAACTCACAATGACCTGTTCCTTCTCATGCTAACTTCTCGACTATGGTTTAAATTGAAATTAGTAAAATGTATTTTTCATATCATATTTTTCAATGTATTTATTACATATCTCGAAAGCTATCATTGCAAGTTGAAATATTTCTGCACTATTCCTTAATATACTTGGGTAGATTCAGTAACAACAGCTGTGATAAGCTTCAATAGATCGTAGTCTAGCATTGCTCATGGCACAAGACCCTTTACCTTATTCACTAACATTAATGGATTCAAATGAGGTCTGTGATGCTCTCACAAAATCTCCACCCACTTTTCTACTTTGTATCAGTAGAAATTATAATTGTGACTGGTGTGAAGGGTAAATTAGTAATGTGCAGATGTGACTTAAATATAATTTTAGTTATTTGTTGTGAAATCCACAACATTTATTATTATTAATATTGTTATTATTATTAAGTTAGATTTCTTACATGCCACATGATTCTTATTTGATTCTTATTTTAATATAGATGGTGAGTTATAAATAGTTTAAACTCCTAGACCCTCATTCAATTGAATCTTTTTGGAGATCCAGGCTTGAAATGGAGGTCGCAAGTCATTATTCAATTGGCAACTTCTTGCATGCTCCAATCGAGTTACTGGCTCCGAGCTGTGATTCATAGAGATTTTTTAAATCGCAAGTTTCAGCCCTCCAAGCCTTTGATCTTTCAAAATCGCAAATCGCTATTCAATTGCTCCAATTCCCAATTCCTAACCACTACGTCAAGCCCGCAAATGGCAAATATCTAACCACAATTTACTGTTACCAAGGAGGTCTCGCAAAGGGCGTAATGACAAATTGAACTTTAAAAGCAAATAAAAATGCAATACAGTACTTTTATTAAGAGTGAAAGTTATGTTAGGTCTTAGAATTAATAGCACAACATTCTCCAATACTTTATTTCATGTTCAATTTTCGTGTTATATCGATCACGGAAATCAAATTCAACCTTTAAGCCGTAGGACTTTGAAATCCAACCTCCAGTTTTCATTTAAGTTCTATTGGCTTGAACATGATCACTGATGCAAGGCCATAACTCGTGGTCCAAGTCCATAGGACTTCAATGAAATATGGAGCTTGGATTTCAAAGTCATACAGGCTTGAACCACGAGTTACGGGCTTGCGTCCGCGATCATGTTCAAGCCCGCAAATGCTACTGTTGATAGCATGGTTTCCGATTTTTGAGACTGGCGCCTAACTTGTGGGCCTGGCCAATTGAATATCATTGCAAAAAGTGGAGCAACTGGAGCACACTGCTCAATCGCAGGCATTTGGCTGACTCCAATCGAGTTGGGAGCCCCAAATTCAACAAGTCTCCTATTTTCTGAAAATAATGAATTATGTGGTGTATAACAAATATAATACAGTAATAAACATTCATAACTTTTTTTGGTGGACCTGACTCTTAATAACAGATGCATTTTGCAAAACCTTCAGGGGACTATAAATGATTGTGAATGACTCTATTAACAATTTTCCTCAGAGAACATATCCAATAGAGCCTATATTGCAGTCTATAAATTACTTTACATTTCCTGCTAAACTTAGTAAGTCTAGCAAGTGTTGCATTGCAGCACACTTTTGCTACCAGTAATTCATGTCAATGATCATATCCTTTTTTTTTAAAACTGTACCATTTATCCAGTGAATTAGATTTTACAGAAAACCTCCAATACTAAAACTAGATGACACAATTTGAAGATGGAGGGTAGAAGAATAATTTATAGAACTGCAACCCACTCTCAGTGAAAAGATAGTTATTTAGTACTCTGGGGATTAATTATTCTGAAGTTTTAGATGGAGAGAGTGAGCAGACTAAAAAATTTGGGGGGTGGGTGGGGGACTGACTGAAGTCATCACATGGGTTGCCATGGGTTTTCACTAAGCTCGGTTCTATTCTAATCATGCAGCCCATTGAAAGCTATTTTGAACCATTGTGATAGTAGTGCATTATGATTATGTTAAAGGTGGGTTGTAAGCTAGGAGTACCTACTATTACTTACTAAAATATATCTCTGTGTTTCATCTACTGCAATGTAGCTATCAAATATTACAACCTAAAGTCTTGGAAACTGCCTATCCCCATAATTATAACTATTTCCGTAATCTCTTCAATCCGAAAATCAAGTTCTAAATATTTTTATTGAATTCAATTTCTTCTGAATCATATATTAAAATAAGCTGCAATATTGAAATATTTATAACTCATTATCTTAAATTAAAACAGGAACCAAGTAGCACATGACAAACATAATACATAAAAAAACATAGGGTTTTTTTGTGCTAATCTTATGGAGAATAACACTCACAAGTTTATAAAGAGTCAAGCTTTTTTAATATAGCAGCACAATGTATTTTGTATTCTTTATAAACTTGTGAGTGTTATATAGGTGCATGTAGAGCATTTATACACTTGAATTATATGGATTAATTATTACTATAGCTTACAACTCGACTGAAGGTTGGAATAAAAATATCTCCTCAATAAGAGTATATATACAACACAATCTATGTCATAATAGGATTGATATATTCCTTACAATTGCCCTTTTTTTTTTAAATTCCCTTTGTCCCTGTTGGTATTTTTAAACTTCTTTTACTCGTCGCTGTTATATACGAATACAAATCTATATTCATTTAACCTTTATCAGTCCCATTACTTGTGTACTTACTTCTGTCAAAGCCTCTGATCTTCTGTGGCCGCAAGAGTTGTGGCTTCAAGAAATCCTCATTCGCTATTCAGTTGCTACGATTTACCCTCCGTCAAACCCGTAAATCACTAAAATTGAACCACAGCTTACTTACACCAAAGAGGTTCCACAACGGTCTTACTTACAAAATGTAGCACTAATTAAGCAAATAAAAAAGCCATCCTGTACTTTTATTAGAAGTAAAAGTGATTTTAGGTCTCAAAATCAATAGCACGACATTCCCCTACTCTCAAATCTGCAAATAAAAATAGTTTATTACATGTAAAAACTTCGCTATAAAGTCCCACAGGCTTCAACAGCCAAGCCCCTAGGACTTTTGAATCCAACCTCCGGGTTTGGAGGTTGAAGCCCGTAGGACTTTATGACAGAAATTTAACATGAAATAAAGTAGTTATTTATGCCAATTTGGGAGTTTGAGAATGTTGTGCTATTAATTCTAAGACCTAACATCACTTTCAATACAATACTTGATTTCACGTTTAATTTCCGTCCAAAGTCCTACGGGCTTGAATAACCTCCAAGCCCGTAACTCGTTATTCAAGCACATAGGACTTTGGACAATTAAAAGGTGAAATCAAGTATTGTATTGTGGCGATGTGCCAGCTTGCGAATGCTGTGCCTTTAATCCTCATGTCGTCCATTGTTTTCCCCATCATTTACGAGTTATGGCCTTGCGGCGCGATCCTGTTAAAGCATGCAAGTGCTTACAGCCGTTAACATGGTTTGCGATTGGCCTTAAAGGGGACGTCATTGCGGCACCGGTTACTTGAATAGCAGCGTAGACATAGCGCTACGCTCGGCTGTAACCCAATCGCAAGGAATCGACCACTTGCGCACGATTTACGGCCCTGAATTGAATGAGGCCCATAGATTGTAACTTATTGCAGCTTTTTACAGCCATTCTTAGCAAATCTACCCCTTTATTGGTGGTAGAAATAAATAAAAACTGAGCTTACATTGGGGAAACAAATCTAAATTGGCTAATTTCAAACATTTCATAATCACTATAATCAAAAATACCATACTTGAGCTAAAACACAAGAAATAGCTCTAAAACCCAGACTTTGCAATCAAAGAGTTAAATATAAAAAAACTAAGTGTTTATTTGCATATTTAATCATTTTATTAACAAATGCTTTATTCTAAATTAAACCTTACAAACAGTCCCTGCAAATGTCTGTGACCTGTATCTCATGCACACATTGGGCCCTATTCTATTAGCTACTTGCAAATGCAAATAAATTTGGCTTCGGGTGTTTTTTTTATAAATGTTTATATGCATTCTATTGATTTAAGAATTCATTAGTGCCAATAAGTAATATTTGACGAATATGTAACAATATTAAGAGTAATTTTAAGCGTGTATAAATTTACAAATTGGGCAATAGAATAGGGTTCATTGTCTCTATAGTACTAGATGTGTAAGCTAATTAAATGCGACTGCTAGTACATGTAGTACAATAGAAACATTGTATGCATGAGATTCAGGGGTAGGGCATTTGCAGTGACTGTTCAGAGGGTGTCAGTGAGTAAAACAGAGTTTTTAAACACTTGTTAATAACATGTTTAAATATGCAAATATACACTAAGGTAGTTTATTATAATATTAAAAAAGGATCCATTCATTTCCCTTTAAGGCTTAAGTAGATTATTTTTATTTAAAAAGTGAACATTTTTCTATTTAATAAAAATGTTTCAAGATGTTAAATGTGCTAATATATTCTTTTTGGTCTTGGTTTTTAAGTTTATATTAACCTCTTTACATCTTGCAAGCCATGTTATTTATTTATAAAAAGACAGCACATCCAAGTTTTCTAAACAAGGGTTAAAGTATTACATGATTTGTGAAAATAACACAAGTAAGTATAGCAGTACAGAAGTTAAAGTCTAGGGGCCTCATTCAATTGTGATTTGGCCAATTGAATAGGGCTCTATATAAGCACAGGGCATATTTTTTACAGATGTTTTTAGTTAGTGAAAACCTTGCTTTTGGATAGAAGTTCGCTAACTAAAAAAATATGCTATGTGCTTATATAGAGCCCTATTCAATTGGTGAAATTGCAATTGAATGAGGCCCTAGGCCTACAAAATAGAATGTTCCAAAATAATTTCAGTGGGATAGACTTGAAAAATGTAACCCAAACGTATTCAGCAAAATGCAATCTGCGCCAGTGTTCAGCATGTTTTGTTTTATGTGTCAGGCATTCATTTTTCAACTGACAATTAAACCACCAAGGAGCATTTTGGCAACACCATTAACAGCCTCTCCTTGAGAATAATCTTCACCCAGAATCAATGCAAGTGATCTTTAGCTGATTTGGGAATGTTGCACATCTAGATTATAAAGCTTTTCCTACCCAGGATATTTCCCATGGGTGGACAGGCTTTGATGTCCCCCTTTTGTCACTCCTTTTCTTGTTGTGATGCTGGTTTTGCAGCAGATAAGACTGTATTTTGTATTCTCTGAATGTACCATGCAGTAATTCTGCTGTCTGAAAACTCTGTAACGTCAATAATTGATGCACTTGAGAAGTGGTAATTAAATTAGTTAATTATGCTAGTAAAATTACATGCAATTATGTGACTGCAGGGTATGTTTAGTAAATTAGGCTTTCCCATACTTACTACATATTGTGGTGCCAATTCTGTTCCTTGATGATTAGGTAGCTTTTGATACTTCTTAATTGATTTAATACCTGGATCTTCATTAGTCTTTGATTGCTTTGCATTACATGTTTGGCTCTTTTCTTTCACTGATATTTACCAGGCATTGATTACGTATGTATTCCCTCCTTTTAAAGACTTGTGGTGTTCTAAAATCTGATGATTGAAACATAAGTTAGCAATTTCGTCTCTTGATTAATCAGTATGGGGAAATCAAATTATTCAAAAACATTTTTGTTAATGAAAAGGAAATTCATTCTTTACAAAATATAATTACCTTGCGCAGCAGTAATCCAAATGTTTTTCTGTTGCTGATGGATTTAAAGAGGTTGTATGATGTTTCTTACATGAGTTGATGCATAAACTGGTGGCATTTGAAAAATGTGTAAAATTGAAGGTGTGTTTCTGTCTTTCAATAATATGCTCTTAAAAACCTGATTGGATGGTGGCAGATTCAGAAGTAAATCTGGACTGCCCTTACCTCTTATCTAGGGATGAAGAAAGGCAAAGGTGAGGTAGGTACAGGAGTATTAAGCCCCTTTGATTGTGGGGCATGCTGATGGCTATATTTGCCTAGCTCAGTGATTCATGAAAGCAATGTAAATTCAAGATTATGAATACATCACCATTTGTCTGTAAAGGGCCAGAGTCATATAAAAAAAGATTACAGCCAGCTAATGACGATTGGACAAATGAATCCTGCATATCTAATATTTTACATAATTAAGTGAAATTAAATATCCCATCTAAACATGAGGTTCTGTCAACTAACATAGGACCTGGATGTGTTTTTTCCTTATTAGTGATTCATGCTTACACCTATAGCCCAGTGTGTAAAATCCAAAATTCAACTAGGGAGGCAGAACTAACTCTACCACAGAAGCCTACTTTACAATACATTGCTTTCTTGATTTATATTAATAAATATCTTAATACTATGCAGTTTCAGACCTCTGTATCTGTTGTTATGTCCTACTTACATAGGAGAGTATCTACATCCCCTCTGGGATCTCAGACCTCATTTGGGAACCCAAGATTTCTGCACTTCAAGATATAATAAAATCTTGGAAAGGTCAACATTTCTGTGGGAAAAAAAATCTTAGCCAGCCAATCAGATGCCTTTAGGCATGTCACCTGAACTGGTCTGATATAAAAACACTTTCATAGTGTTGATCACTTTGCCATCTAATGTAGGGACATAACAGGAAATGCTAGCTGGAGTAATGAAGCACTAGTAAAATCTGTCATATTAGTCAAAATATGAGCAGTTCTCTTTGGATATGACAACTGAAATTGATGAAATGATAAGTCTGTAAATTCAAAAAGGCATCAGTGTTTGCAAATGGAATCTAGAAAAGGAAACGCTAGGAATTCTTGGCTATGCAAGTGACATTAATGTTTTTTATGACAAAATGTGTCAACCATGTACCAAAGACTGCTAGAATCCCGGGCACAATAGACTCAATCTTTATTACACCTATTTTGCACTTTTTTCTGTACCACTTTCAATCACAGTAACCAGGCTATACGATTATGAAAGAAATACTGTAGTTTGTGAAAAATTTCAAATTTCAGAATAATACCATTAATAGTTATGTAAAGCATTTCTTGAGAAAATATTGATTTTAGGCTTAGGCTTTCATGTTGAATCTCTAGCGCACTGATTATTATTCTGGTGCCTGAGGGAGGAGTGATTGATTGTGTGTTGACCATCCATTCAATTAGAGTTGCACTTACAAATAATACACAACAGTTCTACAATAACTGTATAGAAACTGTGTCTACCTCAAAGGTCCTGTCCAAGTGATTCATGCTTAAAGAAGAAATAAAAAACAGTTGACTCCCCCATGAAAGCAAAATTGAACCAAATAGTTAAAAATATAAGTCTTATTTATTTTTTATTGAGCTGTTATAACATTTGCTGGTTATGAAGAACATATAGAAATGTATCCAAATGTACTCTAAATCTCTTCATGTAGATGAATTCTTAATGTCTGAATTATACACATCCACTATACCTTAACACTGGATGGGTATACTGAACTATTATATGGATACAAATATCAAAACATTAAATAAATGTAATTCATGACAATATTCCAAATTAGTAACCATTCGAAAAACACGGATACATGGATTAAGGTATAATAAGAATAAAAGTTTATTCTTTTCACAGTGCACAGTCTTTAATGTCATTAGCTTGGTACAAATACTACCCAAGAGGACAAGAGGCTGTATAAACATGTGATCATATGTTGGCTTAAAGGTAACACTGTATAATGATAATGCATAGCACTTACGAGAGTCACATGTTGCCATTACACCACATTAATGATCGTTAGATTAATATAAATCACTTCATTAATCCTTTCATATAATAGAATTAAACATTATTGTGCATAGCACTTACATTGTATCTTCATCTCCCACTGCTCCCACTTTTCACTCTTTTTGACCTTCCACTGCTCCCACTTCTCTCTGTCTCTAACACCCCACTGCTACCATTTCTTCTCATCTCCCCTTTCCCCATCTCATCTCCAGTCACCACTCCTCTCCCTCTCTCCACACCTCTCACTCTCTCCAGTCCTCTCTGCTCCTCTCTCTCCTGATCTCACAGGGAACTATCTCTTGTCTCCTCTCTTCTCCCCTCCTCACTCCTCCCTCCATATTCTCTTAAGGAATAAAAATAAAATAATATAAGTATATTATCTAAGATATATATGTAAGTGTAATAAATACACATTTTTGAGGGTGAGGTAATAGGGTGAGAGTATAGTGTAGGCAGTTTGGGGTGTATGTTTGTTATAACTTAAGTGTAATTTAGGTAACTATGTGAAATGTGTTAAATTATGTGTAAGTAAATTATGTGAAATATGTATAAACTGAGTGAACAGTAAATTATGTGTAAAAATAAATAACCTAACAACACCGTGATATGTTTCTGAACAATTGCTACATATTTGAAAGCCCACCAATGGCTAAACCTGTGTGTTTGCTGGAAAAGCGACACATTCAGAATTTGGGCAGGAAACATACTCTTTTCTAAGCTGTTAACGTGACATTTTGCTTTCTAATTGGTTCCTAGAGCTAATGAGCAATGTGAAAATAGGTCAAATATGATGATTGGCTAATTTTCCGATACATCACATAACCTAGCTTCTACGTAGGATATGTATGGATTTTGTTATCTATCGGACATAACACATGTTTGCGTGTAACAAGAATCCATGGCTTACAATGCATAACTGTGATTGGGATGAATACTTATCTTGATCAAAGCCATTTTGCGCCCCTACCTATTTGATGAGCTTAGGGTACTTTGTGTCTATTTAGTGTGGCTTCTCTGTTATCTTAGTTTGTTTGCAAGATACTATATACTGAGATATGATATTGCACACATTCATTCAAGTAACACTTACACCGACAACACCAGGCACTCGGGACTTAGAAAATACACAACGGCAAAGACACTAACACTTACACCAACAACGCCAGGCACACCAACAACACCAGGCACACAGGACTTTGAAAATAAAACAAACGGCAGTCAGTGCACGCCACACAAACATTCATTAGTCACACATAGGAGAAACACACAGGGAAGGGACGGGGGGAGATGCTGAAAAGAGACACATGGCATCCCAAGCACAAATGAGCGGCCCGTACAGCAAGGAGAGGCCCGTACAGTAGGCGAGAGGAAAGGTTTGCAATGAATGCCAAAGGCGCTCATTGAGAGCCACATGATGAGTGCCGAAGGTGCTCGCGATGAGCTCCGAAGGTGCTCTGAGAAGCAAAAGCCTCACATTGCGTGGCAAACAGCATTGCCTGGCTTACAATATTATTGCTGTCATTTTTTGACGGGCAATTCGCTAGTTGTTATATATTCTTATAATTTTGTTCTATTACCATATTCTCATACTTGATACATTTTGGGAATTCTTCTATGTTGTATTTTTATAGTTATTGATCTTTATTTAGTTGTCAGACCCTGTTTGAACTGCTGCTTTTCCTGATCTCAGACCTATACTTGATTATGCTTGAACTTTGCCTACTCATGACCTGTCTTCTGGACATTTGTTACTCTGTAGTCAGCCTTAATATCTCTACCTCAGCTCAGTGTGATGGCATCTCTAGTAGTTCTGAGGATCTTTATAGGGCACATTCATTTAAATGTAATTAACATCTAGCACAATAACTCTAATAAATTAACCTAACACTACTACTTATTTATTTATTTATATTATTAGAGATATACTACTTATATCTCTAATTTATACTTAGCTCTTCCCAAAGTCCATTTTTTAAGAAACCACTGACATAAACATACTTACTTTAATCACTCATGACCCTGAACTCTACCTGATCGAAATAACTACCTTAACCTTACAGGGGTATGGAAATCAATTTATTTTCATGCACTTAAAATAGCATGCTTTAAACATTACCAAAGTTGTGTTTTGCATTAGAAATGTTAAGTAAAACCTTTTTAAATGGCATAAAACTAACAGAAAGTACACAGAGCCTACATAGACATGTATGACTCATACTACTCAGTGGCTGTCAGGAGCAAACCCTCAGCTCAGTTAAACATTTTAACTTTCCGCTTTGAAAGCATCATTTGGAAAAAGAAAGCACACAGTGGTCCATTATCAAATGCCCTATTTCAGTACAACAAAGAAAAAATGCTTTCAATGTCCCTTTCACTATACAGCAAAAATTTTCATCATTACTCTTACTGTGGGTTTATTTGTCACCCACCCATTAACCTAGCCCAATCATACCCCTGCCCTACATCTTTCTGTAAATCTTCTCAATCCTTCCCACAACAATAAACTTACCAGAATACAGATAAAATGTATTCCCATAGTAATTGACCAAAACCACTCCTCTATCGGTGAATGTTTAATAGTTTTTCTAAAAATGCAGATTTTTTACAAGGATTATTATTCTGTTTATTATATAGAACAATACGGTCCAACTGGAGGCCCACGGGCCAGATGTGACTCTCTAATTGTTTTCTGTGCCTTCCTGTCTTCACAAACCTAATGTTATTAAAATTAAACTCCTAAGGCAGTTTAAATGCTTGAGACACCATATATGAATGAAATAATCACTTATTATTTCATACAACATATATAAATGTATTATGTATTTAAATATGCATTTTTATATATCATTATTTTAAATGTGGCCCACCAGCTTTCTGGCCAGCAGTTATATGTCTCTCCATATGACAGAAGTTGGACTTCAATGATGTAGACTAAAGCTTTATGGCAAATTCTGTATTTGTATCTTAACGTACACATTAGGTACATCCCTAGAAAAGTGTTTACATTGTTTACTAGAGGAATCTTTGTTGCCTGCACAAAAAAAATGTAATTAATCTTAGTTTAAATAGCTCCTCTTCTGACAGAGCCATGGGCAGGCCAGTTCAGTCCTATTGTCCATGGGGTTTCTCTACATGATGTTTCGACTCATCTGTATGGGGTAATGAAGTAGACTGTAGACTGACCTATGGATTTGCATTTATAGAAACCGAAACCATTGGGAGGATGACGTTAACATGATAATGTACTATAAAAAATATTAAAATATAATCTAATTTAATGTAATACAAATTGTATTATACTAAATTATGATACATATAGAGTGCAATGTGTAAATATTGTATATTGACGCTTTTTTTTCTCTTTCATCTGTAAGTGAACTGGCCAGGCCACAGTTGTAATACATCTCCAGCTGGTGCAAAATTATTTCCAGCTGGAGGAATGCCAACCAGTATTAGCCAGAAGGTGGTTGCAAAGCCAGGAACACTAGAATCCCCTAGTCGATGGGGCTGAGGACCTGTGCCAGGGTTGCTGGTTTTAAAATGGTTTAAACAGAATGTTTCTGGAAAGAGCTTTTCAAGCAAGATGTGTTCTTAATCTCTGCCTCTTGTACATAATAATCTGTAATAATTATTAAACAGCCTACTTCACTGGGCTTGGATCATGCCAATAATAATAAAAATGGTCTCATGGTTTTAATTTTGTGCAATGTCCAGCTTAGCTCAGAATGATTGCTCAACTGAAACTAGATGTAGAGCACAAATTGATGTTTCTTCTTCTACTTCTACTACCATACAGCAGTCATAATCTTATATATATATATATATATATATATATATATATATATAGTAAATAGATAGTACATTTGTGTTCACATTTGATTGTCTAAAACAAGTTAAAGTTTCCTGCTCAGAATTCCAAGAAATACAGTTAATACACTGCACTATGGGAACCTTGGCGGGGACACGCAAATGTGCCCACAAAGCCTTTGTTTTTGTAACCTATTACCATTTTAAACATGGCTTCCTTTGAGCATATGCCTGCTGTATTACACAGCTTTGAGTAAAGCTCTGTATGGATTATACACAAGCCAGGAAACATACCCATGTACAGATGTTTCCAGGTTACTTGTGTAGTAGATTTTTTGAGGAGGTAGATGCAAATGCAGATAAGGCTCTCTCGAACGTCCACTTATAGACTCATTTTTAATAAGCTTATAACTTTGAAATTATCTATTTTAGGAAGAATTGGGGGTCTGATCTTTTTGCCAATTTTCATGAAATTCTTTCCAGCTAAAAAAAATAAAAAATTATATTGAATTTTGGAGTGATCAAATATTTTTTTTCCCCATATGGATTTTTGCTCACTTGCTGGGAAAAGTTGATTGAATGGATTTGTTTGTAATTTGGCAATATAATAGAGTTGTAAGATTTTTTTTCATGCATTTTGATTAGTCCGTTATGGTCAAGTGATGTTTTTATTTTAATTTTTTTGTTTCAATATTTTTTATTGTCAAACAAAGTTAGTGTTGTTACAAACATTTTGCTTAATAAAGTTTTACAATGTTTAAGAAGGAACTTATTTGCTATGCAAGGTATATTATTTGTTTAACACTGATAGAACACATTTCAACATTTTCTATTTTCTAAATTGAAAGGCTGTAAGAAGGTCTATAACAAATTTGATACAATTAACAATGCTGGTTGAGATCCTATGTTGCAAATAACAAAACCGAGTTTAGATTTAAAATATCAATGTTTCAAAGTTCAAAGAAAGGAAAAAGCGATAAAAAAATAAATAAAAAAATGTAACTTTGAACAAACAATACAATAACTTGAACTTAAATTGATATGCGTCCTATGAGCAAACCGGAATCTTCATATATAATTAAAATATCGTACCTGGTTCAACTAGGAAATGGCCGCAACCAGCCACTCACCCAGCCCGTACTACGAGTTCATCCTGCTCCTGGGGTCAAAAAAAGGGGATCCGTGTTTATTTTTGAGGGGAGTTCAGACAGGCTTATATAGGTAAAATGTAATATCTATAGCTTGCGTTCAGGAGAGCCATGGGTTCCATATTTCTAGAAATTGAGGGTATGTGTTTTGCTAAAGAATGCGACAGTCTGTCATGAATCATTTTGGTATTTAACTTATTGATTACTTCTGCAAAGCAGAAGACTTCCATGTTTGGGCTATGTGGCTTTTTGTTGAAATCATTAGGTTTTGTAGCCATTTGTTTTCTTTTCTAGATATCAAGGGATTGATTTTGCCTAGAAGGCATGTTTCAATTGTGGGGGTATAGTGGTTTGCAGGACTCTAGAGTCTAGCTCTAGGACTTCAGTCCATAATGACTGTACTACTGTACATTCCCACCACAAGTGGAAAAACATGCCTGGGTTTAAGCAATGCCTATAACAAAGAGGTGAGATTTGGGGGTTAATTTTGTTCAGTTTAACTGGGGTATAATAGGCTCTATGAAGGGTTTTAATAGATGCTTCCTGAAGACTATAATTCCAAGGACCTTTAATTAGGTTTAAACATGTCTTTTTCCCAATTGTTCATAAAAGTTGGCTTAATGTTGACACGAGGGGAATTTAGAATTATATACAAGGAACTTAAAACTCCTTTCATTGCGGACAATTCTAAAGGGCTCTATATAAGCACACAGCATATTTTTTTACAGAAGTTTTTAGTTAGTGAACTCCTTGCTTTTGGATAGAAGTTCACTAACTAAAAACTTCTGTAAAAAAAATATGCTGTGTGCTTATATAGATTCCTATTCAATTGGCCGAATCGCAATTTAATAAGGCTGTAAGTGTTTGATCTTGCAGTAATTGTAATGTTCCTTTAGAGGAATGTCACATTTTATCCTAAGTAGATCAAAAGAGATAATTTGGTTGTTGTTTATCCAGGAACCTAGTTTATCTAATTCATTCTTTGACCACAAGGGCATAGGAACCAAAATAAATCTGGGGGGGATAAAATATATACACATTATATATATATACTAGGAAATTGCCCATCAAAAATGACGGGAATAAAAATTGTAACTTGCGGGCCTGGCGATGAGCACCTTTGGAGCTCGTCGCGGACCCCTCCGAGCGTCTACTTCACGGGCCAATGAGTGCCTTGGGCTGCAGGGTGCTGCAGGGTGTTGCAAGCTCTCCACTGGATGGAACCTGGTACTGGGGTTGATGCGAGCCCTGGGAGCCTCGAATTGAGCGCCTCCAGCGCTCATCGTGAGCCCTGCAATGTGCGCCTTTGGCACTCATTGCAGCCCCCGTCGGGTGTTGGTAATGCCCGGGCCTCGCGATGAGCAATGCATTACCAACATTGCAAATGTCACCAACATCGCAAGATCCACAACTATATATGTGATATATACAGTGGATATAAAAAGTCTATACACCCCTGTTAAAATGTCAGGTATCTGTGCTGTAAAAAAATTAGACAAAGATAAATCATTTCAGAACTTTTTCCACCTTTAATGTGACCTATAAACTGTACAACTCAATTGAAAAACAAACTGAAATCTCTTAGGTGGAGGGAATAAAAATAAAAAATAAAAATAATGTGGTTGCATAAGTCTGCACACCCTCTTATAACTGGGGATGTAGCTGTGTTCAGAATTAAGCAATCACATACCAAATTGTGTTAAATAGGAGTCAGCATACACCTGCCATCATTTAAAGTGCCTCTGATTAACCCCAAATAAAGTTCAGCTGCTCTAGTTGGTCTTTCCTGAAAGTTTCTTAGTCGCATTCCACAGCAAAAGCCATGGTCCACAGAGAGCTTCCAAAGCATCAGAGGGACCTCATTGTTAAAAAGTATCAGTCAGGAGAAGGGTACAAAAGAATTTCCAAGGCATTAGATATACCATGGAACACAGTGAAGGCAGTCATCATCAAGTGGAGAAAATATGGCACAACAGTGACATTACCAAGAACTGGAGCTCCCTCCAAAATTGATGTAAAGACGAGAAGAAAACTGGTTTGGGAGGCTACCAAGAGGCCTACAGCAACTTTAAAGGAGCTGCAGGAATATCTGTCAAGTACTTGCTGTGTGGTACATGTGACAACAATCTCCCATATTCTTCATATGTCTGGGCTATGGAGTAGAGTGGCAAGATGAAAGCCTTTTCTTTCGAAGAAAAACATCCAAGCCAGGCTACATTTTGCAAAAACACATCTGAAGTCTCCCAAAAGCATGTGGGAAAAGGTGTTATGGTCTGATGAAACCAAGGTTGAACGTTTTGGCCATAATTCCAAAAGATATGTTTGGAGCAAAAACAACACTGCACATCACCAAAAGAACACCATACCCACAGTGAAGCATGGTGGTGGCAGCATCATGCTTTGGGGCTGTTTTTCTTCAGCTGGAACTGGGGCATTAGTTAAGATAGAGGGAATTATGAACACTTCCAAATACCAGTCAATATTGGCACAAAACCTTCAGGCTTCTGCTAGAAAGCTGAACATGAAGAGGAACTTCATCTTTCAGCATGACAATGACCCAAAGCAAACATCCAAATCAACAAAGGAATGGCTTCACCAGAAGAAGATTAAAGTTTTGGAATGGCCCAGCCAGAGCCCAGGCCTGAATCTGATTGAAAATCTGTGGGGTGATCTGAAGAGGGCTGTGCACAGGAGATGCCCTCGCAATCTGACAGATTTGGAGTGTTTTTGCAAAGAAGAGTATGCAAATCTTACCAAGTCAAAATGTGCCATGCTGATAGACTCATACTCAAAAAGACTGAGTGCTGTAATAAAATCAAAAGGTGCTTCAGCAAAGTATTAGTTTAAGGGTGTGCAGACTTATGCAACCATATTATTTTATTTTTTAATCTTTTCTTCCCTCTACCTAAAAGATTTCAGTTTGTTTTTCAATTGAGTTGTACAGTTTATAGGTCACATTAAAGGTGGAAAAAGCGCAGAAGGTGCTCCTTGCCAGCAACTGCGGACCTCACAAAATTTACGGAGTTACGAAAGCAAAATAGTATGAGCAAAAGTTGTGAGCATGCAGGCTGTTGCTAACGCTATATTACTTCACAATATATATATATATATATATATATATATATATATATATATATATATATAGTAAATAAATAGTACATCTGTATTCACATTTGAATGTCTAAAACGAGTTAAAACACCTGTTTCCAGCTCAGAATTCCAAGAAAAACAGTTATTACACTGCATTCTGGGAAGCTGAGCAGGGACATGCAAATGTGCCCACAAATGCAAATTTACATATATGTGTGTATGTGTATTACAATTCACAGTAGGCATAGTATGTTTGCATAATTAACAGCACTATAGCATGTGTTAAAGTAAAAATTAGAAGCAAAAGGAATATTTTAAATATTCAGTTTTCTCGAAATCCAATGGTCATGTTAAAAGTAATTAGATAGAACTATATGGTTATTTATTTATCCATAATTTTTTTTATGTTTTTGGGCTTTTAATGACATATTTAACACATTGTACAGAAGTCTGAATGGGATCCTGTTGCCAAATTTAAGGAGAACCTCTCCATAACTGTAGGATTTAATTTTCCTTTCTGAGCTGGTTATGTCAGCTACATTGTAAGGAGGGTGTGTCCTTATAAGCTAATGCAATTGCTATTGAAAGTATTGGCAGTTCCTGTTGAAAGTACTGGCAGTTTTAGCAACCAAAATCCAATTATGAATATAGAAGTTTGACGACCGCTTATATTATTACTTTCTCTTTTTTGCCATTGCTCTAACAATTAAAATGTTTTATTTATTATGTAATAAATAATACATTGTAACTTAAAACTCCACGTAATACATTTTGTACACTACAAGTAACTGTAAATATATATGATGCAAGAAATGCCCATGTATTTAATTAAAAACATAAACTGTCCTCTGGAGAAGTTTAAACTCTTTACAATCCTTATGCAAGAAACTTTTAAAATACTTTGGCTTTGCTATGACATGGCTGTCTGAAGAATGACAGTAACACATTGCAGGCTGTTTCCTTCTCTATTTAGAGTTTATGAAGTCAAATCTCAACTATTTGGCAGGCATAAAGACCCGAACTATTGCCAATCCATGCCAACTAATTAAATTGTCTTCTTTGTGTAAAGTACTTTTTTGGAAATGTTTTTCTAAAGTGCTCCTTTCACAGAATAATATAGACAGTTTAGTTTGCAAAGTTTTTACTCTAGTAAATGTTACAAATAAATGCTGAAAGGAAGCACATATAATAAATATAATTTGTATATTTATATTCCAAGCTATAGATGGCCAGAAAAGATGGTTAAATAATATGTCATCTTAATTCCTTAGAAATATTTAAACATTATTACTGTAACAAATCATATTTTAGTGTTTGGAATAGCAACAATTTGCAATTTTTTTTTACCTGTAATTCAGTTTTAAATGTATGTATTTATTTATTTATTTAGCTTTTGTACTGATTATTTTTGTGTGTAACTAGAGCACAACATATAGTAGCTCCAAATACATTTTATAGGAAGGTGTTTACTTGAAGCCATCATGGTATTGTTCAGCTACATCAAGGGTCTTCAACCTTTTAATACCTACCGTCCACTTGTGATGGTAAAATGTCCTTACCGCCTACTGGTGCCACAGTAACTCATTTCTGTTTTTTAATAAATTATGCATAGTGCCTGCAACCTTGTCAGTGTTCTATAGCAGGGGTCGTCAACCTTGTAGTACCTACCGCCCACTTTTGATGGTAAAATGTCCTTACCGCCCAACAATGCTGTATGTAGTACCTTCATCTTAATCCCATTTCTGGTTACATAAATCATATGACCCTAGCTATGTATCACCCTGTACTTACTAGATAGTGATCCGGTCCTTTTGTGGCAAACAGCATTGCCAGCCTTTATTGCCGTCATTTTTGACGGGCAAGTCGCTAGTATTTATATAATTCTGCATGCTGTAGGCCATTAAAGAGCCAATGTAGATCAATAAAAAAGGCAATGGTTTGTCAGGCATGTACCAAACTAATAACTAATACCTGTATAAGCTACGGATATAAAAACATTTTTGTTTCGGGAAAATATAATTTTTTAAGACTGATTATGAATATAGGATTCTATTTTTTGTTTTTTGTAACATCACTTCCTCATAGCTGGATCATGAGGGTGGGTTTAGCATGTTTTAGTCGCATTTATTTGTATGTTAATGGCTGTATAATGGTAATATAATTAAAAAATATGATGCTGAATAAAGCAAAATTGTATTTTCAGGGAATGGCGCAGTAACACACCTTAACACGCCATTAAAAACCTTCATGAGCTTTGTACAACTAGCTATTACAGTGGAAAACAAGCTAGCTGTATAAAGTTAATAGCGTTAATAGCACAATGACCTGAGATGCTGGATTGCAGATTACCTTGTGTAACTGCTCAAGTACATTCATTAGTAAATTCCCCCACAGTTACCTAACAACTTTGTTCTATCCTTCGCCACCTCTCCCTCCACTGATACACCCCTCACATTTTTGTAAATATTTTATTATATCTTTTCATGTGACAACACTGAATAAATGACAGTCTGCTACAATGTAAAGTAGTAAGTGTATAGTCTGTTGAACAGTGTAAATTTACTATCCCTTTAAAATAACCTAACACACAGCCATTAATGTCTAAACCGCTGGCAACAAAAGTGAGTACACCCCTAAGTGGAAATGTCCAAATTGGGCCCAATTAGCCATTTTCCCTCCACGGTGTCATGTGACTTGATTGTGTTACAAGGTCTCAGGTCTGAATGGGGAGCAGGTGTGTTAAATTTGGTGTTATCGCTCTTACGCTCTCTCATACTGGTCACTGGAAGTTCAAAATGGAGCCTCATGGCAAATAATTATCTGAGGATCTGAAAAAAAAAAATTGTTGCTCTACATAAAGATGGTATAGGCTATAAAAATATTGCCAAGACATTGAAACAGCTGCAGTCTTTAAAATACAGTCTTTTAAAAGGGTATTCTTGGTAATTGTCAAAGTGTTTTTAGCAAGAAATGTATTATCCATTATATGCAGTTATGCAGTGGAAGCTTGGAAAAATGGCAGCCAAACACGATAGTGCTTTCATTATGACTAGCATAGATCTCATTACTTTGATAGGACACACCCTGCTAAGTTGAAAGATGTAAGTCATAAAAGGAAGTAACAAATAATTGCATAGTAAAAGTTGAAAATTGTAATGTAAACTTCTACACATTATCAAGTTTAGAAGACCCATATGGTAAAAGTGGTAATTTAAATGAATAGTGTAAACTCAAGTGTTCTATATATATCCATGGTTAGATGGGGACATATGTTACACATCTTTGCAAACAGAACAGTTCATCGACAATCTGCCTCTGAATAAAGTTGTTCAACCAAATCAGAAGATAATGTTGTCAAGGAGCGTGATATCTAGATTGTCAGTAAAATAACTGATGGACATGGTCATGGTTTATTCTATAATTTAGGCATACTTTATAGAGAAATTAACATGTTTCGATTGATGCAGCTCACCATCCAATGAAGGTGATGATCCATGTAGTTGACACAACAGCACCATTATCATCTATGCCAAGTGAGGCACTGTGCTGAAAGTAAAGCAGAGCAGTGAATAAATGAAGAATGCAAGTGCTCTATTATCCACATTAAAATATGATAGTGTCGGTTAGCTTTCCAACTAGACACTTTTACCAAGAGTTTAACCAATACTTTAGTTCTTTAACCACCTGTTGCACAATATTTTGGAAAATAATTAATGCACATAGCGGGTTCCCTTTTCAACATAAAAAAAACAGATTGTGTTTTTTTCAGAGCATGAAAAATTAACTTGCATTGTAAAAGCCATTTAATTCTAAAGCAAATAATGCCTTAGATAATCAGCCTTTTTTCTACAGTATTCTCATGCAAATGAGTGGCTCACAAATACTAATTAGTTTATTTGCTGTGCTAATTAGGATTACAGTCTGCTTGTTTTTTTCTGTGGTGGCAAAACAATGCCCCCCTAAGGTTATGATAAAGCTGCATTCCTGCGCCACCCTTGTCAAGCACTCTAGACCCCAAACTAGCATACTGAGCCACAGTTTGTATAAAGAGGCCAGACAATCAATGCTGAATATCTCTGAAATTATTTACTATATGGGGAAAGAAGAGAGAAAAATGGATAGTACAATGTATAAAAAGCTTTAATTTTCTTCGTAAGATGAAACCAACATTCTATGTGAATATAGATGGAACCATTTTTTTTAGCACCTGCAATTTTGAGTGAACATGCTAAATAATTGTAATTGTCAAAGTGTTAAATAACTGGGCTTAAAAGTTGATGATGCAGCGTTTATTCATAGTTATCAGTCGAAGATGGGATTGGGGAGAAGAGAATATGCAGAAGTTCAGGGTCTTTGTTTGATATCTGAAAAGATTGAAATTGAAACTGCATCCCATCCCACATCAGTGGGCCAGAAGAATGATGGTGAATGATGTTGCATCAAAATATGCAACTATTGCTTTCCAGAAATGTAAATATCCTCACACACACACACACAGTGCATCATGGACCTTCTAGTGTTTTTATGCAGAGGCATAAAAATGTTTCTTTTTTTTTTTCTAAATAAAAACTAACTGTATTACTTTTTCCTCCTTAATTGTACTCTTAGACCAAGTTATTCAAATATTTACTCTGCATCTACTTAAAATACCAGTAAAAGTAAAAGTTCTAAATATGGTCTGATTTAATAGGATAGGTAGTAGCAAGTACTTTATAACTGAATGGCATAAAAACACATTTTTTTAACAGTGCACTTACACTGAAGATTGCAATAATTACATGTTAATAAGCTTTTCTGATCCCCCCTACTAAGCACAGTCTTATACCACTTCCTCATGGAGATATTTACCAGCAATTGCTGATTAACCACTGGGTCTTCAATGGAAAGCCATTTGAAAAGTCCAGGCATGCTCAGACCCCAGTGAGTATCTACACTAATTAGATAAATAATTCCCTTAATTATTTAAATATTGAATGACTTATTTACTTAATATTGTATCTATAAATGTTGTTATTCTCATGGCTTAAGTAGCTGCTAATTTTGCTAGTTTCTTGCAGACTTTGCTTTGGAAAATGTATTATTGAAAATTTGCAACTTCAGTGTGCCTTAAAAAACTACTTTTCAGACATCCTACAGAATGATATTCTCATCTTTAAAACAAGAACTGGACTGCAGTAAGGCTTTAACAGCTGGTGCTAAATTATCCTAAATAGGGACTCTTGATTGGGGGTATGTGCATGTTTTATTGTAATTTCACTGTACAGGAAATGTGTCATTCAAGAAAGAAGAGTAGTGGAGTAGACATGTTTTAAAGCAGTAATCTTTGATCTCTAAGGTTCATTTATTAATAAGGGCTTGTCTTCTGCTGGATCCTGAGATATGGGATCTACTGGCTGATCCAGTCATCTGGTATAAGAAGTAATCTGTGTGACAGCTCACAGAAAACAACACTCAAACATTCAACCCACTGTAAGTGCTCGTTATGGTGTGAAAGAGCACATGATTGTATGTTGAAATTACCTTTTTTTTTATTACACTAATAACAGCTAAAATATCTAAAGTTTTAACTCTGTTTAAATTACAAAATATATCCTGCCTACTGGCTGTTGCATTAGTAAAAACAGATAGCCAAGTCGCATGGTGAAGACAATGAATAATAGCAGTGTTTTCCTGCATTCAGGACTCACAATTAACTGGTCAGTGCAGTCCTGAATGCAGTTTTTCCCTACACTCAGGACTGTACTGACCAGTTAACTGATAACTGAACTATTTAGGTGATTCCGTTCTCTGCACAGATGGATTTGTTAAGGGTTAACCTTCTGTTTTGTTTTGTTCACTACATGGAGCTGTAGCTGCGGGTCTGGCTGTGGGCTGTCTGCAATCCATGTAAACACCCCCGATTTTATTTGATTTGATTTCTTAGTGAAAAATACACATATTTCAAAAATTCAAAAAGTATTTCAACATGCTTTTAGAATAGATTTAGTGTGATGTGGTCCAAATTGTGCTGAATTAAGAGTCCCTTTAAAATTCTATAGCCACCAGAAACATAGTATAATTGTCCATCACTAATATCAAGGACACTAACAGATGATCTCTAAGAACATGTACTATTACTAAAACATATATTAGCCTTTATTTCTTTGATCTTAATGATCTCACAAATTTGCTGGCAATTTTTTAAACTATTTCTACAAGTTTTTAAAAGGACATAGAACACAACTGTTTCTATGCATTCAAAAGAGCATGTTTTAAACATCACAAAAGTTATTTTCTGCATGAAAAAATATTAAGCAAAACCATCTTTGAAACTAACAGAAAATGCAGAGAGCATACTTTAGACTGTCGATCTCATTGGCTGACAGAGGACAAGCTCAAAGAGCAGTTAAAATCTGCATCAGTTTCTGTGCTTGAAGTTAAAAAAAGAAAACACACTGTAACACATTATCAAATTACTGAGTTTGTATGCAACAAAGAAAAAAAATCTTCCCATTTTCGTTTAAGATATTTGCTTGTATCTGTATTTTTTCCACACCCTTTCTGCAGTTTTTAATTACATTCACGTAGCTCACTCCAATTATTAAAGCATAAATTCCTTTTTTACAAGAAAGTGATATCTAAACAAAATTGAGATAATCACACAAGTAACATTGTTTTCTCTCTTTTATCATGCCCTCCATTGAATGTCTCTAGGACATCATGTTACAGTAATTAAAAATGGTTTTGTCATTGCTTGAAGAATGGGATGTTTGCATTTTTTATGGAAAAAAGACAGGAGTATGACATTTACAAATATACTGTATAAAGCAAAAATAAATATATAAAAAACTCTTAATATTTCAACCATTGCTAATAAAAATAAACTATTAATTTTAGTAGTCTCCACATGGCAAAGAAACCAACTACAACATTTTCCAAGGTGGAATTAGTTGCCATCACTTCCCAAAGACATTTCTTGAAGTACTGCAGAACTTGCAATCATAAATATTTGCTGTATTAATAAAATAAGTAGAAAATCTATACAAAAGATACATCCTTGAAATGAGTCTATTTTTAAGAAGCTATAAATTTTCATTTGTGTATTTATACAATCTGCCACCACTTACCTGCAACCACTGATTTCTGAGATTGAGAGGGTCCCGCTTCAAGACTGTTATCAGTAGAGAATTTACATTATGGCCTCTAGAGCTTATGTTAATAGTACACATGGGAGAAGAAGAATTGCTTATCTTGATATGTTATTTATATATACGTGATATATAAATATATACGTGAGGTTTGAAAATCAAATTTGCACATCATACAGAAATGCTGAAACCTAAAGTCTCCTTCTTTGGTCGGTTGAAATTTTGGGAGGTATCATAATTTAAAGCGCCATAGTGTAAACAAATTATTATATATTTTTATGTTTTTAATATTTTTATTAAATATACTACACTTCATTCATATTTTTCAACTGTATATGACTTATTTCACCTGTGTTGTCCTTTGAGGTGGAGACTAGACATATATATAATTAAAGACTGAAAGACTACATTCTCAATGATGGCTTAGTAGTGTGCTGTAGATTTGAGACTGTGGAAGCTCTCCATTGAGAATTATTCTTTTAAGCGTTCTTAATGATTGGTATTGGAAGGTTGCTTCTATGGTTAAGGGAATTCTTTGTAAGGCTTTCTTCTTCAGAAAGCACTGGTGTGTGGATGCAGAACTTTGATGATACCTTTGAGTTATTTCAGATATAGTTTGTATGCTATGACCAAAAGTATTCACTCAGATTTTTTTTAGGTTTCTATTGAAGTGGTCTTTCTTGTGTGCCTTGTTTAGCTTGTTCTATTTCTTTGTCTCTTCTGCGGACAGAGTGTCCTTGTCCTATAAAAGCTTTACAGAACGCTTTGAGGTGTTTATCCCTTGTGTAGGTATTGAAGTAGATTCTAGAGTATTTGAGGTTTTATGGCGATAGCCAACCATTTTTGTTCATTACATCTAAGATTGAAGCTGTTTTTGTTTCTGTAGATTTTAGTTGATTACCTTTATCATGGATTTTCATGTCTTTGTACATGCATACGTTAGTCTATTTTTTATATTTTCATTATTGTTGTATTTTGATATTTACAAAAGTTGACTAATGAAGTTATTTGACATTTAAGAGAAACAATGCCTGTTCCCCAGTAATCGGGAGTCTTTCCTTTTTCAGTACAGTGAAAATAACCCAAGCTCAACCATATAAAGTCACAGCACACATTTACAGACTTTGTGATTCATTAACTTTTTATCTGAAAGTTTGCCAAATAAAAAATTCCATCTCCTTTTGGTTTATTTAAAAAAACAAAACACTTATTTATTTTTAAAGATCTAATCAAATCCACTATTTCTATAAGGAAAGAAAATACTGTTGTTGTATTACTGTATATCGCATGAAGAAAAGTCCAATATTTAGAAAGATTTATATTTTTTAGATTTGTACAACAGGACAGATGTATGCATTTTATAGCTAATAAGATTTGTGCAGTGTAAGCTCTTCTGTGCAAAAAATGTGGGTGCTTTATCAATAAAGAGTACATATAATATAATGCCAGTTATAAAAATAGTGTCCAAGAAGCAAAGTTAAAACTATATTGTCTATTTTTCTTAAATCATGAGGAAATTCATACAATTAAATCTTCAATATCAGGTAAACAGATACACTTCTATGTAACAGTGACTCACTTTTCTGTTTGAATTCTGGGCAGTGAATGCTAAAATAAGAGGATTTTAAATAATATGCCTTAATCAAAATGCTATTTGAATTTTGGCTAGATCAAAGAAATAAACAGAATCCCCTAACAAATGCTGCACTTCCTTCCACTTGATAATCAGTGGCTGGGTTTTCAAAGGGATATGAACGTTTTGTCCCTATGGGGCTTGTTAGAGCCCAGTATGATACCAGTGATCCACTGATAACACAGTTAGATGCTGTAGAAAAGACCGGGAGCATTGTTATAGCCATTGTACCCCAGCTGTGGCACAAGGATCATTGTGAGACTTTCTACACAACTAATGACATCATTTGGCAATGTAATTACAAAGCTTCATCATCCACAACATGTTTTAAACCGAGTCAATATGGAATTTTATGTTTCATGTTTTAAATTTGCCTCAGATTTCTACTATTTTTGCTAATGAGTTTTCGGCTGTTAAATATCAAATAATAAAAATGTAAAACATCCTTTAAATTGTAGCTCAACAGCAGAGGGTTTATCAGAGGGAAGTAACTACGTTTAGACAAGATAGCCACATTTAAGTGTTATTATGCCTTTGCATGCAGAGCAGTAATTCAGTAATTCAAAACTTAGATTGAAATTAATACCACTGATGCATTATTGCAAGGTTTATCATAAAATTGATTGCTGGTTGAGATGTAAAATATTCCATTGTAGTCATTATCATAAAATAAATGTTTTACACAGTCATTGACAAAAGTTAATAAATATTCATACACACCGGGGGGACATTACTATAGAATTGCAAATGGACCATGATGACCATGATGACCTATGATCCAGCAAAGCAGGTCATCATGAGATTTACTAAAACCCTAATATACTGTCCAACATGGCACATCCCATCCACCTTTGATTTGAGCTTATTTTGTAGGCTTTAGGGGCATGACATAAAACACATGACTTTCTTTAAATCAACAAATTTACCAAGGGAAATTTGGAATCTAAATAGGCTTTGATGCTGCTATCTTATCCTGGAAACCCTTAAATGTATGAAACCCAAAGCACAAATAAATGAATACAAAGTTCCAGCACTTATTTTAATTTTACTAATGCTTTACGGTGCAATAATACATAATAATAACCCATCCCTACCATGATGAAGGCAGGAAAATAATTTAAAGATAAGGAAATAAAAGCAATAAAAAAGGGACTCTTGGGACCCCCAGCATCCAGCCACACACTGTATTAGCAAGCAGGCGTCTCAGAAGTAATATAAAACCCTTCACTGCCATTATCAGCATTTAAAGTATCAGTGCATAGAATGGTTTAAGACTCCTTCACCAACAGACCCATTTACCATGAATGGGCATATATGTAAATAAAAAACAGAGGTTTCCTAGATCACCTTAGTAACTCTAGAGGGGCCTTTAGGCTTCATTGCCCCACACATTGATGAATTGCGGCGGAGAGGCAAACTAAGATCCCTATTAAATTCGCCAAATCGCAGTTCCAGAAGCCCGTAAAGGAGCCCGCAAAAGTTACGGCTATTAATTTGGCCTCTTTTAGCTACCAAATGATCTGAAAAACCCTATGTGCTGTCAAAATCTGAACTCCGACCCAGCTAAACCTTGTAAATGTTAGAATGGCATTTGCATTATTTCTGGAATGTGGGTCCGATCTCAACTCTGATTTCAAAACTGTAAGTGATTGAAATGTAACCTCCTTGTTTTAATGAAGTAATGATGACGGTCTCATTTACTATTGGCGCCATCTAAACCCATAACCACGGGTTTGACTAATTTATCATGTTCACCCCCAGAAATGCTACATGCCGAAGAATGGTTCACGGATTTGGCCATGTCCTTGCAGGCTTTTCTAATGTAATCACTCTGTAACTCCAGCAAAAAAAAAAGCCCTAAGAGCCCCATTAAATTGCTACGATTTTAGAAATCGTAGCCTGTAAAGGAGCCCGCAAGAATTACGGCTATTAAATTGGCCTCTTTCACCTACCCACAAATGATCTGGGGGTTACAGGCGGAAAAACCCTACGGGCCGTCAAAATCTGGACTCCGTTCCAGCTGAACCTTTGATCTGTCAAGACGTAAATGTCACTATCGCAAAACACTATTAAATTGCTACGAATCCCCAAGGACGCACTGGCGTTCAACCCCGTAAACAGCAAATTGAGTCAAAAATCCTTTGCATGCAGGGTTTGACTAATTGATCATGTTCACAACCACAAATGGTACGTGCGGAAGCATGGTTTACGGATTTGGATGTGGGCCACGTATTTTGAGGGCTTGGCTAAATTAATCTCTATGTTACGCCTCCAACTTTTAAGCCAGTAGGCTTTGCGGCGGTACCACGGCTGCTGCAGACTTCGAATTCCCATGGGGTAGTGTGATGTATATTCCATTTTCTGATGAGCTTATTTATTAGTCAATTGGATCAGTATATTCTATTCTGATTCCACCTAATACATTAGGGAGAGGGGGGAGGATGGAACAACCCCCCCCCCCTCGCATTTATTAAGGGGGTCTACAAGACACCTGTTATAGGATTGGCAGAGGGTTCTTAAAACCCTAAGTACACTGGCCCTTTACTGCAGGTGATCATAGTGGTGAAGTGGTGACTCTGTTTGGTACTCCCACACCCTAATACAGGGAGTAGATGATCCTGGAGGTTGGTCCAAGGGTCCCTCTTATTATTGATTTTATTTTTTTAACATTCAACCCTTTCTTTGCCACAATAAACATTTATATTTAATACATAACCTTAGATTTTTTTTAATCTAATATATGTTTTAGTGATTTATTTTTATTTTACACCAGCAGGGCCTAGAGTAGGGGAATGTAGGAGTGTTTGTATAATGGTAACCTACCATTATACTGTGCCTCTTTGCGGGTCTTATTTTAATATATTTTATTTAGGAAATAATACAAAGCCTTAAGATGTGCTGAGCAGGCAACACATTGTGAACAGTCTTAGTAAATTTCCTCCACTATATTAGAATGCTGACTGCCCTGTCTTCAATTCTCTTCATTGTATCTACACATTGATAGTGTCCATCTGTACTCTTTGTATGTACTTTAGATTCATTGCCGTACCAAAAAAAAACATGGATTGGTAGTGGAAATCTAACAGAATAACCATTGGTGCTAACAATTTGATCAAGCTTTGTTTGAGTTTAAAGTCTCTTATGGACTGGTCCAGGTCCTCCCCTTTTGGGTGATTGAATTTGTTCCAAAATCCCCAAAAATATGTGTTCATAATTATGTTTCATTACATCATGGTTCTTCTGAATGTTAACTGGCAGCTCTTTGTGGGCCTATTCCATGTTCCCGCTAAGGTTCTTAGGTTGCAGCGGAAACTCTGTATATCTTGTGATCTTCCTAAGGTTTCCATGTTAGTAAATGTCAGTAAGAATAAAACCCTTAGTTTGTTACACATTAGATGTTATCACAAAAAGCAAAGCAGGAAAGATGTTTTTGAATCAGAAATACAAAATACTTCTTTCACTGACTATGGTCAGCATATGTTGGGGTGCAAGCAGTTCAGCCAGACCGCCACAGCGTCTTTCATCCTTATACTTCTGTGTGTTATAGAGTCACAATGGGTGCTACGAAGAGCATGTAAGGAGGAGGAGAACAATAGTTTTCAAATTCCACCAGCTGATAGAAGTTATATTTTGGTTGTTTAAATGGTCCCAACAGTTTAGTTTGTAAAAAACAAATAAAGTGTTATTGTGTTGCTGTGGCAAACAGCTTTTCAATAAGAGCTGTTTTCCAATCATTTGAAAAGAATGCATCTGTCATTTATGACATTAGCACATTTTCTTTTAAAATAAAAATTGCAAAAATGAGTGTAAATACCCTTTTGCAAAAACGTCAAATCAGACATAATCTCACACCTAAAACACAGCATTATACTGCAGTGACAACATATGTCAGATATCATCTTGGCACATTGCAATAATAAAAACATGATGAGGAAGCAGGCAAGTTTGCCAAACATTTGCAGATTACACAGACACCATATGTTTAATTAGAGCATGATACTTCACAGACCAAAACACTTTAAGCAGAGATATTAGACTATCGACCTTTTTGTCTATTGAAGAAAAAGTAAAGAAAGGGTTTATGAAAGTTTGTAGTATGAACACAGGTGGCTCAATTAATATTTTTTCCATGTGTTGCTTTAGCTTTTGCTTTTGCTTATAAAAATAGTGTTTTATTTGTTGTGACAAAGTGCCCTTCGCCACTTTGTCTTGGAGAGGACTGCTTGCCAGCCTCCTACCCTGCGACTATGGCCCTGGTACATATTGCCCTTCAAACACAGTATTCGGCCATACCACAGTGTATGTCACTCATTCTGGCCCTTTACATACAGGGGGATCATTCGGTACTTGCCCTGTGTGAACCATGATACCACAGATAGCTATGCCATGGAGCCCATTCATATAATGAAAGACTATGGGAAAGACTTTAGCTACATGGTAATTGAACTGTGTGAAGATGATCTGAGCGCTATTCGGTAGTTTTGTGCGCTCAGACCCAAGCTGTAACGGAACCCATCACTGTTTTACCCTGTTTAATGATTATTTAATTCTTGGTTAAAATATGATCACATTGCTGTACTGTAGATATGTTGTTTTATGTTCTACAGAATATATTGGCTCAGAATATCACAGCTACTAGGCTAATAGATAATCCTGTTACAGATAAGAAAGTCGATTGTAAACTGTTTTCATTCTCAGATAAGAACAAAGAAGGCTGATTTAATCATTGTCTGATTATATCAAGTTGCCTCAGGGAGGGGTGACCACACCTATTGTCCTATATGTGTATTGTGTGGGGGATATGTGAAATGTCTGTGTGTTATGTGAAAAACATACTTTTACTAACTTTTGAACCCCTGGTCTGATTCATGCCATTTTTTAATATGGTGTTCCCCTGGGTGAGAGATATTGAACGGTGCTGGACTTAAAGGTGTACCCCTGTTTTTGGGGTACATCCAGAATGTGGTTAAAATTGTGTCTGTTTTAATTGTGTTACCTGTTATCTGAGGGGAGGAGACATGGGGGTTGAACCATGTATCTAATTGGCTGTGATAATTATGTGGGTATAGCCCTTCAGAGGGCACCATTGCATAAAATGAGATCCCCTGTCATTAAAGGCTAGTTCTACTTGACCCTTCAAAACGTAGTCTCATCTCGTTATTGGAGGGGATCGCTATATATTACTGGGGATTGCTATGCTTTTGCATACTCCCTTGAGCTGTAACTACTGAACGCTTGTTCCTGATGTACTCTCCTTGGAGGAGAGGTCTTCCCCACACGGTCCTGGATGCTGGAGATTCATACAGGGTGGAAGGAAGACGGCGCGGCTCCAGCTAAACTACGGCGGTTGTGGAGTCTGTGGTGGTTGTGGTGTCCGGTGCGGTGCTTATAGGCCTCGGCGCAAACTAGGACGCGTCTCTCAACGGAGGTACCCGGTCGGGGTGCCAGGAGATCCGTTACATTGGTGGCAGTGGTGGGATGGCGTCCTAGTAAGAGGAAAAGCAGCACGGAGACACCGGTAACGTTTGGAGTTACAAATTGAGGGCAACGCTAGTATCTGTACAGCGCCCCTGGCTACAGCAGGATGGAACCGGCTAGTTTTCGGACAGCGTTCCATGATGAAGATGAGGAGGAGGCCGCGGACTACAGGGATGCAGACAGAAAGGAACTCTGGTATGATGCTCTGGAAGATGCCCAATGGCGGCGAGGTGAGAGTCTCCCCAGTGATGAGCAGCGGCTACAGAAGCGTGTGGCGATGCAGATGTATCTATTGGGTGAGCAGCCCCTGGATGAGTGGGTGACAAGACTAGAGACCCTGGTACGGCGAGAGATCTGGCTAGACAACGCATACCAGGCCCTCTGGTGGCATACCGTTCGACTTACCCCCTGGACGGCTGAACACGACTTACCGGAGGGAGATGATTATGATGGCCCGGGTTTATTATGGGATGCCTTGGAGGACGACATTGATCTTGGCAGCACGGAGGAGTCTAGGTTTTGGGACATCTACGACTACCGGATGGGCATGTATGTCTGGGATGACGAAGGCGAGGTGAGCAAAGACATGACCCACCTGGTAACAAGAGAGTGGGAGCTGGAGCAGGACTACCAACACCTGCTCAGCTTCGTGCAGCCCCAACCTACTCGACAAGCAGAACCAGACTTCATTGACTGGTCCTGGGATGACCTCCAGATGGCAGGTAGAGATGGGACTGAGGTCTCTCTACCGGCCCTACAGGGGCAGAAGGTGTCATCCTTCCCCCCCAGCGGCAGTGTGAACCCCAGGGGGCAGAAGGTGTCGTCCTTCCCCCCCAGCGGCAGTGTGAACCCCAGGGGGCAGAAGGTGTCGTCCTTCCCCCCCAGCGGCAGTGTGAACCCCAGGGGGCAGAAGGTGTCGTCCTTCCCCCCCAGCGACAGTTTACCCTAACCAAGGGAGACACCAATCTCCCAGACGGCGCAGATGGGACCGTGGTCTCTGCGCCCACAGCCTGTCCAGATCCCCAACTACCCTCACTGGGACAACCGGAGGAGGGGGTAAGTACAAATTCCCCTCCCCAGCTAACTCCCAGGGTTAACAGAGGAAATGTTAACCCCCACTGACCCCCACCTTTCCCTGGCTACTGAGCCGGAATATGTCCCAAGTACCCCAGCAGAAGAGCTGACAGCGGGGCAAAGTGCAGTTGGCCTCTGCCCTCCCTTTGTCCCTTGTACAGAGCAGGATGTCCTGCAGGTTATACTAGCAGAAGAGCTGGCATCAGGGCAGAGTGCTGCTGGCCTCTGCCCCTCAAGTCCCCTCAGTGTGTTGCCCCATCACCACAGCGAAATATCCAGGTGCCGTAACTGTTTGTTGTGGGTGGGCTGCTCTTGCACTTTGTTGTTGTGGGGGGGCTGCTCTAGCACTGGTTTATTGTGGGTTGGTGGATCGTCTAACGGAGGCACTGACAGGCAGAAGGTCAGGTGCCTGGTTAGACTTCCCCCCAAAGGGGAGATGTGTGACGAAGTGCCCTTCGCCACTTTGTCTTGGAGAGGACTGTTTGCCAGCCTCCTACCCTGCGACTATGGCCCTGGTACATATTGCCCTTCAAACACAGTATTCGGCCATACCACAGTGTATGTCACTAATTCTGGCCCTTTACATACAGGGGGATCATTCGGTACTTGCCCTGTGTGAACCATGATACCACAGATAGCTATGCCATGGAGCCCATTCATATAATGAAAGACTATGGGAAAGACTTTAGCTACATGGCAATTGAACTGTGTGAAGATGATCTGAGCGCTATTCGGTAGTTTTGTGTGCTCAGACCCAAGCTGTAACGGAACCCATCACTGTTTTACCCTGTTTAATGATTATTTAATTCTTGGTTAAAATATGATCACATTGCTGTACTGTAGATATGTTGTTTTATGTTCTACAGAATATATTGGCTCAGAATATCACAGCTACTAGGCTAATAGATAATCCTGTTACAGATAAGAAAGTCGATTGTATAAACTGTTTTCATTCTCAGATAAGAACAAAGAAGGCTGATTTAATCATTGTCTGATTATATCAAGTTGCCTCAGGGAGGGGTGACCACACCTATTGTCCTATATGTGTATTGTGTGGGGGATATGTGAAATGTCTGTGTGTTATGTGAAAAACATACTTTTACTAACTTTTGAACCCCTGGTCTGATTCATGCCATTTTTTAATATGGTGTTTCCCTGGGTGAGAGATATTGAACGGTGCTGGACTTAAAGGTGTATCCCCTGTTTTTTGGGGTACATCCAGAATGTGGTTAAAATTGTGTCTGTTTTAATTGTGTTACCTGTTATCTGAGGGGAGGAGACGTGGGGGTTGAACCATGTATCTAATTGGCTGTGATAATTATGTGGGTGCAGCCCTTCAGAGGGCACCATTGCATAAAATGAGATCCCCTGTCATTAAAGGCTAGTTCTACTTGACCCTTCAAAACGTAGTCTCATCTCGTTATTGGAGGGGATCGCTATATATTACTGGGGATTGCTATGCTTTTGCATACTCCCTTGAGCTGTAACTACTGAACGCTTGTTCCTGATGTACTCTCCTTGGAGGAGAGGTCTTCCCCACTCGGTCCTGGATGCTGGAGATTCATACAGGGTGGAAGGAAGACGGCGCAGCTCCAGCTAAACTACGGCGGTTGTGGAGTCTGTGGTGGTTGTGGTGTCTGGTGCGGTGCTTGTAGGCCTCGGCGCAAACTAGGACGCGTCTCTCAACGGAGGAACCCGGTCGGGGTGCCAGGAGATCCGCTACATTTGTGTTGTTTGTTTTTATTGTTTATATTGCAAAATATATATGTACATGATATTTTTATAGTTTATTTTAGATTGTAATTGAGTTCTTAGTTTATATTGCATACGTAATGTACTTGCTGTATGGTTATATTTTAATGAAAACTAATAAATAATATGTTAAAAATGGTTGTATCATTAGCAGTATGCATTGTTTTTTTTGTTTTATTCACATATAAATTATAAATTATTTCTGTCTGACTGTGACACACGTTTTTGTGTATCTGTTTGCTTTTCTTTCCATCTGTTGAACTAAAACTAACTTTCTTAGACTTTTTATACATAATATACCCATTGTGCTCTTTTGTTTTCCATATATTTCAGCTGAGACAAGCACTACAATATTATGGCCCACATTCAGTTGTCCAAATCGCAATTACAGAAGTCTGTAATGGAGCCTGTAAATGTTACTGATATTTAATTGGCTACATTTTGCTATTCGCATTTCAATTGTGAGTTGCAGGCTCAAAATCTCTGCGATTGTCAAAGACGTAACTCCATCCTATCTCATCCTTTGATGTTTCAAGCCCATAAATGTTACTAGTGCTAAAGACACAAAATCAATATTTAATTACAACAATTCAACAAGCCTGCAATTGGCTTCAAACCCGTAAATGGCAAATGTATCAAAAAATTCTATGAATACTAGATAGGATTCGCAATTGGGTAAAACACCTGTTCGTAACACTGCAAAAGCAAATAAAAACACAATCCTGTACATAAAAATACTGGAAAAGCAATGTAAGACGTTAGAATTTATTGCACAACAGTCTCAAGCTCGCAAATCTGCAATAAAAGAATATTTATTTAACATTTTATTACCGTGTTTTATCCTTACCAGGAATTAAGGGGTTAATACATATCATGGAACCCGCATGGACTAGAACAGTTGATTTATTGATTGTTATTTATTTCTACATTGCTGGATTGTGAGTCTAACTAATTGATTCTAATGGATTGATTGTAACTAATCGATTGATTGTGACTCATTTACTATTTGTTCTCTCTAAATTGTAACTTACGGGCTTGCTTAATTGATCATGGGGGCCAATATGTTTAAAAATAATCACAATGTTAGCTACCCCTTGCTAATTAATGAAGTACACAGCATAGCAAATTAATACCCTGCATTCAGATTTCCAATATTTGAAACCCTACAAGTCTCTACCCTGTACCTCAAAATGGCTTCAGAGGCCTTGAAAAATCTCCAAGAACTCCAAAGGACCAAATACCTAAAAGTCATTACCTACACCCTAATAAACTCTTCCCAGAACCTTTTCAAGAATATCACAATGCTTTCCACAAAGTATAATCTATTGGAGTAATTGTCTCTGGGAAACCATTTCCATGCAAATATGATCCCCAGTGTTTCACTGAAATGGGAAACACTAACCTTCATACATACATAGATAATATTTGCTAACAAATACAATATTTCACACTACAAGTTACTTAGAAACAGGTAGTATAAAAACATAAAATTAAGAATATTGTCAAAGAGGTGAATGATAGGGAAACCTGTATTTACCTTTATTTTAGAATAGTCTTGTTGAGCTCCAAAGGGCATAGCCAGACTCATACTCAGGATGTGTCTGTAAGGTAAATAACAATAAGAAAATACAGTGTGATGCCTATCATTTAGCTAGACTATCCAATAGTAGGTTTCTTTACAAATAATGTCATTTATAAGCAATCTTCCATTGCAGTGTGGTTGTCAATACACAGCTTTCTATCAATTTAAATCACACATTATCATAATTTTGAACATGACTGAGTTAGTACATTCTTTCTATACTTTTTTATACTCATACAGTGAGACCTTCAATTTTCTGTAGGTTTTGCTTTTGTTCTACAACTGCCAGCTGCATTCTAATACATATTGCTTCAGACTTGATAAAGAGAGGTTAAACTTTGCGAAAGCTCGTCAATATAAATAAGGTGTTTGTCCAATACAAAAGGTATGATAATATCCTGCATAACTCATTATTAATAATATATATATATATATATATATATATATATATATATATATATACTAGCGACTTGCCCGTCAAAAATGACGGGGCAATAAAATTGTAAGGCAAATAATGCTGTTTGCCACAGACATTAATTTTTTTGTGGTCTGAGAACCTTCAGCCCTCATTGCGAGCCTCTTAATTGTTGTATTTTTTTGTTATCAGAGACGCTTTTGCTGTCATTGTAAGGTTGGCGCTGATCTGCTTTTTGCGCTTATTGCAGGGCTGTCCCCTGGTGTAGTTTGTGTGCTATGAGCAGCGTTGGCGCTTGTTGTGAGGCGCACAGTGAATGGCATTTGCGTTTATTGCGATAGTGTTTTTTTTTTGTGTATATGTATTTTTGTAAAAAAAATTGAGAGTGGTGGCTCAGGTATATTACATAAGGACCAAATATAAAGCGTATTGTGTGAAAAGAAAAATAGATCTTTTTTATCTTTTCACACAATACGCTTTAGTTTATCCTTAGGAGCACCCTAACTAATTCCCTATAATAGGACCTTTTTTCTCTTTTCTCTTTTTACACAATATGTATTTTTGTATGCTAATTAAATAAGTAATACATTAATAAATTAATATACTTTACCTATTTGTAAGTAATATATGCAGGAAGTATTGAACTGAAGAGCTGACAATCTGTTCCTGCAGCATACAATGTAGGTTTGCACTGTTGTGGAGCTGAGGTGTAAGTGTCAACAATGTGTGCATTCTGTAAGTTAGTGTTGTAAAATGGAGGCTAATGTGTATGTGGTACGCTAGTGTGTATGAATTAGCATCCTTGCTAAAAGTGTATCTTGTACCTTGTACGGCTTGGTGGTGTTTTGCGGCTTTAGGGGTCGTGTAGATTGTTTTCGATTTTTTCGGCGGCCATTTTTTCTCTTGCTTAGGGGATTTTCGTGTGTCTAAACTCAGACTTAAATTGAGGTGTAACTTCACTTGCAGAGGTCCTGGGTGCCCCCCTTGATGTGGGTAAGGTTTTTATGTTATTTGTGTGTGTGTGTTTATTGATTTTTTAATGTTTTTAGCTGCGCACGGTTCGGCTGTTATGTGGTATTTTTGCGGCTCGTATTTTTTTAGTGTAAGTCAGTAATTTTTTCTTTCTAAGTCCCGTGGCTCATATTTTTTTGTGTAAGTCCGTATTTAGTCATTGCATGTTAGATGTATTTTTTAAAAGTCCCGCTTCTGTGTGTGTCTGTAACCGCTTGTGAGGCGCCGTAGAGCCTCCATCTCCACAAATGCGGCCCCTCGCTTCGCGAGAGTCCGCATTTGCGGCCTGCAATAAGCCTTTGGCTCATTGCAGCCGACGTGGGAGCCTCCACCTTCGCAAATGCCGATCCTCGCTTTCAGGATATTCATGATTTTGTACAGGTATATAAGATAACGTTAGATCATAAGGCACATGAATGGGTACACCACACTCCCCTTTTCTTTGAAGTTTATTTGGACATGTTTTCCTTGATATTGCACTTGATATCATTGTTAAGATATTATGAAACACTTCTCACCACAGCTGATATATTGCTCCAGATATTGTTTTATAAAAATACTTGGGTGAATTTGCCAAAAATGTAACACTATTTCTTACGTTATTAAAGTATACACACACTTACTGGAGTCTCAAAACTGCCCCAATGTTACAATACACTACAATTATTTTTTATTAAAACATTCATTTATATTAATTACGGCAGGTTAGTAGTGAAAAAAAACAATTCAAGACTGTGCATTTACCTATATCTTAATACAAATGTTACCTATTCAGTTTGGCTAGAAATCATACCTTATGTCAGAGTGCAGCCAACAACTGCTGAATACATTGACTAATTTGATGTGGCTATTGTACTTTTTTGTGTAGTCAACAGCTGTCTGTAAGTAGTTACTACCAAGTAGAAAATGTATTCTTTCAATTGCCATTTAATACATATTTAGATTGAAATGAAAGTACTTTAATAAGTCACCAATGAGAAATCTGTTTTTGAAACTAAATTACTAAATTACATTATCTGCTATCCTTTCAGTGTTTGGGCCTAAAGTTTGGCAATTCCATTATTTGTGGCATAATTCACAAATAATTATTTTCTTAAGATTTATCAAATATTGACCCTATTTAATAAATCTTAACAATACATTTCAGAGTATGATAATCATGAAGAGCAATATATAAATTAATAAACAGTTAAAGGACTACTGTATTTCTATATTTAAAATAATCATCTTTGCAGAACTACTCTTCATAAATCAAGAAACTGTTATTCAATGCTTATAAGACCTCCTTTGTCTGTTTTGTCATGTCAAAGTTTATGACACTAGTAATGGACCTCATGTCAGGATCATCTGTGCTGCCTCATGGTGGCATCTTAGCTGATAAGGAGTGGCTTATTCTGTAGACCTCCTACTTCTGGAAACGAGAAAATATGTGTCAATGGGAGCAACATTTTATTTTGTTTACAAATACTTTTACTATATACATGTATGATTTTTAGTTCATCGATTATATATAATACTAATCAAAGCACTTGACAGATAGTAAGATTTTCTTAGACTGATCTGCAGAAAAAATATGTTTACCAACCTCTATATTAGGAGTGGAGAGTCTATTTAACTTGGTGGACCACTTACAGAAAAAAAATGTTGAGGGACACAAAAGCACATAACCTAATTAAAAGTTTGAAGTTAGATACTCTTAACTCTTTGCTTCACCTTTCATCTACTTTCAATTTAACTCCATTCTCTTTCCTTTGTCCTCCCATATCAGCATAACTGGTAACATTTCAAATGAACTAAGCAGGCAACCATTGAAAGTATTACATTTTGTGTGTACTAGTTGTTATATATGGGGCCTCATTCATTTATAATTTGTCCAATTGAATAGGGCTCTATATAAGCACACATCCTATTTTTTTTACAGAAATTGTTAGTTAGTGAAGACCTTGCTTTTGGATAGAAGTTCACTAACTAAAAACTTCTGTAAAAAAATATGCTATGTGCTTATATAGAGCCCTAGTTAATTGGCCAAATCGCAATTGAATGAGGCCCATGGATATTTGTGCAGTGCTGTTCCTCAATTTCTATGCAGCCTTGATGCTCTTGGAATACAAGAAATAGCGACCACGGCTGAGTCAAAATATGCTGAGGTTAACATGGAATAGGCAGAGAATTTCAATGTTCCTCACCCTTATCTTGTTCAATTTGATTTTATTCTATATTATTTCTGCATTATATGTGCCACGGTCACATTACAAAATCAGATTATAGCTGTAAATCCATACTGTGAAATTATTTCTTCTGGAGCTCACATTACTTCCAACTTTAACTCTTGAGATTTCTGGCAGAAATAAAAGGCAAGTTCTATCACTTTTATATACACAGTTTAATATTTCTAACTTAAAACAGAAGCAACTTATTTTGGGTGGATAAAATAACAGTATGTTTCCAAAACCAAGAGGACATCAATGCAATTAGCATCTAAAGGTATCTCCAAATCTGGGAACACATGTCAGTATCATTTTACCATAATTCATGTACCTCAGTAGAGACTAATAAGTCAGAAGAGAAGCATTGGAAATTACATGAACTAAACGCAAACTACTATATCATGCTATGATGGCTTAGGAACATCCTATTGATATGTGTAAAAAAAGGTATTCTCGGCAACTAAAGCTATTAAAAAGGAAAATGTATCAGGATTGATAGGTTAATGTGTGTAAAATATGTTCCTGAACAACATTTAATTACAGTTGTATAAACAGCCAAACAGTCAAGAATTAAGAATAAATAATACAAGCAAAAGGATTTACAAAAAAATTCTCTTACACACAGCGTATGTAAAACACAGGTAGGATTGATGTTGTAAATAATAGCTGAAGTAAAAGAAAATTAAAAAGATGAATACTTTATTGTTAATTCTGAGGTTATGTTATTGCTTGATGCTTGTATGCTTGAAGGTAAATTATCAGCCAGGAGTAGATATATTTTACCTGGAAGCTGGAAGTGAGCATTTTTCCCTTCTCATTAAAGCTGATAACTGAGTTTTACTTGATTCCTTGTGCGTTCCTTTCCAAATAGGGATCACATTTTGTTATAATTGGTTTCTATCAAATACACTGTTTAGATTACAATACTGTATTAATAATTTTAATATTACATAATAGAACACAACATAGAGAATGTTCTTGGATTGACTACTGTTATTTCGACATGACGACAGCATTCCTTAAAGCACTGCTTTGGTAGTTTTATAAAGGGACCTCTAACAAATAGATTGGCAAGGCTTTATAAGAAAGAAAAAAAAACTTGAATTACTGTATATACTCGAGTATAAGCCGACCCGAGTATAAGCTGAGGCACCTATTTTAGCACAAAATACTGGGAAAATTTAGTGACTCGAGTATAAGCCGAGGGTGGGAAATGTGCTGCCCCCTGTGTCCCTCTTTTGCCCCTTGTGTCCCCCCCTTGTTTGCCCTCTGTGCCCCTTTCTTGTGCCCCCCCTCTCTCTCCACTGTGTCTCTTCCCCCCTCTCCCTCCCCTGTGTTTCTTCCCCTTCTCTCCCTCCCTTGTGTCTCTTCCACTTCCCTCCCTCCCCTGTGTCTCTTTCCCCCCTCTCCCTCGTGTCTCTTTCCCTCCCCCTCCCTTATAATCCTCCTCATCCTCCCTCCTCTACCCCCCTCCTCATTCTCTCTTCTGATCCTCAACCCCCCTCCTCATCCTCCATCCTCATCCTGTCTCCTCAACCCCCCTCCTCCTCCTCTATACTCATCCTTCCTCCTCAAAACCCCTCCTCATCCTCCCTTCTCATCCTCAACCCCCTCCTCAACCCCCTCCTCGTCCTCAACCCCCTTCTCCTCAACCCCCTCCTAATCCTCCCTTCTCTTCCTCAACCCCCCTCCTCAACCCCCCTCCTCATCCTCAACCCCTCTCCCCAAACCCCCCTCCTCATCCTCAACCCCCTCCTCATCCCCCCTCTCTAATTACCTCCCCCTCTCCCTTTCCCCTCTCTTAACTTCCATCAGCTGCTCCTCAGCGCGTCTTCCGGCTGTGTCGGGACCCGGCCAATGCTAATGACGTGACATGGGCGTGTTATGTCACGCCGTTTAGCATATGCCGGGTCCCGACACAGCCGGAAGATGCGCAGAGGAGCAGCTGATGGAAGGTAAGAGAGGGGGAGGTAATTACAGAGGGGTAAAGTGTTGAGGAGGGAGGATGAGGAGGGAGGGGGTGAGGAGAGGGGTTGAGGAGGGAAGATGAGGAGGATGATAAGGGAGGGGGAGGGAAAGAGACACAAGGGAAATGGGGGGGGGGGAGACACAGGGGAGGGGGGGAGACACGGGGGGGGGGGGAGAGACACATGGTGACTCGAGTTTAAGCCGAGGGGGGCTTTTTCAGCCTTAAAAAAAAGGGCTGAAAAACTTGGCTTATACTTGAGTATATTCTGTAACTTTATTTGTGTATTTAAACAATCTCTTACTCTTTTTCAGTGATCCAACACTGGATCTTTCTACCACTGTCCCAAGAAGATGAAATAAATCAATGGCTCCTTATTGCCTTATTGCATAATAGTTATGTATTTTGTTTACTGTCTATAATCATTTTGCCTTTTTCTGATCATCTTCTTCAAAATAACATACCGTAAATGTTTGAATATAGTATGTTCTTAAAAACGGAAAAGTAGAATGTAATCTTGGCATGTTCCATTTTGATTTTCTTATTAAAATTACTATGGATATTACAGATCCACGTATTTTTGAGTCCACTGAGAATGGAAAACAAATTTTCTATAATTAGTTTGACTGTGGTGCATATGCTTGATGTTTTTTTTGCAATAATTGGTTATCATGAAAGGAAAACAGTCATAAAGCGGGCAGAGCAAAGCACGATCTCCTTTATTAAGTTGCTTTGAGTACCAGATTGATGAGTCACCAATGAGGTATAAAAGCAAACCACTGCATGGTCTTTCTAGGCAAAACCAGGTGCATTTACTTCCTCAGAAACCTTTTGTACAGAGAACATTGGGAAATGGGTCTATTTCCTTAATTTATGAAGGTACAGTTTGCTGTTCCATTACTGATGTCAGCTTCATTTGTCCTTTCAGATATCCAATGAGATAGCTAGACCCTGCTTTGTTGTTCTTTTATACATACATATATGAAATTGCAACTAAATGACACTGTGGGCTTGTTATTCCTGGCTTAATGACTGTATTCATCCAGCAGGAAAAAGGTTGCCTTAAAAGGTGGTTATTTTTTTTCTCTGCTTGACTGCAAACAAAGTGCTTCATGTAGTTAGCAAAGCATGTTTTTTTTTTAGTTGCTTCGATATTTAATCATTTAGGGCAATATGCTGTTTGATACTCCAGTTAAACATGCATGATAAGGTGTAGCTTAAACTTAAAGGACCACAGTAGATTAGAAAAAAATTCACATATTATTGAAGTATGCAATTAACTAACAACGGAGCGTATTTAATAAAAGATTGTTGTAACTGAGATGTGCTGGGAAGGCAATATTCCCCTGAAGGAAATAGTACATACTAATTATCCCAGCTACTTGTGATATTTAGTGAATTATACTTAAGTTTTGCAGCTGTGTAAGTCATAGGCAAAAGTGTTTTAGTAGACTCTGATAATACATTACCAAGACACTAATATTTCCATTTCAAGGAATGTCAGGTATGTAGGTCTTTCATTTATACTAGGAAAGAGCCTACTACTGAGCATGTGCAGAGGGGATAATGTCAAATGCTAGAAATGTATCTGAATTGACTAATGCATCAACAATTCTCCCTACCGCCCCCTACGTTCCTACTCCTTACTTAATACATTTTAACAGAACACACCTCCTTAAACTCCAAGGCCTCCATTACATGTCTCTTGTAGGCAAGATTACGAGTAAGGTTTACTCGTAAATCAGATCCCACCAATCACACACCTTAATTTAACCTCTGAGAAATACCATAAAATTGCTCAACAAATCCCTATTATGGCAAGACCAGAGTGCCTATCCCATAACTATTTCACAGAACCCCATCATATGCCTCCCATAACACTATCTAATCCCACTGAGGTTAACTCGGAAGTCTTGCCAAGAGCCCCAATTATAAAAAATCCTACTACTGAATGGCCAAAATATTCACCAATTCACCCACCTGTAAAGGCACAAAATATAGTGGCATTTAAAACTAACCCTGATACCACAGGGGTCCTCCATGGTCCCCCGTGGCACCTAAAATTAATGTGCATACCACAGAGCTCAACAAACCCTTGTGGCATTTACCGGACCCCCATGGCAACATATATTAACCCATTACCATGGGATTCCTCGATGGACCCCTATGGTATAAGTAATGATTACCATGGAGACCTCAGGGACACCAGTGGCACCTAACATTTACCCCTGTGCCATGGTAGCACCTAACATTAACCCCTGTGCCATGGTGATCCTTTGTGAATATATATTCCTTATCAAGTAAGAGGGGACCTTGGAGGCTGAGATTAGCCTATTTCTACTCAGTAAATTACTATTTTCCCTTTTATATCATAAACAACTTATTTTGTTTATCGGCCCTTCAAGCAGAAAGGGGCTATGGAAGTTACCACATAACATATAATGAGATGTCTTTATAAAATGTCAATGGAGACTGCATATAATAAGTGGTAAATTAAAGGATGCTTTTATTTTTCAGTATTCTAAAAACATATTACTCATTTTTCCTTCTAGTTCTTAAAAACAGTGCACTAAAAATAAGGAAGTACAGTGTCCCTTTAACATGTTGCTTATGGCATAACCAAAATGTAATATTAAAAAGGATATATAAGATATTTCTAAGGAAATGGCAAATTGCATTACATGTTAAAAATAATATTCTCAAAATACAAAGTGTTTCATAGCCCTGTTAACTTGAGTAGTTTCATCATAAGAAGTGGCAAAAGACCAGTAAAGGGCACAACACCAACTAGACCTTGAATGGGGAGAAGCACTAAGATTTTCTTCAATTAAAATATGCCCCCTACCGTTTGAGAAAAAAGCTGAATCAAGAAGGTTGAAAGAGAGATTGGCTGTTTCCAGTAAATAATAATTGACTATTTTTCAGATCACAAATTAAAATCTGCATTGTTTTTACTAACTAAAAATGTGTTGCCCAATTTTTGTACATGCTCTACAAAACACACAGTAAATATGTGACCATTATCTTGCCATGTTCCATTTCAGCTTCCCTAATACCACCCCCCCCAAAATAAAAACATGTAAAACTAATACTGCTAACTCAGAAGAAGTTCCAAGCAGGGATGTGTCTTCTCAATCACTTTAAAAACAATTGTATGTTGTCTGAACACTGAAGTGGGAATTATATAATTTATTTGTTAAGTTTTGAAGAATTTTAATTAAAACAATTTTTGGGGGAATATTAGGCAAGTTCAAAAATACAGTCAAATTAGCCCCAATTGGTAATCATCTACAAGCCTCTAATTATCGTTATATCAGCATCAATTTCATACCACCGAATTATAGTTAGTCAGATGTAAAGTTTTGGTTTGATCTCTAAATAGTCGTCGGAGCTTGTGAAGCTATATACCTGTATATGTATTTTTACTTATAAAACTATTACAACTGGCAACCCACTCCAGTAATCACTGCCATGAAAACCATGTGGATAAGCACAACCAGAAACAAAGACAGATATAGCTGGAGTGCTGCGTCCATATGGTCACTAAGAGTCGGACACGACTGGAGGATTGAACAACAAAAAATTTATAGGCATTTGTCCACATTCATACAGGACAGAGAAAGGCAAATTGCATTTGGAATTTTAATATATATAAATTACACAAACACACAATATAAAAAATAAAAAAAATTATATATATATATGTGTAAAATATTTTGCAAATTGAAGATAAATGATCTTTGTAAAAACTTATTAGATATTGTACAATAACTCAGTAGTTGCAATAAGCAAAATATAACTAGGAAATTGTTACTGCAGTGCTCCTAAAGTCAGTTTATTTAAAGAAGGTTACAGTATATTGTCTTTAGGGATTTAAAAAAAGTAATACCCAATCCAAGTACACAGAGAAATATGTTGATTATGCATTTTACATAGCTGCTGAATTGACAAAACAAAATATATTAAATTATTTGCCACATCACCCTATCAAAGATAAATCAAATACGCTATACTGCTGACATTTCATTACAGCATGCAATCTCTTAATCAGTTAATGCTTGATTCACTGCTTCCTTTTTACATATCACTGAGTCATCTCAATTAAACAACTTTAAAGGTTATTTTTCACTGGGAAACAAAACAACAGAAATATATGAGAACGTATTTTATTTTTATTATTTTTTTTTAAACTTTAAATAAATATAATAGTATTGCTCATCTAAAATAAATTAGCATTTAGTCTGAAAGGATAAGCGTCTTTAAATAAAAATACACCACATTCCGAGTAACCATGTGGGAATGTTTTATTTCTCGTAGTGCTCAATCTTAAGGCATCTGACTCTAGAAAAATATTATGTTCTCATTGCTTAGTGGGAACCATGTATCCTTAAATAAGCTGTCAGTATTTCCCAGGAGTAAAGAGTTCTTTCCATGTTTAGCTTCACCAGGTCTCCGTTTTTTTGTGGCCAGCAGCTACACTCCATCATCAACAATGACGGTACATCTGCAATGCCTGCTACTGTCAAGTGGGTATTGGAGTCTCAAAAATGACCTGGTTTTCTAACTATAATCAGTGAATTATTTAGTTTTTTTAATTTCATATGTGGTATTATTTATATTTTTATCTGTTGAATTCAGATAATCCATTTTTTTTACAAAATATTGCCTGAAGCATATCTATTGGTAAAGAATAAGAATGAAATACTTGGGGCTTGATCGAAATCCCTAACATATCTGTGCAAAAAATACTTGCAACTACAACAGCTTTTTTGCGCACATAACGTACCCATTCAAATCTCATTCACAGTAAACCCCACCGCATCAGTGCTACACAGTTCTAACACTCTAACTGGCCCATCCATCTACATAAAAGGCCTCCCCAGGGCAAGGAAGGGGTTAAATCTATTGGAATGGGGTTTAAGACCCCACTGCCTACAAGCCCTTGGAACCTCCAAGGATTTCCTCATCACACGCAGTGAAGGGAACCCCTGTGGATTCCCTCACCCTCTTGCACCCGATCCCCAATAATAGTTATAACCATGGGGTTCTGCTGAGGGCCCCATGGCACCTACATATGAACCCCTCTACCATGGATACTAATGAACCCTAACTACCAACTGGGTCCTCAAAGGACGTTATGGTAATCTACGTTAACCCTATACCATGGGGTTCTAGATTAGACGCCCTTGGTAAACCAGGCTTAGCCCCTATAGTGCCATTAAGGTCCTCAAGGACCCCCATGGCACCCTATGTATAAAACACTAGCACTACAAAAAAAATAAGAAAAGCCCTACAATACAAAAAAAATCCAACATTAGAAAAATAAAACTTTAAGAAAATAACAATGTATAAGGTCTGTCAATCTGAATATTCTGATTAGATTAATTAAAACTCCTGTGCTTTATATTTATATTATATACATATTATATAAAATGTTAAAATGTTAAATATATATATATATATATATATATATATATATATATATATATATATATATGTATGTATGTAATTTTGCCCTATCATCCTCATTTGTCCATATCTATATAAACTTCTTCTCATGGCAGTGACAGGTTTAATTAATAATAAACACTTATACAGCGGATTTATGATCAATCTGCATATGACCTGCTACCCCTTATGAGCTGGGTATCCCCTGGAATTCCCCCTTAATACCTGCTACCCCCTCAGAGCCCCAACTAAAGTATAAACATATGATGGTCCTTATGGACCCCCTTGGCACCAAATATTAACCCATTACCAGGGAGGTCCCTAAGAAACCCATGGTAATCTAAGCCCTGTGAGAGCATAAACCTAGAGAAAGCGATGTAGACAGAAACCAAAATGGCAAATTCCACTAAAGCAGTGAGTAGTTCTTCAAAATATTAAATGTAAAAAATATGACCACAGTAGTTTTTAAGGCCCCTATTCCATGGTTCTCGTAAGAAAAGACCTGAGTGAAGTTCACACGTAAATAACTACAAATATATCACATCACACCTACATCTAAACTCTGACAAATGCGTGCTCGAAATCTGATAATTACTATCACTTGCCTCCAGTAGCCAATCTCACTGAATTATGAATTTCTCTCCCAGTTCCAAAATTTTAAGAAAGCCTAAGGGTACTTTCAACTCACCATAAAAGCAGAAAAATGACTCTGCAAAGCCTGCATGCCAATGTGGGTCCCAATTGACCCACATGGTGTACTAAGCTATGACCAGGGTGGTCCTTATGGACCTCCATGGCACCTAATGTTAACCCCTATACAATGGGTGTCCTCAAGGACCCCCATGGCACACTTCCTACAATCACATGGGTCCACATTGTATCCTCATGGACCCTAACCCCCCATGTGGGCCCATAAGAACCCCCATTTTCCTTTAAATACATATTATATACTACATACAATAAAAAAACTACAACCATAAGGGGGTAAAATATACATTACCTATCCTTTTGACGCCCCTCTACGACGATCATCGATTCCCAGGTTCCTTGCTCTTCCATGTTGATTGAATCTGTCCTCTTCCCCAAGGTCACAAGAAAGTAATACACAACAGCAACAAACAAAACAAAATGGATCCCTGTTGTAAAGAACAATTGCATGTAAAAGTTACAAAATAAAAATGGTTGTTATCATGTTTAATTATTCAAGAGACCTTATAGAAAAATTAAAAAAATAAATCTATCTTTTAAAAATTTACATCTTTCAGTAATGTCATAAAAAGACAATCCATATTCACATATAGATAGATAGATAGATAAAAAAAACTGCCATTACATATGTCCAAAATGGCATACATTTACATAAATGTACTCAAACTCCATTAGCTACAGTTTCCTATGCTTGCTGAATTGAATTAATTTGTGTTTACTTACAACTTACACTTTAACCTTTGTATTAAAAAATGGCTAACATACGCTAAAGAAAGTTGCAAACCAAATGAAATGTATGCAAATTCTGCCCCTGGTTCAAATAATAAATCTTCAAAACAGTCTATCTAGTCAAAATAAAGTATATTATTGTCCGATATGTATAGAACTGTCATAGAGCTATGTAATTATTAACAAATCCTCACTAAAAGGGATCAAGGTGCAGGTTTGAATAAATAAAATGTTCAGAATTCATTAAAGAAAGAAAATGATATTCAGATTGTTAGCATGTTATTCAACATTGAAGTGGCTCTTTATATTGTTCCAAACAAAGTTCGATTCCTATTAGCCCACTGTAGTTTTGCTAATATTGCTTAAAATTTTAATTTTCATTAATATCATCTTGGTCTTACAAAGGGGAAAGTACTGAAATATTAATTAAATAACTAAATAGCACATAAATAAATATAATCACATTTTTGTTATTAAATGCTAAATAAACTGAGATTTAAAGTTATTTTGGCACCTATTAATAAATGTTGTGCTTCAAAATATATGTTTAACAATGTATGAATATGCAGTACAGAAAGGCAATATTTTGACAGCTATACTATCTATGCATATTTTACATACATTTTTGCAAATGCTATTGGAATCAACCTCAGTACATGTAATGGCAATTTCTAAACATAATATTAATTGTTACATATTACTCCATTTTTGTAGGTTTGCTTATATTTTAATTTGTATAGCACCAACGGAGACAAATTTTTAAATAATTATACGATATAAGACAATTTTACATAAAGACAGCCATTATTTATTCAATAACTTTTAAAATATATTATATTACAACATATGTGTACATTTTAGGACATACAATTTACTCTGTGTTTGAAAAATATCTATAAACTACCATTTAGACCCCAATTGCACCTCAATCTGTTTTTGCTTGACAAAGTACATTAGATTTATTTAGGAAAGCAGGGCAAGTATTTGTATCCAAAGATGACTGATTGTCTACACTTATATAATCTGTATGTTTTAAGGGTTAGAAGACAATTTTACTTGTCTGCATTAAATTTTACTAAGACTGTGCAGGGTGATGGTTCTAAGTTGAAATAGAAATTGACTGTTCGGATTATTATCAAAAAGACCAAACTTCTATTCATATTATACCCGTATTAGCGTAGTCATTCATTCATATTAATCTGTCATTCCTGATAGTTCATTATTCATTTTAAGGCAGTTTGGTTCCCTGCCACTGAAGATTCATTAAGTTTCTTTAAACTTTACATGGCATCTACAATGTTCTCCGTTTATTTTCAGTAAATCTAGTAGTGTCAGATTTCTTTCATTTAATTATTCACTGTATTTTTGTTTGGTCAATGCCCTGAAACATTAATTTTGTACTGTTGGTTCTAGGTGTGCATGGGCTAGATGCAAAATATACACGAGCCAAGCGTGGACTAAATGGTGTGCATAAATCTGATCCCCAATTAACAAAAGACACTGTCAGTCCAAGTATGGAAAAATGGCAGCAGGATTTATTCAGATTTAAACAAGAATAATCACTGACATGGCTGGTCAGATGGGGGTGCAGGCTATTATAATTCAGGACTTCTTCATATACATAATTACTGTGAATTATAAACAATCATGAGAATAATTCTGCTAGAAGTGGTTTAACTTTATATTACATGGCTGTACCGGTCAAGAATGTTGTGCACATGCACCTGCTTAAAACTGTCCCCTTTAACAAACTGTTACTGGTCCAACTTCCTGGTCAAATACCATTATAGCAAGCTGTTACTGGTCCAAATTATCCTTAACTCACAATACTTTATATTTAAAATGTTACATCTTATTTTTGTCTTGGTTTTGAGATTCTGTATGCCATTTTTAGGTGATGTCATCTGTAGGCAAATACATATTGAGGACCTTGAGAGTCAAGGAGAACATTGCGAAATATCAAACCACAAAAATGTTTCAACAAGGGAAAAATTAATCCAGTCCAGTCACATCATATATAGAAATGTAAATAGTAAATGTTTTAGTTCAACTTGCCCTAGTTTTAGTTTTTGATTAAAAATATGACACATATAATAGTCCCTTATATCTTAAACACAGCTGCTCCTTGACCCAACAATTGATAAAAAGAATGATATGAACAGAAAGTGTAAACGCTCATGACACATTCTTTGTGAAGCCATAAAAAGAGTCAAATCAACATCAAGTTAATTGACACGTACTTTAGAAGGCCTGAATAGAATGCTTAAAGGATTTTATTAAGCAAATATTAGATCTATAACTCAGAAGAAAGCTTTTCAAGAAATATGACACACCTACAGTACCTTCTCAGTTTATTTGAGGGAAGTAACAACTCTGCAATGAAGGCAGGTAGCAATGTACACAAACACTTATTGTAGACTTGCAAAGTAGAAAGCAAAACATAAAAAACATGGGACAAAATATTTAAAACATTTAAAGTCAGAAAAATGTATATATATATATTTTTTTTTAAATGAAAACACCTGCTCTAACACTAATTTACAGGCACTCATGAGCCACTATTGGACTATTTCACTATATTTTAGCATTTTTGTGATGTTCTCTTATTATTCCTTAGTAAACAAGAACACGAATAAGATACATTAAATGCATATCTAAGTTTTCTGGATGATTACATTTCTGCAATCCTTAGGCAAAAACCATCCTTTTTTAGTATCTAAAAATCTCGTTAATGTTTACTTTGTTGTCCCCAGGAGTGCCTACAAAGGCATCTGATACCGACCAATCACCATTTGGGAACCAATTTTAACTATTTGCTAACCTGCTCTTGCTTCCTCAGTCAATAGGAGAGCACTGATGTCAGCCCCAAAGTCACTGCTGGAATGTGATCCACCTGGCTGCTTCCTGCCGCAGTCTCAGCTGTGCACAAACCCACACCAAAGATTGGCACAGACAGAGCTGCAGTGTGTGTGTCATAGACGTGCAGCATTTAGTAATAAGTGCAGTAACATCCCAAGTGAGACAGTTTTTGTACTGTAAGAGTCTTTCTTTGAAACAAAGGGAAGATGAAGCAGAGATCTGCCCTTACAGCCTCAGTTCTTGTACTGAGCATGTCAGAAGCCACTGAGGTAGAGACTGACACAATGTATTAGCCTACTTCTGCTGGGGCACAATTAAATATGGAATTGTATGCTAATTTAGGATTATTTAGGGGCGTACACCATCAAATGCAACTACCAAAACCATAAGAAATGTTGATAAATTCAAGGTAAGCTAATTCATGTTTTTATTTTGGAATTTTTCCATGCAAACAAATGTTTTTATACACTAATAATTCTCCTCTATTAGACACATTCATCATCCAGAAAACTTAGGTATGCCATTAAGATAGTTTAGAATGATCTAAAGTATTAAAATAAATCCAGGAAATACAAATTACAGACTTGCCTGTTTCTTCCTCTCTCAATCTCTCTTACACTTCTTTGGTTGCCCCAAACCTGCAGCTGAGATGTTCATAGATGTTTATCACTCATTACCAGTAAAGGGATATATGTTTCCATGTTTTTAATATTACAATAAACTACCCAAGTGTTTGTTTGCTTAACTAACCTTCATTGTATTAACAAGCGCTTAATAGCTCTATTTTCACTGTAGCCTTTACGTGAGGCTGCAAGTTCATTTGCTATTCAATTGGTGTCTTTTTGCGGGCTCCAAATTGGTTACGAGCTTGAAACCGTTTTCGATGGTAAAACCCAGATTTTACAACCTCCCAAAACCTTTGATCATTTTTATTTTAATTTTTTTATTTATTGCTTTCTGACATATAAACATATACAAAACATATATAAAAGAACTACATTTCATCCAATACCAGTACCATCTCTAGGTACCAGTGTACACTCATACATGTAAGGTTCCAGTTACAATTATTTGATGTCAAATGGTAAAAAAAAGAAAAAGAAAAGAAAAAGGGGATATGACGAGAATGGAAAAGATGAACCTACTCATTTGTTGTGCATTATATTCCACTGATTTAAAATGTTGGTCCCATTTTGTCCAATTTATTAACTTAGGTCTACTCATCATCATCAGAGTATTGGTATTCCTCATAATTTCTCTATTAAGATCTATGGCATTTTTCAACTTGATCCATGTGGGGCTTTTGGTTTATTCCAGCATTTTACTATCCGCCACTTTGCTACCAAGAGAATATGGGAGATAAAATGTGTGTCTCCCATTGACAGATGGTCCAGATTCATATGGAGTAATACCAGTGGTGGAGTGCATACGATCTGTTTACCCACCATACATGTTAATTCTATACAGATTTCTGTACAAAATTCTCTTATTTTGTTGCATCCCCACCACAGGTGTAAGGCTTTTTCCTCTATTATTTTATCACAATCGGACAAAATATGAAAATGTTCCCTTTTTATAAACAATTTCTCTATTTTTAGTAGCATTGGCGAATTTAGGATTTTATATTCCTGAGTATGTAGTGATCTTTTCAGGCCTTCATACTCTAACCACGTACACATTTTCAAGTCAAATTTTCCCTGAAGTTCTTGTAATGTACAGAAGTTGTTATTACTGTATAAATCATTAACATGAACTATCCCCTTATTTTTTAATAGCTTTATTATATATCGATTTTCTTGTGTCCTTATTATGTCTATTGGCGCTGCTAATGAGGGATATCTCACTAGCCCTATTTTATCCCTCTTACTATACCAACGTTTTAAATGAGATCTGATATTGCTAGGCAGCCTTTTAAAGATAGCAGGGAACCATAAAATGGTCAGAATAGGAGTATCTCCCAAAAAACTCATCCTTTAGTGTTATCCATCTACAGTATATTTATTATATATCTATATTCCAACTAATTAACTTTGGTTTTGCATTTTTTTCATATATATCTTTAATAGATGGGCACCCAGTCCTCTTTTTCACATTTCATACTAGCAAAGGTACTCTTAATTCTGGGCCTTTTCCCCATATATAAAAAGTCATCGATTATAGCCTGTACAGACTAAAAACTGTGACTTGGTAATTTACCTGGGACACTGTAACGGACCCGCTGGCACTCCGACTTATCACATTCCCCCAAGCATTAGCAAAGGCTTCCAGAAAGGGTCAAGCAGGTCTGTTTAATGAGCACCCAAAGCACCAGCACTCACACAGCCAGAGCAACTCCTCCTCAGACAGAGAAAACTGACAGTTGAAAACAGACAGTATTTGAAAATATGACAGTTATTAAGGGTTCTAAACTGGTGTTCTAAGAGGGAGGGGAATAAAACAGTCAAACTAAGTCCATAAAACAGGGTTTTTCTTCACACTCTGCATCCGAAGTGCATAGCAAAACTGCAGATTCTTTGTCAGAGCATTTAAAAGGGCCAGAACCAGTCTAATAAAATCCACTATGCTAAAATAACATACAGTTCAAATACAGGTAATAATCAAGGCAAAAGTCTCTTATGGCTGCTTCTGCCACAATGCTCCCCCAGAACCAAGCCGGCATACACAGTCTGATCCCAACGGATCTGCTTGGGGATGTCCGGAGGAGTGCTCACAGATCATTTCTCGAGTTCTGTCTGTCTGGACAACCCGTCGGCGTTACCATTTTGTTTCCCTGGGCGATACTGGATGGTGAAATCAAATGGTTGTAGTGCCAAGCTCCATCTCAGTTGTCTAGCGTTGTCCCCTGACACCCAGTTTAGCCACACCAACGGGTTGTGATCTGTGAGCAAGGCAAATTGTTGTCCATATAAGTAGGGCTGTAGTTTCTTGAGGGCCCACACCACCGCCAGGCATTCCTTTTCGATGGCGGCATAGCTTACTTCCCTGGGTCGTAGTTTCCGACTTAAGTAAGCGACTGGATGCTCGCCGCCATCGGCCCCAAATTGGCTCATCCAAACATAGAAGCGTCTGTATGAACGAGAAAGCGTTTAGTTGGATCGGGAGTGGCCAGTACAGGGGCATGAATTAGGGCAGTTTTCAGTTCTTGGAATGCCTTCTCACACTCTGGGCTCCAGGTCACTACTTTGGGTAAGTTCTTTTTGGTGAGGTCAGTAAGGGGCTTGGCTAGGGCACTATAATTAGGTACAAATTTACGGTAATAGCCGGCGGTCCCTAGAAAAGCTAAAACCTGAGTTTTCGTGCGAGGGGTTGGCCACTTAGCTACGGCCTCTATCTTAGCGGGTTCTGGCTTTTGCTGCCCACTGCCCACCCTGTGGCCTAAGTACTGCACTTCGGCCATCCCTACGTGGCACTTGCTGGGTTTTAACGTGAGACCTGCCTCCCTGATGCGGTCGAGGATGGCTCCTATATGGGTCAAGTGCTCGTCCCAGGAGTTGCTAAAAATTGCTATGTCATCTAAATAGGCGCAAGCATATTCCTGGGATCCGTCCAGTAACCGGTCCACCATCCACTGAAACGTAGCCGGCGCATTCTTCATCCCGAATGGCATCACCTTGAATTGGTATAGCCCAAACGGGGTGACGAATGCAGACTTTGGGATGGCATCCTCGGCTACTGGGATCTGCCAGTACCCTTTGCACAAGTCTATTGTGGTGAGATACTGGCCCCTGGCCATTTTATCTAAGAGCTCATCGATTCGGGGCATGGGATAGGCATCGGAAATGGTTTTATCATTAAGTTTCCGGTAGTCAACGCAGAAGCGGGTGGTTCCGTCCTGCTTCGGTACCAGCACTACCGGAGAGGCCCATGGGCTATCTGAGTGTTCTATCACTCCTAGTTGTAACATTTCGTCAATCTCCTTTCGCATATGATCTTTTACGGATTCGGGTATGCGGTAGGGGGTTTGTCGAAGAGGGTGTTGCACTGGGGTTTCTACCCTGTGGGTAGCCAGCGGGGTATACCTGGGCTGGTTGGAGAATGTATCCCCTTTTTCCCGGATCAGCTCTAGTATTTGAGCTCGCTCTCTAGTGCTCAGCCTGTCTCCTAGATGTACTTCCCCTAATTCGGTGTTGGCCCCCCTTTGGGCTAATAGGTCTGGTAGGGGTAGATTATCCGGGTCCTCGGCGGCCAAGGCACATATGGCAGTTACTTCTTTGATCCGCTCGTGATAGGGTTCAGCATGTTAACGTGGAGCATGCGTCTACCGCCTGCTCCTGTACATGGGGCAATTATATAGGTGGTGTCACATACCTATTCCACCACCTTATAAGGGCCTTGCCAGGAGGCCTGCAGTTTGTCATTTTGGACTGGCTTCAAGATTAACACCTTTTGTCCTATTTGAAAACTGCGATCTCTGGCTCCTCTATCGTACCATCTGCGCTGTCGTTGCTGGGCTGCCTGGAGATTAGACCGTACCGTCTGGATTAGGGTCTCCAAGCGTTCCCTGAACTCTAGTACATATGGGATGATAGGGGTACCGTTACTGGTGACCGTTCCCTCCCAGTGTTCCCTAATGAGGTCTAAGGGACCCCGCATTCTCCTTCCGAATAGTAATTTGAATGGCGAGAACCCCGTGGACTCCTGGGGTACCTCTCGGTACGCGAAGAGCAGATGGGGAAGAAACCTTTCCCAGTCCTTCTGGGTATCCATGAAGGTACGGAGCATTTGCTTTAAGGTTCCGTTGAACTGTTCACAGAGCCCATTGGACTGGGGGTGATACGCTGAGTTTACAATAGGTTTCACGCCACATGTTCTCCATAACTGATGAGTGACTTCGGCTGTGAATTGGGTACCCCGATCTGAGATAATCTCTTTGGGGAACCCCATTCTAGAGAATATCCGGATTAGGGCATCTACTATAGTCTCCGCATGGATATTAGTTAGGGCTACGGCCTCTGGGTACCAGGTGGCATAGTCTACTACGGTTAGTATATACTTCTTCCCTGACGGGCTGGGTTTTGCTAGGGGTCCGATTATATCTACTGCCACTCTGCTGAAGGGCTCGTCTATTATGGGTAGGGAGTGCATTTTTGACTTGTACCGGTCCCCTCTCTTCCCTACTCTCTGGCATGTGTCACAAGTTTGGCAATACTGCCGAATATCTTTGGAGACCCCTGGCCAAAAGAAGTTTTGGGTCAAACGATGCTTCGTCCTACTGACGCCTAGATGCCCTGATAAAGGGATGTCATGGGCAATACGTAGTAATTCTTTCCTGTACTTTCGGGGCACGACTAATTGTGTGAGGGTCATGGGTACAGATCCTGCTACTACCTTCTCAGCATATCTATACAATAATCCTTTCTCCCAACCGTATCTTTCCCCCTCCAACCCTGCCTGATTCTGTGTAACCCTATCCCGGTATACCTGCAGGGACGGGTCGGTGACTACTTCAGTATCAAATTCTAAGGGGGGAGCCCAGGGGACGAAAGGTGGGTCAGTACTATTACTTACCGGAGCCTCAGAGTGTTCAGAAGATGCGGTGGTGCGGGCCTGCTGCCGTGTTACCACGGGTAGCGCTTCCTGCGCGGGGTACTGAGAAACAAAAGCAGAGGTCAGCTCCCCCAAGTCGTTACCAAGGATGACATCAGCTGGTAAGTCCTGCATGAGGCCCACTTCCACATTCCCCGACCCCGCTCCCCAATCCAAATGTAATTTAGCAGTGGGAATTTTGTAAATCGCTCCCCCTGCCACCCTGACTGCCACATATTCTCCAGTGAGTTGTTGCTTGGGGACTAGGTGATTGCGAACCAGGGTTATGGTGGCCCCAGAATCGCGTAGACCCTGAAGGAGTTTTCCCTCTACGTGTACCCCTTGGCGGTGTCCCTGTCGGTTGTCTGCAGCTGCTTGTACTGGGTTAACCTCGTGGAGGGTGCCCAAAGATTCTTCATTAGACCAGGTCCCCAAGAAAGGTTGTCGAGGCTCACTCTGGTAGCAGTGTACTGCTGCCCGGTTTGCAGGGGAATTAGTATTCCACGTGGAGCGGTTTCTGTTTCTGGGACAGTGTCTCCGTATGTGGCCCTACTGGTTACACGTGTGGCACCTGATGAAAGATCGGGCATTGTTGTACCGTGGAGGGGTTTGGTAGTTCCCACCACCCGGACGCAGTGCTGGGGTGGGGTTAATGGCGGGAGGTGGGTTAGCAGCTTCCAAGATGGACCGTGCCTGTGCCCGCTGTGCCCTCCTGGCATCTTGGTACTCGTCTGCCCACCTGGCGGCGTCGGTTAAGATGCAAAGTTTCCGATCCCTCAGACAGTTTTGTAAATCCGGGGTTAACCCCTGGAAGAATTGCTCCAGTAGCAGTAATTGTAGCATGTCCTCCACTGTGGTTGCTTGTGCGGCTTGCACCCAACCTTTGCCCGCCCTAGTTAAGCGGTGTGCCCACTCCATGTGAGTATCTTTCTCCGTCTTTTGGCTTTCTCGGAACCGCTGCCGGTATGCCTCCGGGGTAATTGCACACCTGTCCACGATCGCCTGCTTTACTTTCTGGTAGTCTCTGCTATCCTCGTCTGGCATGGTGGGGTAGGCTTCTGCTGCCCGGCCTGCTAGCTTACACACCAACAGGGGTACCTGGTCGGCGGCGTTGATCTCATGTAATTGGCATAACCTCTCAAAGTCATGCAAGTAGCCATCGATGTCTTCTGTCTCCACATAGTTTTTAAAAGCATGGTACGGGATTTTAGGTTTCCCCGGAAGTATGTGTGGTGTGATTATGGACCCCTCTCTGGACCTCCGGTCTGCCCGCTGCTTTTGCATTATGTATTCGTGGACATCTGCCATAATCCTTTCCAAGGTTTCTGTGGGAGGCGTACCTGGGAAAAAGGCCAGTCTGCTTTGGAGTTCTCTTCCAAACTCATTCTGTGTGCTGTCCATAAGAGGTTCTGCAGCAGCTGCCCGGTCTCCCTCCATGTGTTCAGCAATAAGGGTAGCTTTGGTTTTATTGCTGGCAATAATTCCCCTTGCTTCCAATAGCTCTTTTAGCGTGGCCCGTTTCAAGTTGGTATAGTCTGTCCCCATTCACTATCCATTCGGGTATATTCACATACCCTTTCCTTTCGGTTCCATACAAAATAGCAAATTTCCCAAATGGCTGTAACTGCCGAACAACGGTCTGCTGTGAGGTTTGAATCCCGTCGCTGCCATCAATTGTAACGGACCCGCTGGCACTCCGACTTATCACACTTCCCCAAGCATGAGCCAAGGCTTCCAGAAAGGGTCAAGCAGGTCTGTTTAATGAGCACCCAAAGTACCAGCACTCTCACAGCCAAAGCAACTCCTCCTCAGACAGAGAAAACTGACAGTTGAAAACAGACAGTATTTGAAAATATGACAGTTATTAAGGGTTCTAAACTGGTGTTCTAAGAAGGAGGGGAATAAAACAGTCAAACTAAGTCCATAAAACAGGGTTTTTCTTCACACTCTGCATCCGAAGTGCATAGCAAAACTGCATATCCTTTGTCAGAGCATTTAAAAGGGCCAGAACCAGTCTAATAAAATCCACTATGCTAAAATAACATACAGTTCAAATACAGGCAATAATCAAGGCAAAAGTCTCTTATGGCTGCTTCTGCCACAGACACATCTCATAAAATAATTTAATCTTGGGATTATACTCATATTGACTTATGAGATTCTAGCTAACCATGAAAGTTGTAAAGTTCTCCATTCATCCAGTTTCCTCTTAATGCCCTTCATTAAATCATTAATATTATCCAACAGAAGGTTTTTTACTTGAAACAAGAATTTTACTCCCAAGTGAACTAAAGATGACGATCTCCTGTTAAAAGGATAAACCCTTTCCAGAGCGTCCCTTGTCTCCTCCGCTATCCCCCTAACCAAAGAATCTGATTTGGCAAGGTTGATTTTGAAAAAAGAAACCCGGCCAAATTCATCAAGAATCTCTTGTAATTCTGGGCACGAAGACTCTGGGGAAGTCAAGGTTAGGACAAAGTCGTCTGTAAAGGACATACATTTGTATTCCTCTTTCCCTATGACCACCCCTTTAATCTCCTGCGAATCACATATTTAGTTGTGAGCAATACGGGTTGTTGCTAACGATTGCAGGCTCATGTAGCGAGACCGCCGTTGCTGGCAAGGGGTGCCAAAGGCGCTCCTTGCGCTGGTGGAGATGAGCACCGTAGGCACTCATCCCTACGACCCAGTACACAATTCACAGTGTGAGACCCGTACCACTTAGAAAAAAATTGCATGAAAAAATACGGCCCACAACACTTGGAAAATGAAACCACCACTTACACAAAAAAAATACGACCAGCAAAAAATACGAACTTAATGGCCGACCTGCGCAAACATCAAAAAACACGAAAAAGAATACCAAAAACATCACACACAGCACGGGGGGAAAGCCAGGACATCTGAGAGTGAGGTTGGGTGTGAATTTAAGTTGAATTTCAAGAGCTTCGCCACTTGAAAAAATAGCCGCCGAAAAAAACGTAAACGAGGCTACACCAACCCTAAACACGCAAAACACTGCCAGGCACATACCACTTTTAGCCAGGAACGTATGAGGTACAAAATACACTATTAGGAAGGACGAAAATGCGAGAGACCCGCCTAACACATACACACTTGTGGACATTTTACAACACTACCTTACAACTAATAACATTACAATTCTAAAATGCCGCTTTACACAACTAAACAAACGGTTTAGCCTTGCTCACGCAGCCTAATTACACTGCACACTTGCCACATTGCTGACACTTTCTCCTCAGATCACCAACAGTCCAAATGTACATTGTATGCTGCAGGAAAAAATACAGCGATTGTTAGCTCTTCAGCATATTCATTCCTGGATATATTCATTAGAAATAGGTAAAGTATATAAATGTATTATTTAATGAATTAATTTATTATTAGAAAAAAATACATTTACATAAAAAATAAATGAGCAGAGGAGAGACTCGCTTTGCCAAAGGTGCTCAGAGCGGAGCTAAAAATTAGCGCTGAGGGTGCTCAGAGGACCAAAATACACAAGGGGAGAGGCTCGCAATGAGCGACGAAGGCGCTCAACCCGGGGCTTGCAATGTGCACCGAAGGTGCTCAGACAACTAAAAGTACATGAGGGAAGAGGCTCACAATGAGCGCCGAAGGTACTCAGAGGACTAAAAGCCTTACATTGTGTCCCAAACAGCATTCCCAGCCTTTCCATTTTATTGACCGTTATTTTTTGACGGGCAAGTCACTAGTCTCTTATAAGAATAGATAAAGGTTCCACAAACAGGGTAAACAGCAGGGGAGACAAGGGACATCTTTGTTGGGTCCTGTTACTAAGTGCAAATGTTTTTGTTTCAAAGTCTGGGCGGCCAACTACATAAGCATAAGAATTGGTATATAAGGCTCCTACAGATTTTGTCGCAAATTCCCCAAGGCCAAATCTCTGCAAAACAATCTCCAGAAATGCCAGTTGATCCTGTCAAAGGCCTTTTCAGCATCAAGTGACAGGATTAACGTGGGAAGATCCTTAGTCTTAACAACATTTATAATATTCATCAGTCGCCTCTTATTGTCTGATGCATGGCGGCCAGTTGTAAACACTGTTTGGTCCTGGTGAATTAAGGTAGGTATAACTTCTTTCAACCGGTTTGCCAATATCTTGGAGTACATTTTTGTTGATAAGGGATATGGGGTGATCATTTCTGCACTCCTCAGAATTTTTACCCTGCTTTATAATGTTCACAATCTGGGTCCCCAATAGTTCTAGTGGTATTTTACCTAGATTTTTTATTTCATTATAAAGACCACAAAGATGAAAATGTATTTCAGGTAGGAATAACTAATAAAATAACTGATCAAAGCCATCCATGCCTGGTGCTTTGTTCGTCTTACCCTTGTTGATGACTTTCTTGATCTCGGTTTCTGTGATATCTTTATTTAGAAAGGTTACGTTTTCTGCCGTTATCCTGGTAAACTTAATTTTATCTAGGAATGTATTAATCTCTATGTTACTTGGTTTAATCTGCAGGGGGTCATCCCCAAGATTATATAATGTTTGATAAATATCAAAGAACACCTCACCGATTTTATCGGGATGTGGTTTGTATCTTTCTATATAGGCCGTAAACTTTCAAGATCTTTTTTTTGATCAGCTGTTTCTTTAGTCTACTGGCCAAAAATTTGCTGTATTTGTTACCTAACATGAAGTAATTATTCTGATATTTCCATAAAATATTATCAGCTTGATTATGTAAAATGTTCCTTATTTGACAATTTATTTCATTGATCTTCACCCCATGAGCTTTATTAGGAGTTTTTATATTTATCTGATGGAGCTCATACAATTTCACTGCCACAAGACTTCCGATCGCTAAAATTGTGAATTGTTATTCAATTGCAAACATTGCTCAAATTTTTTTGAGAATAACGGAAGAAAATAAATAATTGGGAGTAGAATAAGGCTGATTGTTTTTATAATTTTAAATCTTATTATTTATATTTTCATTAATGATGTATGCCAATTACTGGAAGGATGTAAATTTAGACATTTTACAAAAAGGAAAGAAAGACACCCTTTTTTGATATGATAGACTCCCTTGTTGAATAAATTCTTCAAATAAATTCTTTATGTCAATAAAAAAGATTTTAGATTAAAAAGTCACATTTTTATTCACGTATTTAAAATAGAAAAGTTAAAACATATTTAAAACACTAACAGTGCAGACTGATACGTCCTGATTGTTCAATTATAATAAAATTGTCAAAATTCCTTGCTGTGTTTTTGTCACTGTTAATAATTTGCTTGTGTTCTGTTATATTATCAGTTGCTTTTACAAAAAAGAAATGATACCTAGGATTTCAATAATCATATTCTTCAGTAAATGCTTTTGGTAATACTGTGGATTCTCATAGTTATTCAAAAAGGAAGTCTATCTGGTCAAAAAAGGGTGTCTTTCTTTCCTTTTTGTAAAACATCGCTCAAAACCACACCCGCACTCAAGCCCACAAATGTCAAGTGGCGGCCCAAAGCTTACAGGTTCAAATAGGACTCACAAACGGTTTACAGACTAGTTTGTAACACTGCAAATGACAATATAAAGACACCAATGCACTTTAAAACATGGGGAAAGCAATAGAAGGCATTACAATTACTTGTACAACAACTCCCAACTATCAAATATTGCTAAATATTTAATAAAATGTTCCTCATAGATTGTAATGGTCATGAACATGCCAACATGAAAAGCTATGACATATTAACTCTTTCTCACTCATAGAGGATTTAATGTGGACCCTAAAAATACAAAGATTATCTTATATACATCTCACTCATTACGTCTACATTGGGAAAACAAATAGTGGACAAATTACACCGCCACATGGCATATATCAAGTGCCAGGGAAACATTTCACATATGGTTGTTCAGTCACTCAGTTGTGTTCGACTCTCTGTGACCCGATGGACTGCAGCACACGTAGTAATGCCTCTGTCTGTGCATATCCACAAAGCTTGCATGCCAAAGATACTGGAGTGGGTTGCCAGTTTCTTCTCTAGTGGACTGTGATTTGTCTGACCTCTCTGCTACGACCTGCCCACCTACAGTGGCCCTACATGGTATAGCTCACAGCTTCATTCAGGTACACAAGCCCCTTCACCATCACCACCACTTAGAAATCCAGAATGAACATACACCATACTAATCTGCTCTAGCCGGTCAGGAAGGGCCGCAAAAACACAGAGGCAGAGGCAAGTGGAGCAACAACCAACCAACCTCCATCTCTGCTACACCCATCCTGGAAAGTCCCACGACAATGATGGTGGCCATGTGACAAGATGTATACCCATCATCATTTGGTGACCTCCCATTAAGTGTTTTGCTATCAATCAATTTACATTATCGCTTGCCATAATACTATCAGGCCTTCAGGGGAATGTTGATACTACACAGTCTCACAAAATACACTTTGCATGTGTATTAACCCTTTACTATTATTCTATATGATATATATATTGTATGATATCTAATGATATTATTACTATTATTATAATTATTGTTTTGTCATGTATTAATCTATTGCATAGTAACTAGGTCTCATTAGTTTACAGATATAGGAATGTGACACAAATGTGATGTACTGTGTGTGGATGTCCCATAACCCCAACCATTGACTACACACTGACACAGTGATAATGGAATAACAAAGCTGTATTTCATACACAGAGCACAATCAGAAATGGACAAGACAATGCATTAATATCATGGGTGTGTTGTAGGCAGATCCCGGAAGGGCAAGAGGTTGTGCTTGGGAACAAGGGGATACCTAAATGTCATAGTCTAGAATAAGCATGATGCATAGCACCTACTAGGGTCACATGTGGTCACTACACCACTGCAACTGTAATCTGGTGAGAAAAGGGATCATCAGAAATCACTCCATGTAATTGGAGAAACCAGTCATGTGCATAGCAATTACAACTTGTCTATAACTGCTCAATTTAACAGAAGAAAATAATCGTGGATAATGTCATACAAATCTTTTCCACACACAGTGTGTTTTCAGATATTAAGGAATAATCAGATAATAATGAACAGAATCTGTGACACAGAAAGAGGAGGTTAAGGAACATGTCAGCATGGTCGTGAGATTGTGCTCTTAAGACCTACACAGACAAGAACAAGCTATCAATCAGAACACTATTTGGATTGACAGCAACACCTCATCTTAACGGCAATCCACATTGAACATCAATTTCAGAAATATTCAAACATGCGTGTACACACTCTGTAGCAAGCCAATAGTATGTCAACATTAATATAAAATAATATTCATTGTGGAGTGTGGATGAGGAGGACTAAGTGCAGTGGCTCAGGAGCCATCAGACAGGCCATGAGTTATGTGAAACTAAAAATGAGGCATCTAGTATTCAACAGGTGGTGGAGCCTCAAATTGCTTCACATGTGTATTCACACAGTGTTTCACCTAAATCATGGTCTGTGTGGTGGGTACTGGGGAGAGGTTTTACAACCTCTGACCTGGGGGATGTTCTCATCTACTTCCTCTTTCTGAGCACTGGGTCCACGTGCTCCCTCCCTACCATGTCCAAGAGGTGTTGGAGTGAGGGGCGCATCCAACTGGGGTGGCTGTGTAGCAGCTGTCGTTGGCGGTAAGGGATGAGATGAGAGCCGCAGGCTCTGGTTGCTGTGGGGGTGGAGCCTGTGGAACTGAAGGCTGGAGTGTATTTACATGGGTTTCAGCCAAATGCACCAGTCACGCCAAGTGATGTGTCTGGGCTTGTCTGTCCCTATGAGCCATTTGTTCATACCTCTCCATCCAAACATTATGTCTCCTCACCTCACCATATATTGCTCTGAATCTTTCGACCTGCTCGATACCAATATCATTCTGACATTCCAGCTGAGCCAATGTACGGCTGTGAAATCAACCGCTGGGACAACTGCTGGGGCAACAATGGCTGTGACATCAACAGGTGGGACAACTGCTGGGGCAACTATGGCTGTGACATCAACTGCTGGGACAACAATGGCTGTGACATCAACTGCTAGGACAAGCACTGCTGTGGCAACATCTGTTGTGGACCGGTCAGGAGTGGGGGAGAATTGGGGTCCGGCAAGCATATTGCTTTAATGTCACCAGGTGGCAATAGTGGGCCTGTTGAGAGTGGTACCGAGGAACTCTAGATGTTTCCCACAATAGTCTTGCTGCTGATGGTCAAGTCTCCTGTGATGGGCCCGGACCCTCGACTTCCTCCAGCAGCACCTACGTTGGTGATAGTGGTGCCTCTGGTGGAGCCACCGCCTATGTCTCTGCTGGCGGGGTACGTCTCCTGGGTACTGAAATGAGAGGACAATAGTATTTGAGTATTGATTCTCTGAATAATTGTTTGCTGTGTGTTTCCATATCCCTGACATCATGATTACTTGTAGTTGGCTGTGGTGATTGTTTCCTGTCGATAAACATTAAGCTGTATCGTGATCATTGTGGATCATGGCTTATATCAATATATGCGGTGTGCCATCTGCAGTTCATTAAGACACGTGCTCTTCTGAATCTGCTGTGAAGTGTGTGAGACTGGCTAATCTGTGACCAATTCTCAGCAATGGGTGTTAACATGCTTATGAGATGTAGTCCAGGTTAGGCTAGTACATGGCACGCACATGAAGGCCCTCAGAGTTTGTATCTGCATACGCTGCAGTGTGCACACCAATAAGTGGACTCTCTTTTGGATGTAAAATCATTGTGGATCTACAGCTATACCTCGTTTATTGCTGGGGATAGCTTCCAAGCAGTTGTAATGTAAAGCGACACAGCTTTAAATGTTGCAGTGTAAATGGGGAAGATAGGGATAGGGGAAATTATTACAAAATATATACAATTGCAATTGCTATTTAAACTGTTTTGTTTTATATTAACTTTGCACACAACACTAACACAAACTGCATTGGCAACTGCAATTCAGAATCCATTTTAACTACAGGTATTGAACAGACATTTAATTGATAACAATTCTGATGATAATATGATAATAATATAATATATAATAATATTTACATGGTTATTGCTGCCCTATATATTTTTTTTGTCATAACCAGAGATCTTACAGTGCTATTGTATGTCAGTTATCTATGTTCATGTGTGTGTATATGAGGGTGTGATGGTGCATATGATATTTACTTTGCAGGGTTTCCGGAAAGCCAATGTCCAACTGTCCTGGAAGGCCCACTATTGCTGCTGGCTGCAATGACTCCTTGATAGTGCTCTCCCATCCACAGTAAGTGATGTTGAGTGGTGGGCCACCACCAGTCTCACGGGCTGCTCTGGCCTCCACTGCCATCTTTTTCTTCACCTTCATCCAGCAGTCATCATATCGGTGTTTAACTGACTTGACATCACGGTTTGCAACCCCTAATGATGCCACAGCTTCAGCAACCTCATTCCAGGCATGTGCCTTATTGTCAGCCCTCACATCCCTACCACCATGGATGATGCTACAACGGGCTTGGACTTCTCTGAGGAGGGTTTCTGTCTCCTCTGGGTTATAATTGTGGGCCCTCTTCTTTGCCACAACCTCTTGCCCTGCCAACTGTGCCTGGGGTTCCTGGTCTCCCTGCTCTCTCCCTGGGGCCTGCCCCTCCTTCCCTACTACCTCCCCCCTGGGATCATGCCCCTGACCCTCTGCTCCTACACCTTGTGTGCCTACATCTGGGGGCACACCTCCCTCCCCCCCCGCTTTTGCTCTCCTCCACCTGTACCTCCCCTCCCTGGCTTGCTTCATCCTCTCCCTCTCTCCATACCTCTATCTCTCCTCCATCTGGTGTTCCCCTCTCTCTCTCACTCTCCTTCGGTGTTTCTCTCTCTAACACTCTCTATTTCTCTCTCTAGCACGCTCACTCGCTCTCTCTAACACTCTCTATTTCTCTACCTGGCACACTCGCTCTCTCTAACACTCTCTATTTCTCTACCTGGCACTCTCACTTGCTCTCTCTAACACTATTTCTCTCTCTGGTGCTCTCACTCGCTCTCTCTAACATGCTCTATTTCTCTGTCTGGAACTCTCATTTGCTTCCATTTGGTTAATTGACTTTTTACGGGATCGCAACTTACTTAATTGATTTTGGCATGTTTCATCGTATCGGATACTTGGAAGCGTTACAGGTGAAACCAGGCTTTACGGGCTTGAGGCTTCGGCCCATAACTAGCGCCCTTGCTCAATTGAATAGCATCGTAATCAGAGAAGAACAGGAGCCCACAGCAAGCCCGCAGACATACGGCCTACATCACGCAAGTTGTGGGCTTGCAATCAAATCGGGCTACATGTTTCTATTGGTACCATATGTACTAGCCACTTACAGACTGTTTCTCAATAACATTTTTTAAAGAAAACAGAGCTTTTAAGGACTTGTTAATAAAATGTTGCTCAGATATGCAAGCAACCAATAGTTTATTTTAAGTTTAAAACAGGAAACTTCCATATCCCTTTAATAATAAGGAAAACACATGAGGAGAACCACTGACATATATTAAAGGATGGATTACATTGCTTTTTTCCCCCCTCCCAGTACATACTGTGCTGTTGAGCCAGCAATTAATTTAAGCATTCTGATGACTCCTTTATCTAAAGAAAACAAATGATTGTAAATATTTTAACTTTTTGTATGTAAATTAAAAATTCTTCTATGAATCTTTTCTGAGAATCTTATAAAAACAAGATTGACATTGTAGCACATAATTCACTGTGGCCTAAATTTAGGGAACTTTAATATGTATTATTTATATTGTATACTGACACAGTTATATATCCTAAAGATAAAGTGTTGCTATTTTATGCTGATTACAACTAGGTAAATCATAAATGGTAGTAATGTGTAATATTATTTTGATGTATACCTTACCTGTGTATATATTATCATAAAGGTTTCCAGTAAAGTATTTGCCATTTATGCCTTGGTTTTTATAATATGTGCTGCTTTCAAGCTTGCCCTTTTCTTTATGTCTGACTACCTATTTATGGTCGTTCGTACAATATTCCTTTTCAGGACCCTCTCCAGATAAAGTATCAGGAGTCCTTTATCACTCGATTTTTGTGGTCAACTGGTATTTTCAAGTTTCTAATTTTGCTGTGGTTTGTTATTTTGCAGCATTCCATGTGAATAAATTTGTAGCATCATTATGTAATTTAGAAATTGACACCCCTTATAAGGGTATGCATATTTAATACAACAGCTAATCTTGTTAATCCAAGATTAGTTATAACAACCCACTTCCCTAAACCACTTCCCTGACTATTATCTCTTCCCTAACCTTTGTACACACCTATATCCTATCCCTAGTGAAGTATTTTAATTGTGTTGCGGAGGTGTTATAATTGATGGTCAATAAATCGTTTTACAGTAACATATGCCAATGTCCAACATTTTTCACAATACCATTATCACAATCCCCTTCTTTGTTGGGCTTGAAAGAGCACTAGACCAATCCTACCAACAGGTTGCTCAGGTTCTTTATCCCTGCACACAGGGTGGTTTAGCCAGAGATTAGGACAAGTTGCCAATTCCCAGACCAAGTTGCACAGGTTCAGGACAAATTATTGGGTTCCAGGACAAGTTGCAAAAATTCAATTCTGATTGAAAAAATAATAAATCCCTTGTCTTCAAATTAAACACACCAATACTATGTGTCCATAACATAGCATATCTTTATTTGTCATTTCACCTCTTTTTTTTATAGCATTCTTAAATGTCCAACATCAAAGAATAATTGCCTTTAAAAATCTCAATCTACCCCCTTTGAAACTACCTTAATTGCCCACACATGGGTTAGGACTTCCACCAAGAGCTTGATGCTAGCATGTCTGTTTCCTCAAGCTAGCTGCCAAGGATTCCACTGCCCCAGGCTGGAGAAATAAGCTGACATTAACAACTCAATCTATTGGGATATATGTAATGGTATCAAACATCAAACTCTCCTGAATTTCATAACATGGGCTAAGTTAAGTTTCCCAAAGCTAAAGCTGAATAAAATTGCTATAAACTACTCAAGTTATTTAGTTTCTTTTGTAATTATCTATCCCATGAACTGTCACATCATCATCATTTTCATGTATATTTTTAAGAAGAAATCTAAGATTAAATTTTTTTGTGATATTATATTTTTAATTGGTCCTCCATTTTCTGGTATATATTCGTCCAGCAAGGGTTTGTTACTCTTCACCTCAGCCCCACTATATTAATTGATGTTTCCTTATTTTAAGAAGATCTGTGATACTTTATACTATATTATGTTTTTGAAATATTGCAGCCTTTTCAGAATTCAAAGGGTTCTATTCCCAATTACTTTCTCAAGCCTTTGCCATGGGGATCACAAATATAGTTGTGAGCATAGAAGGCGCTCCTTGCCAGCAACTGCGACCCTCGCAAAATTTACGTCGTAATGCAAACAAAATACGAGACACGTTACAGCAGTCTAAAGACGCAAAACACCACCAAACACCTACGTATTTGCCGAAAAACACCTACGAGATTAGAAAACAGGGACGCAACCCGCGCAACCCCAAAAACATTACAAACACAACAAATACAAACAACAAACACATAAAAAGGTTACTCACAACAAGGGGGGGCACCGAGGACCTCTGCAAGTGAAGTTACACCTACATTTTACCACAAATTTCGTTTTTTAGATACCTAAGCGAGAGAAAAAAATGGCCAACGAACAAAACGAAAACGAGGCTAAAGGTCCCTAAACACGCGAAACACTACCATAAACACGCAAAACACCACCAAACAGCTATGGATATTCCGAAAAAGCCCACCAAACAGCTACGGATATTCCGAAAAACTTGCACGACATAGAAAACGAATATTACGAAAAACTTGCATGACATAGAAAACGAACGACGCTACATCAGCCACATTATATACACCAAACACCCTTAGCTCACTTACAATTTCATTGCCGTCATTTTTTGACGGGCAATTCGCTAGTGTGTTATAAACACGAGCTGAGTTTACATTAATTGCATTTACCACAAGCATGCTATCCAATTTCTTCATCTGAATATTTGTAGAACCGTCTACAAATGAATATTACTTAATTTTATTCACCCTACATACACTCTATGATTCATATTATAATAGAAACTGAAAGATACATTTTTAACTTACAGTTTCAATTCTAAAAACAATTATGTGACATGCCTTTACCAATCTTTATAATAAAAGATGGTAAATATACATGTCTCCTCTAATCAATAAAATATATTATATGTTGAGGACGCTAATTTGCAAATCTGAGAAATCTTCATGTCTCTGTTCAGACCTCACTTTAATAAGGCAATCTTGCAGCTAGTTTAAGTTAGATTTCATGATGCCCTACACCCATTCAGACTTGTGTGCCCCATATGCCATCCAACTCCTTCTCCATTTTACTTGTCATTTTCCCCCTTGTAAAAGCATATCTACATGAGTGTTTATTTACATATTTTGTATGTCAGAAAGAGTCATTTACACTTACACACAGAAATGTAACTATATATAGACATTTATGTGGATCTCCAGAAATGATTGCATAGCACTGCATTAACAAATTGAGGCATCATGCCGTCCCCTGAAATGTCCTGCCATATATGGGGGTCATGTTGGCTTAGACAAAAATACACCATTGCTTGCAACTGAAAGCTTTGATAAATAACTACTATATTTGCTTAGAATAATTAAAAGCCAGAAAATAATTGTTATAAAAACTCTGCATTCTTCATTTTAGTGTTTGAACAAGTATGCAGATTTATATAAAACTACTTCTGATGTTTTCATAAATTGTTACAATTACTCTATACTAACCTACATCTTAGTTGACACAAATATACACAGTTATGATTTTTTTGCTCTTGCTTAGTTTTATTAAAAGCTTTTTTTATAAGTTGTTTTATTTTAACTATACAGTCCTGTGTGTTCGTATTTCAAAATGGTGAAATGTAAAATTATATTTATATTTCTTCCATTAAAACTTTAATATTATTCTTTATAATGAATAAATAATTAAAGCGATGACCCGCTTCACTGAAAATAGCAAGAAACGTTTATACAAACAAAGTAGTCTTTAGACATTTACGTCATGTCATTTATGAGTTGTATTAATATTTGCGATAATGCTTTCTGGTTGTGTACCAGTGAAAGGTGCATTTGTCCCTAGTTCTTGCAATACTCTTTCAAAGGGTCTGCAATGCCTGAAATTTGCCCATGTGTATATAAACTGCACAGTGATATTTGTGGTGTGTGGGAGGTCTAGCTATCTGTGAATGCTGGGATGTTTTACTTTTTTTTTACAGTTAATGCAAAAACTACATATCTAGGATATTTTTGGGGTAGATGCACAGTTAATTAGGATAAAACATTTACACATGTCCTAATATAATCAGAACTTGGGAGGAATATTTAAAGAAGTTGAACTGAAAAACGTCTCAGTTGATAACCATAAACCACTATGAGGTGCTTTTTATTTTTACAGGTAGATTTATGGTGGCTATTTTGTGGCAAGGGATGACATTTGGGTATGATAGTATGATGAAAGCTCAGTAATACATCCAGAGTAACAATACACCTAACTGCCTTGATTACAGTATCAAAGGAAAACTCTGACATGACATGATATTCTGATAGGTAGGGGAGGTTTTAAAAACATTGCCTATTATTATTATTCTAGTTCAAATGAGCAAACTAAAATATAGGACTCCTTTCCTTTTAAGTTTAAGACACACACACCCTCCATGAAAGTAGTGGAACTACTGCCAGTGCAGCAAAGCACTAATCTCCCAACAGACGAGGGGCCCTCTGATACTTGGATTAAAGGGGTTTCTTCATTTATTAGGGAAGAGGGCAGGTAATTATTTTATAGAAAGAAGATCTGACCATCTATATATGTTTTATTTTTTGTTGACCCTAACGACACCTATCTTGTGTAGAGAAATTGCAAGTCAGGGACAAATTATTTTGCCCTGGTGCCCTCCACTGCTGCATGACCCAATTACTTAAGAAATCTTCAAAACATGATCCAATTCTAATTAAAGCCAATGTTGTAAATTAGATTAAACCAATTTTCTCTGTTTTGGCTGACACATAACTTTATTTTTTTTTACTGAATCTGTTAGCAATTCTACAAAGTTAGTAAGTACAAAAACAATTTAATAATGCAAAACCTATGTTTTCTTTTCTGCCTTTAAGGTACTAGTCTGCCTTACCTAAGCAAAAATGATGTATCCAGAATAATAAGTACCCTGTAAAGTGAAACAGAACTAAGTCAATCAAAATATTGGCATTTATAAAGAAATCATTTTTACTTGAGTGGGTTTGAGATCCCTGGCCACGAGCCAGTAGAGGATATCACTGCCAATGTAATGACAGCTACTCGTTATCTCAGAAGATGAAAGTGTTCTTCACATAAAAGATTACAAATAACATTAAACAACAAGCTCCATGGTGCCTGGTTCATGATTCTACTCTAAGTATTTTATTTCAGGAATGACATTTACAGAAGCAGCAGCAGGTCTAAAAGCCCATCTTCAAGTAAATACAAATTTTACATTTTAATCCATTGTTTACCATAGTTTACACTGACTTTTGTTTGTCCTAATACATTTGCGTAAAGGGTTGTTTCAAGGTTAAGATTATAATGCCATGCATTTTCCAATAAATCAATTTAAAATGAAAATCTGTCATACAGCCATATAGCAGGACACAGTTGTACACTATTGTATTCCTGTTGTTGTTTTGTAGGATATCATGGAATTATAACACACATTTCACAGGGGACACACCATTGCAATAATAGCAATTTTCAAATTCTGTTTTAGAAAAACGCTAATATATAATGTTGTGGATTGGCCCAGCTGTAATGTTTCAACATGCAGTGGGATGAAAACATTTACAATTTTTAACATGCAGTTGTATTTATGAGACCTTCCCTAAAAAAATGCCTTTTTTCTACTTATGCAAGCCGTTATTCCCCTGTCATATTAGATAATATTAATGTATCTCCTTGTATCATACAATCCCTGGTCTACACTCTGTTACCTCTTCACCTATTGTAGCTATTATTTAGTATCACATACATTATATAGTTGTCAACAGTGTCGGTTAACAAAAGTTGTTGCTAACGCTGCGGCCCTTGCAAAGCGAGGGCCGCGGTTGCTGCCAAGGAGCGCCAAAGGCGCTCCTTGCCAGCAACCGCAGACTTTAAGGCTGCAAATGTGGTCCCTCGCAAAGCGAGGGGCAGCATTTGCGGAGGTGGAGGCTCCCACCGCGACAGCAACCTTTACGGACTTAGCATCCGCAAATATGAGCCGCTCCACTAACAAACAAAAATATTACAACCTCGCACACGAAAACACTAAAAACACAAAAAATACACACAACAAACACATAAAAAGCTTACCCAGGGCAAAAGGGGGCACCCTAAACACGCAGAAAACTACGAAACACATACGTATTTTTCAAAAAAGCTGTACGAGGTACAAGAACAAGGACGCAAAATCAGCCACAGCCCCGTAATACACACATTAGACGCCATTTTACAACACTAACTGACACAATACGGAAGTACACAGGTACCCTAACGGATTTTCCTTGCGCACGCACACTATTTACACTACACACTGCACACATTGCTGACAATTACACAGCAGCTCCACAACACTCAAAACACACATTACATGCTGCGGCAACATCAAAACAGATTGTCAGCTCTTCAACACAATGCTTTCTGCATATATTACTTCCAAATAGGTAAAGTGTATTCATTTTGTAATGTATTATTTATTTGATTATCATACACCAAACAGCATTAGCTCACTTACAATTTCATTGCCGTCATTTTTTGATGGGCAAAATTCTAGTCACATATATAGTTCTCAGCAGTGCAATCTTGCAAAAATCCGTTGGTAATGCAACGTTAAAACTGCGGGCTCGTAGGACTAAGCCAAAGGCGCTCCCTCCCTGGTGGAGATGAGCGTGCACACCTTGCGCATCATACCTACAACCCGCCGAACTACACATCAACACAAAACTCAAATACACAATTCAAACTGCGAGACCCGTAGCACTTTGAAAAAAATGTCTATAAAAATTACAGGCCGTAACACTTAGAAAATAAAACCGCCACTGAGGGAAAAAAAAATACGAGCCGCAAAAAATACAAACTTAACGGCTGCAACATGCACAGCGAAAACAGCAAAAAAAACACTAAATACCAAATAAAATAAAAACAAAAATACACACACAGCAAGGGGGGACAGCCAGGATGTCTGGGAATGAGGTTACATGCCAATTTAAATAGAATGTAAACATTTTCGCCACTCAAGAACAGCTTACTTGGCCAATAAAGATCTCACCTCTTACACTAAAGATATTGGACATCACCATATTAGTTAAGCACATACTTACTATTAATGAGTGATAAGATAGATTATTATTATTATTATTATTATTATTATTATTATTACAGGCCATTTTAAGGTTAGAGAGAGAATGTAATATTGTTGACCTAACCATCAACTCTTAAGAAACTACCTAGCAAACTTTAATGTAAATTGTGAAACGGTAATGTGTATGCTGACCTGGTACCTGTAAAACATTTCAAGTAGCGTAATCTGAAGAAGTGCTTTGAAGTGCTTTGTGAAAGTAAAGTAAGAAACATTGAGGCCCCAATTGAAAAGAAGAAGTGGAGGAGAGATGGTTCTTCAAAGGAGACTGACACTTCATACCTACTTGAGTTCAATTCACTCCTAAATGATTCAGGGTGTGACTCAATGTAATGTGTGTTTCTGACATAAGCAGCCTGTGTTAGATTAGAAAAAGGTAAAAACTTAGAAACTTAGATATGCCTTTAATGCCCATCCTAGGTCAGTTTCAAGGTAAAGCCAACCAATTTTGAGGTTTTTACTTCCCTGATACATGCTCATACATACTCATGTGAAAGACTCAGCCTCCCTGTAAGACTCTGCTTGCTTGTAAGGCTCAGCCTTCCTGTAATACTGCTTCCCTACAAGACTCTGGCTCCCTTCAAGATTCTATGGACATGGTCATACACTCTGAAAGCATCTTCTTTTAGCTCACTTGAGCCCTTTACCGGAGGAAATATATTGTGGTATATCAGTATGGTCTCACTCAAAAGAGTGATTCAGCCCCGAAATACCAGGCAAATTTACCCTGAACAGGAGAAACAGCAATCCCTAGACGTATATTTCAGCCTTAATTGGGCCTTGTCAGTAGGGTGCAGCTGATAACTCGCTAAGGCACAGTGAGCAAGAGGTCCATGTCTGGAGCCCCCTATCACCCTTAGGGGGCCAAACCTTAAGGGTTATTTGCATGAGCAATACCAACAATATAGATGCTCAGGTAGAGAACAAACTATCCTTAATAAGTAGTTCTATGGATATGGTCATCAACTCTGAGAGCATCCACTTTTAGCTGACTTGTGCCCTTCACAGGGAGAAATATACTTGTGCCTCGTCAGTAGGGTGTAGCTAACTCCCTAAGGCACAGTGAGCAAGTCCACGTCTGGATTTGTATCTACCCTACCTAAAGACTTTACGCTCTATATCACCACCACAAGTTTTCAGTCTATTTTTAAAGCCGTAACCCTCAACTGTCCCAAACTTTGAATTGATATCTAGCGCAAAGGGAGCATGTTGGCTCTGGAAGACCACAGCAGATAACTGAACAAGTTACAGAAGCTTTGCAATTTTGAAGAAATAATTACCTTCAACTCTGAGATAAGGAAGTATAAAGTCATAAGGAATGATTTGTACTAAGGATGACATGGAGTGTGACTCAGGGTTACAGAGGGAATATAGCAGGGAGAGATTGGGCACAGCTGGGTATTCAGACAAAGTATCTTTAAAGGCAAACAAAGGAGCTTCTCTTGTAAAAAATAATATGTTTTTCATGCATTTTTCTTATGTACATATATTGTTCATACCTTTTCTAATCAGTGTCTAAGTAAAGCATATGCTAGGCTAGGTAAAGGTGCACTCAAGATCATGGGTCACACATTAAGAGGGTATGGGCCTTAGTTAAATATACATGGAGGAAGATGCAGTAGACCAGAAATTAGCGTGTCCAGATGTGGATAAGACAATGTGTACTTATTACAAAATTGATTTGACAAGATACTTCTTTTTACATACTGTCTCCCAAATAAGTTGTATAACAGGCCCTGAAATTTTAAGATGTATTCATATGATATGTGATTATTAGTTAACTAATGAAGGGGTGCTTTCAAGTACCTTTTTTCTCAATCATTTTTATTTAGTAAAGACAAATTTATAACAAGATTAATCATTCAAAAGTTGTAAATTGAGGTAGGAATCAAACATACATGCACATGTCATTCCAGTATAAAAAGCATGGATCGCCACAAGATAATCATGCTACTTATCTACATTCTCAATAATTGTCACAGGAGACTATCAATTCTGTATTCCAAGCCTTTACTTGGGTTTTCTATTTTTAACGTTATGTATTTCTTAACTATGAAGTGAACTACAAATATAAGGTGGAGGGGTGGGAGTGGGAGGGAAGTTAACATATTTATCTCTTGTCTCAGCATCAGGTATATTTATATAGTCAGTTGTGTTCACAGGTAGCTTACCCATGAACAACACCCCGAGGTCTGGGCCCAGTCCAAACGGGGCATAGAGGAACTTATGATAGTTCTAAAGTTAAGTTAATGATAAGGAGAGTCTAGCCATGAGTTCCAAGTGTTAAGGAAATCGGGTAGAGAGTCTTCGAGAATGTGGTAGAGTCTTTCATTGATAGGAAGATAGTTTATTTTATTGATAGTTGCTTGAATATGTAGAGATGTCGATTTCCATTGACGAGCAATGTGGCTTTTTGTCCCTAACATTATAAATTTAAATAATTTATTTTAAGTCTTGAGAGAAGTGAATTGGTAGCTGAAAAAGCTAGGCTCCGCATTAGAAGTAATCAGGACATCAAATACATTAGAAGCCATTTTGAAAACTTCCTGCCAAAGACAGGTGGCTTGAGGGCAAGTCCACCAAATGTGAAATAAATATCCTATTTCCCCACATTCTCATAAGCAGCTAGGGTTTGGAGCAATTTTCCATTTGTAGAGTTTGTCTGGAGTATGATATATCCTGTGAAGAACCTTGATAGAGGTTTCTAGGATACTACTATTGAGAGAACCCTTAGTAAGATTAATCCAGGAGTCCTGCCATGAGTCCAGGTCCCAGCTACTGTTAAGATCTCTCTCCCAATTACACATGTATTTAGGTTTCAGTCTGGTCAAATCTGTATTGATAGAATCGTATATAAGGCTTAAGATGCCTTTTGTAAGAGGTGCCTTGTCAAATATTCTGTGTTCTTGTGTGGGAACTTGAAAAAGATTATCAAGTTGATCAAATGTCATGATCTGGTCGTCTCTGTACCAAGAGCCTGCTCTCAATAAACCATTAGATCTCCACCAATTTAAAGAGGTTGTAGGTATGTGAAGTGTAAATTGAGAGTGGGGAGAAATAGGGGAGAGATTAGATCATATTTTTGATTTGCCCAGTTCCAATGTGTGAGGGATAATTTAATAAAGGGTTTTGTGAGTTTCCCTAATAAGGATAAGGGTTTGGCGAGCCAGATAATGGAATCCCATGAATATGGATTTATCATAAAGTTTTCTATAAAAACCCATTAAGGCTTCATGGAAAGTGGAATGGGCTATTGATATAAAAGAGATTTGGGCAGCTTTGTAGTAAAGTTTGAAGTTTCGCATGAAAAGCCTCCTTTAGATTGCTTTCAAATAACTTAATATTAGTTTTGTATGGGAGACATTTTAAGTAATATGAGTGTAACGGAACCCATCACTGTTTTACCCTGTTTTATGGTTATTTAATTATTGGTTAAAATATGATCCTACTGTTATATTATATGTATGTTGGTTTATCCTCTGCAGAATATTAGCCAGACTATTGCAGACCTAAGCTAATAGATAATCCTATTACAGAGACTTCAGAGATAAGGGAGTCGATTGTATAAAGTGTTTTCATTCTCAGATAAGAACAAAGACGGCTGATTTAATCAATGTCTGATTATATCAAGTTGCCAGGGAGGTGTGACTCACCTATTGTTCTCTCTATGTGTGTTGTGTGGCCAACTATGGGGGATGTGGATTACCTGTGGGAAGAGATGTGTATAAATATTTCTGCACATAACAAAATAAAGTCAGTATTCATTTGACTCCCAAATTGTGTGTCGTCCAATATGGGAGGTTGGCAATAGTGAGACTGTAGTGCTTCTTGGATATTTTACCGTATACCAGCGGAGATATTGGATTCGTGTTCCAGCTCCGTTACATTTGGTGGCAAGTGGCGGAATTGTTCCCACGGTCAGAAGGACAGCTACAGGAGACACCATTCCGTGGAGTACAAATTGAGGGCAATGCTAGTATCCGTACAGCGCCCCTGGCTACAGCAGGATGGAACCGGCTAGTTTTCGGACAGCGTTCCATCATGAGGAGGAGGAGGCGGCCGCGGACTACAGGGATGTAGACAGAAAGGAACTCATGGTTACAGTAACTCTTATTGCCCCACAGACTGAGTTTGGAAGAGAACTCCAAAGCAGACTGGCCTTTTTCCCAGGTACGCTTCCCATAAAAACCTTGGAATGGTTAATGACAGATGTCCACAAATACATAATGGAAAAGCAGCGGGCACAGGAGCAGTCCATCTTGGGAGCTGCAAACCCACCTCCCACCATTAACCCCCCCCAGCACTGCGTCCGGGTGGTGGGAACTACCAAACCCCTCCACGGTACATCAGGTGCCACACGTGTAACCAGCAGGGCCACATGCAGAGAGACTGTCCCAGAAACCGCTCCACGTGGAATACTCCAACTAATTCTCCTCCCCAGCAGCAGTGTGTACCCCAGGGCGCCAAAGGTGTCGTCCTTCCCCCCCAGCGGCAGTGTGTACCCCAGGGAGCTGAAGGTGTCGTCCTTCCTCCCCAGCGGCAGTGTGTACCCCAGGGAGCTGAAGGTGTAGTCCTTCCTCCCCAGCGACAGTGTGTACCCTAGGGAGCAGAAGGTGCCGTCCTTCCTCCCCAGTGGCAATGTGTACCCCAGGGGGCCGAAGGTGTCGTCCTTTCCCCCAGCGGCAGTGTGTACCCCAGGGGGGCCGAAGGTGTCGTCCTTCCCCCCCAGCGGCAGTGTGTACCCGAGGGAGCAGAAGGGGCCGTCCTTCCTCCCCAGCGGCAGTGTGTACCCCAGGGAGCTGAAGGTGTCGTCCTTCCTCCCCAGCGACAGTGTGTATCCCAGGGAGAAGAAGGGGCCATCCTTCCTCCACAGCGGCAGTGTGTACCCCAGGGAGCAGAAGGTGTCGTCCTTCCTCCCCAGCGACAGTGTGTACCCCAGGGAGCAGAAGGTGTCGTCCTTCCTCCCCAGCGACAGTGTGTACCCCAGGGAGCAGTAGGTGCCATCCTTCCTCCCCAGCGGCAGTGTGTACCCCAGGGGGCCGAAGGTGTCATCCTTCCCCCCCAGCGGCAGTGTGTACCCCAGGGGGGCGAAGGGGTCGTCCTTCCCCCCCAGCGGCAGTGTGAACCCCAGGGAGCTGAAGATGTCGCCCTCTCCCCCCATCGACAGCTTACCCTAACAAGGGGAGACACCAATCTCCCAGATGGCGCAGATGGGACCAGGGTCTCTGTGCCTGACCTACCGGGATGCTGGACAGCCTGTCCAGATCCCCAACTACTCTCACTGGGACAACCAGAGGAGGGGGTAAGTACAAATTCCCCTCCCCAGCTAACTCCTCATGTGGCCCCAGGGTTAACAGAGGAAATGTTAACCCCCACTGACCCCCACCTTTTCCTGGCTACTGAGCCGGAAGACGTCCCAAGTACCCCAGCAGAAGAGCTGACAGCGGGGCAGAGTGCAGTCGGCCTCTGCCCTCCCTTTGTTCCTTGTACAGAGCAAGATGTCCTGCAAGTTATACCAGCAGAAGAGCTGGCATCAGGGCAGAGTGCCGCTGGCCTCTGCCCCTCAAGTCCCCTCAGCGTGTTGCCCCATCACCACAGCGAAATATCCAGGTGCCTGGTTAGACTTCCCCCCAAAGGGGAGATGTGTGACGAAGTGCCCTTCGACACTTTGTCTTGGAGAGGACTGTTTGCCATCCTCCTGCCCTGCGACTATGGCCCTGGGACATATTGCCCTTCAAACACAGTATTCGGCCATACCAGAGTGTATGTCACTCATTCTGGCCCTTTACATACAGGGGGGTAATTCGGTACTTGCCCTGTGGGAGCGGTGATACCCCAGATAACTATGCCATGGAGCCCATTCATATGATGAAAGACTATGGGAAAGACTTTAGCTACATGGCAATTGAACTGTGTGAAGAGGATCTGAGCGCTATTCGGTAGTTTTGTGCGCTCAGATCACAGCTATCTGGGGATATGTGAAATGTGAGTAAAGGTGAATTGCAGTAATGCTGATGGCTAGAGAATTGACCAACAAATACTTTTGTCCGGACATCCCCAGGCCGATCCATTGGGATCAGACCGTGTATGCCGGCTTATGGTCACGGGGGAGGTGTGTAACGGAACCCATCACTGGTTTACCCTGTCTTATGGTTATTTAATTATTGGTTAAAATATGATCCTACTGTTATATTATATGTATGTTGGTTTATGCTCTGCAGAATATTAGCCAGACTATTGCAGACCTAAGCTAATAGATAATCCTATTACAGAGACTTCAGAGATAAGGGAGTCGATTGTATAAAGTGTTTTCATTCTCAGATAAGAACAAAGACGGCTGATTTAATCAATGTCTGATTATATCAAGTTGCCAGGGAGGTGTGACTCACCTATTGTTCTCTCTATGTGTATTGTGTGGCCAACTATGGGGGATGTGGATTGCCTGTGGGAAGAGATGTGTATAAATATTTCTGCACATAACAAAATAAAGTCAGTATTCATTTGACTCCCAAATTGTGTGTCGTCCAATATGGGAGGTTGGGAATGGTGAGACTGTAGTGCTTCTTGGATATTTTACCGTATACCAGCGGAGATATTGGATTCGTGTTCCAGCTCCGTTACAATGAGCATTTGAGCATGAGTATAAATGGTGAGTTTATAGTACACATAGTTTACCCTTGACAAAGTGATATTGACTTATAAAATGTAATTTGGAGGATTCCTACCATATCCCCAGATACAATAAAAATTTAAACTGCGATTGTTTATAATTACAGATGTAGTGCGATTGATATCATTTTGAGGCAATCGTATTACACAGCACATCCTTTCAGTCCTTTACATTAGTGGTGGGCATCAGGCAGCCTGGGGGCTTAATGTGGCTATCAGACACTTCCCATGCAGCCTGTGATCTACAGTGGGAGAGCATGTCCATCTTTAGCAGTGAATATCCTCATTATCTAGACCTCCACTACCAATAACTTCACCTCTGCCTCTCTCCGTAAGTGACTTCATCATTTTGCAACACAAAAAGCTAAAAACTAGTGTACAGGGTTTTATATACAGTAGACTCTCAGTTAACCAGAACTCAAGCAACCATAAAAACTATTGAATACTGTACTTTAGATAAAAAAATAATTTACAGGGCTCAACAAACACCAGGAGCCAGTTTGTCATGACACAAAATGGTTACAGGCACCTAGATTTCATCCACTGTTGGTCTCTGCAATTCAATTTTACCTGGAAGCAGACAGGCATGAGTGACTGAGCCAGTGCAGTATCTGGGTTACATTCGCTGGGTTCAGCACCGCACCCTCCAGCCGAACGTACCTATGAGTAAGTGAGGAGTGAAATAATAAATGTATACATAAAATTAGTTAGATTAAATAGGTACATTATTATTATTATTCCTAGTGAATCCAGAAATATTTCATATCCATTTTAGTACATAGTTGATCTTCTATAGCTGTGCTATAAAATAAACATAAAGTAAATGTAATTTATCAAGACTGCTCTATGGGCCCTATTCTATTGGCCAATTTGAAAATGTATACACTCTTAATATTGCCACATATTCTGTAAGCTACTCTCAATCTCAATGAGTTCCCCACCTACAATCACTACGGCCAGCAAACACGCAAAACTGGCATTAGAACTTCACTGATTTTAGCAGAGCTCGAACATTGTGAGCCGTAATTAATTAAAGTTACACAAAATCGATATTCTATTAGATCAGCAGCTCTAGCTGGCATATAAAGTCTGACCTGCAAATGTAAAACGTATCAGGTTTCTGTCAAAAATATTCTGAGTACTAAATAGGACTTGCAAGGGCTTTTTCAAACATTTATTACAGCTGTAGCAGCAATTAAACACACCATACTGTACGTTAAAAGCGTGGGAAGGCATGGAAACACATTCAAATTAATTGCACAACAGTCTCAAACCCACAAATATGAAATTAAAAAATATTATTTTTAAATGTAATTTCTGAGTAATATCGATCCTGGGGCTCAAGGGGTTAATACATATCATGAAACCCACATGGACTAAAACAGGTGATCTAATGCATTTTATAGATTGCTAGATTGCTTGATTGCAATATTACTTATTGGCACTAATTAATTTGTAGCCTCAGATTGCAGATTATGTCTAATTTTTATGTTTTACTGATGTCATGATGATGGGCTCATTTACTATTGGCTGTGTCTAATAAATATCATATGATCACGCACCCTGAAATCCTACTTAAAAAGAAGAGTTTAGGCTTAAGGAGGTAAATTACGATCATGAGTCAATAGAATACATCTAACATTCAGAGAGAAAAAAATTCCTGCAGCAAAAATTACAGGTTAGAGGCTTCTAATAGAATAGGGCTCATGTCATCAAACAATGCACTGAAAACCGAGTAAATAAAACTGTTAGAATTGGTGTATATTCAACTATTTTAAAAATGTTTATGCATCTCTGTTATTTCTCCAACTGCTCTTCCTCACTGCTGTGTACATTCTTCTGCCTGTGCATGTTCAGAAAGAATAAAAACACAACCACTCTGCCGATGGCGGTACACTTTTTTTGCGGCAACATACAAAATTAGCTCATTACTTTCTTTCTGCACATGTACTAAACCTAAAGAAAGAAAGCTGATTTGTATTATTGCAGTGATAAGATTATATAGTCATTTAGTGGGTGCTTGTAATGTATGGTTCCTACAGGACCTTAAAGCTTCCAGCTTTTTCTCCATATAAACTCAGTATATTATAGCTTTAATTGCTAAAACTGCACAATTTGAGCCATATTATAAAACAACAATTATCTGCATCACATGAAAAAGTTATTACAGCATCTACACTTGAATTTGGCTATCTAGCGATTGTGCCGAGCAGTATCCAGTTTAGAGCCCCTTTAAATAAAACATGGCTTTCATTTTATACAGTATTTGTGTAGCAATATGTACTTCTATACTTGATAATGTTGAAATAAAGATAAATAGCACTGCAATGCTTGCATTGTTGTGTATATGAATCAAACTCATTTCTCTTTATCAGTATGTTTTGATACACTGATTTCTATGCACCTGCTAACTTAGTTTACTTCTGGTCAATAGAGATATACAGTAGAAAGGAAGAGGATGCAGTGGTAGAAAGAAACAGTTGCAAACAACAGTTATCTATTCATTAAACACACGCAGCTGGGAGATAATTTAATATAAAGTAATTGCACAACGATGGAATTCGGGAACAAGCTTTTATTCTAACAGCCTACACTAAATCTAACTAAGCTGGAATAGCCACAAGTGAGTCAACTCCAGATGATTCAAACACTGAAATGATGTATTAAATCAACCTTAAGCCAGTGCATATTTTCTCACAGATATATAGCATTCCAAAATTAAATATATTTAATTATTTTTTTGGTTTCCAACTTGAAATCATTTTGTGACATCTGCAATATTTGATGTTTAAATAAGAAATCTAGATCTATTTTTGCACTTGTTTGTTATTGGAACGTTATGCGTGATTAATGGATTCCGAATTTGGCTAGAACGCTTATTTCTGGATCTTTTGTAGTGAACAGCCAATAGCAAGCTCCGGAGTATGTTGCAAACAAAAAAAAAGCTTCTTTGTTTGTACACAGAAGGCTATTACTCACTACAGCTACAAGTTATCACAAGATAATAATACACTTCTATAGAAAGCCGTCTTTGCCTCCATATGTTGTTCCCTTGAGAACAGATTGTTGGGATGGAATCATATGACTTGACATACTATTTTAACAGCTATGACTTAAAGTATCTAAACTGACAGAAGATGAGGAATTAACGTTCATGATTAGCCCCTGAGGTGCTGGGTCCATTGTCCTGAGTGCAATCACACACACCGAAAAATAGACATTCTCAATCATTTTTATGCAGACAACTGCAGTCACGACAATGGACCCAGTGCCTCAAGTGCTATTAATTAGTTATTAATTGCAATTATTTTTCATTAAGGTATTAATCTATTAATGGGTCAGAAAGGCTGACTGATAGTTTAAAATGGCAAACTTCATTGTTAGATTTACTGTAGGAAAATGCACATTTTTAATAACATTCACTTACTTGTCATTACTTATATTTTTACATAACTCTATATTTGGAACCTCTACTGTGACGCTAACATTTTGTCTTTTTACATTTAAATGGCTTCTTTTACATGCAGCCTTATTAAATTACAATTCGACCAATTGAATAGGGCTCTATTTAAGCACATAGCATACTTTTTTTACAGACATTTTTAGTTAGTGATCTTCTATCCAAAAGCAAGGTCTTCACTAACTAAAAACTTCTGTAAAATAAATATGCTATGTGCTTATATAGAGCCCTATTCAATTGGCTGAATCACAATTTAATAAGGCTGTTAATCGCTTCTTTATCTCATTGTCATAAGCTTTTGACAATACACTATATTCCCGGCTAAAATAATTTGTAAATAAGCACAGCCTTAGCAAGGAGATGTATGCACCATCCTGAAGGGTTCATTTCCGTCTTTATTATCTGGAATGAATAACACACTGAATCTTCCTGATAGCATTTCTTAATAAATATGACACACACACAGCAATTACATGCACTTATAATCAAATGTGGACATTAAATGGCACTAAGTGTGCCACCTTCGGTGAAAGTAGTATTAGCCATAATTAATATGTATATTAAAGTTCACCATAAATGATATTTTATATTTGAGTAAAACATGCATTAGATATAATTTATAGTGTAAAATGCTGTATGTAGACAATTAGGTAGCACTTATGCTGTCAACATAGTATAATTAATTCCAGTAAAAATATATAATGCCATCGGTATTCAGATTTGTATTTCCAAATATTAATGCTTACTTTTATTAATTGAATAAGAGCAGCAACTGTAAACATGAAGAATTTAGTTGTGGGAAATTGTATTTAATAGTTACTCTGTACTAAACCCCTTCTGGATCACTACCTTGTTGTGGTTAAGCGGTTTGTGTACTTCAATGAAGCTGTGAGCTTTACCATGTAGGGTCTCCAAGATGGACAGGTCATAGCAGAGAGGTCAGATAATTTGATCCACTGGAGAAGGAACTAGCAACCCACAACAGTATCTTTGCCACAAAAAACCTTATGGATTAGTACAACCAGACACTAGAAGTACATGGAGTGCTGTGCTCCGTAGGGTCACAGAGAGTTGGTCATGACTGAATGACTAAACAACTGTACTAAAAGGTACTCTAAAGGAATCCAGTTACTGCAACACTGTAATATATAAGGTTGCAGTGTGTTGTGATTAGCAAAAACAGGGCTAAAGCTAGATATTTTACATTGAACATACCACTCTCATCAGTTTTGTACAAATTAATAAGGGCTCTGAGTGAAATCCCAGGTATGGCAATTGTTGCTTAAAATACAGCCCAATTCTCTTCAGAAACCCTTACCAAGTGTGTTCTTGTGAAATTCTACAACTGCTAAAAGCAAAGATGTTATTAAAAATAAAAAATATGCAAAAAAAAAAACACTCTAAGTATTACTATTATTTATGTATGCACTAGAGACATTTATGTATGCACTAATGACGGCAATAAAATGTGAAGCTCCTCTGAGGACCTTCGGCGCTCATTGTGAGCCTCTCCCCTTGTGTACTTCAAGTTCCCTGCTTTGCAACAATCACCTTCGGTGCTCATCGCAAAGACAGATATATAAGTACAGTGTAAAATATAAAATGTATTTCGTACAGTGAATTAATAAATTAATATGAATTAATAAATGTATATACTTTAACTATTTATATTGAATATGCAGCAATCAATATCCTGAAGAGCTAACAATCTCTCTCCTCTCCTGCATCTGAAAATGTACAGTTGGACTGTTGACTATCTGTGTAAATAGGCTGCGTGCGCAAGGCTAAACCGTTTCTTTAGGCGGGTAAAGCGCCATTTAAGAATCTTAATTTTATTATTTGCAAGTTAGTGTTGTAAAATGGCGTCTCTTTTCTATGTGTTACTTGGCTTGCGATCAATTTCCGTCCGCTGTAATGGTATATTTTGTATCTCCTACGTTCCTAGCTAACTGGTACGTGCCTGGTGGTAATTTGCGCGCCTCTGTCTCCTTTAGCCTCCTTTTTGGCTTAAATTTGCCTGCAACCTCACCCCCAGGCATCCTGGCATTTCCCCCCGTGCTGTGTGTCAGAATGTTATATTTTTTCTATTTTTTCTATTTACGCGGTTCGGCCGTTAAATTAGTATTTTTGCAAGGTAGTTTTTTTTGCCCCCGAGATTGCGAGGTTGTTGCTGGTTAACTCGTACGTGCCTGGCTGTGATTTGCACGCTTCGGTCTCCTTTAGCTTCCTTTTAAATTTTTTCATCTGACATTTTTTTGCTCGCTTAGCCGATTTTCGAGTGACGAAACTTGAAGGCATCCTAGCATTCCCCCTCTGCTGTGTGTGAGTGTTTTTTTTTTTTGTCTTGTTTTTCGTGTTTTTCGATTTCCGCGGTTTGACCGTTAAAGTCGTATTTTTGCGAGGTCGGAATTTTTTTTTCTGAACCCTGCGTTCCTCCACTGCTTGCAGCCTAAGTAAGTCCTGCGTTTGTTAACTGCTTGCAGTCTAAGTCCCGCGTGTTTCAATGCCTCAGCTGCTCACCTCGCTTCGAGAGGCAAGCAGGGTGCTGAGGACCTTCGGAGCTCATCGCCAAAGTACTCCGAGCTCCAGCTCGCCTCGCTTTGCGAATGTTAAAAGGACCACTGTAGCTTTATATTTACTTTATTAGCTTTTATATCCAATCATGCTGCAATAAAATCTACAGCGTTGGTTTCTGCTGGGAAGACGTTCAATGCAGAGAAAACTTTTATCTGCAAATGATAATTTAGTAGATAAAACTGCCTGCACTTTCAGTACTAATGAAAAGCTTATTTACAAGGACACACCCTCCTAAGAAACTCAACTGTAAGAAGCAGTTCACTAAAACCCCACAATAAAGGATAATTGCATATAAATGTTAAATATTTAAAGGCTGTGCTTATTTGTTATTCAAAGGGCAAATAGAAAAAAAGGAGACTGGAGCGGTCCTTTATTTAACTCAACAATCTCGTGCATCATGGTAGCTCTTTAACCAAATGGCCATAGCTACAAGTGAAATCATTGCCATGCCTCTCTGTTCTGTATCTGTTCTAAACAAGGGCTTCTGTGTGGTAGTAGTCACATGTGCTGTTGACCTGACTCCCGAGCTTATGTTTATATCATTGTATTCATCTTGCTCTGATGACTGTGACATGCAAACCATATGCAGAGAGGCTGGAACCAAACAGAAAAGATGACAATGTATGTGTTCATTACAGCTACTGCCATGTGAGCAGTCAATCATGACAGATGGTAGCTTTTCATTTGGAGGCTGTGTAAAGATAATTTCAATGATTTACAATATTTTACATACAGCATCAAGATAATTTGTCACTGCACATAAGGTTTAACAAATATTTATATCTTAGACACATATGCAACTAACAAAATTTCACATAGTTTAATATTTATAATTTGTTACATACAGGTGATCAGACTTACAGATGACACATACATAAGAACGGGCTCCCAAGACTTTTGGTACGAGTTTGTTTTTATGTTCTGTTTGTTAGAATTTAAAAAAAGAGCACAATAGTTTATGTAGCTTATTATTAATGTACAGTATTATAAGTATTATTACAGTATTACACTGTATTATTATTACCACATATGAGCCATTATAGTATTATTATTATTATTATTATTATTCATCAGGGATGTGAGATACATACAAATCCGGTTTAAAGATGTTCTCAGGAATGTTTCCCGTCCTTAACCAGGGGACTTTATTGAATATTACTAATTCAAAAGTTGAAAATTCTTATTGTGCTGTTGATGATTTCTAAAACATGTTCTTATCTTTTTCAGTATTATACTGTTTATGTTTAGTATTTCTAGTCACTGATGCATTCAATTCACAATCAATCCACAGATGCACTATTATTTTAAAGATGAATTGCCCACATACTGTATCAAGCTCCTTCACAATCTTCAGGACAGCTTTCATATTTATTTAAAGGACACATGTTTGTGAAGTATGTGACAAAGTAAACTAAACCATGAACATAAATATGTTTTATTTTTTTTAAATCTTCAGCTTAGCTGATTTTGTTGTGTCATGGGGGATTCTATATTGGAACTTTAGTCAAATTTTACCTTGAGGAATTGGATTATTGATAGTCTACTGGAGCTTGCTCTTCTATTTGATTATATAATCAAGTAATATTTACACTGACATTCTGTCAGTTAGAACTGAATAGAGATATTTTAAGAATCAGTGATTGTTCCCAATGTCCGCTATCATTAAAGGAAAATGATGGCAGACATTTGCAAGACATTAAAGGCTGTTCTTTTTAAACTTTGTAAAAACATTTAGCACTTTATCAAGTCAAGTTCTTCATAAGAGCATATGAGAATTCAGTGGTCCTTTAAGTATCATTAATAAATGTGTATATATACGGTCTGTAACAGGCTAATGTGTGTGAAAAATACCTTCAGCCTTATTAAATTGTGACTCGGCCAATTTAAAAGGCCTCTATTTAAGCACATAGCATATTTTTTTAGAGAAGTTTTTAGTTAGTGAACTTCTATCCAAAAGCAAGGTCTTCACTAACTAAAAACTTATGTAAAAAGATATGCTGTGTGCTTAATTAAAGCCCTTTTAAATGTGCCGAATCACAATTTAATAAGGCTGATAATGTTCAAAAGCCATTGTGTATAACATAGAGTGTGACAAAGGGCTTAATTAAATGGTTTCCGTAGAAACTCCCACAAGGCTGATAAGCAGCAACAGGAGCTCTTACAAGAGAAGCTAAGTAGCTATTAGCTAGATCTCCCAGACTGCTTCTTGCAAGCCAGGGGAAATAGCTTGCGAGTGCTTGCAACAGTCCTTACATGATATGTACGGTAAGCACTTTACAGATTGAATCCACAAGTAAAAGGACCCACAGCATTTCCTGTAGCAACTCTAGTAAAGTCACAGAATGTCATAAAACATTGCAACATTGATGATGGAAGATGATGGAAGCTAATGGGTATAGGTGAAGGAGAAAAAGTTCAGTTATAGAGAAGAGGAATGGGGGAAAAGTAATAGATGATTGCACTGGAAAAGGGAATGGTCTGAAAAATCCTGACCCACCCAATATGGTACTTCCCTAAGCCAGGGCCTCAGAGAGCAAGGCCTAAACACATCTATAAGTTACAGCACAAAGATGACTGATAGTGTTTTTGTATGTAACAGGTTGTAAATGTGTGTGTGTCTGTAACAAGGTGTATGTAACAGAGTTTTTGTTTGATAATGTATTAGACAACTTGTCGCAGCGTGGTTGTGTTTTATGTCCAGTCATTATGCAGTGCAGCATCCATGTAGATAATATTCATATGTGCCATAGTCAATAGGGAAATGCTGTGAGGGACATGACACACTATGTTCAGGGATGACGTTATGACTAAATATGAGAGTGGCTTCAAAAATAGGGAGACTACTCACTGTCTGAGCCTCTGAGAAGAAGGCATGAGAGAAATGGCAGGAGGAAAGCAGCTGTGAGAGAAGCCATACTTCTGAGACACAAGACAGCCTCTAATTTAAAAAAAAACATCTCATGCTGTTTGCCATTCTCTTTACACCCCTGAAACCCATAGAAATATACAAAGCCCATAGAAATATACAAACCCATTATTGTGACATTTAATTGTTGTTTAACAAGAACAGACAGATCAGATATTTATCTAGTCCCCTATCTGCCACCAATTTAGTTGGTTTCAATTTTTTTTATTGTGATATTAATTATTAAAAAGGAAAGACACCTACTTATGAGAATTTTCATATAAGGGCTTACACCAGGAAACATACAAAATGGCATATAATATTCTTCGCAATACTGTATTAGCAGTAGTGCAAGAGTAACTTTATCACTGAATATGATGTAATGCACATTAAGTACAAGCATTTTTCACAGAACTGACCTTGCCAAAATGTCAAATGACAAATCATATGAGTAAGCCTCCTACTAAAATAGAAGTTCAACTAATTTACAATAGACAAATAGGCCTTTTTCTTTAAACAATTTACAGTAATTTCTTAATATACCCATTTTTAGAACTTCCACATGCTTCCCTTTAAATCTTTTGAGAGAAAAGCACAACATAAAAATGCACCCTTTTGGAAAATGTTTGATGATTCTTTGGGGGAAACCTGAACTATCTTTTTGGAGGGACAATTTCTAAATAGGTGGTTTGTAGTGATTAACCCTATGAAGTGGGAAAGGCCTAGACATTTCCTTATTCATATATATATATATTTTACCCTCGCCAGTTTTCCCTAAGTACTTATCATAGCAACCTTTGTACTGCACCTGTCTGTTCAGGATTCCCACATGTGCTTCGATCCTGAATTTCCTATAAACAATCATGTTATATAAAAGGCCTGTGAAGTCCATGGTCCACAACCACACACTGTCCCACCCTTGGATTTGAATGTTTTGTTCAATCTGTTTAGTTTATATGTTTACCAAGAGCTATGTTAGCACACACGTGTCATAATTTTCAACATCCCGACCAAATAATACATGCACAGGCTACTTTCTTTTTCTTAACGACAAATTATTAAAACAAAATAATCCCCAAGAAATGAATAGAAATGAAATCCTAAAAAAGGAGTTGGTGTAATAGTTTGTGCAGGTGCTGTGCTTTGTTCATTTTTTGGCACAGGTCATGCATTGTGTGATGTACATGCGGTTGCTGTAGTCACATCAATGCTGTTTAATGAGCAACATATTACAAGTCATGACAAAACATTTGTACTACAAACTTACTCATTTGTGCTTTTTTATGCTGTATTCAACTACTGGACATATATACTTTTTAAATATCCTTGGTAAAACAAGTATTCTATTAATTTATTTTATCATTTTTACCTTTGTGTTAAATAGTGCTTAGACAAAATGAGAAATTAGCAAAGCTTTATTTATCCCACCAGCTAGATTTATTCCAATTGATGGATACATTTTGCAGAGAACCACACTTTAATGAAACAGTTTAATGCATTTCTCAAAATGGAGGTGATTTTAAATTTAAAAAAAAGAATACAATCAATTTTCAACACTTAGATTTCACCCACATTGCTTATGATATACCTAGGTTGAGTACCATAAGCAGCAAAATAACTTTTGTCATATATTTCATCACATTGATTATGTTAATATTATGGTGAATAGCCCCCATGTAAATAAAAACATCTGAGAAACTATAGTCTGTCTGTAATGTCTGTATAGAAGCTTACATTATGTTATAGCATTAGTGTATTTAGGTTCTGTGCTTACAATGTAATGTGCCCCCCAACTGTTAGGGCAGAATTAATATATTTAATCTAGACCTATCTATCTATCTATCTATCTATCTATCTATCTATCTATCTATCTATCTATCTATCTATCTGAGAGAGGCGACACACTGAGGAGAGGGCACAGACAGGAGAGGGGACAGACTGAGGAGAGGGGACAGACTGAGGAGAGTGGACATACTGAGGAGAGGGGACAGACAGGAGAGGAGACAGACAGGAGAGGTGACAGACAGGAGAGGTGACAGACAGGAGAGGTGACAGACTGAGGAGAGGGGACAGACTGAGGAGAGGGGACAGACTGAGGAGAGGGGACAGACTGGAGAGGGGACAGACTGGAGAGGGGACAGACAGGAGAGGGGACAGACTGGAGAGGGGACAGACAGGAGAGGGTACAGACAGAAGAAGGGACATGCTGAGGAGAGGGGACAGACACGAGAGGGGACACACTGAGGAGAGGGGACAGACAGGGAGAGAAAGAGGGGGAGACAGAAAGATGAAAGGAGAGAACGGGAGAGAGAGAAATAGGGGAGAGATAAAAAGTGAGAAAAAGGAATAGGGAGAAGGTAAGAGTGGGAGAGAGAGACAAATAGAGGGTAGAGGGAGGGAAAGAGAGATGGAAAGAGAAAGGGAGAAAGAGAGAGGGGGAAAAGGGAGGAAGAGAGAGGGCAACAGAAAGAGGAGAGAGGGATGGAGAAAGAGGGACAGAGACAGAGAGAGGGGGAGAGAGAGAAAGAGGGAAGGAGAAAGAGGGAGATAAAGAGAAAGGGAAAGAGAGAGGGAGAAAGAAAGAGTCAGAGAGAAGGGGAGAGAAAAAGAGGGAGAGAGAAAAAGAGAGGGTGGAGAGAGAGAGAGAGAAAGATGGGAGAGAGGGAACGAGGGGAGAGAGAGGGAGAGAGAAAGAGTGAGATGGGGAGAGAAAAAATTGAGAAAGAGAGAGACAGAGAGGGGGGAGAGAGAGGGGGAGAGAGGAAGAGGGAAGGAGGGGGGCATCAAACTCAGGGTTAGTTTTGTAGCTACGCCACTGCTTCCACCTATTCCCATCAGCTAGAAGTTAATGAGTATAGGTGAAGGAGAGAGGCTGGGGAGTACAGGGGGTTAGGGGAAGAGTAATAGATGATGTCACTAAAAGGGTCTAACAAATCTTGACCCACCCATTATGGTGCCGCCCTAAGCTTGGACTTCAGAGACCTAGGGCTAGACACATCTATGAGTTACAGCACATCCACAATGACATTAACTGTCACATGATACATGGTACCCCTTCTGCATTACTACCTTGTCATGGTAAAGGGGCTTGTGTACCCCAATGAAGCTGTGAGCTATACCGTGTAGGGTCATCCAAGCTGGGCAGGTCATAGCGGAGAGGTCAGACAAATTGTGGTCCACTGGAGAAGGAACTGGCAACCCACTCAACCAGCACAACCAGAGACAGAATGATGTGCCTGGCGTGCTGAAACCCATTGAGTCAAGGAGAGTCGGATATGACTGGACCACTGAACAAATATAATTAATGTCTGCCTTGCCTTCAGCTATGCGCTCAGTATGTAAAAAAACTAATACAAATTACACTTGGTTTAATAAATTATGCATATTTCCAGCAACCTTGTCAATGTTGTATAGCAGGGCTCGGCAACCTTTAATATCTACTGCCCACTTTTGATGATAAAATGTCCTTACTGCCCACCAATTGTGGTCCACTGGAGAAGGAACTGGCAACCCACTCAACCAGCACAACCAGAGACAGAATGATGTGCCTGGCGTGCTGAAACCCATTGAGTCAAGGAGAGTCGGATATGACTGGACCACTGAACAAATATAATTAATGTCTGCCTTGCCTTCAGCTATGCGCTCAGTATGTAAAAAAACTAATACAAATTACACCTGGTTTAATAAATTATGCATATTTCCAGCAACCTTGTCAATGTTGTATAGCAGGGCTCGGCAACCTTTTAATATCTACTGCCCACTTTTAATGATAAAATGTCCTTACTGCCCACCAATGCTGGTTACATAAATCATATGACCGTAACTATGTATCACCCTGTACTGCACTAGATAGTGATCCGGTCCTGGCTGCTGTCCCTAGGCTCTCTCACCAGCTCTCCAACCATCCAAGAGCGGTGCTGAGGGTCTCGGACGTGTGACATCATTCGTCTGCAATGCCACCTAGAGATTATCCTGCCGTCCACCATGAAAGTTTGAAGGGACCAGGTTCACTACCATTGTTCTACTATGAACTTGCCCGTCAAAAATGACGGGAATAAAATTGTAAGTCTGGCAATGTTGTTTGCCACACAATGTACAGCTTTTGCTCCACTGAGCACCTTTGGCGCTCATTGCGAGCCTCTCCCCCGTGTTCGTCAACTTCCCTGCTTTGCACTGATCACATTTGGCACTCATTGCAAGGCCCAGGCTGATTGGTGCTCATCGCAGGGCTCACAATGAGGGCCTTCGACGCTCATTGCAAGCCTCTCCCGCTCATGGTGCTCATTGCGAGCCTTTCCTCCTGCCTACTTTTTCCCTGCCACTTATTGCAGGGTTTGTTAACCTGCAAGTTTTGTGCTTGGGAATGCCATGTGTCTCTTTCCACCATCTCCCCCCTGTCCCTTCCCTGTCTCTTTCTCTTCTGTGTGTCTGCTGTATGTTTGCATGTTACTCCTGCGCAGTCGACCGCTCAGCCTTGCTTTGCGAGGCTCGCAAGTGCCTTATCAACATTGTAAACGTTCCAAACAGTCACAAAGATCCACAACTATATACCGTATATACTCGAGTATAAGCCGACCCGAGTATAAGCCGAGGCACCTACTTTACCACAAAATACTGGGTAAAATGAGTGACTCCAGTATAAGCCGAGAGTGGGAAATGTGCTGCCCCCTGTGTCCCCCCTCTCTCTCCCGTGTCTCTTCTCCCCTCTCCCTTCCCTGTGTCTCTTCCTCCCTCCCTTATCACCCTCCTCATTCTCAAACCTCCCTCCTCAACCCCACTCCTCATCCTCAACTTCCCCCCTCATCCTCAACCCCCTCATCCTCAACCCCCTCCTCAACCTCAACCCCCCTCCATAACCTCAACCTTCTTCTCATCCTCAACCTCCCTCCTCATCCTCAACCTCCCTCCTCATCCTCAACCTCCCTCCTCAACCTAACTCCTCATCCTCAACCTCCCTCCTCATCCTCAACCCCCTCCTCAACCCCCCCTCAACCTCACTCCTCAACCCCCCATCCTCATCCCCCTCCTCACCCCCCCTCAACCCCCCTCCTCAACCTTAACCTCCCTCCGCCTCATCAACCCCCTCCTCACCCCCCCTCAACCTCAAGCCCCCTCCTCCTCATCACCCCCTCCTCAACCCCCCATCCTCAACCCCCATCCTCAACCCCCCATCCTCATCCTCAACCCCCCATCCTCATCCCCCTCCTCACCCCCACTCAACCTCAACCTTCCTCCTCCTCCTCATCAACCCCCTCCTCACCCCCCCTCAACCTCAACCCCCCTCCTCCTCATCAACCCCCTCCTCAACCCCCATCCTCAACCCCCCTCCTCAACCCCCCCTCCTCATCCCCCTCCTCAACCTCCCCATCCTCATCCCCCTCCTCAATCCCCCATCCCCCTCCTCACCCCCCCTCAACCTCAACCCCCCTCCTCAGCCTCACTCCTCACCAACCCCCTCCTCAACTTCCCTCCTCCTCAACCCCCTCCTCACCCCCCTCCTCATCCTCAACCCCCCTCCTCCTCATCAACCCCCTCCTCAACCCCTCCTCACTTTCTCCCCTCTAAATGCCTTCGCCTCACTTACCTGCTTCTTCTCCGGCCTCTGCTCCGTCTTGACCCCGGCGAGCATGTGACGTCACATGCGTGCCGCGTCATTAGCATATACCGGGTGTCATTAGCATATACTCGAGTCACTCCCCCTAGTGTCTCTCTAACCCCCCTCCCCCGTGTCTCTCTACCCCCCTGTGTCTCTCTAACCCCCCTGTGTCTCTCTAACCCCCCGTGTCTCTCTAACCCCCCCGTGTCTCTCTACCCCCCTGAGTCTCTTTCCCTCCCCCTCCTCATCCTCAACCCCCCTCCTCCTCATCAACCCCCTCCTCAACCCCCTCCTCACTTTCTCCCCTCTAAATACCTCCCCCTCACTTACCTGCTTCTTCTCCGGCCTCTGCTCCGTCTTGACCCCGGCGTGTGCCGCGTCATTAGCCGCGTCATTACAAAAACTGTCTCACTTGGGATGTTACTGCACTTATTACTAAATGCCGTAAAATATTTTATTTTTAATATCCGGAAAATATCCATGTAAAAAGTCCAGAGGGCTTGGAGCACCTCAGACACGCCCACGCCGCAGCCGGAAAATAAACAGTTAATTTGAACTCGGGTTTGGGCTGATGTGCAAGCTTGAGAGTGGGTTCCTTTTAATCCTCATGTCCCCCAATATGATCCCTAGCATTTACAGAGCTGTACAGTGCAGGCTTGAATTTATTTTTGCGTTTTTATATTTCACAGCTTACGGACGGTTTCAAGATATGCGGCCGGCCGTAAGATGAGATCCTTGCGGGGCCGTATAATAGAATCGCGAGTTAACAGAACCCCCGCAAGGAATCGCAGCCTTACGGCCGATTTACGGCCGCTAATAGAATGAGGCCCATAGTAATTAAGGTTGAAAAAAGACTTTCAGGCCATCGAGTTCAACCTGTTAAGATCTCCTCTGATCTGCAATATGCGGATTAGTTATTAATTAATTTGTTGATTAAATAATTATTAATAGTATAGTATTGGAGGATGAATAAAGAGTTAGTCCCTCAAGTTCAACCTTTTTAGATCTCTATTGATCTTTTTAATGTGGACTATTTATTATTAATTGTTAATTGATCCAGAGGAAGGCAAACAGAAAAAAAAAACCATTGAAACTTTGCCAATTGTCTCATAAGGGGAAAAAAAGCAAAATTCCTTCCAGACCCCAGAAAGTGGCGATCAAATTTCTCCCCGGATCAATATTCCTTCACTAGTTATCTCGGATAGCCTTGAATGCCCTCTTTATTCAAAAATATATCTAACCCCTTTTTGAAGTTGTCGAATTCGCTGTTACCACCTCCTTTGGTAGAGAATTCCACAGTTTAACCACCCTACCTGTGAAGAACCATTTTCTTTGTTTAAGGTGAAATCTTTTTTCCTCTAACCTCAGGATGTCCTCTTGTCAGTTGTAAATCTCTTGCTACAAAAAGTTCACTTGACAAAGCCTTATATTGACCCTGGATGTATTTATATAAGGTAATCATATCTCCTCTTAGACGCCTTTTTTCTAGCGAAAATAAGTTTAATTTGGTTAGTCTTTCCATGTTTTGCTAGTAAATATATGTTAAACTTTAGACTTTCGAAACCACTTCTATTGATGCCATTAAGCAGTTTAGAAATTATATTACTTCTCAGACATTTTTGTTCCCCCATTATTGCTATCATGAGCCTATGCCAATAATTGTGAAAAACATTTATAAAAACCTTCATTTTGAGAAAAAAAACTTCTTTTGGATCTGATGTCTACAGTATTTGATGTTTTCAGTAGTCAAATCCATTTAAATCTTACTGACCTTGAAAATGACAAGAGTTATAGAATTTCTCTTTCAAATTAAATAAAAGAAGAAAACAGAAGACTTATATAGAAAAAAGGGAAAGAAACAGAAGACTGATGACCTTGATTGCAGATGCTGATTTATATAGAAGGTCATACTCTTGCATAGTGATAATAATAATTCTTCATATTATGGCCATGGTCATGATGACTTCTGCCATAACTCTTTTTCACATTTTATGTTTCCTTTATATACATAAACTTGTTTACTATTTTTAATTTTAATGAGTTCTAATAGCATTGCTTCAAAATAGTTTGCAAGCCGCGTAGCGAGCAGCGGCCCTCGCAAAGCAAGGGCCTCAGTTGCTGGCATGGAGCTCCTAAGGCGCTCCATGCCAGCAACTGCGACCCTCGCAAACTTCACGTCATAACGCAAACAACATACGAGACACGTTACCACCCATTACGACCTCGCAAAAATCATCTGCAACCCGCGAACAGGAATAAATTAAAAACACAATAAATACACACAGCACATACATAAAAAGCTTAACTACAGCAAGAGGGAGCATCCAGGACCTCAAAAAATGAAGTTACACCTTCATTTAACTCAAAATAAAAGAGTTTAGACACAAAAAAATTCTCTAAGCGAGAGAAAAAATGGCCGCCGAACAAAACGAAAACGAGGCTACAGCACTCTAAACACGCAAAACACCACAAGAAACACGCAAAACACCACAAAAGACCTACGGATATTCCGCTACAGACGCATACCACACATTTGCCGCCATTTTAGAACAATGCGGAAGTACACAGCTACGCTAACGGTTTGGTCTCGCGCACGCACACTATTACACTGCACACATTCATCACGCTTACATAGCAGCTCCACACCACTAATGTTCCAGCAACATCAAAACAGATTGTCAGCTCTTCAACAGAATGCTTGAAAATAGGTAAAGTATATTAATTTATTAATGCATTATTTATTTCATTATTATATACCAAACAGCATTAGCTCACTTACAATTTCATTGCAGTCGTTTTTGACGGGCAATTCTCAAGTATTTTAATAATATTAATATGAAACAGTCTAAATAAATTGAAAGCTTCTCTCATCAATCTACGGCAATTATACTTATTTATACGTTGATTACATTTTATACAGCAAAATAAAACAGTTTCATAAAAAATGCAAGATGTCTAAAATAATTTATCTTGATAATATGTATGACTTTTGTAACTTTAGTCCTACTATTACTCAATGCACTCTTTTCTACCACCTAATGGGAAACTGGAAAAACAACACTCTAAAGCTTACAGATAATGATCAAAAAAAAAATAATTTAGCTTCATGTTGCTAGTAAAATGAATTTTCGTTTAAATCATAATGAATCATAAAATGATAGATGTTAATTTATAAAAAGACACTATTACATTCTTTTTAGTTGAATATTTTGACACTGTTCACATTTTTCTGCACACGATAATTTTTTTTAATTAGCTAGAATGGAATATAAAGAGAAACTAATTGTATGACTTACTTCCTTATTATGCAAAATGAATAAAATTAAAATTCTGATCAGGAGTCATTTACCTAAGCAAATGTATTTTTCACATTTGAATGTTGGGTCTTTTGTATTTGAAAATAAAGAAAATTTACATAATTTTCGAGCATGTTACGCTGTTTTCATCTCCAATCTATGCTGCATCTTTAATAAAGAGATCTGTTCTTTATTAGCAATGTGCATTCATCTCAGTCAATCGAATCTCCACAGGTAGTCATCAAGAGGGAAATATATTAGCATCCACAAATATAAGACTGTAACTTAGCATTTTTATTACAGTTCATCACAGAAAGCCTTCTGATGAATTTATTCAGCATCCTTGGAATCCCTCAACTAACATTATTATAGAAGAGGAGAACTATTGTACTGTTTAGAGTATGAAGTTGTGCACATACAGCTAAAAGCAGCAGAAGCCACAAGATTAGTGAAGTAACTCAGCATGGCTCTTCCTTTCGGATGGCTCACCCCAGAATTCCTAAATACATTTATAATTATTGGGTAGAATATTTTCAAAAGAAACACATAAAGAAATGGATGATAATTATACTTTTAAATTCTAATTATTATGGTGGGAGAAAATGGAAAATCTAATTAGGCCTATGGTTACAAGCAGTTTATCAACCTGAATTGCTCTAATGTTAATCTTAAAAATACCATGACATTATTTATCTAATATTCTGTAATCACATAAAGATGTAAAAAGCAAATTATAATTTTTAAAGGCATGAATGCAGCATTAAAGGAAGAACGGCAAAAACATTCAAGTTAGGGGACAACATATACAAGTAATTCTACCCTCCCTAGGTGTAATCTTGTGAATATCTATCTATCTATCTATCTATCTATCTATCTATCTATCTATCTATCTATCTATCTATCTATCTATCTATCTATCATCTATCTATTATAATTATTATTACTAGCAATTTGCCTGTCAAAATTACAGGGCAATAAAGTTTAAAGCCATGGGAATGCTTTGTAAAGCTTTTTGTACTCTAAGGACATTCAGCGCTCATTGAGAGCCTTGCGATTCTTGGCCCTCATCATATGGCTCCCAATGAGCGCCTTTGGCGCTCATTGCGAGCCTCTCCTCTTGTGTACTTTTGCTCCTCTGAGCACCTTCGTCAATCATCAGAAAGAGAGATATATATTTATCTATATTTAGTTAACTAATAATAAATGAATTAGTTACTGAATAAATTAATATACTTTACCTATTTGTTATTAATGTATCCAGCAATCAATAGCCTGAAGAACTAACAATCTGTTTTTTTTCCGCAGCATACAATGTACAGTTTGATTGTTGTTGCCCTGATGATAAAGTGTAATGAATGTCCCAACTGTGCATTAGAAATAGGCTGTGTGCGCGAGAGCAAACCGTTGGTTTAGATGTGTAAAGCGCCATTGTAGATTCGTAATGTTGTTAATGTGTTACGCGGCTCGCGAGCATTTTCCGTAATTTGTAATAGTGTATTTTGACGTTTGCACGTTCCTGTGTGAAAGTGCTATGCGTTTGGCATTGTCTTGCGCAGTCCGGGGTCGTGAAGCCTCGTTTTAATTTTTGGGGGCGGACATTTTTTTTCTTGCATAGACGATTTTCGAGTGGCGAAACTCGTCCAAATCAACTTAAATTGGCGTTCGAATTCACTCACAGACATCCTGGCTGTTCCCCCGTGCTGTGCGTGATGTTTTTTTATTATTTTTTTGTTTGTTTTTTATGTTTTTTGGTTTTCGAGGTTCGGCCGTTAATTTCGTATTTTTTGTATCTAGTATTTTTTTTTATGTGTAATAGTGTATTTTGTACCTTGTACGTTCATGTGTGAAAGTGATACGCGGTTGGCAGTGTTTTGCGCAGTCTGGGGTCGTGTAGCCTCGTTTTCATTTTTTTGGGCAGACATTTTTTTTCTCGCTTAGGCGATTTTCGATTTTTTTGTTGTATTTTTTGTGTATTTGGTGTGTTTTTAGTGCTTTTTGGTTTGCGCGGTGCGGCCATTAACCTCGTATTTTTCCTATCTCGTATTTTTTTTTCAAAGTCTTGCGTCTCGTCATTTTTTTTTTAAGCCCTGTGTTTGTCAACTGCTTGCAGGCTGGCGATCCCGCGTTTTTTAAGTGTTTGGTGGCTAAGTCCTGCGTGTTTCATTGCCTTCACTGCTCGCCTCACTTTTGCGAGGCAAGCAGGTAATGAGCACCTTCGGCGCTCATCGCCTTTTTGCTGCGAGTTTTAGCACCTTAACGGCTCGCCTTGCCACGCGAGGCTCGCAGGCGATGAAGTGCTGTGAGTCAACAGCTCGCCTTGCTTTGCGAGGCTCGCGGTGATGATCGCCTTCGCCGGTCATCTCCTAAGTGCTCCGCGTTAACGGCTCGCAAGTGATGAGCACCTCCGTGACAACGTCTCGTAGTTTGACAACTATTATATGTGATTATCATTTATTTGTAATGCGCCAACATATTCTGTAGCGCTATACATAAGTTGTGATTAAGGCAAAACAATATTAACAAATTACAAAAGATGGCCCTGTCAGACCTTAGAATCCAGTGTCCATAGTGCTTTCCTCAAAAAATTGAAAACAATCTATCTATCTATCTATCTATCTATCTGTCTATCTGTCTGTCTATATATCAAGCTATCGTACTCTCCGTCTGTACATCTTTTATGGTCATAAGGTGCACTAATCTAGCAGCTCAATGCACTTTATTTTATGAAAACATCTAACCTGAACCTTTTTGTTAGCAGTTTTATTAAAGGGTTTGGCACCTTGTGCACCATCTTTTCCTTCATTGTGTAAACCAAGCTCTTTAAAAAACGATAGAGGATCCACAGCACCTTTTTAATAATAATAATATTCAGTATATATATATATATATATTTTAATATGACAATTCTGGCATATGACATCTTTGCATTGTCCTGCTGGAAGACCCCATCCACTCAAGGAAAGACCGTCAACATGTATGGGTTTACTTGATCTGTAAGGATGGATAGATTACCCAATCGATGGAGAGTGCCTTCCAGAGCTATGAGTGGACCAGACAATGCCAAGAAAACATTGCCCAGACCATAATGCTGCCACCACCAGCTTGAGTTTTTCCAACAATGTTTGCAGAGTGTTTGTATGCATAGTTTTTGACACGCTAACGTTCATCTAGTCATTTGACTAGAAAAAGTGACTCATCAGTGAAGGCAACCATTTGCCAATCAGAAGAGGTCCAATTTTGCTACTGTCATGCAAATTGAAGCTGTTTCTGATGATGAACCCTCATCCGCCTGGCTGCAGTGACCAGCTGTTTGATTCGGAAGCCCCATACGCAACAGAGTTTGCTGTTCTGTCATTTTAGATACACGTCTAGGAGCCCCTGGTTTGTTTGGATGGAGAGTTTGTCAACTGTAGCGTATCAGTGGGCCCTCACACACCTTCGCAGCCGATGTTCACCTCTGACATCAATGGCACATGGTGCTCCTCAGTTTCCACAATGTTTATTCGCAATGGTTTGCCCAGTCACGGTACAATTTAACCACAGCAGCACACGAAAAGTTCACAGACTGTGGTGTTTCAGAAATACTGCCACACTTGGCCTGAAGGCCAATGATTATCCCTTTTTCAAAATCAGATAAATCTCACATTTTATCCATGACAGCGATGGTTGATATATTTCCAGAATGCTTACATGTTACCTTATATACCCACCAAGCCAGCTTATGACACGTGCACTATTTCATTGGCTATGCGCTGCTGACGGCAAAAGTAGGCAATGGTTATAATAATGTGACTCGACCCTGTAATATGAACCTTGATTAGGTTCTAGCAAATGCACTCCTTATGTGGCAGCCTAAATCCTTGGGGCCTCTGGACCTGGTAACTGGACCTCTATGTACTCTAGGCACGTTGACCATATGGACTAAGGTGATTGTAACAGACATTCCTAAAAAAGGACTATGTCACATTATTATAATAATGGTCGCAATAATGTGACTCAACCCTGTATATATATATATAATATATATATATATATATATATATATATATATATATATATATGGCACGACTTTGACACATGATCCAAATGCGAGACAACAAATGTGCGCTTGCACATGCGCCCACAAACAGGGGCGCGCCTGTCAATAGCCCGCCTTGATGCCCCCCGACTTTAATTCTCTCTTGTCCTCTCTCCTCTCTTTCTCTTTTTTCTCTCTTTTTCACTTTCTTTCCTCCGTTCTGCTTGTCTCTCTCCATCTCTCTACCTTGTTCTCTCTTTCTCTCTCACTCTCGCCTTTTCTCTCTCTCCTCTCTCCCTGCCATCTTATCCTCATCTATCCCTCCAATCCCACAGTCTTGCCTACTTTCCTGATCATCTTATCCTCAACCACCCACCGATTTTCCCATCGCTCCCTCAGGTCCCACATCCTCACCTCCCACTCCTCCTCCTCCTGCATGAGGCCCAGGTCCTCCCTCAGCAGTGCGCGCAGATGTTGGGGTGCGCTATTAACAGGCCCGCTTTTCTTTGCGCACTCAAGCTTCGGTACGCATTTGGAGCACACGTCAAATCCGGGGTGCTAAGCAACCTGATCTATTTCAAAGTTGTTTTATATATAAATAAATGTGTATATATATATATATATATATATATATATATATTTTTTTTTTTTTTTTTTTTAATTTATTTATTCATTTATTTATTTTTGAGAGAGAAAGAAAGAGAGAGAGTAACTTAAAACATGGTAAACTCAGATTTGAACCGGATGTTGTATATTCATTTTTAGTTTTGTATATACAATTATTTAGTTGTTTATTGGAGGCTATGCTTTAATGGAGTAATATATTTTAAATTTGATGAAGTTTGTTTTAGGATCTTGAAGTGTTATGGAAAGTTATATGTTATCACATTATAATGTATGATCACAATTACTAACAACTAAACATTACAAATAATACAATGAAATGTAAAAAACTTAATTTAAAAACCTAATAATCCTATTGATATAAATAAGAAAGTGCAGAATTTTCAAGGTATGAGTAGTGCATATTAATCATTAAGGGCACGTGAAAAACTATGCAGAGATTAGAGCACTTGCTTTGAGTAAATATATTCATTAAGTAGTGCCTAATTAAATATTTCTCTCTCACAATGTGGTGTTCTGTATACAAATTAGGAACTTAAGCTTTTCACACTCTTATAGAGAAGTACTCAAGTATGCAGTTTCCTAAAGTAGACTAGACTGCAGAAGAGCCTAATAGATCATGCCAACTTTTAACTGCATCAGAATTGCAAGGACATAATAAAACAAGCTTGTTGAAGCATGGCAGAGGTTGATTGGCTGGATATATGATGGTATTTGGAATTAAAGAAAGTAAAAAGGCAATGTTATCCTAGCTAGACTGAATGAATTCAGTGTAATATATAAACAAATAAACCATGGCTCTTATTCAATTGCAGCCGGTAAACTAATTTGCTATTCAATTGGCGTCTTTTAGCTACCCGCAAACAATTTGCGGGTTACAGGCTGAAAATCCCTGCGGTTGTCAAAATTGTAACTCCGACTCATCTAAGCCTTTGATCTTTCAACCCCGTAAATGTTACAATTGCAAATTGTTATTGTTATTCAATTGCTACAATTCCTCAAGCCCGCAGTCGTTTTCACACCCGTAAATGAAAATGTAGAAGAAAATCCTACGAGTACCAGATAGGACTCATTAGGACTCAGATAGGGGGTTAAACATCTGTTCGTTGCACTGTAAATGCAAATAAATAATCAATTCTGCGCTATAAAATATGGGGAAGACGATAAAAGACATTAGAATTAATTGAACAATAGTCTCAAGCTCACAAATCTGTAGTAAAAAAATATTTTTTTATGTTTCATTTTCATGTTATATTGACCTTGGTAATCAAAGAGTTAATACATATCAGGCCACCCACATGGACTAGAACAGTATCGGCATTCATTTTTATTATTTTGTACATTGCCGGATTGCAAGTCTGATCGCATATCAGACTTCTAAACGCTAATTGATTGACGTTTACCCTCCATGTTTTACTGACGTCATGGTGACGGTCTCATTTACTATTGGCTGTTCCTAAATCATTAGTTACGGCCTTGCTTAATTGATCATGCTCTGAAATGCTACTTACGGGTGCATGGTTTACGGTTTAGGCTTTCGGCCAGGTAGCTGCTGGCTTGATCAATTGAATTGCTCTGTAACTATTGCAATTAAATAGCGGCCCAAGATTGGCATAACATTCCAGTTAATGAAATAAAAGCTAACATGAAGGAATGTAAATATTAAGTCACTGTATATATTTTGTAAATTTTAAAATGCTGTTTATAGAAAAAAAAATATTCTCTTTGAATTTTTAACACATGCTTGCTTGCTAGTGCTATGGAATATGTTGGTGCGTTACAAATAAAGGAAATAATAAAGTGAAGAACTTGAACATGCAATCAGTGTTGGATACAACATGTTTTTAGCGTGGGACAAATCCTTCACTCCCTGGCCCAAAATCACATATATAGTTGTGAGCATACGAGCCGTTGCTCACGCTTGCGGGCTCGCATAGCAAGCCCGCAGCCCTCGCGAAGCGAGGGCCTCAGTTGCTGCCAGCAACTGCGACCCTCGCAAAATTTATGTCGTTACGCAAGGAAAATATGAGACACGTTATGAACCATTACGACCTTGCAAAAATCGGGCCCCAACACGCGCACATGAAAACATGAAGAATACAACAAATACACACAACAAATACATAAAAAGCTTACTTACAGGAAGAGGGAGCATTTAGGACCTCGAAAACTAAAGTTACACCTCAATTTAACTCAAATTAAAAGAGTTTAGACACTAAAAAATTCTCGAAGCGAGAGAAAAAATGGCAGCCGAAAAAAACAAAACAAGGCTATAGCAGTCTAAAGATGCAAAACACCACCAAACACCTACGTATTTGCCGGAAAACACCTACGAGATTAAAAAACAAGGACGCAACACACGCGACCTCAAAAACATTACAAACACAATAAATACAAACAACAAACACATAAAAAGGTTACTCACAACAAGGGGGGGGGGGGGCATCCAGGACCTCTGCAAGTGAAGTTACACCTTCATTTAAGCACAAATGTCGCAGTTTAGAGACCCGAAAATCAACTAAGCGAGAGAAAAAATGACAGCCAAACAAAACGAAAACAAGGCTAAAGGTCCCTAAACACGCAAAACACCACAATAAACACGCAAAACACCACCAAACACCTACGGATATTCCGAAAAAGTCGCACAACATAGAAAACGAAGGATGCTAAATCAGCCACATTTTATACACCGAACACCATTAGCTCACTTACAATTTCATTGCCGTCATTTTTTGACGGGCAATTCGCTAGTATATATATATTTACCTGTTATTTATATTCATAAATGTACATTATATATAAGTATATTTTGCTTTTATTTATGGCCGGAATGGAGCCCTTTATCACACAAACAATACGTAAAACATATTATTGAACAGCACACACCTCTTCCATCAACACATTTTGTTTAGTTTTTCTCACCCTGAGGGTGATAGGGGACTCCAGATGTGGACTCACTGTGCATTTGGGAGTACAGCTGCACCTCACTGACGAGGCCCACAGAGGCTGAAACATGCGTGTGGGGTTTGCTGTTACTCCTGTCCAGGGTAGATTTGCCTGGTATTTTGGGGCAGGGTCACTCTTTTGAGTGAAACCAGACTGATTTACTACAGAATAGTACTCCCTGTTGGAGGCACAAGTGGCTAAAAGAGGTTGCTCTGGGTAGGTAACCAGACCTTGTTGGTGTTGTTTGGTCTCAGATTGTGCGCCACTGTTTTTTTTGTTTAATACTGTATATATATATATATATATATATATATATATATACTGTATATATATATATATATATATATATATATATATATATATATATATATATATATATATATATATACATATATATATATAGTAAATAAATAGTACATCTGTGTTCACATTTGAATGTCTAAAACAAGTTAAGAAGCCTGCTTCCAGCTCAGAATTTCGAGAAAAACAGTTATTACACTGCATTCTGGGAAGCTGATCAGGGACATGCAAATGTGCCCACAAATGTCTTGCTCTTCAATCCATAGCCATTATATATATATATATATATATATATATATATATATTTATATCACTGAAAAATTTATAAAACGCATAGAACAGATTAACTTTAATTCAGTTTAAAAATATATTCATTTTTAAATTTATATACTAGAACAATTATTACAAATTATTATCAGCTAGAAGACATATCATAACAATTTATGTTAATGAGTGTGGACAAGTAAAATGATTTGCTAGAGACATAGATGATTGACAAAGTGTTTTCTAAATGAATTAAAGTTTTAGAGACCTTTCCTGCAGAGGTTAATTATCTAATTTAGAAATAGATTATAGATATCACAGAGAACCAGAATGTAACATTTAAGAGATGGATGTCAATCAATGAACGTAACAGAACTCGTACTGTGGCAAAACAGGTTATGTGTGAAAGCATTCTCCAGGATCCCATATTACAGTGAAATGAATGCAGGCTTAGCATCCAGGTAACTTACAATTTAACCTAGACAGGAAACCACTTTAAATAAATCATCATTTCAGCAAACCATAATATTCTATTTTCAACTAATCAATATATTAAGTTATTACTTATGTACATTAAAAGTGATATCATATAACATAAACAAAAAGTTGATAATGTACTGAGCTTCTGGAATTTAACAGTAGTATAAGAGCTTAATATACAGAGGACTGGTGATATGTCCAAATCTCTCAGATCTAAAACTACTATGTCACATTAGAATTGTAAGTGATAAAATACCAATATTTTACATGAGTTTCTTTGGTTTTGTTAAACTGGCATTTGGCATTTATCATATGTGAATAGATTCTAATGTACTTCACACTGTATAAAAGCAAACATGTTGTAAATGCATATCATTTGTGGGAGTATTCACTTCTATGAAGTCCTTAAAAAATGTTCTGTATGTACCCCCCCCCAAAAAAAAATAATAACAATAATAAAGGAAACAAAAGAAAACTGAGCTTTAATGATAACATAAAAATATATTAGCTGGGTAAGGTGAAACAATATTTTAATTCGATATAAAAATCAAAGGATAATTGTAGTTTGAGAAAAATACTTTGAAGTAGTTGTGTAGGCCATGAGGGTAAGACCATAATAACTTGTTGAGAAAATATAAATTTTAACAGACTCTGCTTGTGCCTGCTGGACTGAATACCTATGGAGGAGAAGGAGGAAGGAGGAAGGATTTGGTGCTTCATTGAATATCAGACAAGGTTTTAACAAGATCATCATACAGGACAGCTCCTCTGTTGAACAGAATATATTTTATATTCACTAATAAATGTGTATCATATATGTATATATTAATGCGTTAACAAAACTAAATGAAGTACTACAATTGCAGAGAAAATGTATTATGAATGGCATAGGCCTCTAGGCTAATCATGGCAAAAGCAATTATAAGTCCCGTAATAGCACAAAAAATTCTACCTAGCGATGATCTTGAGCAATTGTAAGTTACTGGAGCCCGTATGCAAATTTGCTATTCAATTGGCGTGTTTTGGGGAGCTGCAAACGGTCTACGGGTTACGGGCTTGAAATCCTTGTTAATACCGGAACTTGCAGCCCATCTAAGCCTTTGATCTAATAATGTCCGCAAGAGTTACAATCGCTAAAATCGCAAATCGCTATTCAACTGCAACCATTCCTCAAGACCGCAAACGCAGTCAAGCCTGCAAACAGCAAATGTCAGCCAGAATGTTACGGGTTCCAAACAGGACCCACAAAGGGTTTACAGACTAGTTTGTAACACTGCAAAAGAGAATAAAAACACAACAATGCACTTTAAAATATGGGGAAAGCAATGGAAGGCATTACAATTAATTGAACAACAATTCCCAATTAACAAATATGCCTTACATTAAAAAAAAGGTTTCATGTGTTGGAATGGTCATGCATATGCTAATATGAAAAGTGATGCTGCAAGATGCTGAAAGCAATTAGAGAGACACTACCTGATTAAATTGAAACACAAAAACATGAAAATGGCTGCCATAATATCCATTTCTTACTCACAAAGGCCCTCATTCAATTGCAATTTGGCCAGTTGAATAGGGCTCTAAATAAGCACATAACATATTTTTTTTAAAGAAGTTTTAAGTTAGTAAACATCTATCCAAAAGCAAGGTTTTCACTATCTAAAAACTTCTTTAAAAAAAATATGCTATGTTCTTATTTAGAGCCCTATTCAATTGGCTAAATCGCAATTGAATGAGGCCCAAAGTCTCTAATGTGGACCCGAAAAATACAAAGATAATCTAATATACATCGCACTCATCACATCTACATTGGGAAAACAAATAGTTGCCAAATTACACCGCCACATCACATAGAATGCCTTGCAAAAATATTCACCCCCTTGACTTTTTACCTATTTTGTTACATTACAGCCTTAAGTTCAATGTTTTGTTAATTTGATTTTTATGTGATGGATCAGAACACAATAGTCTAAGTTGGTGAAGTGAAATGAGAAAAATATATAAATAAAATTTTTTTTAGAAATTGAAAACAGAAAATTGGCATTTGCGTATATATTCAGCACCTTTGTTATGAAGCCCATAAAAAGCTCTGGTGCAACCAATTACCTTCAAAAGTCATATAATTAGTGACATGATGTCCACCTGCGTGCAATCTAAGTGTCACATGATCTGCCATTACATATACACACCTTTTTTGAAGAGTACCTTGGTATTCATGGCAGTGTTTGGTTAGTGGTGCCTCCTGCTTAGGTGTTGCAGCCTCTGGGGCCTTTCAAGCAGAGATTTTTATGGGCTTCATAACAAAGGGGGTGAATACATACGCACATGCCAATTTTCTGTTTTCTATTTCTAAAAAATAGTTTTATTTATATATTTTTCTCATTTCACTTCACCAATTTAGACTATTGTGTTCTGATCCATCACATAAAATTCAGATTAACAAAACATTGAACTTAAGACTGTAATGTAACAAAATAGGTAAAAAATCAAGGGGGTGAATACTTTTGCAAGGCACCGTAGACAGGGAAGAAGTGGAGGCAGTGACAGATTTCATTTTTCTGGGTTCCAAGATCTCTTCAGATGGTGACTTTAGCCATGAAATTAAAATACATTTGCTTCTGGACAAGCTAGTAAAAAGTAAAGAGATTAAACTATCAACAAAGGTCTGCATAGTCTGAACTATGGTATTCTCAGAAGTAACATATGGATGTGAGAGCTGGACCATATAGAAGTGTAGAATTGATGCCTTTGAATTGTGGGGTTGGCAAAAACTTCTTAAAGTCTTTTGGACTGCAAGAAGATCCAATAAATCAGTCTTTCATTAAATCAAGACAAACTGTTTAGTAGAAGGTATGATCATGAGACTGAAGCTCAAATATTTGGGCTATATCATGAGACGGCAGGATTCCCTGGAGAAGACTCGGATGCTGGGAAATATTGAAGGCACAAGAAGAAGTCCATGGATACTGAGATACTTATCTCTTGCTTCCTAACACTAAGACATTGGAACATATAAGGCATGTTAAACAAGTTTAAGAAGAGGCGAGAGCAGGTCACAGTTATACATTGATTGAAAATATGAAAAGACAAAATTTAGATAAAGTAATAAGTGCAAAGTGCTACAATATACTACTGATTGCCCCAGAGCTACAGTAGATCTGTAGTACATTTTATCTTCTTATGGTTTAAACTCTATGGGCCTCATTCTATTACCGGCCGTAAAACGGCCGCAAGGCTGCTGGAATCCCCGGCCGGAGGGGAATAAAATAGCAGAATAGCTTGCGGCCGGTCCTTGCGGCCCTGCATCTCCTACGGCCGGTAATAGAATGAGGCCCTATGGATTTAATAATTTTTAACTCTACTTAAGATCCATTTTACTATTTGTTCTCTGTTGTAATAATAATCAGTTGCTTATAAAAATCTCATTGGTATAAAGTGGATTGTGACTGTATGTACATTTATATTCACTCAGACATCTGTGAACAAAAAGGTGATTATTACATCATATTCATCTACCCACATCTAAGCTACTTTATAATCAAAACAGTATTTTTATTTACTCGTTTGATTGCACATAGGGTGTGAGTGGTAGTGTCAATGATGAGGGAGTAGCTGTTAGTGTGCAACAGTGGCCACACACCAGAAACTGGATGTTTGGTGGGCTAAACCAGGTAGTCAACAGGTCTGAGATCCTTGGTGAGTTAGAGCCTGTCTACTCATAAATGTATTAAATCGAAATATAGAAAAAGGAAACTACGCAGCAAAGTGTATATTAAAATCTGTGCTTAATACAACTTGACAATAACTGCAATTATGTTTGCAGTGTTGTATCTAATTGTGGGTATTAGAGCCTATAAAAGCTTATTAGAGCCTATAAAAGAGCACTCTCAGTGGATAGGTCCGAACTTCTCTATAGCCGAAAAGAAAAATGATGTACAAATTAGATGCGTGATGAACTTTGGCAGTGAATGGACAGAGGTGAAAACTGTACAAAATAAATATTGGTATATCCTCACGGAAGACCCTACATTGAGGGAATATCTGCCAAAATGAACATCAATCAGGTATCGTAGAAATAGAAACATCAAAGATATTTTAGTAAAACGTTTTTTTTCGACCACCAGAGAAAACCCCTATGTGGCTCAAGGTCACATTAGGCCTGTACAGATGTGGACATTGTAGTTCCTGCAGATATGTTCAACCTAGTAAGGTCTTCATTGATCCTATGACTGGAAGAAAGTTACCGGTGAAGAGTTTTCTTAATTGTGGCTCCAATCACGTGATTTATGTGATGGTTTGTCAATGTTCTAAACTATATGTGGGAAAAACAAAACATCAATTACAGAAAAGAATCTGGGAACATGTTTACTCAATAATCAAAAACTTGGATACTCCTGTCTCCGGACATATAAAACTGTTTCATGAAAACAAACCAGAGTCCATGAAGTTGTATGTGATTTATCAAGTAACTTCAGGCCCCAGAGGAGGAAATCTGGATAAATTACTTTTGCAAAAGGAGAGCAAGTGGATTTTTATATTAAACTCACAAAACCCACATAGATTAAATGAGGGTTTTTCATATAGTGCATTTCTGCATGTATCTTCCTCTTAATATGACCACTGTCTGAATAATGTTTGTACTGGGCACCTTTGACCAATTGGCTTACAATTAGCTATGAAGACTCTTCAATATATTAATCTATCACTCTAGTTTCCACAAATATTTTCTATCTTTTTTAAGTTAATGTTTTCAATATTGGTATCCACATATTAATAATGTTAGATATAGATATTGATTAAATATGTTATATAACCTATATATAAATTTAGGATTATACCAAATTCTCTACAGGCCCAACTTATGGAGATATATAAATATAATACTTACCACCAGTATTAAACTTAACTTTCAAATTAGTTTTTGGCTATGTTTACTAGGCCAAATAGATTTAACACTAAAGTAGATTTTTTTCACACAGCTATTTATTCATTGATATTTTGTATCCAATACAATACTGCAAATGCAATATATGGTATGGACTCTCTTTAATCACCTGGTAATATTTTCCAATCATGTAACTTTTTACAATATATAATACACATTTTTATTATGGTGAATTCACTTTGCACTCAATAACTTTAATAAATCAATCTTAGGCAGTTTTGCACATAGTCACTTTAATTAAGTTTAAGTAATTTCATAATAATTATGCTAAACGTATTTTTCACTACATAATATATATACATTTCTTTACTCTAATGTGAAGATTTAATATTTGATGTCTCCAAAATGAGCACTGCATTGAATGCTAGTATATATTTATAAATTAACATTCATCACCATTATAATTATAAATATTACACTTTATATATTTATAGGTACCGTATTTACTCGAGTATAAGCTGAGTTATTTAGCCCTTTTTTTAAGGCTGAAAAGGGCCCCCTCCGCTCATACTCGAGTCACCACCCCTGTGTCTCTCTTTCCCCCTGTGTCTCTCCACCCCTGTGTCTCTCTTTCCCCCGTTTCTCTCCACCCCTTGTCTCTCCACCCCTGTGTCTCTTCTCCCCCCCCCAGTGTATCTCGACCCCCGTGTCTCTCTCCATCCCCGTGGCTCTTTCCCTCCCCCTCATCTCTCCCCCCCCTTATCATCCTCAACCCCCCTCCTCATCCTCAACCCCCCTCCTCATTCACAACCCCTCCGGCTGGGTTGAGACCCGGCCAATGCTAATGACTTGAGGTGCATGTGACGTCACGTCATTAGCATATGCCGGGTCCCGACACAGCTGGAAGGAGCGGGAGGAGCGGAGGAGCAGCTGCTGATGGAAGGTAAGTGAGGGGAAAGTGAGAGGGGGAGGTAATTAGAGGGGTAAAGTGAGGAGGGGGGTTTAGGATGAGGAGGGGGGTTGAGGATGAGGAGGGGGGTTGAGGATGAGGAGGGGGTTGAAGATGAGGAGAGAGGTTGAGGATGAGAAGAGAGATTGAGGATGAGGAGAGAGGTTGAGGAGGGGAGTTGAGGATGTGTAGGGGGTTTGAGGTGGGAGGCTGAGGAGGGGGGTTGAGGAGGGGGGTTGAAAAAGGGGGTTGAGGTTTAGGAGCGGGGGTTGAGGATGAGGAGGGGGGTTGAGGTTCAGGAAAGGGTTGAGGATGCAGAGGGGGGTTGAGGAGAGATGATGAGGAGGGAAGATGAGGAAGGGGGGTTGAGAAGGCGGTTTGAGGAGGGTGATAAGGGAGGGGGAGGGAAAGAGACACAGGGAAAGGAGAGGGGGAAGAAACACAGGGGAGGGAGAGGAGGGGAAGAGACACAGGGGAAGGAGAGGGGGGAGAGACACAGGGGAGGGAGATGGGGGAAGAGACACAGGAGGGATACAAGAAAGGGGCACAGAGGGCACACAAGAGGGGGACACAGAGGGCACAAGAGGGACACAGGGGGCAGCACATATCCCACCCTCGGCTTATACTCGAATCACAAAGTTTTCCCAATAATTTGTGGTAAAATAGGTGCCTCGGCTTATACTTGGGTTGGCTTATACTCGAGTATATACAGTATTTACACGTTTCAGCACTCAATCTACAAATTTGACATCTATTAGAAAATTTCTATATACTAAGGAATACTTATAACTATTTAATCAATAAGATCTAAATATATGTTAAAAAAGAAGTATGTAACAGGTAAATAACCTCCATTATACCAATACCAATTATTTGAACAGTTCTTCCTGTGTCAACATTGAAAAAAGTGCCTGAGCAAATAGGATCAATAGCAAATAGGAAGAATAGCAAAACACTACTTATTCATTTTTGTTGACACAAGCAATGTGCACATGCTACTGCCCGACATCATGGCAGACATACAGGATAGAAGATCATCAATTGTCACCAGAGAGCTTGGTTGCTATAACATTGACACTGCACAACTTGCCTTTCTAATGAAGGACAACTGTCTGAATCAGGCAGTGGCTATTTATTCTCCTGGAGTGGCCACATGAGCAATGAGTGACTCAAATCTGGAGTTGCCTTTTACATCAAAAATTATCTTTTTCAAAAACTTGTCAGCCTCCCTAAAGCTGTGAGTGACAAACCCATGACAATGCAGCTCCTGCTTCCAAATGGAAGACAAGCCAAAATTAAGCTCCATATAACACCAGAGAGAAAAACGCAGGCTGTAAGGCGCTCCAAAAAGTAAATGTGTTAAAGCTGAGGAACAGTCATTTAAAACCTGGTGAAAGATAAGCCCTCTTGATTTTCATCCTTAGGATGACGCAGAGAGAGACTGGGAGTGATTCCGCAACAAAGTCCACATCGCTGCATTGAAAGTATTAGGACCCTTCATACACAGGAATCAAGACTGGTGTCAGGAAAATGATGTATAAATCTGGTTCTAACTTGCTGAGAAGCACATCCTGCATTGTAAAAATCTGAATGGTCCATCCTTAGCTGCAATAAAGGTTGTCTTCATCAATGCTCTCAGAACACTGCAAAACAGACTGCACAAAATGCAGGACTCATAGCTGAGCGCCAAAGCAGATGAGATTCCAGGACTCATAGCTGAGCGCTGAAGCTGATGAGATTCCATGTGGATTTATGAAGCCCTCAACACATTCTATGGACCTCAGTCCTCTGTGTGTTCTCCCTCACTACTCTCTTTACAGAGAAGACACAGATCCTCCAGAGATTGGTAGAACCCTTTGAATCAGTTCTCAATCACCCCTCAGTGAGGGCATCTACAGGATGCACCAGTTTGCTGTCGATGACTCCATGGATTCTCCACCAGAAGATATGATGTGAAGAAAACCATCAACCAGCTGTTAAATAGCAAAGGCCCTGGCTTAGAAGTCATACCAGCAGATATTTACAAAGTCAGTGATCCTGTGCTGGTTTTACTGAGGGATGTGTCCATCCTAACCGTTATAAGAGGAAACCCCATGAAATCTGCTGCTCTCGACAGCAGCAAAAGTTCTCCTAAAAAGTCTGATCACTCACCTGGAGCAGGGCTAACCCTGGAGCAAGGTTTACCCTGCTTGGCAGAAAAGCATGGCAGCATCATCAAAGGACGTGGAATCATTGACATGATCTTCAGTGCACTTCAACTACAGGAGAAGTGTCAAAAGCAGATTCATGAACTCAATATAACTGTTGTGTAGCTCACAAAAGCATTTGGCTCTGTCAGTAGCCAGGGAGTGTGGAGAATCATATTGAAATTTGGCTGTCCTGATTCATACTAATAGTATGGCAACTTGAGGCCTTCCCAGTCAACAACGGCATCAACCAAGGGTGTCTCCTAGCACCCACACTCCTCAGCATGATATTATCTGCCACTACGACCAATGCCTGCCACTCTGACCAATGCCTTCACTGTGCTGAAGAAGTAGGCGGGAAGAACAGAACTGTGAAATTCTTTCATTTTAAGCGACTTTATGCTGTCACCAAGGTGAAGAAAACTGCGTTACCAGACAATTATACTCTGAACACTTGTACAAAGCCAGTATGGCACCAGCCTGCTCACCAAGTTTCGCGTACAGAACCATCCATCTCTGTAAATAGACAGAGTCAAGTAGTGGACCACTTCACGTATTTAGACAGTACCCTTTCCCAAGCAGTGGTAATCAAACTGCTGAGCTAAACTTTGCTCTATGCTTGTGAGATCTGTATTGTCTTCCGGAGTAATGCGAGAGGCTCAAATACTACCACATGTCCGGTCTACGCAACCTTCTAAAAATCAGAAAGCAGGACAAAGTGCTGATACTAAAGTCCTTTCCAGAGTTAATCTGCAATAAGTTCATGCACTGCTGATGAAAGCTCAGACCAATAATGTTGTCAGACTTTCACATGAGCACAACCCAAACAACAATTCTATGGATAAATAACTCAGGGAAATAGCTTCCATGGGGGACAAAAGATGCATTTCAAGGACATGCTGAAGGCCTCCCTGTACTCCCTCAAGATCAACACCACGAGCTGGGACAGTGTTTTCATTATTTTAGACTCACAAAAGCAACTGCTAATAAACAGCATGACTGTAGAGTTCTGCGGTTAAAACTGAGTAAAGTCACTATCAATACACACTCCCTTTTCCTCACATTAGTACTTCTCCCCCAATTACATTAATAATATACCACTGGCATCCATCCTCAAAATTCCTCAGGCACATTGCCCACTCGTGGAAGTGGATTTCGAGTTACATTTTTCAAAAGCATTTACTACAATGTGTTGAAGAATTCTTTGAGATGTCAAATCATTGTGCATATGCTATATGAACATAGGGATAGAGATGTTCTCCAAGAGTTCTACAACATGTCCTCTAGCATAGCTATCTCATATACAAATATCTTAGAGGCTGGATTATAGATTTCATAAACTAAATCACAATGTACTAAATTTCAAAATATTAATAAATTGTTAGAAAAATGCAGTGGTGGGAGTTTCTGAAGCCAATGCAAAAGAGAAATGGGGAAAAAAGGGGCAGAATTGGTTTGTCAAAAGCTAGAAATCAGAAACTGGAAATATTTTCTATTTTTTTCTATACAGATATTTACATAGAAACATATTAGATATCTGATAACAAACAGGAATTCCATTTAGTTTCCCAGTTGTATCTTACTAAAAGCATTTGCTTAATTAATCCCTTTTATGCATTAGTTAAGTAATTAATTTCTTTAATGTATTTGTACTAGAGATGTCGCGAACAGTTTGCCCGCGGACTATTCGCAGCGATTTTGGCATGTTCGCGTTCGCAGCGTACGGCGAACACATGCGCTTTTTGGTTCGCCCCCCTATACTTTATCATTGAGGAAACTTTGACCCTGCACCTCACAGTCAGAAGACACATTCCAGCCAATCAGCAGCATACACTCCCTTCCAGAGCCTTCCATCTGAAGGACAGGCTAATATTCTGCTCTGTTTCACCAGTCATAGTTGGTGTACCATACATTGAAAAAAAACAACCCTTTTTTCCTTTAATCTAATTTCAGTTGCCTGCCTGTGTCAGGCTCACAGCTTATATTGTGCTCAGTGAAATAAAACAACACTTTTATTGACTGTAATAGATTGAATAGCAATTGCCTGCCTACAGGCGTGTGTGTGAAGCCTATTGCATCTACTCTGCCAACTTTTGCCAGTGCACAGTGATACGTCATATCTGGTGCAACCGTAGTGTACAGTGACATAAAACAACACTTTTTTGACTGTAATCGATTGAATATCAGTTGCCTGCCTACAGGCGTGTGTGTGAGGCCTACAGCGCCTACTCTGCCAACTTTTGCCAGTGCACAGTGACACTCATATCTTGTGGCACCTTAGATTGCACGCGCAGTGCCCCAAATTTGAAGTAGGAGGTCCGACCAAGCATCTTTTTCCATCTCCCGCTTCCAAAAATCAATGCCATATACACGTCCCCTAATAGTGGACGTAACAGGGATTAAACCGATAGGAATAGTACTACTTAACAGTACACACCTTATATTAACGCAGACAGAGGCAACGCAGAGAGAGGAGTCTGAAGAAGAGGAGTCAGAGGAGGAAGGTGGCTTTGAGGAGGTGTAAGACCAAACACAGCAGGCGTCCCAGGGGGCTTGTTGTCACCTTTTGGGGACCCTTGGTGGCTGGGTGGAGGAAGAGACCTTCAATGACATCAGTGAGGACAAGGAACGGGACATGGCTAGCTTGGTATCCAACCTTGTGCAAATGGGGAGTTTGCGGTTGTGAAAAGAGACTGCGGTTGTTTGCGGTGCATTAAACGGGGAGATTGGTCTGTTACTGTGAAGCGGGTGTAACCCTTACACTACCTGATTGATACAACATCATACCTGAGCATGTTATTTCAAACAATTTAGGAATGTTAGGTGATTAATGCCCTTTATGGCTTAAAACCAGACTCTGCATCAACTATGTAATTTTCCGTGGGAGTTTTGCCATGGATCCCCTCCGGCATGCCACAGTCCAGGTGTTAGTCCCCTTGAAACAACTTTCCCATCACTATTGTGGCCAGAAAGAGTCCCTGTGGGTTTTGAAATACGCCTGCCCATTGAAGTCTATGGCGGTTCGCCAGGTTCCCACGTTCGCTAACATTTGCTGGAAGTTTGTGTCCGCTGTTCGCGAACCGAAAATTTGATGTTTGCGACATCACTAATTTGTACCTATCATTTTCCGGGGAATTCTATTCAGTTTTTCTGCCATGTTAAGGAATATGTTCCTGATTTGTTCCAGCGTAAAATTCATATCAACTCCATGCTGCTTCCCTTAATCAAATGTATGCTATGTTAACATCATTAAACCTATATATATATATATTTTTTTTTTTTAAATGTTTATTTTTCATTATTGCAAAAACAGATTTAAACATATTACAAAAACATAATCAAATAATTTTACAACAACAATTTATAAGTTATACTCTCTGCCATTCGTACTCTATCATTCACCATTCAATCCTACTGACATTTAAATGTTGATATTTGTGTCTTGTTTTTGGTCCCAAATTTTCCATTTTAGTGTGTCACCATTAATAAAACCCTTTTTTTCATAATCTTTCTCTAGTTCTCGTATATATTTTATTTTCCACACGGTATCAAAAAAGTTTGGAGCAGTTTTGTCTTTCCAGTTGGAAATTAAGATATTTTTTGCTACTGAGAAAGTCAAAATCGCAAAGGCTTTTTCCTCTAACGTGAAATCGTTCGGAAAGTTATGCAGCAAGCTGCATTCTCCCTTAAACGGGTATTGCTTTCCCACAATATTAAACAAAAATGTATAGCAGTTTTTCCAAAATGGCTCTAATCTTGGGCATTCCCACAGAATATGCAGCAAATGGGCGATATTGCCACAATCCCTCCAACACATTTTTTCCATGGCGTTATGGGAGATTTGAGCGATTTTAACGGGAGTAAAATACCAGTGATTAATTATTTTAAAAAATGTTTCTCTATATGTTGATTGTTTGATGAATCTATTTGTTAATTTTAAAGATGTTTCCCAGTCTTTAACCTCTAAAACTATTTTTAGGTTCTGCTCCCATTGCTCCATACCTTTGGTTTTGGATTTTTCTCCACATGATCTTGTTATGTTAAAGCATTTACTTATTAAATGTTTATTTCCTGATCTCAGGAGAATTTTTTCTACCTCTTTTGACTCTTTGCTATTTTGTAGGGTAATGTTAAATTGACTACAACTGGATTTATATGCTTCATAGATTAACCATTCTTCTGTTGCAATCTTAATTTTTTTTCTAATTTGATTAAAAGATGCCATAGATCCTTGGATTAAAGTGTCTCTAATTCGTATAAGGCCCTTTTTTTTCCACTCGTTTAAAGTGCCTTCCATATTTCTATGTAACAGTGCTTTTAGTGGGGTCATTAAACTGCCCTCTGGTATTAAACCGTTTTTCTTATTAATTTGTTTCCAATTTTTTAAAATTTCTTTTACCACCCCTGATCCAGTCATAATATCCTTGTGGGGAAATTTCCCTTTATAAAACAAGGCTGATAAGTGCCATTCTGGAATTAATGCTTGTTCAATATGCCACCATGGGAGGTAAGCAGCTGTTTCTAGCCATTTTAACGCGTGAACTATGCTATTGGCTTCTTGGTAAGGCAATAATAACGGGTAAGAAATTCCTCCTTTTACAAAAGTTCTTCCCATGGTTATTTTTTTTATTCTTTTATGTTTGGATTGATGTATATAATAATCAATCATTCCTTGGAGTTTCTTTAACCATATTTTAGGGATTTTGAAAGGAATACATCTCAAAAGGTAATTAACTCTTGGAAGAATCATCATTTTTACAACTGCAATTCTACCTGAGAATGAAAATCTGTTTTTTCTCCATTTTTCCATAATCATCTGACATTTCACATATAAGTCTCTGTAATTCTTATCCACCATTTTTTGAGTTTTGCTCATAAACACTATTCCTAGATGTTTGAAAGAATTAGAATTCCAATTAAATGGGTATAAAGACTTCAAGTTGGATAGTAGCTTTTTTGAAAAATTGAAGTATAAAGTTTCTGATTTTTTGTAATTCATTTTATAATGCGAAATTTTACTGTATATTTGGATTATTTTTGATAAATGATAAAGGGATTTTTCTGGGTAAGTGAGTGATAAAATAACGTCATCTGCATAAAGGCTAGTTTTGTACTCCCTCTCCTCCACCCTAATCCCAGAAATATTGGGGCATGCTCTAATAGCTTCAGCCAAGGGTTCTATCATTAAAGCAAATAGGGAGGGAGAGAGAGGGCAACCCTGTCTAGTACCGTTTGATATTTCAATTGAGTCTGTGCTACTTCCCAACCCTGCTATTTGTGCCGATGGGGAACTATATAGTGCCCCAATTGCTTTAGACCCAAATTCTCCGAACCCGAATTTAGCTAGTGTTATTCTCATATACTCCCACCCTACTCTGTCAAATGCTTTCTCTGCGTCTAATGACAGGAATAGGGTGGGAGTACCTCGGGAATTCGTTATTTCCCCTAAGTTCATGATTTTTCTGATATTGTCCGAACCTTGTCTTCCTGCTATAAATCCCATTTGATCTGTTGTTATTAGTTTTCCTATCACCTGTTGAATTCTGAGGGCCAATATTTTTGCATATATTTTAATGTCTGCATTTAATAGCGAAATAGGCCTATAGTTGGAGCAATATTGTGGGTCCAAATTGGGTTTAGGAATCATGATCAGTATCACTTTTAACATTTCTTTTGGAATACATCCTGTATTCTTAATTTCATTAAAGGAGTTAGTCAAATAAGGGCTCAGTAGTTGACCAAAGGTTTTATAAAAACAATTAGTGTATCCGTCTGGTCCTGGGGTAGTATAAGGTTTAAGAAGATTTATTACTTGAAGAACTTCCTGGGTATTAATTGGGTCATTTAATTTTAATCGCTCCACTTCTGATAATTTTGGTAATTGAATGCTATCTAAAAAATTTTGTATATCTTCTGTAATTGGTTTGCATAGATTAGTATCTTTTTCTAAGTTATATAGATCCTGATAATATTTAAAAAAGGCCTGACTGATTTTTTTAGGGGAGGAAATATCCTTACCTTTCTCTTTCAACGTTGCTATTCTTTTTGTTTCCCTTCTTTTTTTAACTTGAGTAGCAAGTAATTTACTGTTTTTATTGTTTTGGTGATAGTATGTCTGTTGAAAGCGCCACAGTGCTCTATCTGATATTTGCTGGTTAATTTTATTAATTTTTTTTTTAATTAATTTAATCTCTATTTTCACCTGTGGTTGTGCATCCAGCAAAAATTTAGATTCCAATTTATTCAGTTCTATATATAATTTTTTTAGTGGTGTGCCTCTTTGTTTTATCCATTGTGATTTCAGTTTGATCATCAAACCTCTAGTGAATGCTTTTTGTGTATTCCATAACGTGCAATTTGATGGAACAGTGTGTTTATTAACGTCAAAAAATTGTGAAATTTCTTTATTTAAAAGTTCTGTATTTTTTCCGACTTTTAACAAAAAATCGTCCATTTTCCATTGTGGTCGATCTAATTTAAGGTTGTGAATTTCAACTGTTGCTATAATGTAAGCGTGATCTGATGTGACGATATTACTTATTTCTGTGTGAGAGACTTTCTCTATTATTTGAGAATTTGCTAAAATTAAATCAATGCGTGAGTAAGTGTTATGTGGAGTTGAATAAAAGGAAAATTCTTTTTGATTTGGATGTTGCACTCGCCATGTGTCAAATAAGTTATTATTAATAATCCATTCAGTAAATATTTGTGCTATTTTACCAACTCTTTTGAGATTTTTAGCTTCCAATTTTTTAGACCTATCCAAAGTGGGGTTAGGGATCATATTAAAGTCCCCAGCAATAATAAGCGGGCCTTGTGCGTATTTCTTAATTAAGTTGCTTATTTGGTGTAAAAATTTGCCCTGTGATTCGTTGGGTGCATAAATATTTATCAATGTTATTTTCTGTTTGTTAATTTGGCCGTTCCATAAGATGTACCGACCTTCCGGGTCTGCGATGGACAACGTTTCCACAATATCTAAATCGTTAGAAAAAAACATTGATACTCCTCTTTTTTTTTCCCCGCACACTGAGTGCAGTGAGAAGTCAAAACGTCCTGCTACTGCGCCCCAACTATTAGTTTGCTTCCAGTGTGTTTCCTGAATAAATATTAAGTCTGCCTTTTCTTTATTGCATTGTCTGAATATTGTTTTTCTTTTGCTAGGGGAATTTAACCCTCTAACATTCCAACTTAAAACCTTTATACCCATATCTCTATGAACCACACCTTTGAGTGAACTGATACCATTTGTCTATCATCTTTTTGTTTTTGGGACCATGAGTTACTTTTTTAACATTCATACTTACATTCTTGCATACATTCATTCTATTAGAACAGAAGGTGCTGTAGTACAGCCTTTCACCATTCCTGTTCTGCAGGGATTCAGCCATTATTTAGAAATGGATAGCGGTCTAATGTGGAGATGGCTGTATGTTTTAGCTTCCTTTAGTTCTTAATTGCGCTGTATATATCTTCTATATTTGTCTTCGTTATTCTAGATTGAAGAATAAAAAAGACAAAGCTGGGGGATAGGAAAGGGCGAGGAGAAATGGTTATATAATATTGTAGTCTTTATATATTATTCTTATGCACCTCACATTAGAATTAATTACTATTCATATTCTGAAAGGCTACTTACAATTTATACTATTCTCAGTATTTCCAACCTTTGTCCTCATACTCTGCCTGTTGCTACCCCCTCTTCTCTTTCTCCTTTCCCCTCCTCCAGCTACCCGAGGTCAAAAGCCTCAGACCCTGCCACACTATGTTCTTATTACTTGTCCTGGCTTTTTGTACTGTTCTTATAGCTTTCTGATCTTTTCTCAAAGGACTCTCTTGAATGTTATGCAGCCTTGAACACCTATCTTAATAACCCTTTATATCTCTCTGAACATGTTAATTTAATTTATTTCTTCTTCTGCCATTCTGTTGTTGATAGTTGCAGGTTCAACGTGGGCTCCTTGGTTCCATCTGTTTTTAGTTTTAAGTTCTTTATGAATGTTTCTCCTTCTTCTAAGGAATTGATCTTATGCCACACGGATCCTTGTAGTACTAGTAGTCCTACTGGGAAAGTCCATTTATATATAAACTCCGATTTCCTTAGTGTTTGTGTTATTGAATAGAATTCTTTCCTTTTATTCATTGTGCCTTTTGATAAATCTGAGAAGATTTGTATCTTTTCATATGGAGATTCAAATGTTTTCTTCGTGTAGCTAGCTTTAACGATTTCTTCTTTTGTAGTTAAATGGTGTAATTTGACAATCACGTCTCTAGGTTTTGTTTTTAGTAGATGATTTGGTAAAGGGATTCTCTGAACTGTGTCAAATTTCTGGTCCAGTTTTGAGTAACTAGGGCAAACACTAGAGAACATTTCCTTGAGATATGTTGGGAGTTCTTCTTTTTTTATAGATTCATCAATTCCTCTTATTCTGAGGTTATTTTTCCGTGCATGATCTTCCATTTTGTTTATGTGCTCCTTCAGACTTTTAATTTGTGTTGACATGTTTTCTGACTGTTCCACCAACATTTTGTGGTCCAGGATTAAATTGTCAAACTTAGTTTCCAGGTCCGAAGATCTTTTATTCACTTCTGTTATTAGTTTGGAATTTTCCATAATTTGCGTCTTAATCTCTGAAAAAAATTCTATTTGAAAGTCTTTTAGGATTTCCTTCATTTTCCCTATAGTTAGAAGGTTCTCCTCATGGGTCTCAGAGTCTTTGTTAGTTAATTTTACCGCTGGGAGATTTGAGCTTTGGTCTAGCCCTCCTTCTATGGCTTGTTTTTGCGACTGTTTTGTAATAGCTTTAGGGGAAAAGAAGGAGGATGAGTCTAAAGTGGGGCTTTTCCGCCCTTTTGCTTTAGTTTTCGTCGCCATTTTGTGATAAGTGTATGGGATAGTTGTTCCACTCTTATGTGTTTGTAACTTTATCACACTTGCTGTCTACCCCAATGGGTCTATACTTTTCCTAACAATGTTAGGAGAATTCCCTTTTGCCGGATTTAATGTGTGTCCAATAAATAGCGACCAGTTATTTAACCGTGAGCTACTAGGACCCACCTGACAAGTTCTTTGCAAGTAAAGACAGTATTTATAGCGTTTGCACTGTTTCAAAAGCAACTTTTCAAGAAATTTTACTTCTCTTTATAGGATATTTCACGTGTGTTAAGGTATGTATTACTGCACCCTTTTATCATTTTTATTTACAGTCTTTTAAAAAAATGTATAAAGATGGCATATACCCCAGCATTTTTTATTTCTGTTGTCGTAGTGACATCATTTTTCTTTTTCAGCAGTGTAAAAGGGAGATAATATTTTACTTAGCTTTTGTTGTGCTTGAGTCCTTGTACTTGATGCTCTTTATGTAGCCTCCTCCTCCACTGCTTTCTCTGTGTCTTTTAGCCGCTCCCGTGCTCTGTAGCCCCCAGCTTTTTCCTGCTTTAATGCTCCTTCAATATGGAGGGGGGCTTAAACGCCTCTCTTCACTAAGGAGATCTCCATTGCAGGATGTGGCTTTCAGGGCTCTGGGTTCGGGCTGTGGAGGTGCTGCTACTGCTGTGGTAAGGGGCTGGGTCTGCGCTGTCCCCTTATTTTGGGGCTGCTTGCGGGGCTGTGCTGTGTTGTGTTGTGCTAAGCTGCACTTTACACAGCAGCTGCCCCGTCAGCATTCCTGCTTGGTGCCATCTCCTCCCGCAAATCGCCGTTCTGGACGGCTACGCAGCCATTTCCGGTCACTCCCCCGTCACCCTTCTCCGCCTTCCAACTAAACCTATATATATTATGTGTTCTATCATACAAGAGTATCTATATTGTTCAGGCATACTGGCTCTTTTTGGTCTTTTGCTCTAGGGTATTCACATATATTGTATCAGGAGTGCCTGTTCTGGTAGGCCTTAAATAAAAATGATGATAAATCTAAGCATCTAAAATGGAAATGGATATATTGCCATTTTATAGTAAGCTGTAATATCATGTTCATATATTGGAACTATTTTGACGTTAACAGGGCACATTATTGATGAAGCGGCTATACAGATTTTTTTCCATTCATTTTCTTCCATTTTATTTTAAATTGTCTGGTTCTGTTGTGCTTTCGTATTTTTGTGTTTTCAGTACCTTGACCACTAGAATTTCACCTGAGGTTTACATGGCTGGTTTTGTGAAAAGTGTACTTTTTCTTTCCTATTTAGTTACTTTATTTTAATGACAAGGCTTGACACTGACAATTTCCATTGTTATTGTCATTCATCATAGGAATAAAACAGTGCAGTTATCTGTTATAAGAGTTACTTATGTTTCATATGATAAATGTTATATGAGTACATGCATATTTATTTTGTTGTTATTTATCCAATCCCCATATGATGGTCATGTCACGGTATTGACATGCAATTTTATTATTGATAAAACTGAACAGAATTAAAAAAATGTGTTGAAAAATAACCAGAATTTTTTCTTGTATAGGAGTACGTTTGCTATTTTATAGATGATCATTAATAATTGGCCTTGTATTTTAAGCCAAGCCTTAAGGCAAGCTTAGGCCCAAATAATTCCTATATATTTCAGATTAAGCTCTCAATCAATTTAAGGTAGCACAATCCTTCCTTTTTAAGTCTTGGCGATTGCAATTTAAGTCTGAAATTCCAGCTGGTACCTTCTTTTGTTATTCCTGAATTGTCTGCAACATCATTCACAGCAAAAAAACGTCACTAGATGCTGAAATATACTTACAGTGATGCTTGAATGCATAATGTCCCTCTCTTGAAGGCACCTAATCAGTGGGATAGTATTACTAGTGTTTCTAATTAGGCTGACGTCTTCTGTGACATTGGAACTCACATATAATTGACAAGTGATTGTGTGAGAATGTCATATTACTTAGTGGTACTCCACAAACAATATGCTTAGACTACATTTTCTCATGTGCTTTATTAGGTATTTAGTAGGATATGATCATTTGGTCTGAATTGATTAAAAAAAGAGGAGTAAATGCAGCTATTCTACTGGTTTTGAGCAATCTGAAAATTAGCATTTTATTGCATGTTAATGAAGTGCTAATTATTCTTGTAATCACTTTTATGCAAAGCACACTGGAGAAGTTTGTCTGAATATCCCAAGAGCACATTGGACTCAAGTGCTTTTGAAGTAGGGGATAAAGAGGCAGTGTATTCTCCTTTTTAGCATTAAACAAAAGATACAGAGAGCATTAGGTCATGGGAGAACATACACAACGCCAAATCTTTTACTTGAATAGCCATGTCAGAAACTGTAATTATTATTTTGAGTTTTGTTTTCTTTTTAAGCCAGTTTACCATTATAACGCATTAAAATCAGCTAATTATAAAGAAATCTAAATAACAAAATATTGAAAATACTTGTATAGCTTAAATGTAATTATAAATAATATAACTTAGATGAGGTCAACATAGCTTAAAAAGCTGTTTACTTTATCAATACAATTTTTAAGTATGCAATTAAAGTAAATGATACATATAAATTAAATATAAATTTAGCTCTGGTACAATTAAATAGTCCCTGCCAGTTTTAAACATAAAAAAGAACATATTTTGAACATTCATATTTCAGCATACAATTTAGTAGGCAGATCTACCATCAAATTGACAAATTATGTACATCTATCTATCTATCTATTTTATATATATATATATATATATATATATATATATATATATATATATATATCAAATGCTCTGTTAATTGGTTAATGTCTAATCAGAAGGAAGAAGCACTAGCATTTAATGTTTTTACTACATTGTTGAGTCTTCTTCCCTAGACCATATGGAAACACCTTTACTATTCACCTAATTTTCAAACCTAAACAAATACAAATGTTGTTAAATGTGAAATGTGTGTTAATTTATAAAGGTGGAAACAAAAAGTTCAGAATCTAAAAATGTTGACCTTAAAATACTACTACTGCTACAGGTATCAATGCCTACTTTTCTACCTTTGTTGCATAAATAAATGAAATACTTATGTACTAAAGCAGTGGTTCCGAAACCCCTCCTCAAGACCCACCAGACAGACCATGATTTCAATCAAACATAGTGTGAATAGACAGGTGAAACAATTTGAGGCTGCACAACCTGTTGAATACTCGTTGCCTCACCTTTTTTTCACACAATGTTTGATCGAAATCATTGCCTGCCTGTCGGGTTTTGAGGAGGGGTTTGGGAACCACTGTACTAAAGCAAAGAAGCACAGCAAAATGTATATTAAAATACTGCCAGCAACATTTAAATCACAAATCAGGTAAATCGCTTTCATATCCGTATTTGTTGACACCTTGACCCCTGGAAGGAATGGGAAGAACTGTGGATTCAGATAATTTCTCTCTTTGGTTTTGTTGAAACTGTTCAAAAGCACTTGACAATAGAACTTAATAACAGAGCTCTTCCAATAGGATAACCCACTCGACGGCTACTAGCGGACTAGCAGTCCAAGATGGAAGCATAATCTGCTTAATATAAGATGCTCTTTGCTTACATAGCTGGTTACACAATTTCCAAAGCTTAAACCATTTTCACAAACTAGAGTGGTCCTTCAATAAAACCTTTAAAACTAGAAATGTATAGGTCAAAGCTAACATACATGCAAAAAATATAAACTAAAATATCCTGGCTGTAGAACAGATAGCATCATATGGCAAAATATGGCACAATTTTTCTTTTTTTTTTCTGGGCTTCGTGATTAGACTGTATTAGATGTTACCATATATTTACATTTGTAAATATGGCACTTAATATATTATATATTGCACATGTTTTCTGTAAAACCATTTTATAAGTATTTTGTAACCTCCACTTTATGTTGAAAATTCTGAACATGAGTACAAGTGACAAGGTTGAGATAACATTAAGCAAGAAATAAGAAGAAACAACTTTTTTTGTCACAAATCCTGAAGGAGCAGGTATGTAATAGCATAAGATTATTATTCATCTGTGGTTTGGGATGTTCCTTGCCTCACGTCACAGTTCGATGATTGTTATAAACGAAATCATAAGTACAAACCCGTGGGATAAGGTTCTAATTAACTCCAAATAATTATATTACTGTGTGCTCTCTTCTCACTGCAAAGAAAAGGCCACTGTATTTCATTAATTTAGGACTGGTGGAATTCTTTATTAGAAATTAAAATTAATCTCAAATCCTTTAAAAAGATAACTTAAAGAAAGTCTGTCAAAAATGAACAATCTTTCAAAAGGAACAACATAAATAAAATACATACAGCCTCCTACCTTAACCCTTAATTTATTCAAAAATCACTGTATGATAGTTTAAAAAAAGACATACTGTCTGTGTAGCCATTATGCCAAATAATGAGAATTGAGGATATTATTAAAAACAACAATTAAATTGCTTATTTCTTAATATATCTTATTTTTACTCCATGTGACCCGATTTGCAACTATGATAAGACATTATATGTCCTCCTTTGCTGCTTAGTCACATTAAGAAGTATAGCAGTCATTGCTAGGTATCATAGGGGTCCATGGGGACCCCTATGGTAATGGGGTAATATTTAGTGTCTCCATTGTTATACTTTAGTTGGTGGATCCCTGGCTCATGAGGGCTAGTGGGTATACAGGGGGAATACCAAGTGAGAGATCCTGGCTCAATGGAGGTTAGTGGGTACTAAGGGGGGGGGTGTCCTGGGGATCCCCTGGCTCGTATGGGGATGTAGGTCATAGCTGTAGGGGTCATAAACCCTGTGAATTTTATTTTATTATTGTTTAAGCCCTTCCCTGTCATGGATAGATAGCTAGGAAGAGGGGGGATGTTAGATCTAACATGTTCAAGTTAGTGGGTACCACACCATAACAGTTCAATGGAGGCTACTGAGATTGAGATTTGAAACCTTCTGTGATAAGGCAGTGAGCACATGTTAGAGCTAGAGATTAATTCCTTCTGGGTGTGAGTCATTACGTTTTACAGGATTCCTTTTGGGGGAAGTAATGGAATATATTTGGTGGCTGCAAGTCATCATTCCGAAGATTTTTTTCTCAGTTGCCATGGAATAGAGGCCACAAACTCATACCAGGGGGTTTTGCTAGTAGCTCTCTGACTCTAAAGCATACTTACAGTCTGCCTAAAGTATACCCTAAGGAGACTCCAAGTGTGAATCTCACAATGAAAAAAATGATTCAAAGTTTAATCTTTTTCCATGTACCACTAAAAAAAATGATATCATTACTCATTACAATTACCAACAAAAATATCAAGCATAATATTAAGTGAATTAATTATTTTATCTATCTCAAACATACTGTCTATAATATAATACATACCTGAAGAGAGCAGTTAAAGCTGAAACATATTGGAAATACCTTAAGTAAACTAAGACCCTATATTCCAAGTTATCTTCTATTTTCTTATAATGTATACCTACTATGGCCTCCATGCTAATCCCCTATATCACAGATTACACCACCAAGAGCAAGATAAATCTCCATAGCTATGATAATCACCAATACATGAAACATTGTGAGAGAACTGCTACAAGTGACTGTGGCAAGCCGGAGATGAAAATTTATTTTTTTCTATTGATTTGTGCACTGCCGAAAAATTATGATTTTCTCTGTGTCAAGGACCCCTTTCCAGGGCCTGTATCCTGGTGAATTGAGCCACCATAGAGGACATACTGCCACATTGCAAAATTGGTAGGGGAATTATATTGCCACATGGGAAATGTAAGCAGTTGGGTGGTGGGATGAATAGCCCCAAAATATAGGGCCATAGTGTACCACCATGCTTCATATGGTCTTATGGCATATGTCTCTGGCTTATCCTGAATACTACATGTAATTCCCCATGTAATATTACTGTGTTATGTTTAAACTTTAACTAAATGGTCATGAAACATTTAAACAAAATAGGAATACAATGTAGACAGACAGGAACCAGTGGTTGTATTGAAATCTGTTTTGTCCCGTTTGCCAGATAAGCTAATTACATCTCTGATGTGCTAGACAGCCAGAGACGACATGTGTGTGTTGTATGTATGTGTCTTTTGTTCACAGGTGCCAGACAGAATGCTAATGTTGAAACCCATGTGGAGTCAATCTCCTGGGTTTGTCTGCAACTCCCTGTTATTGTTGTATTATTATTATTATTATTATTATTAACTTTTATTTGTAACGCGCCAACATATTCCGTAGCGCTGTACAGGGGATAAGAACAAGGAAAAATACAATATTAGCAAACTGCAGAAGATGGAGGGCCCTGTTTTGAGCTTAGAATCTTATAGAAAGTGTTTTTTCCAAAGCACCTTGCAAGATTGGAAACTCACTACTTACAATCTAAAGGGACTGGAAGAGGCAGAAACCTGGAAGAGAACAGATAGGGAATAGCAAGGGTAAAAGATCTGATAAAGAGGGTGCTACTATGCAGTTATTTTCTTTACCTAGTGCAAGTTTTGTGTGAAGCACATGGGGGAGTGCTGAAAGATAATTAGGGTGGGTGTGATTTGTCAGGTGCATATGATTTCCATGCCTCTATAAATTGAATCCGAATAGGGGTGGGTGGGATGAGGGGCAGGGAGAGAGGGAAGTGCTTCAGAGAAGCCAAGATGTTGAATTAAAAGGCTCTATGAGAAGAAAGGGACATGGCATGAGGGACAGAGAAGCATGGAGGGAGGGAGTGAACAGAGAGAAAAAGGGATGTGAGATAAAGAGATAGCAATTGAACATATGGTAAGGAGGAGGTCTTTAACAAGTAATGCAGACCAGGAAGTGGGGGTGGGGTAAGAGATTAATGCCAGAAACAGTAGGGGAGTGGAGATAAAACAATATATTGCAAGGGATTGGGGATTTAGTAAGAAATAATGACGATCTCCCCACAAATAATAACAGGCAAAATACAGTAGTATTAATAATAATAATATTGACATTGGGTCGTGTGATGGGTCAGACTCCATAGTGTTCATTCCTCAGGTGTGTGGCTAGGTTCAGAGTGTCCTCAGGAAGCAGAGAAACAGAGATGTTGAATTAAAAGGCTCTATGAGAAGAAAGGGACATGGCATGAGGGACAGAGAAACATGGAGGGAGGGAGTGAATAGAGAGAGAAAGGGTTGTGAGATTGTATTGTATACACACCCTCTGTATCTAACTGCTATAAATATTGCTGACTTTTCAAAAATAAACAGTTCATTGCTGAGACATATAAAAATATTTGTTTGATCCTGGTGGCTGTGATACTGATACCATCTCCACCCTAAAAGTAGCTTGTCCTGGTCGCTACCACAGGAAAGTTACTGAGACTCCTGATGGAGAGACCCTGACTGCAACAAAAGACAGATATCATGGTGCTGGTGCCGAGATTTTCAAGAACCCGACGGTCCTTGTGGGTAGTCAACCATTGAAGAGTGCCGCAGCAGCAGTGAGAGACAGTATAGCACCAAAACATTAGAAAATTATGGAATTTCAATTTTTTTGACAATTAACAGTCCAATATACACATGTGTAATTCAAAAATATAATATTGTATAATTATTTTAGTTTCATTATACAACATCAAGGTAACACACAAACCATTACTGAAGAGGTTAATACATATCAGGAAACCATGTGGACTAGGAACAAAAGCTCTATTGCATTGTCTATATATATAAGAAAAGGGTTCTTCACAGTAAGGGTGGTTAATCTGTGGAATTCTCTACCAAAGGAGGTGGTGACAGCGTATTCGATTCAGGGTTATCCTGGTTAATTAGAGATAGAGTATTGATCCAGGGAGGAATACGATCGCCAGTATCTGGGGTCAGGAAGGAATTCATTTTTTCCCCCTTTTAAAACGATTGGCTATGTTTCACTTGGGATTTTTTTCTGTTTGCCTTACTCTGTATCAATTAACAATCTACATATTGCAGATCAGAGGAGATCTTAAAAGGTTGAACTTGATGGACTAAAAGTATTTTTTCAACCTCAATTACTATGTAACTATGTAACTAATATATATATATATATATATATATATATATATATATATATGTATATATACACACAAAAAAACACTATTAAATATATATATATACCGCAGCTACTGCACTTGTTCTCACTCATTTTAATAATTGTGACGTTCTCATTTTCTATTGGTTTCTATAGCCATTTCTCATCCTTAAAGCTTGGTTTGAGTACTCCCCGCACTGAAATTTCTTGCGGATAAGGAAGATTTACGGATGTGGGCTGAGTGATATAATAATGCAAGCAAAAAGATTAAGTTAAATGTGTAACGTAGGGGAAAAAAGCTCCAGCATTTACGGGTATAAGGCAAATTACACCACTCGATTAGCAAGGGGGCCTAAATGATTTATCATTACTAATCGAGCATATGGTTTACATCTACATATGGTATCAATTCAAGCACCTATAACATTATAGAGATATGCTATCTATTAAAGGGAATATCATTTATTAAGTATTTGTCTACCCAAAGACATCTAGGAGGAAAGGGTCTCCAGTGACTGATAGTATCAGAGTTCATCCTGAAAATGTCTACCAACTGTAAAACAGTATGTTGCTGATTTAAATGATAAAAGCTTTTCATTAGAAAATCTATTTAATTTTGGATAGCGTAAGACTACAAAATGGACTTTTCAATACTATGCTAATTCTTTTCAGCTTCCTACAGTAAAGCACTTTTCACAGTATGGTACATCACTTTTATTCCTTAATATCACTTAAAAAAAAATCAAAAGCTTTTGGTTTGGCATAAAGAGCTTTCTCATTTTCTGTTTCTATTCTGTATCTAATTTCCAGAAAAAAATAAAAAGCAATTGCTCATAATTTTTTTGTTCCAAAGGACAAAGAACATAAAGAAGTCTTGAATGTGGTACATTATTATTCGAAAACAAAACGGAAATGTAAGAAAAACTACAAACAAAATTGCAAGTTATTTTTTTTTTCTTTTGAAATCTGCATGGACTCTTACAGCTAAAATAATGTGTAATATGTAACCGCGTTGCTAAGGAAACAACCTATTTTTCATGAATAGCCGAGCTAATGGCATATGAAGCCTACGTAACTTATCACTGAATCTTAGTGCTGCCCCAGGCTCTATAAAGTCCTACAACCTCTTGTTAAAATGAACCTATTCTTTTTGCCTCAGCGCACTTACCTTGTAATTAACCATACTGTGCATCTTTTAACACATTCTGTTCTCTTTCTCCTCTGGTGTGCAAATAAAAGGTAACTGTAGGCATGTGGAAAAAGAATCAGGAAAGAAAGAGCTAAATTGCATGGAAATGTTATTTGCAAATAATGATACAGAATATTCATCTCAGCACAATGACATTACATTAATGTGTATTATAAAATATGGAATAGAAAATAATTAGTCCCTACTACACTAAAGAAAAAAGAAGTAAATTAGTGAGCATAGCGAATCTACCACGGTATTGATTGTCCCCCCTCTACTTGTAACATGCATCATCAGTTTATTGAAAGATGTCAATACTTAAATAAGTGTGTTTTTTAAAGGACCGCTTAAGTGTAACATTTATAGTACTCTCTTTCGAAGAAACTGACTTCACAATGTGCAAAATGCTTTACAAAGTTTAAAATAAATAAATGAAACCTTTAATTGTTAACTATAGTATTTGGTTTTGCTTTAATAATATCAGATAATGTGATTTAATATAATTGTCTATGATGTGCCACTCAGCACAACTCACGACTTCTCGTAATTTATTAAATAAGATATATGAATACAAGCCCTACAAGGTGGTACAATGTAAAGGTAGGTTACCACCTACAAACATGCCTACTAAGCTGTACTAAGCATTTGCTGCATTGCAGATCGTTATATGGATTGCAGTGTAATGTAAATTAAAGTGAAAACATATAAAACATATAATAAAATGATAAATAAAATCTAACTATTAAAACAAACGCTGGTTTCTCATGACCTTGACCTGGAATAGGGAAGGAATTTTGTTAAACCTCTCCGTCAAGATGACACAATCATCATCATATTTTTATGTTCCAGTCTTGCATAACTGCTAATGTTATTATTTTGTAACATACTTCACAACATGTGAAGTTTTTACCAAATGACAGTAGTCCTTTTAATAAAATATAGTTGTTGTTGTTCAGTCTTTCAGTCGTGTCTGACTCTTGGTGACCATATGACCGCAGCACCCAGGCACATCTGACTGTGCTTATCCATATGGTTTTCATGGCAAAAATACTGGAGTGGGTTGCCAGTTCCTTTTCATGTGGACTGCAATTTATCTGACCTCTCTGCTATGACGTGCCCATCTTGGGTGACCGTACATGGTATAGCTCACAGTTTCATTGAGTTATACAAGCCCCTTCACCACGACAAGATACTGATCCAGAAGGGGTATAAAATATAGAGACATAAGCAAACATTAAAATACACAATTTGTCGCCAAATTACGTTATACAATTCATGTGCAGACATGTTTTTAATAAACTATTAGACCATTTGTAAGGTTTGTCTATTAGAAGAATATATGTTACACTGAATGCTAGAGCAGAATAGGAGCAATAAAGTGTAATAAAATAAGAGACGTGCTGATCACATTGCCAGTTAATGCAAATTATATCCTAGTAACTCAGCAGGGGGCTGCAACTTACATATACTTTACAATTAAGTCATTTTCATTAAAATAAAACTCGATTTTACAAAAAAACATCATTTTATGAGATTTGAGAGATCCGGTTTCGAAAAAAAACACATTTGTATTTTTAATAATGACACACACACAAAAGGAAAGATAATGAGTAATTATAGTGTTCATATCATTATGACTGAAGAGTTACAATGCTTAGGGTCATATCAGTGATTGGGTCCCAGGTGTGTACAAAAAAATCAGATATCTCTTCACTTAGGCTATGCAGTCCATTAAAGAGACACATCTGAAGCTCCCTATGAGGGCTATTTTTCAAATTACCATTGGTCATGCAAATACTAATGTGATGTTATTAGGTTGGTTTAGGTATTGTTTAAAATTATTAATCCCATCTGCAGTAAAGTCCTGGCAGATTCATCAATAAATAAACTCAGTCATTAAAAATAAATCTCTTTAATGTGAAAAAATATATAATCTCTAATGGCAGGTACTGATAGTACTTTGTTATAATATGTGGTAAATTTTATGCTTTAGCAAATGTTTATAGTAATTCCTCTTTCTGCCATTCATTGCTAAACCTAGAAATTTCAAGGGGCAATTATACAGTTTTTAATTTTGTTCCTTATATTATCAGATGCGTCTGTTATGAATAAATTTGCACATATTCTGACAGTTAAGCTGACATTATGCCTTCTGAGTATACTTTCATCAGAGTTTTTCATCACAGTTCTCCTTGAATCCTGGGGTTTACTAAGCATTAGTAAAGGGTTCCCTCACAATTGTCATGTTATTATGAAACTGTGCAGTCACATCATGCTTTTGCTCTCACCATGTTATTAAGTCGTACTGCTTTGACCATTCCAGTTGGAAGAGGCACAAGAAAAATGGTTGGGTTTCTCATAATACCACAATATTTTTATGACTCCTTAACCAGATACATTTAGAAAACATAGGGCCCTATGTTGATCGGGCGGTGTAAACTGCGGTATTACCGTAAATTAGCTGGCGGAGCTTTTTTCCCTATGTTACACTTTAAGGTTAATCTTTCTCATTACGGCACTCAGCCCACATCCTTAAATCTTTCCTTTGCTGCAAGAGATTTTAGTGTAGGGTATACACAAACCAGGCTTTACGGAGGAGAAATGTCTCTATGACCCAATATAAAATGAGAGCGTCAGGATCATTATAATGAGTAAAAACAAGTGTTGTAACTGCTGCAAGGAACTATAATACATATATACACTGTATATAAACATTTTATCTTTTAATTATTTTTATTTTATAGACAAGAGGGGTGGGAGAGAAGTAGCGCACCATCTCTAGTACAGATGACTAAGATTCAACAATCCCGGTTCCCACCTAAATATTAATACACTAGCAACTTGACAGTCAAAAATGACAGGAATAAAATTGTAAGCCTGTCAATGCTGTTTGCCACAGAATGTGAGGCTATGGCCCCTCTGAGCACCTTTGGCGGTCATTGCGAGCCCTGCAACTTTCCTGCTTTGCAATGATCACCTTCAGCGTTCATCGCAATCCCCACTATGAGCGATCATCATGTGGCTCGCAATGAGCGCCTTTGGTGCTCTTTGCAAGCCTCTCCCCCTGTGTACTTTGTAGGCGTCGCGCTTGAGCACCATCGGCGCTCATAGCGAGACCCGAGGCTTGCAATGAGCGCTTTTTGCATTTATTGTGAGGCTGTCCCCCCTTTACTGGCTTGAGTTGTGTTACTGCCTTGGTTTAAGTGTTACTGCCTTGGGTTAAATGTTACTGTTTTGGATTAAGTGTTACTGGCTTGCGTTCAGTGTTACTGCTTAGGGCTAGTTTTTATGTCCTTTGGGCTCTTTTTTTACTTGATTTTACTTCCTTCGGCCTTGTTTTCGTCGTGTTTGCGCTTTCTCGGCATCCTTTTTTTTCTCGCTTAGGCGCTTTTGTTCGTGAAAAAACGCCAAATATGCCTCAAATTAACTTGCAACCTCACTCACAGGCTCTCTGGCTCTCCCCCTGTGCTGTGTGTGAGTGTATAAGTCATTTTGAGGTATAAGTTTGTTTTTTCTGTGGTCTTTCCAGTTGCGTGGATTGGGTGTTTTACGTGCTTTGGTTGTAAGTTATATGGGTCTCGCGTTTCCTGTGGCGTGCTTTGGCCCTTTTACATGTTTTGGTCCTAAGTCCTACGGGGCTTGCGATGACTGCCTGTGGCGCTCATTGCAAGCCCCGCAATGAGTGCCTTTGGCACTCATTGAAGCCTAAGTCCTGCGCCGCACATCGCGAGGCCTGCAATGACCGCCTTTGGAGCTCATTGCAGCCTTAGACTTGCTCCACTCACGGTTACGGTCTATAACGGCAAGCATTGATTCGCGAGGATCGCAAAGCGTGACCAATGGCCCGTATATCCACAACTATTATAGGTGATAGAGGTGTAACCTTCACCTTGTTTAACCTCAAATTATGAGGTATTATCAGCACTTCCCAATCTGCGACTGCTGTACAATTGGTACTTTTGATGCTGCTGTTGTTTCGTTTAGTTCTCCAAGAATTAACGCCACGAAGTGGAGGTGTCTATGTGTACATATGTATACACATGTGTACCACTTGTGTGAATCGTGATTAAGTCACTATATATTACAATGATGGTATTGTTTCTATGTCGGTGAGTGCAAAACTTAATCTGAGTTAATAAAGAATAGAACCACATCTAAAGTGTACAAATGAATATAAATGTATTGATATTCAAATGTTAAAACATAAATGGATAAAGGGGTGAACAAACGCATTTTTCCAATGATCAAATTACCTATACAATGACATATACAATAAAAAAATTTTTTGGGTATAATGCATGTAAGTAATAAGCATAATTAGATACAGAACAAAATATTGAATGAAATGTAAAATACGTTGTACAATACAAACTTAAAAAAGTACATAATCTATATAATGTGAAGTAAACACATATATGGAAAGAATAAGGTAAACAAATGTATGGAAATATAGACATATACAGAGGAGGATTTTATACAGATATATAAAGATTAACATGTACATATTATAGACACATGTAGTATTAAAATAAGTATTCTAAGAATTATATTATACTGAGAGGTCCGGGCTCCTATGATATTTATATAGGTATCTGATTTACCCTATGTTATATAGTGTGGTCCCTCCTAGTAATATGTATCCCATTATGGTTAAAGAACTGACTCATATAGGTATTTTACATGTGACTTGACGGTGCCCTGTGTGTGATTGCAGGTATATGCTGGATGGGGTTGTAATATTGTATATTTGGGTATGTGAACAAGTACATACTAAGTAGATTATACAATACACATTGAAACAATACTGAATGTATATAGACAAATACAGGTATACATTGGTGCATAAATGCCATGTTGATATTGGACTGTTAATTGTCAAAGAATGTTGAAATGTCATCCTTTTTAAGTGATTTTTTGTGCTATATTTTCATTTTATCTGTTGCTGCGGCACTATGTAATGGTTTTAAAAGCCTTTGTGAGTGAAGTTACGGCACTGACCTGGTTTGCGAGGGATCCGCAGAATCAGATTAGCCTATGGTTTTGGTATAAAAGTCTTACAAAGTAACGCATAATCTTTTGTCAGTGTAAAAATCAATGGAGATTTGTTCCGTGCTTTTTGGCTTTGTCTTGCAGCAGTCACTCGTAGCAGTCACTTGTAGCAGTTCTCTCGCAACTTTTACGGGATGGGGAAATGACATAGCTAGGTAGGATTTTTTGAGGGGATTAGAATAGGGCCCACACTTGGTCACTGAATAGGGTAATTTATCTATTTACACACAAGCATCAATTTGAAAGTTTACTATCCTGCTTCTTTCGTGAAGTAGGTTTCCTGTGGGCCATGTGTGCCTGAGAATAAGAGGAAGTGAGATTCAAATTCAAAAGCTAAACATAAAAGCAAGTTATATGCAGACTTAAGATCAAAACAAATATAAAGTATGGCAGCACTTTCAACATTTCTATTAGAAAAAGAGACACATAATCATAAAAAAACAGATGCGTTAATGCTACTGTATTTCACTACAATGGAAGATGCTAAAGCGAAATGAGTAAATGAATACTTAAGTGAAAATAATTTTTAGAGATTGCTGTTGTTGTTTAGTCGTCCAGTCAAATCTGACCCTATGGACTGCAGCATGTCAAGCTGGTTGTGCTAATCCATTAGGTTATTTTGGCTGGAGATACTGGACTGGGTAGGACCACAATTTGTCTGACCGCTCTGCTATGCCCTGCCCGTCTTGGGTGATCCTACATGGTATAGCTCACAGCTTCAATGAGGTACACAAACCCCCTTATCATGAGATCTCAAAGAGGTTTTTAGAGATTCATACCCTGAAAATGAGTGCACTGCCCTGTACTTTCAGATATACTTCAAACCAGAAACATAATAAATCTTTCAATAAGAGTTTGTCTTTAAATGTATGAAAGTCACATTAAATGTGTTAAATTTGGAGACATGGTAGTGACAAAGGGATTTTTTTCTCTTTGAAACGGAGCATTATTATAATATCAAGGTGTAAGAAATAAGTAAGAAATATGTTTGTGGTAAGTCTTGTTTGTATTTCACACATCAAAAATCAGAACACCGTAAATGAAAAATACAGTGTTCTGTCAGCATTCCTAAAAAAATATCATCTTTGATTATCCTCTTTGTTCATCTCCCACCTACGAACTGTAAAACAATAAAAACAAATATCCCTAAGAGATTCTCAGAACCACATCTTATGTCAATTTTGAATGGCAGCTACCAAGAGATGCAGGATGAGTCACAGATAAATACACAAGCACATTGTAAAGCCTTTAAATAATAACGCAGATATTGAAAATATGTGTTTGTGCAAGCAGTCAATACATATGTCACAGTTGCATCAATAAAACTTTTTACAGTTGGGATTTGAGTGACCATTTTATTTATATTTTATTTAAATATGTAAAAGGAAACCACAAAATGAGAAGAAAAATAAAGAAAGAAACACGTATAGCTTCGGGGTATTAACCACAGGTCATCTACGCTTTTAAGAATGCTGACATTTAATGTTGGCTTTCTTAGATTACTTGTCCTTCAGTGCACAGCAGATAATTGTATGATATCATACAGAAATGCATGAATACATAATGGCGTTTTGAGCATCCTGGGTTCAAGTCACAGCTGAGGTATGTTTCTTCCTCCTTTCCTTTTCCCTTTCAATATTTTCCATTAATATGCACATCACTTTCTTCAGTGTTTTATAATGTAATAATCAGTAGCATACCAGGCTGTGCACTGGAGAAAAAATAAGATGGTAGTTCATTTGGAACGTAATTCTGAGCAGCCTGAGGTCAGTTCCCAGTGGAGGCCGTTATTTTCTCTCTCTCATGTGTTTGTATATGTTCCATTATTATGCACATCTCATTGTAATGTTTGGAATAACCTAATTTTTGCAGCCCCAGGGTTGTACATTGAAGAAAGAGTAATGGGTTTCATCACAGGCCAGGGTTTTGTCTCCATTTGTTGTACAATCAGATATGCACTAAATAATAGCTAATATCATCTATAAACGTTTATTTTTGTAAATTAGAATTTACATTTCATAATGTTAGCTTTATATCTATCAAAATCACTTTAAATTTCAAATTGCATTGTTGAAGCTAACAGATTTCTTTAATTTCTAGCTTGTAAATGACAATACCTTTCTTTGTCTTTAAATGATGAAATAAATAAAAAACTGACTTTAAACCATTAAAGCATCTGTTTTATTTATTAATGTTCTGTATGAATTAAATTGAATATGCCTTTTGAAATGTAGGGCATGTGAATATGCTTCACATTCAAGCACATACTCGTGGATTTGTATGCACACTTATACACACACATCAACATTTATGTTTATTTGTCGCAAACATCATTGTATCCTACAAAGCAAGTCTAAAAATTAGTTAGAACAAACACAGTATCATCCATTATCCACCTATCCATCTACTGTGCCAGACCAACAGGCAGACAGATGTTCAGATAGACAGACTTAAGTGAGCACAAATACTGCATCATCAGATCTCTATCTATGATAGATAGATAGATAGATAGATAGATAGATAGATAGATAGATAGATAGATAGATAGATAGATAGGTGTAGCATGCAGACAATATTATTATACAGTATTACATACATTAATGGAGGGAACACAGTATCAACCGCAAATACGACTGCGTAAACTTGATACTTGAAAATACCTGTTTATTCAAGTTTTTAAATATGGAGAGATTAGCAGGCAGACAGATGCCACAAATAAATACCAGTATTAGTGCATCAAAAAACAAAATGCTATGTACATAAATAAACATGAAGGTAAATAGACATTATGGAATTTTACTAGTATATAAATAGTTCTGCATAAGCAATAGTAAATAAGGTTAGTATGGATAATCTACATTATGAAGCTTGGAACAGATTTGTGGTTTTGCTCTGATGACTGCTACCAGCAATGTTCGCTGTTAACAAAGACATTTACACCTATCTAGCAGTTGGCATGTGCTAACACTTTGTTACTTGCTATTCCCACATGCTGAGTACCATGGGAAGGTTGCCAAGCTATCTGGCTTCTGTACCTCTGTAGTTTAGTTCAATAAAAACAAGAAAAATGATAAATAGACTTTTTAGGAAATAACTTTTTTTATTATGAATCAGTGATAGCTCATTGTTCTTATTTCTGTTTAAATAGATAACATTTTTTGCACGTGATAAATCCATTCTCATAATGTATTACTGCTGTGCCAAACTGCAAAAGAAACAAGAATTCTGTAATAAGTATGTTCAGTGTTGATTCATTTAAAATTTGCCATAATGCAATGTATATATTTAAATCTACAAAAAAATGTTGCCACTTAGTGGTAACATTATAGTAATAATACTCACTTTGGAGAATGATGGACCTTAACACATAGGAAGACACACAATAATGGGTTATTTAAAATGTCACTACCATATAATACTTTATGTAGAATAGGGTAAGGAGGAAAATGACATAGGAAAACTGAAAAATGGCAAAGAGAGAAATACACATAGAAGAAAATAACTTTATTGCATATAGATATTATACATATACAATAGATATACTACATTTATGCAATAAGGCGTTTGGGTGTTTTTGCCTATTGAACAATTAATTCAGTATAAAATGCCCATATAATTACAACTATTTATATTATCACATGAAAACATAATGTATATTTAGTAACTAATTTTTATATTAACCAATGTTTTTTGTTTTGTTTTATACCAATATAATTTTTTGTTCTTTCATCTCAAAAGAAAAAAAGCTATTGCTAAATGAGCATTTCTCATTTAATTTTGTTTATAATACATGACTATTACAATTTAGAAAACTATAAAAAGTATGAAGTCTTAAAAAGATAAAAAAATAATTCAAACACACTATCTGTTTTTTATATATTGTAGATACATATGTGCTCTTTGTTATTGTATTATGTGGAACATTTGGTCAACAAATGTAATTAAAAATCTGGTACTATCTCCTATTAAAATTTTTGATATAAATGCATAAAATGTAAACAATAGTAAGCACATTGAAAGTGCCAGTGGTTTTATTTATTCATTTGCATTTTTCATTCATAAATAAAATGAAATAAATTAAGATAATTCAAACAAGGAATATGTTCTTGTAATATGATGATAATATAATAGATGTTGTGTTATAATTTGAACTGTTTAGATTGTTCATGATGTAAGACAAACATTTTGGCCTACAATATTGTTCCTTTACTTGCATCTTGCTGTCCTCACTAGCCCTTTCTGGTTACTAATGCACTTGATAATGTATTCAAGAAGTAAGTAGCACTCAAAGCAGTGAATAATTTATGATTGCATCTGAGAGAACAGAGGCCAACAATATTTGCTTCCAAACAAATTAATTCTTTTACACTTACTGACCATCTTCAGTGTGTAGGTAGACATTATTATTATTATTCGATTACAGTTGTGTTGAGAAGGGCATTGAGGACAGAGAGGGATATGGGTTGTTTGTAGGTTTAAATAGGAAAAAATGTAAGTAGCAACAGGGGAAATAGGAAATGGAATGCAATTAGGCAATTTGGTGTTAGCACATCATGTTTTCATCCTGCATTTGAAACCTGGGTAAAGTTTCATGCTTGCTGTATTGCTGGCATTGGGCTATATAATTTGGGCTATGGCTTGTACAACCAAGGAATGTGTGCAAGTGATCTGTGGAGAAAAAAGAGTGTATTACATCACAAGAGAGTATTTCATCAGTAGTATATGTGAATTAAAATGGGGATTTCATCCACTTAAACATGATTGATGTAAATCTAAAATACAAGAATAACAATCTTACCCACAAGTATCTGCAGTACACTATTGATTTTCTGACAACAGTAATATTACAGGTTGCTTTTGCACAAAATTGCTATTCGATTGGAACTTTCTTAAAATTACTTGCAAGTCGTAATATTACTGATTTTGCCCAAAATATTTACTTGCACAAGAATAAAAGGCATAAAAATGCCTTTGTGGCTGCTTTCCCATTATTTGATAACACTGGATCGATAATTGGAGCACTCTTTGGCACTGCCTTTTTTCTGAGATTGGGATGTAGACATACCTTTTCAAGTCAGTTGGCCACTGTTGAGTTTTCCAATGTGTTGGTATAATACAAGCAACACTTTCACAGCATCATCTTCTAGGATTTTGAACTGTTCAGCTGTTCATCCCATCAGCTCCTGCAGCCTTGTTATTAGCAGGGCTTCACAGAACCCATCTCACTTCACTCTCCAAAATGTCTAGCTTCAGATCATTGATCAAACTTATGAGGTTATCAATGCTATTAATATCCTTCCTGTATAAATCTTCTGTGTATTCCTGCCACCTCTTTTTTATCTGATCAGCTTCTGTTTCGTCCCTACAATTTTACTCTTTTATCAAGCCCATTATGACAAGAAAGTTTCCCTTGAGATCCCCAATTTACTTGAAGAGATATCTTGCCTTTCCATTCTGTATCTTCTTCTATCTCTTTACACAGCTCATTATAGAATGTCTATTGGTTTCTTCTTAAATCTTCTGGAAATTGAACTGTATTCAGTTGAACAAATATTTCCGATCTCCACTACTTTTCACTTTACTATTTACAGGGCAACTTTCGAAGCCTCACCACACAGCCAGTTGCCTTCTTAGTTTTGTTTGTTTTGGGGATATTCTTTGTTGGGGTTTTCTGGACAAAGTCACAAATGTATGTCTAAAGTTCTTTGCCATTTTATCTTCCTTGTTTAATCCCTTAAATTGAATCTTTACCACGACAGCATATTCCAAGGGGAATGTATTTATTTTGTATCTGTTTGGTCTTAAAGGGTGTTACTGTGAGTTAGGTTTATAACAACTTGTAAAAGATTCCATACAGATTTGGTAGTCTTTTAAACTTGCAGAGCAAATTTCGTTTCATAAGAAAACCTTTCATGATGTAATCTGCAAGAATACTTAATAATTCATTAATCTCCAATTACCATTGCAATTGGTGGTAGTCTTCAGGAAATTATTTTACAATTACAAGCTGTACGTCGACTTCAGAGGTAAGTCATGTGCATGGTTGGTCACTAGACAGAACATCAGTCAAGTATTTGATATTTATACTGTACTACAACCAGTGCCGGATCTACCTTTTTGGAGCCCCTGGGCAGTAAATTGGAGGAGCCCCAGCGAGTGTGTGCGCAAAGTATGTACGCACCAATTTTTTCCCTTTTCTCTGTGTGTATATCGTTCCCTTGCTGTGTGAGCAAATCACAGACATTTCTGCCATTTTTTTAAAAAATAGCTACTCACACAGACGCCAAGCTAATACTTGATTATTAAATGCATTTGTTGGTGGGTCATATTTTTTATAATGTTCTATGGGAGGGCAGCGAGCATAGTACACAAATATATTATGAGAGTAATTATGAGAGTTAAAGGGCTGCTGCACAATGAAAACAGAAGTTGTCGGGAAAAATTGAGTTTAACTAAAAGCATAAGTAATCAGGAAAAAAGTCATAGAGCTAGTTTGTAGTCTGCGGAAATCCATGACACACACACATATATATATATATATATATATATATATATATACAGTGCCTTGCAAAAGTATTCACCCCCTTGGCATTTTTGGTGTTTTGTTGCCTCACAACCTGGAATTAACATGGATCGTTTGAGGATTTGCATCTTTTAATTTACAGAACATGACCACAACTTTAAAGATGTTTTTTTAATTTTTATTGTGAAGCAAACAATAAATTGGACAAAATAACAGAAAAAGTCAATGTGCATAACTGGCTTTCTTCTGGCCACTCTGCCATAAATCCCAACTCTATGGAGCGTACGGATCCTCCAGTCTCTGCTGTGGGACTCTGCAGCTCCTCCAGGGTTACCTTAGATCTCTGTGCTGCCTCTCGGATTAATGCCCTTCTTGCCTGGTCTGTGAGTGGCCGTCTGTGAGTGGAAGGTTTGCTGTTGTGCCATGTTCTTTCCATTTGGTTATGATAGATTTGATGGTGCTCCTGGGGATCATCAAAGATTTGGATAGTTTTTTATAGCCTAATCCTGACTTGTACTTCTCAACAACATTGTCCCTTACTTGTTTGGAGAGTTCCTTGGTCTTCATGGCAGTGTTTGGTTAATGGTGACTTTTGCTTAGGTATTGCAGCCTCTGGGGCCTTTCAAAAAAGGTGTGTATATGTAATGACAGATCATGTGACACTTAGATTGCACACAGGTGGACATCATTTCACTAATTATATGACTTCTGAAGGTAATTGGTTGCACCAGAGCTTTTTATGGGCTTCATAACAAAGCGGGTGAATACATGTGCACATGCCAATTTTCTGTTTTCTATTTCTAAAAAATAGTTTTATGTATATATTTTTCTCATTTCACTTCACCAACTTAGACTATTGTGTTCTGATCCATCACATAAAATTCAGATTAACAAAACATTGAACATAAGGCTGTAATGTAACAAAATAGGTAAAAATTAAAGGGGGTGAATACTTTTGCAAGCACTGTATATATATGTATATATATATATATATATATATATATATATATATATATATATATATATATAAAAATCGAAAGTCTACTGCTTTCCCAGTTTAACATTTCACCAATCAGGATCACTTTTACTCACACAATCTAAACATTTTAAACCAAGGCCTCTTAATATTATATCAGCATTTACTAAGGGCCACTATAATTATAATACAAATATATACATAATCAGCTAGCATACCTTACATTTAAAAAAGGATACACATATACAGCCACAATCCTGTGCAATCAAATAAATATGTACATATTTACATATTTAGGACCCCTCTAATACTATATATGTACACATTTTCAGCCAGGGTCTCCTATAATCATATTAATGTATACATATTTAGAGAGGGTCACCTGGAATCATCATAGTAATTCAGTATATAAATATTTAGTCAGTGTCTCATGCAAACATATATTCAGCCAAGGTCTCCTATAGACATATATGGGATCATAACAAATATAAATATTCAACCTCAATTGTCAATTATTATATTAATGTATACATGGTGGGTCAGGAATACCTATATCATATCGTATTAATTGCCATTTAGACAGAATCAAGTAAGCAACCTATCTCTGAGAATAAATAAATACTTTCTACCAATATTTTCTTACAAAAATATTTTTGTGAAAAAACATTATACTGTATAAACTTACTTGCGACTTCTGTTCAACTTGTGCAGTTTCTGCCCTTCCTCTACATAAATGAAATGCAGGGGATGATAAATAAGAGAGAACTCTTTACTGTACTCTAGTTCCAGTCTGTGAACTGCAACTTTTCATATTTAAGCCAACAGAAATGTTTTAGGGAGTTAGAAGCTAAAGCCCCCCCCCAAAAAAAAAAACAGGCACCCATCACAGGGAGACGCCCTTAGGCAGCTGCTAGTTAGCCTAATGGGTAATCCGGCCATGACTACAAATTAAGGACCAGATAGTAAGGTATCACCTGTATGTACTTGAGGTAAAATTATCTTGTGCTATTACAATATCAAATAATTAAATACCAAGGGCCTCATTCTATTATCGGCCGCAGCCGTTGCGGGGCCGCAAGGACCGGCCGCAAGCTATTCTGCTATTCTATTCCCTTACGGCCGGGGATTCCGGCAGGCTTGCGGCCGGTGCCTTGCTATCTCTTGCGGCCGCTCGCGCCGGAGGAAAGCCTTTGATCTAAAACGGCCGCAAGAGATTTGCAATTCAATTGCTCCGGGAAACCTCTCTGCAAGGCTAAAAACGAGCCGCAGTTACTTGCAGGAAAAAGGTCTCGCTAGCACCAATTAAGCACATAAAATAGCTCAAATAAAGCCATCCTGCACTTTGAGAAGACTATAAAGGGATTTTAGGTGTTAGAAAAAATAGCACATAATTACCCTATACTCAAATCCGTAAAATATTTGTTTTTTAATATCCGTAAAATATCCATGTAAAAAGTCCAGAGTGCTTGGAGCACTTCAGACACACCCACGCCGCAGCCGGCAAATAAACAGTTAATTTGAACTCGGGTTTGGGCAGATGTGCAAGCTTGAGAGTGGGTTACTTTTAATCCTCATGTCCCCCAATATGATCCCTAGCATTTACAGAGCTGTACAGTGCAGGCTTGAATTTATTTTTGAGTTTTTATATTTCACAGCTTACGGCCGGTTCCAAGATATGCGGCCGGCTGTAAAAGGAGATCCTTGCGGGGCCGTATAATAGAATCGCGAGTTAACTGAACCCTCGCAAGGAATCGCAGCCTTACGGCCGATTTACGGCCGATAATAGAATGAGGGCCCAAGTACATAGCATAAAAATGAAATGACCAGCAAAAATATTCAATGCCAGAACTGAGAAATAATATTGGGGATAACTAAGATAAATCTGCCCAATAATACATTTGTCTGAAATATTATATAACTGGGGATGCCTCACAAATAATTTACATAATTTTAAAGTCAATATGACTTTTAATGTAAACCAAATTATCATTTTTCTAAGGTGAATAACCTATTTTCTTCCCTTTCACATATACACATACATTGTTAAATTACATTGTGCACACAGAATTAACTTTTAATAATATAAATTCATTTATAATCTGTTTCAATGTAATTACCTTATGTTGATGCTAGAGTTACAGGAAGCAAATGTAAAGAACTCTCTGATGGAAAAGGAAACTGGGGGCTGGAAAATGTAGATATTCAACTATATACAAGCACAAACAAAACATCATAACATATACAACACCTCAGACTTGCTTATTCAACTCACAATATATAGCATGATTCATCTTGCATATAAGGGCTATTTATGGAACTTAAACAAAAAGTTATTTAAATATATTGCTATGTAAATTATTATTATTACAAACAAAATTGACACATTTGCAGATAGTTTAGAGCCCTATCTTTGAGTTTAGAATCTAGTATGCATAGTGCTTTCCCTAAAGCACCTTACAAGATTGAAAAATAACAATCTAAATTAGGTGCCTCTAGGCAGCTGCCTCGTATGCCAAGCTATAAATCAGGCAAAGCAGATTGGGCAGAAAATGGGAAAAGGGTCACCCTGATTTGTATCTTGTTGGCTTAGTAGTAAACCAGCATCTTGTATCTCAGCAGGGAGACTGTACCAATTTAGGGAGAATTTTGGTGACACAGAGCATACCAGGAGTAGGGAGATGTAGGCGTCATAACGGAATTTTAGGGATTATGACATGTTGCTTTTATGTTTAATTTTTAAAGGATATTGTGTGTTTTATTGCTATTATAATATTTGGTCACTAGTAAAAAAACAAAAACGGAGCCCATACCATGTTACCAGTCTGCACTAGTTTCCTTTCCTGCATTTCCTTTGCTCTAGGGGTCTGCTGGCTTTGAGCTCAGGTAACACAGACCAGCCCCCAGGAGAGGGCTGACCCTTCTGTGACATTATCTCTGTCCCCAAGGACACAGGACTATTCTGATTGGGCTATGCTACTTCAAGCAGTACAGCAATCCAGCTCATTGGTGTTTGTGCATTCAAGCAGGGAATTAAAACTTGTTCACTCCCCAATTCATGTTAATGTTGTTTTTTCGCTGTTTCTGTGTTTTCTGAAATGCTGTGTTTGGGAAGCCGTTAAAGTTGCAATCAGTCTAGCATTCTAGACGTCAGTAACTTTAGGGCTGACCTTGCAACCTGTGATTTCCAAAATTCCCCTAAGCGGTGTTCTGCTGGGCACTTAGAAATTGAGCACAAAATGCATGACCTAGAGGGAGAAGTGAGATGAACGTAGCCCCTCAACTCTGGGTCATCATAGTAGGTTCCATTGCTAAGCCAGGTTGATGTTATATTGTTTGGAGGCATCACTCTTAATAAAGAAAAGCCATTGTAGTTATAATGAACTTGTGATCAGCATCTGTTACAGGAAACTTGCCATAAATAATTTATTTACTGGTTTATAAGATGTACTTAATTACAGCATCATGAATCAGTGAAACATGATATAATGGCTTGACCATACCTATTTTATTTTTAGATTTGTTTTGTAGAATATAATATTGTTGGTAAAAAATAAACATCAATACTTATGTGTGTATTTCTGCTGGAAAGAACATATTAAAATTAAGGTTTTGACATGTATACACAATTCATGATAGGGTACTCCACAATCTATGGTGAAAATTGCCTATTTTGGTGCATACCCTCAGAATAGGCAGAACATCTGGAGTGTCTGATTTAGCCATACAACCAATGTAGCATCTTGTATACCTACTCTCCATTGGTTGTAGAGATTTAGAACATCCTATCCTTATATCATATGTCTAATCAATCATATCATATCTCATACAAAACAGTGGGAGGTGCAACAGTCTTCATCCATCTTCATTTTTTTTTTCAGAGCAGTCCCTTTCTAGAAAACTCCATAATGTTTAAATAGCAAAAGTCTCAGAATCTACACATTTCAGAATGAATTGGTATCCATTTAATGCATTCTTCAAATGCTATGCGTTTTTGTCATTTTGTGGTTAAAATAAGCTAATTGCCCAAGTGATTAAGTGATAAGAGGAAAAGCTTTGCCATCTGGGTATCGTTACTATTCCAAAATCATAATTAGAAGAGTTTGAAGTCTTACTGCTATCTTGTATCTATCTTTTCAAAAGTCCAGTTTAAATTATACTCCCACTGCCAAGTGCCAGCACCTAACAGAATTAGGAAAAGTTTTATCAGTTCAATCTGTTCATTTAAAGCTTGTATTTCAAATGCTATAATGGATATAACAAGTATAATTTGTATGTATTCATAATTAAATGGACACTGGAGTGCAAATTTATAGGCAACTTTATTTTAAAGAGCAAGAATTGACAATGGGCAAACATCTTAGATAGTTAATTATATGAATAGAACATATTTTTTAAGAACTGACAATGACAACAGGCATAATGTTTTTATGAAGATAAAAAAACATTTTTCAGCCTTTAATTTAATAATTTATTACCTCTCATATTCAATTTTGCTACAAATGAGTCTTCAATTTTCATTTCTTTTCATCAACTCCCTGCATGCATGTAGAGGAAACTTGTATAAATACAGAGAAAACATCTAAAAACACCAGGTCTTTCATTAAAGACTAATGGAAAGCTCATTTGTTTACAAAGACACACATTCCTGAGACAGTAGCAGAAAATGGACCTCTGTGGGATAATTATTAAAGTATTATTCAAAGGTTGTGTTCATTTGTTTTTGACTTTCTAAAGCATATTGCCTATCATCAAGCTTAGTTATTCAAAAGGTAATTTAGAAACGTGCCCACTATATTCCTGTAGTGCATACCGATTTTTTTTTAAACACGTTCTATTAAACATGGCAATAGTTTTGCTTTGATTTCCGAGCTCAGAATGGGATTTATTTCTAAGATATTGTTATTAAATGACAAGAGTAAATAGCATATCCACTAGCTAGTGGCTTAAATTAGCTTTGTCTTAAACCTGCCATTGCTTGTGCATGAACTGTTAAATTATCTTATTCATGTGTGTAATACGATTTCCACTGCAGTAACTTGCTGCTTTTACAGACAATCAAATAGCTATCCATCCCCATGAATAAAGTCATTTCCTGCTCTACTTGCAATACAAAAACAATGTGATTGTTGCTGCAGCAGAGCTGGGGATGGAAGGCCTATGTTAGGAATTATAACAGTTTAAATGGTCACATATCATATTCTAAATTAAACCCACAGCCTCAAATTTAAAAGTTATAATATATTTAGAGACCACTGTAGTTTTGGAAACACTTCATTGGCAACTGCAGAAAATATAAAATCATTTAGAAAAAATCATTATTTTATACAATCGTTTTGTGTAAAGAAGGTTCAACTTCCCAACACTATCTGCAAGCTTTGATCATGAGGCAGTGTGCTTCTGTCTACTGAGCAGTTTAGATGAGGGGGAGAGATTAGGTATTTACTACATCATTGAAGCTTTTAATATTTAACCCTTATCCCATTGTCCCACGCATGCTCAGAAACAGACCGTCATAATAAAAATGTAAACCACTCTCCAGCAGAGATTTAAATATCCCTCTATTATACACAACCTTAATTAGAGTATCATGGATCAGTGACAAATGATATACTGGCTTGACTATAGAGAGCTTGCCGTAACCTTAAAGGACCACTGTAGTGCATTTACAAGTAAAGTTCATATGTTTGTTTATTTGGAAGAGACTATTAAAAACAGTATGAAGTTATCAAGTTACAATACAGCTATTACCTTGTTATGGATCAGGATCTACAAGAAAATGCATTTTATGTTTGCCCTACTCATACATTTTCTCTTTTCAGTATTACGTAACCTTATTAACATTGTTGATTATTGGAGACTCTAAGATGGAGGATTTGTCACTTCTGCATACAAGATGCCGGCAGCACTACTTCCGGTCTGTTAAGGATGACGATGACAACCACACCTTGGACACAAGAAGGAGAACGCCATCTTCCCTTTGTCCTAACCTTCTGACCAATGAGAGAAAGACTCATCCCACTGTGGGATGACACCTAGAGACTCCTTAATGCATTAACCCAATGCCTTGCTGAGATTCTGTAAAGGCAGACATCACAGAACCAATGAATTACCGAATAAACCTGATGTTTTGCTTAGTTGCAACATTTATCTGATTGTTAAATGTTATATATGGCGGCTGATTCAATAAACAGTAGGCGAGAGAAAGCTTTATACCAGAACTCTGTGTTGGTGTATTATTTCTCTAAGGTGTGTATCTGTATATTGGTAATTTGGCCAGGGACAGATATCTCCGAGAACTACTTTGGTTTTCTCCAAAACATAATTAGCGCCCGATGACAGGGACTTGAGGTTTAACTGAGCCGGCAGCGGACACAAGGGATCCGGACGGAGCCTGCAAGAACGGGCGGAGCCTGATCACCTCCGGTACACGGTAAGGACACAGTTAGCACCTTGACCGCGTAAACCTGTTCCTGGGACTCAGCCCGTCATCCAGACCCGCTGTTGGGGGAAGTTGTCAAAGTACAGGTAATAACTTGCCTCAAGTCCATTACGAATCCTGTACCAGTGATATCTGTCACCTGTGTATGACTGTTGAGTGTGGGTCGAGTGATTGTGATTTCTTGGATATTGTGGACCAGGACATACATGTGTACGTGCAACAGACTCCGGGGATGGATTGGTAGTGCCTTAGTAGCACAATAAACCGGAGGAGCCGTACGTACAGATGTGCATACACGTACTTTGGGGATCGGTGTCATTTGACATACCTTTCCTAAGGAGGGTCTATGTATGTTGGATAGCCGAGTATCTTTCAGGGGTCATGATGTTCGTGCCCTGGTAGCGTGAAAACCCCGAGAGACGTCTATCACACACTAAGGTGTAAAAGCATGTATGTGGGATGCAGACTTCAGTGGCGGATCGTTAGTGCCCTGGTAGCACAATAGCCCTGAGGGCGTCAATTTTAGCACACGACGGTGTGAGACCCCGGACTAAAATATCTTAAGAGTCAGAAATTTTCTGCAGAAATTGTTTAAATGTTACTATGGTCTGTAATGGCTGGTTGTGATGCATGTTTTGGTGAGAAATGCGGCTTAGAATTTCTCTCCCTGTACTTGTTTAAGATGAGAAGCTGAATTTTCTGCAGCTGTGTGACAGCCAAGGTCAGAGCACACAGCGAAAGAGTATTTACCCCGCCTCCCATCTCGTTAACTCTTTTAAGGACGTATCTTAGTTAAGAGAATTATTTCTATGCCAATGCTTAAGGTCGTATGAATTTGTACAGTAAGTGAAATAACTATCATGTTTTCATGTTGTTGTTAATTTTTGCTCAAGGGTAATTACAGTAGGTGAAGTAATGTTTGAGTAAAAGTAGGTGTGTCCCGGGAGGAGATTGATTTAAAAAGTAAATAGTTCAAGATATATACACGGAGTTAGACTTTGAGACCGCACCTTGAATGTAAAAGTAGGTATCTCAAAGGAAACGGTACCTTAGGACTGTAGACGTACCCCTAAGAGTACAGTATATATATGGACGCAGACTGAGAATTGGTTGTGTAACGAACAACTATAATTTTACACCCATCTTAAAGGCAAACAGCACCTACTATACTACCTCTGCTGGAGTTAGTGCCCTGTATCCACTACTTCTTGGCAATATTAATCCTTATTAAAAGGAAGATATAGGAGACATTCAATGTTTCATTAAGCTTTACTATACAAGAAAAAGTAAACGCAACGTTATTTTAGGAAGTTTTTAGAAAGTTACTCCGAGACAGTTTCTGTCTCATATACTGTTATGTTGTGATATTGCCGGCTAAGATGTATGTTTAATAATGAAATGTGATGTTATTCTCTTCCGTAATCTTGTGTCTATCTAAATCATTTGTCACTATACACTGCACTCCTTGCTATCCCTTATCAGTAGTGCGTGGTTACACACTACAACCTAGTGGTCCCCCGGAGGGCGGTAACTATTGTCTGAGTTTAGGGAAGACGTGCAAAGTTATTCTTTCTTCGCAGCAGTCGAGCATTTCAGACAATTCTATTTCAGACAACTGGTCTGTTTGTTTCTCTTTCTCTCTCCCATTACCTCTCGCTCTCCCTCCTCTTGTCTGCCTCCTAAAACCAGCTTGTGCTATACTTAGGACAGGAAGATGGGGCAGAAACAGACTAAATGTTGGCCCGAGATGTAGTGAAAAAAAGAGGGGGAGAGGAAGTGGTAAATAAATCTAAGAAGATGTTTAAAGTGTGTGGATTCACAAATATTGTGGGAGGACATCTGAGGGCAGAAGAGTGGCAGAAAGTATTAAGAAATAATAGAGGACAGTTACAAGATTGTGGTTTATTACCAAGTGCAGAAGCATGGTACAGGGTAGCTAAGGCGATTGAGAGAGAGGGGTGGACAGAGAGAGAGGTTGAAGTACGTGGACAGAAAATGTAGGCATACTATGCACCATGTGAGACTGTCAGTCCCCTACTTCCGGCCGTTGTTCCCCCTAAAATACAAGCACCCTGTAACCCCAACACCACACAAACTCCCTCTGCAGAACAACGACATTCCACCCAGCCACAGCCCCAAAATGGCACCCACACACAATCTAAGGAGGGGTCCTGTCACCCTCTGAACCCTCCCATTAAGATGATAGCGGCGCCCACTCAGGAAGGTCCACCTGTCATACTGAGCGCCCCCTTGGTGAACAAGCCCCTTTATCCTGTATTGACTGCTAACGGAACTATGTATACTCCATACTCGATATTCCCAGTCGCGCCACTCCCAGATAACACGTCACCATCGGCCGCCCCACAGACAAGGGCACCGACGACAGACGCTTCAACTCCTCCACTTTCTCAGAGACAGTCGGACATAAATGATATTTCATTACTCCCTACTCCCGCAGGCCGTCCTGAAAATGACAGTGTGGATGGGGAGGATGAGATAAAAGATGGGGGGGGTGCGAAGGAGTGGAGGAATAAGACCCTGGGCTCAGGAACGAGCCAACGTAGAGGGCGTAACAGAAATAGTAGAGCGAGTCTAATGTATGTTGCATTCACACCGACACAAGCCACCTCCCTCATAAACACACTACCTGACCCTGAGAAGCAGCCCATGTCTTTCTGTAGAAAGATATCACAAATACAGAAGACATATGCTGCAGCCTGGAGAAACTTGGTTAGTTTGTGTGAAATCAGAGCAGGAGATTCATACTGGCCCATAATGCAAAAGACAATAGACCCATATGATATGCCACGTGAGACAACTGACTATGAATCAGGTGAAATATTCTGTGAACTGCTAAGAGAATGGGCGAAGGATAAATTGGCAGACCAGGCTGTTAGTCTGCAGGATATTAAACAAGACAGAGACGAATCAGTAGAAAAGTTTCATTCACGGCTCACACAAGTGTTCACAGACCTCGGCTTCAGCCCACACAATAAGACACACACACAGATGCTAAGTACAGCTTTTGTGATAGGGCTAAAGGAATCTATAAAGAAAGGTCTGATGACTTCCAGACCAGAATATAGAGTGTTACCATTAGATATGCTGTTACTTGTTGCAAAAGGGCTGGAGTCTGTAGAAAATACACACCCTACATCATCAGTCCAAAAAGTCTGCCGCTCTCATGGTAACCTCTGAGGAGCCAGCATATAAAGGGGAGAAGAAGGAAACACTGCAGTGTTTCAATTGTAACAAGTTTGGGCACATCAGCAAGAATTGTAAGATGCCTAGAAAACCGAGGACAAAGCAGCAGGGGGATGGCACTAATGAGGTGCAGGGGGGCCAAAGCACAGCATAGGACAGTGGTGAGCCTGTGTCACTATCTCCTACTATGGCAGTATCTTCAGGGGATAGCGGACTAGGACCTCAAGCTACTGTAACATTACCAATAGAAGGGATCCCCACCACCTTCCTAGTAGACACAGGGGCAGCCAGAAGTGTCCTAAGACAACAAGATCTGCCCGACTCATCTTACCTGTCTGACATTGATGTTGCTTATATAGGAGTTGACGGTATCCCCTCATCCAACAAGTTGACTCAGCCACTGCAAATAGGCCCATTCCCAGACCTGCTTGCTAGATTTGTAGTGTCCTCCACATGCCCAATGAACTTGTTAGGTTCAGACGTGCTTTCCCGCTTGCAAGCATCCATCTTGTTTACCCCGGATGGGACTATACAAGTGTCCTCGCCTTTAACAATTACTGACATCAGCACTCTGCTCACTACCAATATTACTTCATTTAGATGCGAAAAGTAACAATAGACAAGGCCCGGCCGACATCTTGGATAATATTCTGGCAACCCTCTGGTCACGTGGTCCGGAAGATATTGGGCATTTAAAGGTGCCTCCAGTCATAGTAAAGTTGAAGCCTGGAGATGAATTACCACGAAGATCCCAATACCCTCTGAAGCCAGCACAGATTGATGCAATTACACAGCAGATAGAGAGCCTGTTGAAACAGGGGGCGTTAGTCCGGTGTACATCACCATGTAACACGCCCCTCTTCCCAGTGAAAAAGAAATCCAAGAAAGGAGAGCCAGTAAAATACTGTATGGTACAAGATTTGCAAGCAGTCAATGAAGCAACCATATTAGACACTCCCATAGTACCTAACCCACACACTCTCCTCTCTGGAATACCTCCAACAGCAGCATACTTTACTGTAGTGGATCTGGCAAATGCCTTCTTTAGCATTCCCCTAGATACTTCATGTCAGTATCTCTTCGCATTTACACATGATCATAATCAATTTACATGGACTGTCATGCCCCAAGGAGCACAGAATTCTCCTAGTCAATTTGCTAAGGCCATGGGTCTAATCCTTGATTCTTGACAACAGGAAAACCCTGATGTTGAACTTCTGCACAATATGTTGATGATCTCTTACTTTGTGCTGAAGATCTTCCCACAGCTACATGGACATCAGAGAGTTTACTGAGACATCTGGCTGAACAAGGGTGCAAAGCATCCAGAGAAAAATTACAGTGGTGTCAGGAAACTGTTATATTCCTGGGGCATTGCCTTTCCAAAGGAGTGCGCCATCTCACACGCAGCCGTGTTAGGGCAATAGAAGAAATGTCTGCACCAGAAGGACACAGACCCCTCCACGCTTTCCTAGGTCTCATATCCTATTGCAGAGCGTGGATCCCAGAAGCCTCTCTCCTGATGCAGCCCTTGTATGATGTTCTGAAGATTGAACCCTTTCAGATGACTCAGATAGCCCTAAATAACTTTTACGCTCTGAAACAGGCTATCTCCTCAGCCCCTGCATTAGGGCTACCCATATATGGCCTACCGTTCAAACTGTTTATATCAGAAAAGGAAGGACATGCAATGGGAGTCTTGATACAGTCCCATGGAAACAGACAACGCCCCATTGGCTACTTCTCATGTCATCTGGATGCTGTAGCAAGAGGAGGTCCTTCTTGCCTTAGGGCAGTATTTCCAGCTCATGCCTTACTGGATAAGACAAGTGACATAGTCCTTGGGTATCCCTTGACAGTTCTTGCTACACATGACATTGCTGTTATCATAAATCAAACACAGCCAAAGCACCTAACAGCAGCCAGACACCTCCGTCTCCAATGTTCACTGCTCCTGCCAGATAATGTCACCTTACAGAGGTGTTATGTGCTTAATCCAGCCACTCCCTTGCCATTTCCCGAGGGGGGAGATGAGGAAGAAGGACATTTCTGGTATAGTTTGAACTTGGATCAGGAGTCAAACATAAGCTCGGATGTAAAAAGTCATTTACTGGGACGCCTAGTCAAGAAGACAGAAACAGATGAAACACAAGACTCTCTACATTGTACGCTGTGGAACAAACAAACACCGTGACGGGATTTTCAATATGAAGCAAAGCTTATGAAATTGAAACAAGTCACGTTAAAACTGATGACATTGTATAATGATACAATAGGGGATAGCGCACTCACGGTAGAGCTTCCTTTTGAAGCAGAATTGCTCTATAAACATTGGGATACAGCTGTCCCACACATAGCACTAACAAAGTCTGCACAGAGTACATGGAGCTCATTGGGGACTGCACTGAAATGGTGGGAGTCCGCAGATGAAGATGAACTAGAAGCAGAAGGAATAACAAAACAAACCCTCAACTGGCATGTGAATAGTTTTCCCAAAGTACAGGCTGAAGACCCATATGCGGTTCCAGGATCAGTAAACCCACCTCATAACTGTCTTCAGCAAATGGAAATGGAGACCTCACACCTTGCGAATGTAAAAGAACTTGCCCTGACAGACCCAGACATCACTCTGTATGTGGATGGATCAAGGTATGCTAATGAGAATGGAAAATATCACACAGGTTATGCTGTGACTACGGAAAAAGATGTGATACGAGCCTTCTCACTACCTTCCTCCATGTCAGCACAAGAAGCAGAGTTGATTGCATTGACTAAGGCCTGTGAAATTGCGACAGGAGTCCGAGCTAACATCTATACAGACTCAAGATATGCTCTAGGAGTGATTCATGACAGCTGCAGGCACCCCAGTAAAGCATGATAAAGCCATTCGTGAACTACTAGATGCTTTAGCACGCCTAGAGGAGGTGGCCATACTGAAAGTGAAGGCACATGGGAAGCTAAATTCGAATGAGGCACGAGGAAACCATCTAGCAGACCAGATGGCTAAGAAGGCAGCAATGATATCACAGGAAATGGACAAGAAAGAGGAGAAGGAAGACATAAATATCTACACAATGAAGACTTTACCTACAGATTTGAAACTACTCAAAGAATTGCAGAAGACTGCAGATCCAGAAGAAGTAAACAAGTGGAAAGCAAAGGGAGCAATCCTTAAAGATGGATTGTATGTTGATAATCTGAGATTGTGTTTACCAAGGAATCTCTATCCAGCAACAGTACAGTGGGCCCACGGACCGGCACACTTGTCAAGGACCCTCATGAACGCTCTAATAGACAAGTACTATATGGCCCCAGGCATAACTACACTTACGAGCAACTATTGCAAGTAATGTAGCATCTGTGCTAAATGTAATACAGGCCGAACTGAGAACCCCCCACAGAAGCATTTAGCAAAATCTCTGTATCCATTCCAGAGGATACAGATTGATCACATACAGATGCCAAGGAGTGGTCGATTTGAATACGCTCTGGTCATTGTGGATATGTTCTCAGGATGGCCAGAGGCCTATCCAGTTGTAAAAATGACAGCCAAAACCACTGTAAAGAGACTGCTAACAGAGGTCATTTGTAGATATGGGGTCCCTGAAGTGACCGAGAGTGACCAAGGACCAGCCTTTACTGCAGTACTAGCCAAAGAAATTTGGGCAGCCTTGGGAGTGACTGTCCTTCCATACACCCTATCATCCCCAGAGTAGCGGGAAGGTAGAACGTATGAACGGGACTTTAAGGTCCAGAATGTAAAAAATGTCAGAGGAAACTGGTATGCCATGGCCTGAAAGTCGCCCCATAGCCTTGTTCAGTGTCAGGTATACCCCTAGGAGGAAACATGCACTATCCCCTCATGAAATCCTGTTTGGGTCTGCTCCTAGATTAGGGTGCTACTTTCCTCAGAAGCTGCAACTAAAATCTGATGTACTTGTTGACCATGTGATTGCACTGTCCACCGCATTGACTAAAATCCATGCACAAGTCTTCTCTTCTATTCCAGATTCGGAAGTGATCACTGGTACTCATCAATTACTTCCTGGAGATTGGGTCCTGGTCAAGAAATTTGTGAGGAAAACCCCTTTGGAACCCAGATACGAAGGCCCTTTCCAAGTACTACTGATCACAGCTACATCAGTTAAGTTGGAAGGGAAAGCTACTTGGGTCCACGCATCACATTGCAAAAAGGTTCCTCCCCCTGATTACCAGCACAGCCCAGTGGTTTATTCTGTTCCTTGCAGTATACTTGAGCAAGGCTCAACATGTAACCATTACAAAATATGAGGATGGTATCACCTTTTGGTATAATTTCCAAACTACACACGTAGCTACATACACCTTTGATTTTTGTGACGTTGTCGCATGCCCCACGGTCCCTGAACAGTGTGACTTGTACCAGAGCTCCCCCAATAAGGCTATATATATATGTGTCATTGACGAGACCTTTGGTAAAGATTGCTCCACATGGGGTGCGGTGGGATGGAATACTGGGGAACACTGGAATTCTAGACCTCAGAGCGCTGCAAATAAGAAAGATGACCAGGGCAGATCCCTCCTCGACCGAATGACTCTACTAAAGACTGGTAGATGCCTGAATAGTGGGGTGACCGGTTCTAGTATGCAACTAACCCTGACCATACAGAGTCCTAGTCCAGTAGATGCTGACACATATTGGATGGGAGCTTGGGTGAGCGGGAAAACTACGAGGTTTTCAGGGGAATTTAAGTTAGCAGATTTGTACAAGTATCCTGATCTACCTCCCGTACTACAGGCATTAAAACCCGGCTCACAGACTATAGGAACAATGACTGCCACTGGTGACCCAACATATGAGGACACGTTAGCTACTGAGACTGGATTTTCAGATCTTAATGTATGGTTGGAATGGATGAAATACGATGTACAGGAAAATAATAAGACCAACTGTTATGTATGCGGCCATGCTAGGCCTCATTTAGGTACTGTATATATATAGACATAATTATATAGATAAGTGCGAACAATGGATAAAAACGTATCCTGTGATAACTAATATTCCCCATCCAGGGAAAGGTATAACTATTTGACCAGGAAATTATACGTGTTACAGGAGAAATGTTTCTCATGGGTTCAATTTGCAGAAGTTCCCAAGTGGATTTTATCACACATATAGAGATGGTTCATCCACACTGCTAATCAATCAGACACAATCTTTAGGGGACATATATTGGTTATGCAGGGATATGAAACTCAGGGTAAGACTGTCAGGAGTATGGCATGGGGAATGTACCTTGGCTAAAGCAATAATGCTGTTACACATTGTCCCAACTTATTATAATGACAATCTACCTAATGCCCCCTAAGCAAGGTCCAGAAAGAGAAGACAAACTTCATCATCTGAACCTCGGGAAAATTTTGACCCACATGTGTATATTGATGCTATTGGAGCCCCAAGGGGGGTGCCCGACCGATTTAAGGCCCGAAACCAGATAGCAGTAGGATTTGAATCACTGATACCAATGATTGGTGTAAATAAGAATGTCGCCTGGATTAATTATATCTACTATAATCAGCAGCGATTTGTTAACTACACTAAGGATGCCTTAAAAGGCATTGCAGAACAATTAGAGGCTACATCACACATGGCCTTCCAGAATCGTATGGCATTAGACATGATCCTTGCAGAAAAGGGTGGAGTATGTAAAATGCTTCCTGACACTAGCACATGTTGTACGTATATTCCTGATAACACAGGTCCAAATGGCAAGATCACACTGGCACTAATCTTGGTCAAGAATTAAAAGAAAATTCTGGTACCATGGACTATTGGGATTCATGGTTCGGATGGATGAATGGTTGGCAAAAGGTTTTATTACAAGTTGGAATGGCTATTCTTGCTGTTATAATCTTACTTGCCTTCCTTTTGTGTTGTATTACTCCCTGTATACGTACTTATCTACAGGATGCAATGGTCAAGGCTTCACCCACCTTTGTGCACCAGAATCTAGAACTAGATTTTGGAGACCAAGATGATACCTATAAGACATCTCATATGCTAAAGCAGATGACCACAGGCTTGAAGGAGAGTGTCTTATGAACGCCATGGTTCCTGATCTGAGTTAGTTACACTAGTAGCTGATAGCGGCTTCTAGGTTTTTCCCATGCCGCATAGGACATAGGGTAGGTGTGACGTTAGGTCATGGCAAGCCTGATCGAACGAAGATATGTACCTATGTCATACTCACACGCAATGCTTACAACATCCGGACATAGAATCCACAGATGAATAGTGTTCCGGAGGAAACATAGTTCAAAAGACATGTACTCTTAACTTGTATTATCCAATACTCAGCAGTTACTAACCTTCACAATGAACTAGTATGAGTCGGTTGGATGATGCGAAAACATAATATGACATTTTAGGGGGGACTGTTATGGATCAGGATCTACAAGAAAATGCATTTTATGTTTGCCCTACTCATACATTTTCTCTTTTCAGTATTACGTAACCTTATTAACAATGTTGATTATTGGAGACTCTAAGATGGAGGATTTGCCACTTCCGCATACGAGATGTCGGCAGCACTACTTCTGGTCTGTTAAGGATGACGATGACAACCACACCTTGGACACAAGAAGGAGAACGCCATCTTCCCTTTGTCCTAACCTTCTGACCAATGAGAGAAAGACTCATCCCACTGTGGAGTGACACCTAGAGACTCCTTAATGCATTAACCCAATGCCTTGCTGAGATTCTGTAAAGGCAGACATCACAGAACCAATGAATTACCGAATAAACCTGATGTTTTGCTTAGTTGCAACATTTATCTGATTGTTAAATGTTATATATGGCGGCTGATTCAATAAACTGTAGGCGAGAGAAAGCTTTATACCAGAACTCTGTGTTGGTGTATTATTTCTCTAAGGTGTGCACACTATCTGTATATTGGTAATTTGGCCAGGGACAGATATCTCCGAGAACTACTTTGGTTTTCTCCAAAACAACCTCTGTGTAAGCCATGGGGGCTGTGCTAATTATGTCATGGGGCAGATCCACTGAAATCATAGCTCAGACTGCTTCCACTCTTCATGATGACCCAGCCCCCAGAGGTTGTCACATTCCAAAGGAGTTGGAGAAAAGGCAGTTCTGCTTGAGCAGAAAACTATTTAAAAGTAAGAAAAATATTACCTTTTTCTTATTTTAAACTGCATACTATTTGTAATAGTTCATGCATAATAAACAAACATTTACTTGTAAATGCACTAGAGTGGTACTTTAATGCTTGACAATCTATTTTCACCAAATGTTGATTTATATTTTGAATAACTTAACTTACATACAGAGATGAATAATTACTACTGAGATATCACTTTCCTGAATCTTACTTCATTAAGTAAAAAAAACAAAAAACATTAGTTTTACACTTCTAGAAACAATAGAAGCCAAGTTTTGCCTCTCTGCCTATCATTGATTATATTGGATATTGGGAATTAATATCCTCTGAGGATAGAATTGAGAGTGTTTGAGCATTTAAGCTGTTTGTGAATGAATGGTGAATTAAGTTTGTTTTGTTCTATGGCTATTTAGTTTGTAATGTTTATAAAAATGTCAACAGATTTCCTTCTTATTTACATATGCATCTGGAGACTCCTGGGAGGGGGTTAGTAACCTTGGTGAGGAGGTCACATTAAGAAATCAATTCACCCTTATAGAGGGAGGGAAATTACTAGGGGTGTGGGGGTAGTACTTTGGGGTTTGTGATATATTTCTATGCAAGCAGGACTAGTCTCAGTCTGTTTGGCACTAAGAAAAGGTGCATGTGTATTTCTTGGATACTAACCCAAGGAATCTGATTCCTCTGCTTCTCCATGAATAATGTCCTGAATGGAATTGCTGGGTGCTGAGATTCAGTGCAAAAGGCATGACCTAGAAGGAGAAAATTGAGGTGCACGTGGCCCCTCAACTCTAGGGTCGTGACAGCAGGTATATTAAAAAGTAACCTATATTTCCAAGATTCTGTAATACAATAGAATGTATGAATTACACTTGAAATGTACATGAGAAAATAATAACAACTTACACATGTGTAGCAAAGGTCACAGAGCCATTAAAGCTCATCTGAACTTTGCAAAGGATATGATTCATTGAAAATGTGTGGCTAAATATGTTAATATTTTGAATTTGATGCATAAGGAATATCCTTTCAGTGGCACAGTGACTGGGTTTATGAACAATAAACCAGTGGCAAGTAATATGTTGCCAACTATTTTCAAATGCCATTTTAATAGAACAAAAAACACATTTTAATAAAATTGTGGCAATGTTAAAAGCAAATTCATAGAAATATGGCATTCTCCGGAACTCAATTAAGATAAATGCTGCAATATTATACTGAGAACTAATCTAATGATGCCATATGAACTAAAGGACGGGTCTTAAAGAATGGCTACAAAACTTATAAGGGGGATGGAGGAGCTAAGTTATGAAGAAAGACTAACCAATTTAAACTTACTTTCTCTAGAAAAAAGGCATCTAAGAGGGGATATTATTACCTTATATAAATAAATTCAGGGTCAATACAAGGCTTTGACAAGCAACCTTTTTTTGCCAAGAGGTTTTCAAGTGACAAGAGGATATCCTTTGAGGTTAAAAGTAAAAAGTTTCCACCTTAAGGAAAGAAAGGATTCTTCACAGTAAGGGTGGTGAAACTGTGGAATTTTCTACCAAAGGAGGTGGTGACAGCGGATTTGATAGATAACTTTAAAAAGGGGTTGGATATATTTTTTGGGTAAAAAGGGCATTCAGGGTTATCCTGGATAATTAAGTATGGACTATTGATCCAGAGTCCGATCGCCAGTATCTGGGGTCAGGAAGGAATTTTCTTTTCCCTTTTAAGACAATTGAAAATGTTTCAATGTTTTTTTTTTTATGTTTGCCTTCCTCTGGATCAATTAACAATTAACAACTAATCCGCATATTGCACATCAGATAGATCTAAAAAGGTTGAACTCGATGGACTAAAATCTTTTTCCAACCTTGATTACTATGTAACTATGTAACTAAAGTTTGGCGTTCCTTTAAAGTGACTGTCAATTTTGTTTCTAAATACTGCCTAATAACACAAAATCAATATTAAAACAGTTAGAACATTAAGGTAAGCATAAATAAATAAAAAATACTAACAAAAGGAACAACCCACCTGTTGGTACTAATTTGAAGCTAATAGCCAATGAGTCTATTCTTTTCCTCTAAACAAATCTAACATCAGAGCACCGGAAAGAAGCCATAGTTTACATATGCTGACAATACGGATGTAATGGTCAATTCTCACACATTACCAAGTTCTATTAAAACATATTTTTAAAACTATATATTGAAAAACATGGAAGAAACCTGGATTTTTTTCTCAGCTTTTAAACAGTTTTTTTTTGCAAGCAGAACTGCATATCTCTTTCCAACCGGGTCTATTTGCGGTTTCCAAGCTCCATGATAGTCCAGCACACAGGAAAAGCTGTTCACTCCCTGATAGACACGGAATGGAGGAGATATTATGCAGCTCTGCTTGTGGAGAAAACAACAACTTTTATTTATTTTAAACTGAGTAAAGTTTATAATGCCCTATGCCCAGCAGCATATGTGCTATACTTCTAAATACTGTATACTACATTAGTCCTTTAAGGATTGAAGCTCATGAGCAAGGATATATTTTTTAACAGAACTCCACAGCTACTTTATTGGATTGTGTAAATCCATAACTACTCAGGACATTTTGCTTCAAACTTATGGTGAGTACCAAAATACTGTACATACTTTTCCACCATATTTTTCTTTATATTTATAAAATGTTGAAAAAATTCTTAATGTTTCTCAAGAGTATTAATCAACCACTAAACTGTAAAACCAAATGTTCAGTACCAAAGTTCCAAATGTATCCCAATTTTGCCAATAAGGTATTTCCCACAGTATCTATCAAGGTGCAACCTTCTTATCAAACAAAGAGACATTAAATGTACTTAATGTTATCCCTTTATATGAATTATAGTTATTATTATCCTTTATTTATAAATTGCCAACATATTGTGCAGCATTGAGTAAAGGGAATAAAAGAAATACACAAAAATGACAAAAGTTTACATTCTGGTAGATGTAGAGGGCCCTGCTCTCTTAAGAGCTTACACTCTACGCTCATTATTGGTATAGAGACAAAGGGAAGGGACTGCTTGTTGGTTTTCCAGTGTTATCCAAGCACCAGAGGTGTTCACTATCTTGTTTCAATAACTGATATTATGGAACGAGTTGCCAAACTTCTCTCAGTAGATGAGTTTTTAGAGACTGTTTGAAACTGAAGAGTAGGGGTTCAGTCTGACAGAACAGGATAGAACATAACACAGGGTGGGGACTGCACAAGAAAAATTGGGAAACGAGAGTATGAAGAGGTGATGGCAAGTGAAGAAAGACATTTTAGTAGGCAGAATGGATGGGGGTAGTGAAGTATCTGGAGTTTAGATTTGGTAAATAGGAGGGTGAAGAATGTTGAACTTAATTCTAGTGGGTATAGGAAACCATTGAGGAATTTGTAGAGTGGGGTAGCAGATGAGAAATGACTGGTTGGATATATGTCTAGAAGGTGTTTGAAATGAATTGGAGTGGGTAGAGTCTAGTAAGAGGAAGGCAGGCTAGTAGGGAGTTGCAGTTGATACATTAATGAATTAGGATTTTGGTTGCTTTATGTGTGAGAAAGGGACATATTTTTTAGATAATTTTGCAAATGCAATCTGCAGGTTTTGGAAAGTGATTAGATTTTGGCAGAGAAATAGAGTCTTGCTTTTATGAAAAATAAACTATTCATTAGCATGACTGTTATTATAAATTGATTATGGGGTTTTAAGGCAAGTATAATACACAGAAGCTGTATAAAAGAAGCTGGATGCTATATGTTTATCATCTATCTATCTATCTATCTATCTATCTATCTATCTATCTATCTATCTGTATGTCTGTCTATCTATCTATCTATCTATCTATCTATCTATCTATCTATCTATCTATCTATCTATATATCTTAATATTGTAATATCTTTATATAATCATTAGCATTTAACTTTTATGACAGTGATGATAATTTGTTTCTAGCAGTTTTAAAAGGTGAGTATGGTACATTGAGAGAAGCTGGATGCAGCAGTAGACACAGCACTTGTTGATTGTTTCCCATTTGCTGCAATTAGAGCTGCATTGTTGTTCGAGAGCCACAAGTAAATATCTTTTTTAGGACAGCCAACTGTTCTGTGTCCTGATTTCCCTAGGAAGCCATTCTGCCGTAATCTGGCAGCATGCCATGCTCTGAAAAAAAATCTGGAAACAAAGACAGCACACAGCATAACACACTGGGCCAAACATTCATTATTTAAAACAAAATATGTTATGCTATAATCTTCTTTGCATCAAAAGTTCATTTCTAAATTTTTTAAATAATGCTTTATTTTGTATAGTTAATGTTTTGTTTATAATGTTATTTGACCTTAACGTAATTTCTATACAAAATTGAAGAACAGAAATTGATAGAGACATACTCAATAACTAATCAATAATGCACATCAAATGAATCACATACACATGTAAACATCTAATCAACTTTCAGTAACTGGTCCGAACCAATAAACAATTTTAAATATACTTGTATGATATTTAATATAACAGCAAAATGTAACATATAAAACTATTGAGACTTAAAGGGACTTTATAGTGGTAACCCATCATGGCCCTATAAGATGCATCTAGTGTTAATGAGTGCAATACTTGCACAATTATTTAGAGTTACGAAAAACACAAAATATGTAACATATGCATATATTAATCTGTAAATTTACCAATAAGCTAGAGTGAGAAATGTTACTTTAAGATTATTCTTTTTTTAAATCACTAATTTTAGCAGAAATATAGCAAAGATTATTTTTTCAGTAACTAGGGAATTTTTTAAAATAATTTAGGATTCATTCAGGTAATGTACAATTATGTATTAGTTATGTATTAGTTTAATCTGTTAATGCATGTGATATGTATTTGGTTCCAGCAAATGAAAAAACTCACCAGTTTCTCATGTGCGTTGGTAATAAATAAATATGATATTACTCTGTACCACTATACACAGTACGTCCTGGGCATATTTTATAGGTTTAACTTTCAATGACATGGTTAGGTTTAGTTAATTATATAAAATGTAAAGTTAAGAAAAAGCTTTTCTCCAGTTTCAAAAACAACTATAGAAGTAGAAAGCTAAATTTACGCTGAAGTAAGCAATATATAGTTTATATCTGAACCTAAAAAAATGCTCAATGAATCAATGCATAGAAAAATGTACCTGGCTTTTGGAGTTCTACAATGTCTCCAGACCCGAAATTATGAAAAATGTTTCACTTAGTCCTGTAAAATGCATATGTTAATATAGTATTGCAAAAAAATCAGATTTGCTATCATTTTACTAAAATAGATATAAATATAGTGTTGCAAAAACATCAGATTTGCTATCATTTTACTAAAATAGATATAGTGATGTATTTATAGAGTAAAAGAATTTCTGGTGTAGTCTAAATTCAGGCGGGAGAATGTCAGCTCAATTCAATAATTTTATTAGTCACATTTTTCCATTAATATTTACCTAAACAATATTCCTCATATTTTTGTCTTCATTTGGCCTTGAATATGATTAAACATATAAGCAAGTAGTTCACGTACGAGATTTGTTTTCTTTATAGACATATATCAACTTTTTGAATACAATTTCATTTATAGGAACATCACTATAATAGTTTTGGACCAAGAACGTTGGTTGCGGGTTTGTCAAGCCTTGCGGCTTCGCAATGAGAGCCATTGGCGACTGCACACGACTGCTCGCCAAAGGCGCTCATTGCAGGGCTCGCAATGAGCACCGCAGGCGCTCATCGCGAGGGCCGCGGTACTGACTTTAACAGCCAAATCACTGAACTGTAAAAACATGAATAAAACCACAAATATGCCTCAAATTAACTTACACACTCACAAACAGCACAGTGGGAGAGGCAGGGAGCCTGTGAGCGAGGTTGCAAGTTAATCTAAGCCATATATTCACGATCAAAAATCGTCTAAGCAAGAAAAAAAATGGCTGCAGAAAAAATGCAACATGACGAAAACAAGGCCGAAGGACGTAAAATTAGCCAGTAGGATGTAAAAACAAGTCCTAAGCAGTAACACTTAATGCAAGCTAGTAACACTTAACCCAAGGCAGTAACACAACCCAGCACAGTAACACTCAAGCCAACGCCTATAAAGTACACAGGGTGTGAGGCGCTCATTGTGAGTGCCGAAAGTGATCATTGCAAAGCAGGAAAGTTGGGGCTCACAATGAGTGCCACAGGCTCTCATTGCGAGCCACGCATTGAGCGCCAAAGGGGCTCAGTGCGGGGCTCGTGATGAGCGCCAAAGGTGCCCAGAGGGCCATTGGCCTCACATTGTGTGGCAAACAGCATTGTCAGCCTTACAATTTTACTCCCGTCATTTTTGACAGGCAATTTCCTATACTATAATGTTTATTTCATATACTATAATGTTAAGTACTGTATTTGGAGGTTTTTCTTTTCAAGATGTCTTACCCCTGGTCTTACCCCTGGTTTCCACTTATGAGCCCATCATTTTTGGCTTGAATCAAAATTGATATAAATTTACTTTGGCATTCTTTGGTAGAATCTCTAAGAATGACTTCATAGATAACTTTTTCATTTAGTAACACATATCTTGATAGTCAACATTCTCCATTAGGACCCCCTTGCCTCCTTTGTCTGCCTGTTTTATGAAAATTGTATTGCAACTCTCGAAGAGCTTTTTGTACTAAAAGTGATTTTTTGTCAGCTCTCCATGTGTTCTTATACAGATTTTCAAGGTCATTTGTAACCTGCTGTACGAATACCTCAATGTTTACAAAATCTTTGAAATCAGGAGTGAATTTACTCTAACTTTTCCACTGCTTAACAGCAGGTCGATAAACACCCTTCTTTGTAACTTTGTCACTTTCATCTAATATCCTAATCAAGGGCCCTATTCTATTGCCCATTGTGTAAATTTATATACGCTTAAAATCACTCTTAATATTGCTACATAATCGGCAAATACTACTTATTGGCACTAATGAATTCTTAAGTCAATAGAATGCATATAAACATTTATTAAAAAACACCTAAAGCCACATTTATGAGTTCAAGGCATTTGCTAGTAGCTAATAGAATAAGGCCCCAAGCATGACAATGTCCACCTTGCCTATGTAAAGGCCTAGGTATTCTCTTTCATTTTTGTTTTTATAAAATTCATTTAAAGCCAGTTTACATTTTTTTATGTTTGTGAAAAGTTAAAAATATTACTTAGAATTTTTGCAGCCTTATTAAATTGAGATTTGGCCTATTGAAAAGGGCATTATATAAGCACAGAGCATATTTTTTTTAACAGAAGTGTTTAGTTACTGAACTTCTATCCAATAGCAAGGTCTTCACTAACTAAAAATTTCTGTAAAAAAATATGCTCTGTGCTTATATAGAGCCCTATTCAATTGGCCAAATCACAATTGAATGAGGCCCATGGAGGTTAAACCACAATCAATTAGCGTTTAGAAGTCCGATATGCGATCAGACTCGCAATCCGGCAATGTACAAAATAATAAAAATCAATGACGATACTGTTCTAGTCCATGTGGGTGGCCTGATATGTATTAACTCCCTGATTACCGAGATTGACATAACACTAAAATTAAACAATGAGAGAGAAAAAGGGACCCTTTTTATAGTGCACACCTATGAATCTCAACAATGTAAGAGACCCAATTGATTAAAACTTAGCTTTTAATAAATTACTTAAAAATAGATGCTAAAAAAGCTAAAAATTCAGACGCTGCAATATAGAACAGGAAGTGGTAAAGGATATAGGGATATTATTTTACTTATTATAACAGGCGTTAGTACTCCTTTAAATGTTGTCTCCAAAGTGCAATAATAAAGTGCTATAGTAAGGTGCTTGTTGTGCTTACAAAACGTGCCAGTGTTATACACTGTTAAATAAGAAATAAATATAAAGTGTTAGTAAAAGACTATTATGTATATATTTTACTAAGTTGTATTCAATAGTGTTAATAAAGTGCTATATTGCGGGAGTATTATAACTGCCTCATATTCTTCATCAGTGTATCCCTTATAGTATTCCTCGTAGTTCCCTATTATTTAACTCCTGTTTGGAGAAGCTAGATAGTTCAGGAACATTATCTGACTCTTATCTTTATTTAGATCGCTGTGTCCCTGACACTCTATATCTCTCCTTTAGCGTGGAGATCGCGGTTAGGACGCCTCGCAATGACGTCACTAACACGCGCCTCACGTTGCTGCGTCTCATCCGACGCACGTTTCTCAATTTCCTCAGGGGTTACCGCCATGACACTCAGATTTCCCTATTTATAGTCTTTGTTGTCATGGGAACCGATATTAAGTTTAAAATCAAAGTTTTGTTTAAATAATAAGAATGTGGAGAGCTATAGTAACAACATAAGATACATTGATATACTATTAAATTCATACGTTTTCATAAATATAGCAAGTCTAAGTTTATGGTTAAGAATTATAAGATATATGAGTTTGCAGCTTTTAATGTTTCGAGATTCTTTAAGCGTTTTAAAAATAAGAAAACTTTGATTTTAAACTTAATATCGGTTCCCATGACAACAAAGACTATAAATAGGGAAGTCTGAGAGTCATGGCGGTAACCCCTGAGGAAATTGAGAAACGTGCGTCGGGAGAGACGCAGCAACGTGAGGCGCGTGTTAGTGACGTCATTGCGAGGCGTCCTAACCACGATCTCCACGCTAAAGGAGAGATATAGAGTGTCAGGGACACAGCGATCTAAATAAAGACAAGAGTCAGATAATGTTCCTGAACTATCTAGCTACTCCAAACAGGAGTTAAATAATAGGGAACTACGAGGAATACTATAAGGGATACACTGATGAAGAATATGAGGCAGTTATAATACTCCCGCAATATAGCACTTTATTACCACTATTGAATACAACTTAGTAAAAGATATACATAATAGTCTTTTACTAACACTTTATATTTATTTCTTATTTAACAGTGTATAACACTGGCACGTTTTGTAAGCACAACAAGCACCTTACTATAGCACTTTATTATTGCACTTTGGAGACAACATTTAAAGGAGTACTAACGCCCGTTATAATAAGTAAAATAATATCCCTATATCCTTTCCCACTTCCTGTTCTATATTGCAGCGTCTGAATTTTTAGCTTTTTTAGCATCTATTTTTTAGTAATTTTTTTGTAATTTATTAAGTAATTTATTAAAAGCTAAGTTTTAATCAATTGGGTCTCTTACATTGTTGAGATTCAAAGGTGTGCACTATAAAAAGGGTCCCTTTTTCTCTCTCATTGTTTATTATGTATTTCCGACCCTTAGTGGCACCCTAAGTAAAAGGTCATTACATTAAATTACATCCAGAGCCACCAAACCTATCTTTTCTCTATTTAACATTAAAATTAAACATAATTTTTTTTTTATTGCAGATTTGGGAGCTTCAGACTGATGTGCAATTAATTCTAATGTCTTTCATCGCTTTCCCCGTCTTTTAAAGTGCAGTATTGATTTTTGATTTGCCTTTACAGTGCTACGAACAGGTGTTTAACCCCCTTGTGAGTCCTGTCTGGAACTCGCAGGATTTTCTTCTATAAAACATTTGCGGGCTTGAGGAATTGTAGCAATTGAATAGAGATTTGCGATTGTAACATTTACGGGCTTGAAAGATCAAAGGCTTAGCTGGGTCGGAGTTACAATTTTGAGAACCGCAAGGATTTTCAGACTGTAACTCGCAGATCATTTGCGGGTAGCTAAAAGACGCCAATTGAATAGCAAATTAGTTTATGGGCTACATTACTGGCTCCGGTAACGTACAATTGCTCAACTGAATAGGGGCCCAAGTCTTTCAAAATAAGCTCCCCCACTGCATTGATGTACCAGATCTTCAAATCTTTAATGAGGTTGGAAGCCTTTAAAACTGATATGTTCTCACATCTTCAAAGTGATCATAAACTCACATTCTCACATTACAATAATTTTTTAAACTTTACTACACATTCTAACATTTGAGTTTTAAACTTGTGCACTACTCATACATTACCCACTTCATGTTGAAGTATCAAAGTGATGCCAGATATTTGTTTTAGATGTAGCAGTCCTATAGCTGATGTATTTAATTGCTTATGGACCAGTCCAAGACTCCTTTTTGGACAAAGGTTTTTCATTACTGCTGGGTCAAGCTCATCTTTTGCTTTCTGTGGAAAGCACTGTGGAGTAAGTCCATAACTTAGCTGAACTATAAACTCCATATTGCACGACTCATCTCTTGACTCTTTTGCCATTCTGGAATCTTGTTTGTGTTCCACTCCTCCATAAATATCTTTATGAAAAGGAAAGTTACACAAAGTGTTTTATATTGACTAGGCAGAATCTAGTATAGATAGTGAAGGTCAAGGAGAAAATTTTCTTTAGAGATGGACGGCTTACGTTAACACTTAACAACAATTATTTGTTCAGAGCCTATTAAATCAATATTCATTTTGAAAAAAGAAGAGGAAATAAAAACTATCACATGAAATATAAATTATTACTGAATATGAAAAATACTGCATGGCTGAATATTGCATTCCTCTGCTGTCTGTCTGGGATGAGGCCTGTATGACTGGATCAGCCTTTTTGGTAGTATGTGTCAAATGTTGATAAGTACCCAGCAAAGAACTAAAATTGTAGGGGAGTGGCGTCAGGGGGGCGGTATCGGAAATGTTCAGTTCATCGGCGTGACTTGACGCTGGGAGGTCGTGTGCAGCTTGCTCGGAAGCAGACCTAATGAGCAGCTCAAGCTCAACTCCCTACTAAAAAAAAAATGCCTTCCCCTTGCGCTCATTCTAATACTGGTTCTAGAGAGGAGGCCTTGAGTGGATTTGGCCACAGACTCTCGGGTGTGCTGTCGGTCTGCCGGGAGTGGAGGATGGTCCCTCTCTTTTCAGCGAGATCTGGTGGTTTAAGCTGGCCCTAGCTACCCATCCTGCGTCTACGGGACTCCTTATGGAGTCCTAGAGAGGGCAGCTTCTCTCTAATAACAGATAATAATAATCTATTAACGTATACTTCCAACCTTGAACAAAAAATAGAAGAACTAAACAACAAAATTGGGAATATGGAGGACTGTTCGAGGAAGAATAATATAAGAATTAAAAGGATAGAAGAAAACATAATAGATAAAGATCTGAATAACTATGTAACAAAACTGTTTAAAAACGTAATTCCGGATTATCCTAAAGAAGATTCAAAATTTTAGATGCATAGAAATTCGCCCCCACAAGGATTGGATAAATCAACACTGAGAGATGTGATAGTTAAGGTGCACTTCTTGCCATTTAAAGACGAAATATTGAAGGCCAATTATCTGGAAAAAAAAGCTGGACCCTCCGTATGACAACATTAATTTTTTTATAGATCTTTCAGCACAGACCTTGATGAGAAGAAAATAATTCTTAACAATAACTCAAAACCTAAGGAAAGAAGATATTAAATACAGATGGAGATTTCCAATGGGTATCTCTATATTAAAAGATTCCATATGGCATAGAGTCAATTGAATAAAATAAGAGCAGACCTTGTTACATTCTTGGAATATAGAAGTTAACCTACCAATGACCAAAGATAAACTTTCAGAATCCATCTTAAAAAAACCTGAATAGGAATCAATAAAATGAACATCTAACACAAAGGGAAGCAAGAAGACATTTAATGAACAGTTTCAATAGCATTGTTAAATACTTTCTTATTAAATCATGGTTGTGAATTGTAATCTGAAGGAACCAAGAGGGAAAAAGAAAGGAAGATAAGGGGGGAAAGGGAAAAAGATGAAAATGGGAAAAATAAATAAAATAAATAATAATAACAATAATTGGGGAATTTTGTTTATAATAATAGTTATAAGATGTTTCTTAAGTAAGATATCACATATTAAAATGGATAACACTTATCCTCACATATATAAAGCTCAGTAAAGGGAAAGGAAAGAAAAAGAGAAAAAAGAAAAGAGAAAAAGGAAAATAACACTTAAGATATACCTAATGCAAAAGTTGTAAAAAGAGTAGTTGTAAAAATAGGCACTTCGATTTTATTTATTTCACATAGACACATAAATATTATATATATGCAACGTACTTCTTAAAATTTTGTCTAAACAAAACTGAATAATAACTTTAGATTGTAACAGTGCTATAAAAGATTAAAACACTATAGGTATATTGGCAGTAACAAAAAATCACAAAACTTTCCTGAGCTGGGATAGAATTAGAACTTTAATAATCACATATTTGACTTATTACACCAGTTTATCACTCAAATTTAAGCAACATAATCCTTGTGAAGGTCAACAACCATTGAAAATAAGACAGTATAACATTTCTAATTAACATTCTATTACGGAATTAATTAACAATATGTTATACTTAATACAGAAGAATAGCTTCCTTAGAAGTTTATAAGTAATTGATATAGAATAATATGAGACAAACCTTGGATCTCTGGCACTGCTTGAGTATCTGAACCTTTGTAAAAAGCCAAGGTTGATTAGAGGATGTACGGAATCATGGTGTTTAATCTGCTGTTTTTATGGTCTTTTTCTTCTTGTCCTTTGTCTCTTGTTCCTTTTTGTTTTTCTCTCTCTTTCTGGTTCATTCTGAGTCTGTGCTGTTTTCTTCTGACTCTGCTAAATCGATTAAGGGAGAAAAAGGGGGAAGCAAGGGGAGGGGAAAAGGAGAGAAAAGGAGAAAAGAAAGGGGGAAGTAGTGAGGTGAAAGGAGATAAGAAGAGAGGAAAGGAAAGAGAAAGGAAGGAAAAGGGAAAACATATAGAAAAAAGGAGAATAATCTAAGTTCTCCCCAAATGTATACCAAGCTAAATAAAACTTAATCCTTTCCCAATAAGGGAAAATGTTATAAATATTATTAATAACAAGAAATTGATCTAAGAAAAAGGAGAAGAGAAAGAGAAGAAAGGGGGAAAGGAAAGAGAATGGAGCAAAACAACTACATAGGTTTAAAAACTCCCAACATTTCATAATATCGGCATGAGTGCCCTAAAACTGGAGCTAGACTTAAATTTAAGTCTAAACCAAAGTAGGTATGTTAGTTGTATGAATGTTTTTAAGAATTGATCTCCCAGAAAGCAAATTTTCATGGCGAAGGCACAAATGGAAAGAGAGGATAAAGAAAAAATATCAAAGATATCAAGCAAAATCAATTATTGCTCCTAGGTAAAAAATGATTAAAATAATAACGCACAGAGTTAACGGTTTGAATTCACTAACCAAGAGAAAAATTGCATTTACAAATTACTTTAAAAATAAAGCAGATATTGTGTTATTGCAAGAAACCCATTGGAAAAAATAAACTTTAAAATATACAATAAACAAAAACTACAGAGTAAGAATAGATGCAACACATAATAATAGATCTAGAGGTGTGTCCATCTTTTTTAGTCATAAAATAATAATAGTAGAAGATTTTAGCCAGATCGACCCTCTTGGCAGATATATAATCTGGTGTGGCTCTATAAACGGAAAAACTATCTCCCGAATAGAAACCAAATTAGTTTCTTAAAGAAAGTTATGAAAGAAATTTATAAAGTTAGGAAAGGTTTGCTGGTAATGGGAGGAGACTTCAATCTAGTAATGGACCCATTGATCGATAGAGTAGATAAAGTAAAAAATAAACAGGTAATTCAGATCCCAAAATTATCATGAGAATTTAAAAAAGAAATGTCTAAATTTGATCTCTTCAATTCATGGAGACTATTACATTCACAAGGAAAATATTATACTCATTATTCAAACAGACATACATCCTATTCGAGATTGGATTATCTATTTCTGGATATAGATACTATAAGATTGGTAGTAGATACAGGAATTATTATGACACCTTTGTCAGACCACTCTATAGTAAGTACAAATATAGAAATTATGAAGACAAACAATATTTAAAGATGAAGAGTCACTCAATCTCCTAAAGAAGGAGACAAGAGAATAATTTAACTTAAACAAGTAAAATCAGCCACTACCTTATGGTGTGCATATAAATCAGTTATCAGAGGTCTGATGATATCTCAAACTGCTAAAATCTATAAACTAAGGTGGAAACCTATAAGACTGCTATATATAGAACTGACTTTGCATTAAAGACAATTAATGTTCTATATGATTATTCAACTGCATATATATCTTCTCCTACTTTCGAATCTGAGAATTTGTAATAAGCAATGGTGCCCACTTTCTCCTTTACTGTTTTTGCTTTTTTTTAGAACCTTTGGCACTAATAATAAGAAACGAAGATAACATCAAAGGAATACAAATAGGAAACATAAACTATAAAATAATGCTTTATGCAGATGATATTATATTGACCCTGTCTGAGCCACTGAAATCTTGTGCTAAACTACAAGACATTATAGCACAATATAGTAAAGTTTCCTATTTTAAGGTAATTCAATAAAATCAGATATCATCCACAATGGCCTAAAACCAGACTTATTGAATACCTTAAGGAATACCTATGCATTTAATTGTTCAAAATATATTACACGCTTAGGCATAAAGTTTAGCTTTTTTTATAAAAATATATTTCAAGAAAATTTAACAGATATAATTAAAAATATAAAAATATTAATCAATGACTGTCCAATTCTTAAATTCTCTTGGTCGGCTAGAATTGCTGTGACTAAAATGAGCATAATCCCTAAAATTACATACTTAATAAGGTGTATTCCAGAAACCATTCCAGAATATATTACAGATAGCTTTGTGTACACAGGGAACAGGATTAGAGTAAAGAATATAATAACAAATAGAAAATTTGAATATGGAGGCATTGTAACGCCTTCTATTAAAGAGATTTATGAAAATATCATGATCTTCCATATTATAACTATGATCGATCAACACTTGACAACTAGTTGGAGAAATATAGAAGAAAATATCATGGAGATAAATCCAATCTTAATACTAACAGGAAAATATAAATATAATGACAAAGCCTGGAAAAGCCCATCAAAGGGCATTAGATCACTAATAAAATTCTGGGGGGAAAATAAAGAAAAATGTGATCTACTACATTTTCCCACACTGTTAGCTCCATTGGACATCTTAAAAGATGACTCAACTACTTATATGGAATGGATGAAAAAGTGAGGAATAAATTAAATATTAGATTTATATTTTCAGGGAACTTTTTTAGATTTAATGGAGCTTAATAAAAAAACTTGGCTCAAAAAAAATCTCCTGGTTAAACTATTCATCATTAGTAGCAAATTTAAAACAAATAGAATTTCCTATAGAAAAAACAGGAAAGTTATATGAATTGGAAGAAATGTTAACAAAAGGTCCAGCTCCTCATCTAATATCAAAAATAAAAAAAATCAGAACAAAAGCTCTGATCTATAAAAAATATAAAAATATAAAGGAGTGGGAAACTGTCCTGAATCTAAATTATGAAAACCAGGTCTGGTATAAAGCTCCCAAACTAATAAAGAAGTCATCTATTAATGATATGTTTTAAATTAACAAAAAAATGGTATCTGGTACCTAAAATCACATATAATAGTTATCAAACTACGAATCGTCCTCCCGCTTTGCGAGCTCGCGAGGGACGCAGTTTGGTCCGCAAAAGCGGACCACGCAAAGCAAGGGGCCGCATTTACAGAAGGTGGAGGCGCCAAAGTTGGCTGCAATGATCCACCCCGTTAGGGTGTATCTCATTGTGATTGGCTCCAAGCATCTGCGCCTTTTGATTGGCTGTTGTCACTGTCAATTAGATAGTAGCCAATCAGAAGGCCCAGATGCCTACAGTGTATTCCATTCTGATTGGCTGAAGGCAATAGGGCCTTCTGATTGGTTCAAAAATGCTCCGTAAGCCAATCAAGATGGAATATAGGGGCATATCCCATTCTGATTGGCTCACACCTTGGCTCCTTCTGATTGGCTGAAATTTGATTGACAGCCGTTTCAGCAAATCAGAAGGCGCCATTACATTTTTTTTACCGTAAGGCCTAGAAGCCTCATTAGTGTCTGGGAGATACGCCAGTGTGAACTCTGTCATCATCATTTTTTTTTTTTTTTTTTTTAAGAGCGCACGTTTTTGAAGGGCCCAGCCTGGGCAGAAGATGACAAGGCCTGGGACATCGTGGACTGGTAAGTTTAATGTATTTTATGTGTAATGTTCATCATGTTTTGTGTTTATGTGTGTATGTTGTACTAATGTGATGTATCTTTTTTCCAGGGGCCGATCCGGGGAACAGAAGAAGATGGACGGGTACATGGTGGAAAGGTGAGTTTAATACTGTATTTACAATGTGTATTTGTTATATGTAGTGTTTTGTACTAATTAGATGTTTATTTTTTTCCTAGGGGTTTCCTTTTTTCCTGATGGGACATCTTTGAAGATGTCTAAGCTAAAATGGAATAATATAGACCACTTACCTTTGAAGGTAAGTGGTCTATATTATTCTATGTTAGCTTAGATTTAGGGTTTAATGTATTATAGATAGGGGGTAATGTATAGATAGGGGGTTATGTATAGATAGGGGGTTATGTTGTCTAGATAGGGGGTAATGTATGATAGGGGGTAATGTATTGTAGTTATGGGTATATTTATAATTAGTTTTGTACTGTAATGTTATGTATATTTGTGTATGCCTTTTTTGCAGGTGTGTATTTTTTTTATTTTTTGTAGTGGGGGGGTTGTAATGTCCTTTTTTATATTTTGTATTAGGGTAGGGTTTGTAATGCCTTTTTTATTTTTTGTAGGGGTGGTTGTAATGTATTTTTTCTATTTTTGTTAACATACGTTTTTTTATTTTTGGTAACATAGGTTTATTTATTTTTGGTGACATAGTTTATTTATTTTTTGTAATTAGTGGGGTGGGCGGTTTAATAGGGGGTAGGTAGTGTTTGGTAGATAGGGGTTAATAGGTTAGGGTAGAGGGGGGTTAATTTAGATTTACATGTTTATTGGGGGGGATAGGGTAGTGTAGTGTTTGTACTTAGTGTCATGAGGGTTCTGGAGGACCCTCATGGGTCTTATGGGGTAAATTATAGGGTTCTCGTTGTCCTATGAGGGTCTTCATAGACCCTTATGAGACTGATTTGGTTAAATAGAGGCTTACGGGGGTCTGTATAGACCCCAATAAGTGATGGGTTAGATGGAGGCTTATGGGGGTCTGTATACACCCCCATAAGTGATGGGGTTAGATGGAGGCTTATGGGGGTCTGTATACACCCCAATAAGTGATGGGTTGCAATAGGACTAGAAGGGGTTAAATAGGCCCAGTTACAGTTAGAAAGGCTCAATTGGGTTTAAATAGGCCGTGAGGGGATAAATAGGCCAGTTAGGGTTAGATAGGTACAGTTAGGGTTAAATAGGGTTTAGTGTGGGTTAATGGGGTATAGTTAGGGTTAAGCGGTTAATGGAGAATAGTTAGGGTTAATAGTCATGAGGGTCCTATATTGACCCCCATGTTTCTGGGGTTAATTTTAGGTTCCAGGGGGGCACCTATAGTCCCCCATGGCAGGGGTTCATTCTTTATTTCTCGCAGGTCCTTTAAGGACCTTCAAGGTCCTTTTAGGACCCATGCAGGTAGGAAAGTTTTGGAGGAACCCAGAATTTAAGACAAATTTTCTGAGTTTCGGCACTTAAAAATCGGTTAAACGAGAAAAAAAATGGCGGACGATAAAAACGAGTTAGCCAGGAATGTAGGAAATACAAAATAAACCATTAACACGGACGGAAAATGCTTGCGAGCCAAGTAACACATAGAAAAAAAGTGGCCATTTTACCACACTAATTTGCAAATAAGAACAGTAGGATTCTAAAATGGCGCTTTACACTCCTACACAAATGGTTTGGCCATGCGCACGCAGCCTATTTACACTGCACACTTGGCACATTGCTGACACTTTCTCCTCAGGTCACCAACAGTCCAAATGTACATTTTCTGATGCAGGAAAATACAAAGAGATTGTTAACTCTTCAGAATATTGATTGCTGCATATTAAATATAAATAGGTAAAGTATATTAATTTATTCATTCATTTTAATTTATTAATTCCCTGTACTAAAAAAATTGTATATTTTACACTGTACTTATATATCTGTCTTTGCGATGAGCATCGAAGGGGATCGTTGCAAAGGAGGAAACTTGAAGTACACAAGGGGAGAGGCTCGCAATGAGCGCCAAAGGTCCTCAGAGGAACAAAAGACCTACATTGTGTGGCAAACAGCATTGCCATGGCTTCAAATTTTATTGCTGTCATTTTTGATGGACAAGTCGCTAGTAGTGTAATAAAAGTGAATAAAACACGTATTAATTCCTCAGAATTTGACTCCTCCCCAGACTGATAAAGAAACATAGAATTGATGGCAAAAGAACTAAAATGTCCATGTAGTCATTATCAGCCTTATTTAACTGTGATTTGGCCAATTGAATAGGGCTCTATATAAGCACATAGCATATCTTTTTACAGATTTTTTAGTTAGTGAATTTCTATACAAAAGCAAGGTCTTCACTAACTAAAAACTTATGTAAAAAAAATGCTATGTGCTTATATAGAGCCCTATTCAATTGGCTGAATCGCAATTTAATAATGCTGTATATTTGCCTAAAAAGCTTTGCTTATCCAATTATCAGGTCATTCTTATGCATATCCCATGCATGCTGGAATTCCTTTACTGAATGTATCCTTCTTCATTCCATGGGTTAAGCCACTTATCTACTACATTTTAAACTAATAAGAGTTGGTGTATAAGTCCCTACATCACACAAATAAGAACCTGGATGGACATATTGTATAAAAATTAAGTGTCTCTTACTACTGGAATCCAAGGGGTTAAACAATTATTATGGGACAAATCTCCCAGCTGCTGAATTAGGGCAAACTAGTATAAAACACTTTGCTAAATTCCCCACTGATTTCAATTGGAATATTTCTTTTTGATAAATCTAGTACAGATGTTTTGTTCCAGTCTGGCAAACTTCAGACTTTGATAAATAACTCCCAAAGAGACATATATCACATGTCACTCTTAATTTCAGTTGTATGACATAATTGTCATCCAGAACCCTTGATATATAACACCATTAGTCACATAGGACTTATTTCTTAGGATGCTTAATCCAAGTAAAAAATATGTGTCTTCTTATTAAGCATGCAATATATGCATCATTGATAAAATAATATTCAATCGCTACGTATTTGCAAAGGTGCACTAAGTGCCATACTTTCACAAGGCCAGCCACAGTTTGGGAACAGAAAGATATGCACATCAAGTTTACTCATATATGTATATATATATATATATATATATATATATATATATATATATATATATATATATATATATATACAGTATATACTGGAAAACTTTGAGCCTGACCAAGTGCATAATAAAGCAGGGAATAAGTAATCAACCTAAACTAAATTATAAAAAAAATATTTTGATGTCTCTGTTGGACTTCATACTTGTGTGTTGTATGTATGAGAGAGGCGTTAACGTTTCTGGAGAGCTGTGTTTTTCTCTTTTGCTTAAGGCCTGTGAAAGGGAAGGAGTGTAGAGTTTATTTCAATTAGATACAATTAACTACCAAATCCTTCAGAACTCTATACCACCCCCCCTCCACAGCTTTGCCTCCACAGTAAAGCAATTAAAGACCAGGTGGATTATTTAATTCATGTTGTTTAGTCATGTTCGAGTCTCTGTGACCTTATGGACCTCAGCACGCCAGGCACATCTTGTGTCCAGTTATATCAATCCATAAGGTATTCATGGCAAAGACACTGGAGTGGGTTGCCAGTTACTTCTCCAGTGGACTGTGATTTGTCTGGCCTCTCTGCTATGATCTGCCCATCATGGGTGACCCTACATGGTATAGGTCACAGCTTTACTGAAGTACACAAGTCCCTTCACCACGACAAGGTACTGTAGTGATCCAGAAGGGGATTTTATTCATTTCCAAAAAAAAACAACTTTAAAAATGATTGGATGTTCATTACTTATACAGTTGCTAATCTTATTATTTTGTTACATACGTCACATATATGTGCCATTTAACTTGAACTACAGTTGTCCTTTAAGTATCAAGGTTATAGAGATAAAGATTAGAATTAATGAGACACTTATTTTAATGAAACACTTATAGTCCCTATCCTTTATAAGGACCAATAAAAGTCAATATTATTATTTGGTTCAAACTTAGATTAAAAGCAGTGTAACACAGTACACTACCTTCATCCACCTGCAGGGGAGCGTATTGCAGAAAAATAATCCGTTCAATGGCGATCAATAAATGTACCCGCAGCAATTATTTAGTATTGGCAAATTCACTTTCATAAAGGTATAACACATTCCAGGAGTTTTTTTAATAGTTTAAGTTGGGTCTTAAATCAGACCTTATCCACTTGTGTTAACTTGTTAATGTGTCAGGGGATAATTATTATGAAATTAGACGATGTCTGGGAGAGCATGTTGATAACATTAGGAATGGTCCTAAAGATAAGGAGGATATACATAATTTGACATCAGTAGCAAAACATTTCCTTATTTATCATGACTTTAAGCCCAGGGTGACATGCTTGATTTTGGAAAAGGTGAACATGGGGATTAGAAGGGGAAATTTAGAGGAGGAGTTCCTTTTAAAAGGGAAACTAAGTGGATAGTCTTATTAGACACAATGAGCCCCAGGTGGTTAAATGATAAACTCTATTTTAATATATTTCTTTAAATCGTAGTACAAAGATTAATGCCCCGATAAGAAGAAGCATCAGTGCTACATCAAATTACATAATGGAAGATATTACTATGTCAGCATTATTTGAAGAACTACTAAATAGTAGACTAAGACTTTGAGTTATGCTTCACTTTGTGAGGTGATGATACTTATACCAATATATGATTAGTAAATTACCAAAGGTAAAGACTCAATAATCCCAATTTTCTCTTATGGAAGCATTAGCCAGTAAAGATCTTAATTGTGGCTAATGTCACTTACATAGATTCTTCACTGTATATACATTAATGTAAGCATCACCATAACATTAATGTTGTTACATTTTCTATGAGCCTGGATGCATTATAAAAGTTGGCACCAGGACAGTTGCAATTAGTTAACTACTATGATGAAACTTATTATTAAGAAATCATAGTAAGCTGTTAGATACTCAATAATCTCTCAAATAGATCTAATGAGCAGGTCACAGAGACACATTACTAATGTCTGTGCATTGAACATAATAGTGTTCATTCACCCTTGGACTAGTAAATATCAATGACTGATAGAATAAAATCAAGCTTTGTTCAATATAACTTATGGGATCACATAAGCCATTTAGTTTATGTATAAATACATATTGTCTTCCTTAATAAGCTATATTTATAGATGTATCAAGATGCAGGAAGATTGTTATGACATATACAGTGCCTTGCAAAAGTATTCACCCCCTTTACTTTTTACCTATTTTGTTACATTACAGCCTTAAGTTCAATGTTATGTTAATCTGAATTTTATGTGACGGATCAGAGCACAATAGTCTAAGTTTGTGAAGTGAAATGAAAACAATATATACATAAAACAATTTTTTAGAAATAGAAAACAGAAAATTGGCATGTGCGTATATATTCAACCCAATTGTTATGAAGCCCATAAAAAGCTCTGGAGCAACCAATTACCTTCAGAAGTCAAATAATTAGTGAAATGATGTCCACATGTGTGCAATCTAAGTGTCACATGATCTGTCATTACGTATACACACCTTTTTTTTAAAGGCCCCAGAGGCTGTAACACCTAAGCAAAAGGCACCATTAACCAAACACTGTCACGAAGACCAAGGAACTCTCCAAACAAGTAAGGGACAATGTTGTTGAGAAGAACAAGTCAGGATTAGGTTATAAAAAAATATCCAAATCTTTGATGATCCCCAGGAACACCATCAAATCTATCATAACCAAATGGAAAGAACATGGCACAACAGCAAACCTTCCAAGAGACAGCCACTCACGGACCGGGCAAGAAGGGCATTAATCAAAGAGGCAGAACAGAGACCTAAGCTAAGCCTGGAGGAGCTGCAGAGTTCCACAGAAGAGACTGGAGTATCTGTACATAGGACGACAATAAGCTGTACGCTCCATAGAGTTGGGCTTTATTGCAGAGTGGCCAGAAGAAAGCCATTACTTTCAGAGAAAAACAAAATGGCACATTTTGAGTTTGCGAAAGGCATTTGGGAGACGTCCATCAAAGAAAATTCTATGTCTGGCTCAAACCCAACACATCACATCACCCAAAGAACATCATCCCCACAGTGAAAATGGTGGTGGCAGCATCATGCTGTGGACATGATTTTCAGCTGCCAGGACTGGGAAACTGGTCAGAGTGGAGAGTGGAGGGAAAGATGGATGGTGCTAAATACATGGATATTCTTGAGCAAAACCTGTACTACTCTGTGTGTGATTTGAGGCTAGGAGGGAGGTTCACCTTCCAGCAGGACAATGATCCCAAACACACTTCTAAAGCAACAGTTGAGTGGTTTAAGAGGAAACATGTAAATGTGTTGGAATGGCCTAGTCAAAGCCCAGACCTCAATCCAATAGAAAATCTATGGTCAGACTTAAAGATTGCTGTTCACAGACACAAACCATCCAACTTGAATGAGCTGGAGCAGTTTTGCAAGGAGGAATGGGCAAAAATCCCAGTGGTAAGATGTGGCAAGCTCATAGAGACTCATCCAAAGCGACTTGGAGCTGTGATTGCCGCAAAAGGTGGCTCTACAAAGTATTGACTTTAGGGGGGTGAATAGTTATGCACATTGACTTTTTCTGTTATTTTGTCCTATTTGTTGTTTGCTTCACAATAAAAAAAAACATCTTTAAAGTTGTGGCCATGTTCTGTAAATTAAATGATGCAAATCTTCAAACAATCCATGTTAATTCCAGGTTGTGAGGCAACAAAACATGAAAACTGCCAAGGGGGTGAATACTTTTGCAAGGCACTGTAACTATCACAGAGTCAGGTATCTACATGTGTCTTTGTAATTATCAGTGTGTATATAACATTTGAGTAGGCAGGTATGGTGGAAGATATCATATTAAATTGAACATACTATTGATGTCAAAATTCAGACACTTGTCTCTAGAGACTATAAAGATGAGTTAATGACCCACCTCTATATAGAAGTGTTATGATCCTACTCTACCACTGTAGGACCAAGGGTTCTTTTGCCAATCCCTTTAAGCAGCAATGAATTCAACACAGCAAACAGTACCCAGGACTGTCAGGAATCCAAGTCAGCAGAGTTCTCCCAGTGTGTAGGAGCAAAGTATCAGGTAGGATCCAATGCCATAGTTATGTTATCTTTCCAGATTAAATCATACACAATACTGATGTATGTTTAATCTGTCCCTCTTACATCCCTTGGTTTAGGACAAAAAGAACATCCATATCCTTGTGTAGTTCCAGCAGACTCCGTTTATTATTTCAGATCCAGAACCTTTTAACAACTTTCCCCACCCACCAGCTAACTCCTCTCAGACACATCCCTCCTTTCATAGACCCATGTTTTTCTCTGGTTTTCCTGTCTTTACTCACACCAGCTGTCTCAGGCTTGGAAGGGGAGGGGGTAATTGTTAGAGGCTGCTTCACCTTTACGACCCCTCTTAGACCAGATAGAGGGCTTTGATCTACTGCAAGATCCTGTGTTTATACTGCAGGGAGTGCAGAATTATTAGGCAAATGAGTATTTTGACCACATCATCCTCTTTATGCATGTTGTCTTACTCCAAGCTGTATAGGCTCGAAAGCCTACTACCAATTAAGCATATTTGGTGATGTGCATCTCTGTAATGAGAAGGGGTGTGGTCTAATGACATCAACACCTTATATCAGGTGTGCATAATTATTAGGCAACTTCCTTTCCTTTGGCAAAATGGGTCAAAAGAAGTACTTGACAGGCTCAGAAAAGTCAAAAATAGTGAGATATCTTGCAGAGGGATGCAGCACTCTTAAAATTGCAAAGCTTCTGAAGCGTGATCATCGAACAATCAAGCGTTTCATTTAAAATAGTCAACAGGGTCGCAAGAAGCGTGTGGAAAAACCAAGGCGCAAAATAACTGCCCATGAACTGAGAAAAGTCAAGCGTGCAGCTGCCACGATGCCAGTTGCCACCAGTTTGGCCATATTTCAGAGCTGCAACATTACTGGAGTGCCCAAAAGCACAAGGTGTGCAATACTCAGAGACATGGCCAAGGTAAGAAAGGCTGAAAGACGTCCACCACTGAACAAGACACACAAGCTGAAACGTCAAGACTGGGCCAAGAAATATCTCAAGACTGATTTTTCTAAGGTTTTATGGACTGATGAAATGAGAGTGAGTCTTGATGGGCCAGATGGATGGGCCCGTGGCTGGATTGGTAAAGGGCAGAGAGCTCCAGTCCGACTCAGACGCCAGCAAGGTGGAGGTGGAGTACTGGTTTGGGCTGGTATCATCAAAGATGAGCTTGTGGGGCCTTTTCGGGTTGAGGATGGAGTCAAGCTCAACTCCCAGTCCTACTGCCAGTTCCTGGAAGACACCTTCTTCAAGCAGTGGTACAGGAAGAAGTCTGCATCCTTCAAGAAAAACATGATTTTCATGCAGGACAATGCTCCATCACAAATGGCCAAGTACTCCACAGCGTGGCTGGCAAGAAAGGGTATAAAAGAAGAAAATCTAATGACATGGCCTCCTTTTTCACCTGATCTGAACCCCATTGAGAACCTGTGGTCCATCATCAAATGTGAGATTTACAAGGAGGGAAAACAGTACACCTCTCTGAACAGTGTCTGGGAGGCTGTGGTTGCTGCTGCACGCAATGTTGATGGTGAACAGATCAAAACACTGACAGAATCCATGGATGGCAGGCTTTTGAGTGTCCTTGCAAAGAAAGGTGGCTATATTGGTCACTGATTTGTTTTTGTTTTGTTTTTGAATGTCAGAAATGTATATTTGTGAATGTTGAGATGTTATATTGGTTTCACTGGTAAAAATAAATAATTGAAATGGGTATATATTTGTTTTTTGTTACGTTGCCTAATAATTATGCACAGTAATAGTCACCTGCACACACAGATATCCCCTAAAATAGCTAAAACTAAAAACAAACTAAAAACTACTTCCAAAAATATTCAGCTTTGATATTAATGAGTTTTTTGGGTTCATTGAGAACATGGTTGTTGTTCAAAAAATAAAATTAATCCTCAAAAATACAACTTGCCTAATAATTCTGCACAACCTGTATGTGACCAGCTTAGACTAGATAGGGGGGTCTGGAAATTTATTATGCTTTGATCTGTTGCAAGATCCTGTGTTTATACTATGTGACCTGCTCTGCTCAGGTCGTGGAGGGGAAGAGACAGGAGTGTTAGTAATTTGGGGTCAAGAACCAGTCAACATGGCCCCAGCTAGACAAAATGGTTTCTTACAATACATTTATAACAACACATACATGTTAACCCAGAATAGTGACGCACTTTATGTATACCATGTCCTGCTATCCATCTAGTTATGACAGCTTCTCCCCCATTCTTATAAGTGTAGCATAGAGGATCATCCTGACGGATAATTCTCTTGCTACACTGCTTTTACTTGTCCTCCTGTCTGGAAAGTCCATCCGCATTCTGATGGACCTTTCCTCGTCTGTGTTGAATGGCAAAATTATAAGTCTGTAATGCCAAGCTCCACCTCAGTAAATGACCATTATCCCCAGCCACCCTGGATAACCAACACAGGGGATTATGGTCAGTCACCACAGTAAATGATCTCCCATACAAGTAGTGTTGTAGCTTCTTATGGGCCCATACCACAGCCAGACACTCCTTTTCAACTGCTGCATATGCCACCTCCCTGGGTAGCAGCTTTCGGCTGAGGTATGCAATAGGGGGGTGCTCAAATCCCTGCTCATCCTTTTGACTCAACACAGCCCCCAGTCCATACATGGAAGCATCTGTTTGTACAACAAAGGGCCGTTGATAGTCGGGAGCAGCAAATACAGGGGAGCATGTTAGAGCATCCTTTAAGGCCTGGAAGACAACCTCACAAGCAGGGGTCCAGTCCACCATCCTGGGCATCCTCTTGTTTGTCAAGTCGGTCAGGGGTTTGGCCATGGCACTGTAACAGGGAATACATTTTCTGTAATACCCTGTGGTCCCCAGGAAAGCGATTACCTGTTTCATAGTTTGGAGGGTGGGCCATGCAGCTATCCCCTCTACCTTGGCTGGTTCTGGCCTAATCTGCCCACTGCCTACCCAATGACCTAAATACTGTACTTCAGCCCTGGCCCACTGACCTTTGTCTTAGCGAATAGTCAATCTGGCCCCCTTGATAGTATCCAGTATACTTTTGATATGCTGAAGGTGATTGTCTCATGTATTACTAAATATGGCGATGTCATCCAAGTAAGCCTGAGCATACCCTTGGTGCCCCTGTAATAATCGATCTACTAACCTCTGAAAAGTTGAAGGGGCATTCTTCATCCCGAATGGCATCACCTTGAATTGGTAAAATCCGAAGGGGGTGATGAAGGCCGACTTATCTCTAGCTGTCTCAGCAAGGGGAATTTGCCAGTACCCCTTGGAGAGATCCAGAGTGGTGAGATACTTGGCAGTACCTAGACGGTCCAAAAACTCGTCCATGCGTGGAATAGGGTAAGCATCAGTCTTGGTCCTGTCGTTTAGCTTACGATAGTCCACGCAGAAACGAGTGGTCACATCTTTTTTAGGCACCAGTACTACTGGGGAAGCCCACGGGCTACTGGAATGTTCAATCACCCCTAATCTTAGCATTTCCCGCAGCTCATCAGAGATATTGTCCCGCACTTCCTCTGGTACCCGGTAGGAGGGCTGTTTTAATGGGGGGCAACCTTCGGTTAGGACCTCATGCACTGCTAAAGGGGTACACCCCGGGCTAGTAGAGAATAGGGCTTGATAGGGGGCCAGAGTTTTCATTAGCTGCTCCTGGTGGGCTGCACTTAAATTTAAGGACTGTCCTACCACCTCCATCTGATTGTTGAGCCCAGCTGGGGCTAACAGGTCAGGTAAGGCTCCTTCCTCTGGGTCACTGCCAGTAGGCAGACAAATAGCTAGCAAATGTTGGGGTCGCCTCTGGTATTCTTTCAGTCTGTTTATGTGGGCCACCCTTGTGACCGTTCTCTCGGGGTCTACCATTACCACATATGTATGGGGGTTCAATTTCTTAATAATTGGGTAGGGCCCTTCCCAGATTGCCTTGAGCTTATCCTGGGGATGAGGGACTAATATCAAAATCTCTTGTCCTACCTCCAGTTCCCTCTTCTTTGTTCCCCTATCATAGTATGTCTTGGCTTTGGCCTGAGCCACTTGCATGTGGTCCCTAACCAAACCAGTTAACATGGCTAGTTTCTCCCTGAAAGCTAGGACGTATGAGGCTACCGAAACCTGGTGTTGCCCATAGTCACCTTCCCATGCTTCTCTGATCACATTCAAAGGTCCCCTTATCTGTCTATCATAAAGGAGTTCAAAGGGAGAGAACCCTGTGGACTCCTGTGGTACTTCCCTGTAAGCAAAGAGAAGGTAGGGGAGTAGACGCTCCCAATCCTTCTCTTGCTCTGTGAACGTACAGAGCATTTTCTTAAGCATACCATTGAACCTCTCACAAAGGCCATTGGTCTGGGGATGGTATGGAGAGGAACTCAGGTGTTTGATACCACATAACTTCCATAATTGTTGGGTTACTGTAGCCATAAACTGGGTACCCCGGTCAGACAGGATCTCGTTAGGGAACCCCATTCGGGAGAAAACCTCCAATAAAGCCTCTGCTACCTTGGTAGCTGAAATCTTAGACAAGGGAACAGCTTCAGGATATCGGGTGGCATAGTCTACTATGGTCAGAATGAACTTCTTCCCAGTCCTGCTGCTCCTAGCCAAGGGTCCTATCAAGTCAATAGCCACTCTCTGAAATGGGGTATATATTACTGGTAATGGTTGAAGAGGGACGCGGGTACCCCTTCCTTGGCGGCCTTATCGCTGGCAGGCATCACAGGAGCTACAGTACGTAGTAACAACCCTGTTCACCCCCCACCAGTAGAACACCCTGGTAAGGCGATCCCGGGTCTTCTTCACCCCCATGTGTTCAGCTAATGGTACCTCGTGAGCTATCTCTAGCAATCTTGCTCGAAACTTTTGGGGTACAACCAGCTGCTTCTTAACCTCTCTCATCCCATCTCCCTCATGTTCAGAGGTAATCCTGTAGAGCATTCCTTCTTCCCACTCATACTCATCTCCCTCAGGACCCTTCTCTCTCTTGTCAGCCCTTTGCCTAGCCCCAGCCAAGGTTTTATCCTCCCATAAGGCGACTTTCACCTCGCCGGCAGTAGCCCAGCCCTGACCCAGTTTGCTAGCAAGTAATGGACTTACCCCAGTGTAACGGAACCCATCACTGTTTTACCCTGTTTTATGATTATTAGGTTTAAAATATGATCCTACTATATGTATGCTGGTTTATGCTCTGCAGAATATTAGCCAGACTTTTGCAGACCTAGGCTAATAGATAATCCTATTACAGAGATTCAAGAGATAAGAAAGTTGTAAAGGATCCTTGCATTTTCCAAAGTGTTTTCATTCTCTGATAACAAAGAAGGATGATCTAATTAATGTCTGATTGTAGCCAAGTTGCCAGGGAGGTGTGACTCACCTATTGTCCCTATATGTGTATTGTATGGGGGATATGTGACATGTTTGTGTGTTATGTGTAAAAACATACTTTTACTAACTTTTGAACCCCTGGTCTGATTCATGCCATTTTTGTATATGTTGTTCCCCTGGGTGAGAGCTATTGAACGGTGCTGGACTTAAAGGTGTATGTAGACCTAGGCTAATAGTTAATCCTATTACACCCCCTGTATTTGGGGTACATCCAGAATGTGGTTAAAATTGTGTCTGTTTTAATTGTGTTACCTGTTATCTGAGGGGAGGAGACGTGGGGGTTGAACCATGTATATAATTGGCTGTTGTGATAATTATGTGGGTGTAGCCCTTCAGAGGCCACCATTGCATAAAAGGAGATTCCCTGTCATTAAAAGTTAGTTCCTCTTGACCCTTCAAAACGTAGCCTCGTCTCGTTATTTGAGGGGATCGCTATCATACTGGGGATTGCTATGCTTCTGCATACTCCCTTGAGCTGTAACTACTGAACGCTTGTTCCTGATGTACTATCCTTGGAGTCTGTGGTGGTTTTGGTGTCCGGTGCGGTGCTTGTAGGCCTCGGCGCAAACTAGGACGCGTCCATCAACGGAGGTACCCGGTCGGGGTGCCAGTAGATCCGTTAAATTGGCTGGCAGTGGTGGGATGGCGTCCTAGTAAGAGGAAAAGCAGCACGGAGACACCGGTAACGTTTGGAGTTACAAATTGAGGGCAACGCTAGTATCCGTACAGCGCCCCTGGCTACAGCAGGATGGAACCGGCTAGTTTTCAGACAGCGTTTCATGATGAGGAGGAGGAGGCGGCCGCGGACTACAGGGATGCAGACAGGAAGGAACTCTGGTATGATGCCCTGGAAGATGCCCAATGGCGGCGAGGTGAGAGTCTCCCCAGTGATGAGCAGCGGCTACAGAAGCGTGTGGCGATGCGGATGTATCTATTGGGAGAGCAGCCCCTGGATGAGTGGGTGACAAGACTAGAAACCCTGGTATGGCGAGAGATCTGGCTAGACAACGCATACCAGGCCCTCTGGTGGCATACCGTTCGACTTACCCCCTGGACGTCTGAACACGACTTACCGGAGGGGGATGATTATGATGGCCCGGGTTTATTATGGGATGCCTTGGAGGACGATATTGATCTTGGCAGCACGGAGGGGTCTAGGTTTTGGGACATCTACGACTACCGGATGGGCATGTATGTCTGGGATGACGAAGGCGAGGTGAGCAAAGACATGACCCACCTGGTAACGAGAGAGTGGGAGCTGGAGCAGGACTACCAACACCTGCTCAGCCTTGTGCAGCCCCAACCTACTCGACAAGCAGAACCAGACTTCATTGACTGGTCCTGGGATGACCTCCAGATGGCAGGTAGAGATGGGACCGAGGTCTCTCTACCGGCCCTACAGAGGGCAGAAGGTGTCGTCCTTCCCCTCCAGCGGCAGTGTGAACCCCAGGGGGCAGAAGGTGTTGTCCTTCCCCCCCAGCAGCAGTGTGAACCCCAGGGGGCAGAAGGTGTTGTCCTTCCTCCCCAGCGGCAGTGTGTTCCCCAGGGAGCCGAAGGTGTCATCCTTCCTCCCCAGCGGCAGTGTGTACCCCAGGGGGCCGAAGGTGTCATGCTTTCCCCCCAGCAGCAGTGTGTACCCCAGGGAGCTGAAGGTGTCGTCCTTCCTCCCCAGCGGCAGTGTACAGGGAGTGCAGAATTATTAGGCAAATGAGTATTTTGACCACATCCTCCTCTTTATGCATGTTGTCTTACTCCAAGCTGTATAGGCTCGAAAGCCTACTACCAATTAAGCATATTAGGTGATGTGCATCTCTGTAATGAGAAGGGGTGTGGTCTAATGACATCAACACCCTATATCAGGTGTGCATAATTATTAGGCAACTTCCTTTCCTTTGGCAAAATGGGTCAAAAGAAGGACTTGACAGGCTCAGAAAAGTAAAAAATAGTGAGATATCTTGCAGAGGGATGCAGCACTCTTAAAATTGCAAAGCTTCTGAAGCGTGTTCATCGAACAATCAAGCGTTTCATTCAAAATAGTCAACAGGGTCGCAAGAAGCGTGTGGAAAAACCAAGGCGCAAAATAACTGCCCATGAACTGAGAAAAGTCAAGCGTGCAGCTGCCACGATGCCACTTGCCACCAGTTTGGCCATATTTCAGAGCTGCAACATCACTGGAGTGCCCAAAAGCACAAGGTGTGCAATACTCAGAGACATGGCCAAGGTAAGAAATGCTGAAAGACGACCACCACTGAACAAGACACACAAGCTGAAACGTCAAGACTGGGCCAAGAAATATCTCAAGACTGATTTTTCTAAGGTTTTATGGACTGATGAAATGAGAGTGAGTCTTGATGGGCCAGATGGATGAGCCCGTGGTTGGATTGGTAAAGGGAAGAGAGCTCTAGTCTGACTCAGACGCCAGCAAGGTGGAGGTGGAGTACTGGTTTGGGCTGGTATCATCAAAGATGAGCTTGTGGGGCCTTTTCGGGTTGAGGATGGAGTCAAGCTCAACTCCCAGGCCTACTGCCAGTTCCTGGAAGACACCTTCTTCAAGCAGTGGTACAGGAAGAAGTCTGGATCCTTCAAGAAAAACATGATTTTCATGCAGGACAATGCTCCATCACACGCGTCCAAGTACTCCACAGCGTGGCTGGCAAGAAAGGGTATAAAAGAAGAAAATCTAATGACATGGCCTCCTTGTTCACCTGATCTGAACCCCATTGAGAACCTGTGATCCATCATCAAATGTGAGATTTACAAGGAGGGAAAACAGTACACCTCTCTGAACAGTGTCTGGGAGGCTGTGGTTGCTGCTGCACGCAATGTTGATGGTGAACAGATCAAAACACTGACAGAATCCATGGATGGCAGGCTTTTGAGTGTCCTTGCAAAGAAAGGTGGCTATATTGGTCACTGATTTGTTTTTGTTTTGTTTTTGAATGTCAGAAATGTATATTTGTGAATGTTGAGATGTTATATTGGTTTCACTGGTAAAAATAAATAATTGAAATGGGTATATATTTGTTTTTTTGTTAAGTTGCCTAATAATTATGCACAGTAATAGTCACCTGCACACACAGATATCCCCCTAAAATAGCTAAAACTAAAAACAAACTAAAAACTACTTCCAAAAATATTCAGCTTTGATATTAATGAGTTTTTTGGGTTCATTGAGAACATGGTTGTTGTTCAATAATAAAATTAATCCTCAAAAATACAACTTGCCTAATAATTCTGCACTCCCTGTATACCCCAGGGAGCTGAAGGTGTCGTCCTTCCTCCCCAGCGACAGTGTGTACCCCAGGGGGCCGAAGGTGTCGTCCTTCCCCCCCAGCGGCAGTGTGTACCCCAGGGAGCAGAAGGGGCCATCCTTCCTCCCCAGTGGCAGTGTGAACCCCAGGGGGCAGAAGGTGTCATCCTTCCCCCTCAGCGGCAGTGTGAACCCCAGGGGGCAGAAGGTGTCGTCCTTTGCCCCCAGCGGCAGTGTGAACCCCAGGGGGCAGAAGGTGTCGTCCTTCCCCCTCAGCGGCAGTGTGAACCCCAGGGGGCAGAAGGTGTCGTCCTTCCCCCCCAGCGACAGTTTACCCTAACCAGGGGAGACACCAACCTCCCAGACAGCGCAGATGGGACCGTGGTCTCTGCGCCCACAGCTTGTCCAGATCCCCAACTACCGTCACTGGGACAACCGGAGGAGGGGGTAAGTACAAATTCCCCTCCCCAGCTAACTTCTAATGTGGCCCCAGGGTTAACAGAGGAAATGTTAACCCCCACTGACCCCCACGTTTCCCTGGCTACTGAGCCGGAATATGTCCCAAGTACCCCAGCAGAAGAGCTGACAGCGGGGCAGAGTGCAGTCGGCCTCTGCCCTCCCTTTGTCCCTTGTACAGAGCAGGATGTCCTGCAGGTTATACCAGTAGAAGAGCTTCTGCCCCTCAAGTCCCCTCAGCGTGTCGCCCCATCACCACAGCAAAATATCCAGGTACCTGGTTAGACTTCCCCCCAAAGGAGAGATGTGTGACGAAGTGCCCTTCACCACTTTGGCTTGGAGAGGACTGTTTGCCAGCCTCCTGCCCTGCGACTATGGCCCTGGGACATATTGCCCTTCAAACACAGTATTCGGCCATACCAGAGTGTATGTCACTCATTCTGGCCCTTTACATACAGGGGGGTCATTCTGTACTTGCCCTGTGGGAGCGGTGATACCCCAGATAGCTATGCCATGGAGCCAATTCATAGGATGAAAGACTATGGGAAAGACTTTAGCTACATGGCAATTGAACTGTGTGAAGAGGATCTGAGCGCTATTCGGTGGTTTTGTGCGCTCAGATCCCAGCTATCTGGGGATATGTGAAACGTGAGTCAATGTGAATTGCAGTAATGCTGATGGGTTGTCAAACTAGAGAATTGACCAACAAATACTTTTGTCCGGACATCCCCAGGCCGATCCGTTGGGATCAGACCGTGTATGCCGGCTTATGGTCACGGGGGAGGTGTGTAACGGAACCCATCACTGTTTTACCCTGTTTTATGATTATTATGTTTAAAATATGATCCTACTATATGTATGCTGGTTTATGCTCTGCAGAATATTAGCCAGACTTTTGCAGACCTAGGCTAATAGATAATCCTATTACAGAGATTCAAGAGATAAGAAAGTTGTAAAGGATCCTTGCATTTTCCAAAGTGTTTTCATTCTCTGATAACAAAGAAGGATGATCTAATTAATGTCTGATTGTAGCCAAGTTGCCAGGGAGGTGTGACTCACCTATTGTCCCTATATGTGTATTGTATAGGGGATATGTGACATGTTTGTGTGTTATGTGTAAAAACATACTTTTACTAACTTTTGAACCCCTGGTCTGATTCATGCCATTTTTGTATATGTTGTTCCCCTGGGTGAGAGCTATTGAACGGTGCTGGACTTAAAGGTGTATGCAGACCTAGGCTAATAGATAATCCTATTACACCCCCTGTATTTGGGGTATATCCAGAATGTGGTTAAAATTGTGTCTGTTTTAATTGTGTTACCTGTTATCTGAGGGGAGGAGACGTGGGGGTTGAACCATGTATATAATTGGCTGTTGTGATAATTATGTGGGTGTAGCCCTTCAGAGGCCACCATTGCATAAAAGGAGATTCCCTGTCATTAAAAGTTAGTTCCTCTTGACCCTTCAAAACGTAGCCTCGTCTCGTTATTTGAGGGGATCGCTATCATACTGGGGATTGCTATGCTTCTGCATACTCCCTTGAGCTGTAACTACTGAACGCTTGTTCCTGATGTACTATCCTTGGAGTCTGTGGTGGTTTTGGTGTCCGGTGCGGTGCTTGTAGGCCTCGGCGCAAACTAGGACGCGTCCATCAACGGAGGTACCCGGTCGGGGTGCCAGTAGATCCGTTACACCCAGTTTCCAGGTGCCCGGCCTCATCCTCATCTCTTAGACCATCCCTGGTGACCTTGGCAGCTTGCGATCTGGTCACAACAATGACATACCGGCTCTCTAGATGCCCCAAATCATTGCCCAACAAAACCTCAGCTGGCAGCCCATGCATAACTCCCACTTCACCAACTCTTTTCCCAGTGCCCCAATCCAACTGCAAGCGGGCGACTGGGATGGAAGATTTTTGGCCTCCAGCCACCATGACCTCCATGGTCTTAGGGAGCATGGCTGCGCGTGGTACTATATCCGGATGTACCACAGTCACTGCAGCTCCTGTATCTCGAAATCCCCTCGCCTCCTTTCCCTGGACCAAAACCTACTCCCGTGTTACCATACTTTTCTCCACCGGCTGGAGCTCATCCACCAACAAGAGCTCTTGGATCATGTCTGCCCTGGTAGTAGCCTTTGTGCTGTGGAGCCCTCTCTCCTGGATCAGGTCCCTGAGGGCATCAGATGACATGCTATCATATCTGGACATGGTGCTTGTTATATTTACAGGGATCCCAACACTGCCGACCAACTGTTATGATCCTACACTACCACTGTTGGACCAAGGGTTCTTTTGCCAATCCCTTTAAGCAGCAATGAATTCAACACAGCAAACAGTACCCAGGACTGTCAGGAATCCAAGTCAGCAGAGTTCTCCCAGTGTGTAGGAGCAAAGTATCAGATAGGATCCAATGCCATAGTTATGTTATCTTTCCAGATTAAATCATACACAATGCTGATGTATGTTTAATCTGTCCCTCTTACATCCCTTGGTTTAGGACAAAAGGAACATCCATATCCTTGTGTAGTTCCAGCAGACTCTGTTTATTATTTCAGATCCAGAACCTTTTAACAACTTTCCCCACCCACCAGCTAACTCCTCTCAGACACATCCCTCCTTTCATAGACCCATGTTTTTCTCTGGTTTTCCTGTCTTTACTCACACCAGCTGTCTCAGGCTTGGAAGGGGAGGGGGTAATTGTTAGGGGCTGCTTCACTTTTACGACCCCTCTTAGACCAGATAGAGGGCTTTGATCTATTGCAAGAACCTGTGTTTATACTATGTGACCAGCTTAGACTAGATAGGGGGGTCTGGAAATGTATTATGCTTTGATCTGTTGCAAGATCCTGTGTTTATACTATGTGACCTGCTCTGCACAGGTCGTGGAGGGGGAAGAGACAGGAGTGTTAGTAATTTGGGGTCAAGAACCAGTCAACATGGCCCCAGCTAGACAAAATGGTTTCTTACAATACATTTATAACAACACATACATGTTAACCCAGAATCGTGACGTACTTTATGTGCACCATGTCCTGCTGTCCATCTAGTTATGACAAGAAGGTCTCCTTTGCACACTCATGTCAGCTCCCGTAGAAGCAGGAGTGCGAAACGCTGCATAGGGCCTCATGTCTAAGACACTTATAACCTAGTGTCTAAGACACTTATAGGATCCCTGGAGTATAGGTGCTTTTTGCTTGTGGTGAATCGGTTATTCAATATATTATCAATTGGCCCAAGGCAACATGATCTGTTAGTGAATTACTGAAAAAAACACAAGAACTGTGGAATATCTGAAGCATTAGTAGCAGAAGTTAGATTTGACAATGCCACAGCACCACTCCCTATCCTAGTTCTATTCTCCTTCCAAGTTCACTTATATCTGAAACGCCTCTGCTACAGAGTCAGCATAACTTTAGTCTTTTTCTTTGGTTATTCTCCATTTTTGTTCCTTAATTTGCTAATTTACTTAATTAATCCATTCCTTGTGGCAGAAAATTGAATAAATTATGTCTGTAAAAAGGTAAAACGCGAGAGCCTTACAAGTAAAAATTATGTTATTTAAGTTACATTCAGTCAAAAGAAAAAGTCTGTTACATAATGTACTTTTGCTAGTTTGCAACTTTGCAGCATTAGTCCATCTATGTGTGACTGAGCCTGATACTGTATATAATTGTAGGCAACCCAGAAAGGTGGTGGTGGCTTGTCACAATCCACTTTTTGGGGTCAGAGAGAGACTCCACTGTCTCCCACAAAAATGGCTCTCCAGAAAAGAAAAGTGTATGTGAAGATCAGAGGACTTTTCTTCAGCCACAGACAATTTGTTTTCCGTGGTTATTTTAATAACCCTTAAAGAGACAAAAAGGAATTAGTTTCACAAATCTTCTTGGATGTTGTGCTTTTTGTCAGATGATGTATTTTGTTACACTGTGCATTTTAACTCTGTGTGCTTTCACTGATATTAATGGTTACTAATTGGGAGATGTGGGGATATTATAAAGAACACTGGGTCACTCTACAAATAAAGACTACTAGCCATACTCAGGGTGAGACCCTCTTAGAACTTCCCCAGTCTGCATCAACTCCTTAAACGGTTATCTCTTCCCATGTCATCACGTCACTATAGGTTCAAGTGTTCACAGGAAGGGAAAATATGCGATTGTGTAAGAGGGATGACATCACACTAACTTACTGGTCACCATCTGGGATTCCCAGATAGCCAACTTCCACAGTGAAGACACTATACAGAAGGTCTGACAATTTGGTGGGGAGATGAGCAGACACCTGGCTGGGAAAGTAGACATACTATGTGTCCCCTTCCCTGCTCATATACTCCCCACCATTTGGCACTCACAAAGCCGCTTGCTGATTGGTCCAGTGCTGGCCTGTGCAAATGTACCATTGTTCTATTGTATGGAAGAAATGTATAAAAATGAGACCCAAAGTTTATGCTCTTTGGGAATTGTTTTATTATTTTTACTGGGCTATAATCACTTAGCATCCTGAACTCATGCTGCTGTTCTAGAAGGGGATACATGAGATGAGATCTGCGGGTAAGATTTGTCTCCTTGGCCTTTTCAAGCCACAGAAGAACAGATTGTACCGGTTATGTGGATCCTGTGATACTGTATTCCTGATGCTCCTTCTGATGATGGCACTGAGATTCCCTCCCACAACAGTCCTGAGGAAGAATTCCAGTAGTCAAAGGCAGGAGTTTGAAGGTAAAGTAGACCTCCCTACCCTGGGTTGTGACAGAGCTGTTTCTAGTGGATAATGTTTAGTAAGCATTTCTAGTTACAATATAAATTTTATAGTAAGGCAAATGTAAATGTTAACACCCAGATGAATGAATGTGCAAACTACCCAATGAATATTTGACAAGAACAACCATATAAGCTTTCTAGGGGTATAAAACTCACTGCTTTGTAACAAGGAATTGCTCAGAATTTGGATTTAACTTATCTCTGCCTTCAAACTGTGCAGTTGTGAATACACTTTTCCTTCCACTCCTGGCTATGACTTATTAACTCTGGTTACATTGATGTGCAACTATGCTTGTTTTGCATTACCTATACAAGTTTCCGGTATATCCTGTTTGTCTGATTAGTCCTACAAAAGGTTAGCTTACCCTATAACTGAGTCAATAAAACTGGTGGTTGAACAACAAGAAGGGTCTTCATAGAAATTAACATATATACTATGGCCCCCATTTAATTGAGGTTCAGAAGCCCGTAAGTGAGGTCGCAAGCTAATTTGCTATTCAATTGGCATCTTTTTGTGGGCTCAGAACGGGTTCCGAATTACGGGCTTGAAAAAATGGTGATGTTAACCTCACAACTTACAGCCTCCAGAAGCCTTTGATCTTTCGCTTTCTCAAGGTTAAAATCGTAAATCGCTATTCAATTGCTCAATTTCCCCAAGCCCACAAATGTTTTTACACCCGAAAATGGCAAATGAAGGAGAAAATCTAACGAGTGCTAGAGAGTACCCACAAGAGGGTTAAAGATCTATTCGTAGCACTGTAAATGCAAATAAAACATTACTACTGCACTCTAAATAACAAGGAAAGACAATAGAATTAATTGCACAACAGTCTCAATGCCGTCTCAATGCAGTCTCAAAATCTTTAGGAAATAAAAAAATATTTTAATGTGTCATTTCGGGGTTAAATCGATCTTGGGAATCAATGATTTAATACTTATCAGGCCACCCATATGGACTAGAACAGTAGTGGCATTCTTTTTCATAATTCTTTATTTCTCGGATCTCATATTGGACTCCCGAACCTAATTGATTGACATGTAACCTCCATGTTTTACTGCCATAATAATGACAGTCTCATTTTCTATTGGCTGATTGGGCGGTTACTGGCTTGCTGAATTGATCATGTTCCCGCTCTGAAGTGCTCCGAACCAGTGCATGGTTTACATTTTGGCTTGTGGCTCGTTTTGGCTTGTGGCTAACTTCCGGGCTTGAGCAATTGAATAGCATTGCAATTGGAGATTAATGGGAGCCCGCAACACACAGCAGACATTCGGGCCATCTGCAGTCGAGTTGCTGGCTTCTAATTGAATGTGGCTCTAAGAGTGCACCAGAGTCTATGCAGGTTTTGTAGTAGAAAAGTCAAGAGCAGTCCTGAAGTGAAGGGCAAGTGGCAATCTAAAGAATGTCAGGAAATATTGAAGCATGGAGTCTATAAAGCTATGTGTTCCCTGCTCAAATGTTTACTGTGCCGTGCTGCATAAGTTAACCCTCAGGTGCCACAAGCAGAGGTTTGGAATATTTGCCAGGAAGAGAGGAGTTTTTCCACGTAAATGCAATTAGAAATTGTACAGGTTGTTTACATACCTTCATAGTATTAATAGATATAACACATTTCAAAGGCATTACCTGATCCCTATGCAATCTACTCTATACCCCCCACCTCCCAACACATATCCCCCACCAATACCTCCTTGCTACATACTCTCTAATTGAAAAAGTATACATTCCCCTATTACATACCTGTCATGATCCCTTAACCTCCTTGCCCCTTTGGACTCTTATTTATATGATTGTGGTAAATGAGCAAGGTAACAGTTATCACTGTCTGACTGGATTAATATATATATAGAATAAGATATCTGGAAGATATATATATATATATATATATATGTGTGTCAGAATCCTTAGTGAAGACCATAGCTGCCCTGGTCCTGTACAACTAGTGAAGTGTATGTTATGATACCTTCAAATGAAACATTGCCATATTAGCAATTTATAAAAAAAAAACAGAAGACTTACAGACTGTTACAGAATGTTACCAATTCAAGTTTAAATATACATCTACCGAACCTGCTATGAAGTTCAACAGCAATAAAAGTATTCCTGATTATTTTATATATGCTGATCCTGTGTTCATATTTTTAAATGCAGTATTAATGCAAAGGGATTTTAGAGATAACAGCTGCCTTGGTGAAGACATCAAAATAACCCCAAAAATCTGCTGGGTAGGTTTGGCCATAACAGCCTTATCAAGACCAACTGAAGAAAGCAGACCAAAATACCAAATACCATACTCACCCCATATACTACTATATACCCCACCCTATTACCCCATTACTCTTGCATCCTACAATATTTGTATAGTAGTGAAACACTTCCATTTCAACAAAAAAACTTCCACAGGCTTTTTCATTTAATTATTTAAATAGGTTGTGAGAGTGAGTTGAGCAAGTGATTTATTTGTTTTTACACCTGAAAGGGAGGAGTAGGGAGAAAACAGGAAAATAACATCAAGAGAGGGGGGAGTTTTTTTGAGAAGGGAAGCTTTAAATGTGCCCAAACTCTGCAGGTCATCTCTCATGTGTACCAATCATTCAGTGGGAGATTAAGCATGGCACACACACATGGCATGGCACGTATTGGCACACACACAACATGGCACACACTCAGCATGGCACACACACAACATTGTACACACTGGCACACACAGCATGGCACACACACAGAACAGAGCACACACACAGCATGGAACACACACATAGCATGGCTCACATGTGCACACACACAGCATGGCACACACCAGCACGCATACAGCACACACAGACAGCATGGTGCACACACACACACACACCCTAGCACACACAACATGGCACACACAGAGCATGGCACATACTCGCACATGCACACAGCATGGTACACACTGGCACACTCACTGGTACATGCACAGCATGGCACACACATAGCATGTTACACAATGGCACATACACAGCACAGAGCACACACAAAGCATGGCACACACACACATAGCGTGGCACACATGTGCACACACACAGCATGGCACACACTGGCATGCACACAGCACACACACTCTTGCACAGCCTGACACACACCCTGGCACATGTACAGCACACACACACAATAACACACACAGCACATACCCACACAGCATGTCACATACTGGCACACACACGGCACAGACTCACTTGCTGTGTTGTTTTCTCACACACACCGAGCACATGCCTACACACACACCCACAGCACATACTCACTTGCTGTGTTGTGTTCTCACACACACAGCACACACAGCTTTCCCTGTGCCTGTACTCTGCTTGTGGGACAGAGGCTGCACTGTTCATTGGTCACAGGGAATGACTGACAGAATGCAGAGTCCTGGATGTAGCAGCTTGTGCTGGGGAAGTTCTGTGAGTAACAGACTCTCCCATAGACTCTCCCATAGACTGGAACTAAAGCAGCACTGCACAGTGCAGTGATTGGCTGAATCACACACCTTTTTGCAAAGGAGTAGGTGGGACCTGGGGGAGGTATCAATAAGGTAAATAAACAAAGACATTGTAAACATTTTGTTCCACATAACAAATAAAATTGACAAACAAAACAAACATTTTTACATTATAAATAAGTTGCTCTGCCAACTGCAGCAGAGCTGTAATAGTGAGGTAACTGGCCCTTCTAACAAGGTTTCATCAGTTGCTGAACTAGCAGACATCTTCTTGCAGAACATCTTTCATATCCACAGTATACTTGAAAAAAATATTTCTGATAGAAGAAGCAAGTTTGGAGCCAGATTCTGCAGGTTTTGCAGTTATCTAGCAACTGACCTCAAGTTATCTTCAGCTTTTCAGGAAACAATGTGGCATCCAAAAGGGCAAATCAAATGTTGGAGCAACACCTATTCCTAATACATTTCTGAGCAACATGATGATTGGATTCTGCTTTTCCCTTTGGCCGAATTTTCCCATTATCCTTTATATTAACAATCCATCAAAATGTCACCATCCCAAGCAGGCTACCCACCCTGTATGTTTCCTCTGCTTCTTGCTATTTCTGAACTTTGTACTTCTGATCAAAGAGTCCAGGATTTGCAAAAGGTCTGTCAATAAGCACAAGAGAATATAAAAGAGCTTCTAAACTATGAAAGAACCATGTTGACAAGAAAAATATGTTGAAAAGAAAATGTCCCACATACCCAACAAAAAGAAGGAGATATGATTACTAAGAAACTAAAATGATGTCAGCCTTCTCATGATCTGGGCTATCCTTATAGGATTTCTACCTTCCAAATAGAATTGCACTTTCAATAAATCAGTATACAGTGATCTCTACTGCAACCTCCTCCTGTTGATGTTCACGGACAAGAAGAATGTGAAGTACACACATGCCGGAAATGGGTTCCCAGGTGGTCCAGTGGTTATGATTCAGTGTTTTCACTGCTGCAACCTGGGGTCAATTCCAGCCAGGGAACCAAGAGGTCACACTAACCTGAACCCAAGCTGGGTTGAGCCTGGTCAGTACTTGGATGGGGGACCACCTTGGAATACCAGGAGCTGTATGCTGTGGCCCACTAGAGAAGGAACTAGCAACCCCACTCCAGTATCTCTTCCATGAAAGCCAAGTGAATCAGCATGACCATGGACATAAAGATGTTCATAAATGTGTGTTGCAGTCCATGAGGTCACGGAGAGTTGGACACGACTGAACGGTGCAAAAACAATATACTCTGGTTAATTATATTAAAGTGGTTTCTCTTGGCAATGGGCAGCTTATCATTGTTATGTTGGGAGGCAGTAAGTGGAGCGCACTGTCTTGACATAAATTGGTGATAGAAAAATTATTCACAAAGGGTTAATTTTCCTTGCTTAGCTGTGTAGAAATGTACAGGGTCAGGACAGCCTGGGGTTATCTTGGTTGAAGTAAACAAGATGTTTTATTCAGATAACCACAAGCTATTACACACAATAATACCTGCTTTCCAAGGATATCTTAGAAATGTTTAAACCACAGAGTTTAATGATTCATGGTAACTATACACCTCACATCTGTGTATTAAAGAGATTCTAAAATGATATTAAATCAGAGATACTTTAAAAGGCATTTTTGTAAACTTGTCATACTGTAATCTCTCCTTGATATCAAGTATTACCTCTTATGATTTATGTTTTTTTCTCACACAGGGTTTTAAACCAAACAATTGGGCCTGACCATTTAGCACTGCCTCTGTGCCAAAGCTGCTTAAATTCCAATGATTACCTCTGACAGGTGGCGAGTTTTAGAAGCTAATGTTTGAAAGTAAATATAATATTTAACACTGTTTTTTTTTAAACTATTGAATTTTAATTTTATTTAAAAAAAACTGTCTATTTTTAATATCTAGCTCATGTTATTAGGGAATTAGAATGGGCATTTAAACACTACATTGGTTGCTTAAATTAGAACAGTCATGTTTATATATTGAGTTCTCTGCAATACATTGTACTAACCTTTTTAAAGAAGGAAACAGTGTTTAGGAAATGAATAGTTAAATAGTGACACTGTTTGCTGATTTGTTTACCCTGTGATTCGTTATAGCTTATCTCCTGCAGTAAATTCCTATACTGACATTGAAGTTCCAAATGTATCTAAAAGACATCTAAAAGAGCTGCCTTTAAAATTACTACAGTGTTGCAAAGATTGTTTTACTGAAAATGCAGTTTACAACACTATCAGAACCTGTCTGACAAATTCACATTGTGAATGTCAACTGCAGGTAAACAATACTATCACATAATACTGTTGCTTTGTGCAGAAAGCTGCAGTCTGGAGCTGTAAATATAATTAGATGGAATGCAACTGACTTTAGGACCATGTTTGAAGAATGTCTATGGGTTCTTGAGAGATTTTTGACTAAATTAGCCAGAGCTATTCTCAATATGCAAATGCAAAAATGCTATTTAAAGGTTGAGCACACAAAAATAATTGTCTAATTTCTTTGTACCCTGTTAAGGTAGATGGTTAGCCACAGCCTTTTAGCAAAGAAAATTAAGGTGTTATTTTGCAGTCTCAATAGTATAATGATAGGGCCATTCTGGCAATAAAATTATAGCAGTGCACTAGTTGTCTGGCGGAGTTGATTTGTGCAATTTAAAGGGATACTGTAGTTCAATTTTTTATCATGCACTTAGCAGACCATTTTGTAAACATTACAAACGTTGTTTTGTAAGAAAAAATTAAGATTTTAAGCTTAGACAACTAATATAAAAGCAACACAGACTAATTACAGAGTGTTTGAGCCTAACCTGTAAAATAAATCAAATTTGAGTGGTAGGTAGTTAAGCATGAAATATTGCAAATGTTTTTGATTAACCAGTTGTGTCTTTAACAGAAATTCAAAGCCATACAGCAGAAGCTCCACATATGGTATCATTGAGATCCTTAGGTAATAACAAGTACTTTAAAAATTAAATGTTATCACACACTTGCATTTTCTTACAGTAAACTTCCAATGCAATTTGCAATTGTTACCTAACAACCAGCCTTGCAGGTCTATCAAGCACAGTCTGTTATATCATTCCTAATTGTGAATACTGCCAATAACTGCTAATTACTGTTTGGGGCCTGGCTGTATTGTTTTATATGATGTAGAGAAGAATTAGCTAATTACTCCTTGGAGTCTGCACATGCTGATTCCTCTCAGAGTTATATAGCTTTAAGCTGCAAACAACATAGCATATCCTCAGAAGAGAATTAGCAATTTTTAAACAATAATCATCCATAAGAATAAGATAACAGACAATGCTTGATGGAGAGATCAGAAAGACTGATTAGTAAACATTCCAAATTTCAACTATAACTCTCTATCTCTCCATCCATGTATTATCTGTATTACTTTGTGTCCCATGTAATCCCCATTAAATCCAGTTTCTGCATATGGATCACTGGAGCTTGATCATGCTGTTATTAATATATTAGTGCAACAAGGGGATTACCATGAAAATCAGTGGGAGAAGACAACAGGGCAAAATAATAACCAGACATCAGATGAATCACTCCTCATAGGAATAATCTGAAACTTTAATTAAATTATCCAGAAATTTATCAGACCCACAAGTTGATTACACTTTAAACCAATTCTCTCTCCCCCTTCTCTCTCCCTCTTTTTCTCTCCCCCGCTCTCTCCTCTTTCTGTCCCACCCTCTCTCTTTCTCTCCCTTTCTGTCTCTCCCTCTCTAATTTTCCCCCCTTTCCCTGCCGCTATCCCTCTTTCTATCTATTTCTCTTTCTCCCCTCTTTATCTCTCTCCCCCTCTCTTTGTCTCCATCTCTCTCTCTTCCTCCCTTCTCTTTCCCCTCTTCCTCTTTCTCTCTCTCCCTCTCTCCCCTATTTCTCACCCTTTCTCTCTCTCCCCCTTCTTCCCCCTTCTCTTTATGTTTCTCTCTCTCCCCTCTCTATCCTATCTTCCTCTCTCTCCCTATCTTTCTCTTTCTCCTCTCTTTCTCTCTCCCTCCTTCTATCATCTCCCTCTTTCTGTCTCTCCCTCTCTCTATCCCCTCTTTCTCTGTCTGTGTCTCTTTCCCTGTCTTTCCCCTCTCCCACTCCCCTATTTATTTCTCACTCTCTCTCTCCCCTCCTTCTCTCTCCCACTATCCCATTTTTCTCCCTCCCTCCCTCTTTTTCTCTCTCTCCCTCCTGTTTCTCTCTCGATCCCTACCTCACTCTCTCTTTCTCTCTCCCCTTGTCTCTTCCCCACTTCCCTTCCCTTTGTCGCTGTCCCCCTCTCCCTATTTCTTTATTTCCCTCTTTCTCTCTCTCCCTCCCTCCTCTTTCTCTCTCTCCCTCTTTCTCTCTCTCACTCTCTCCTCTCTCCCCTCTTTCTGTCCCTCCCTCTCTCTTTCTCTCCCTTTCTGTCTCTCCCTCTCTAATTTTCTCCCCCTTTCCTGTCGCTCTCCCTCTTTCTATCTATTTCTCTCTCTCCCCCTCTTTTTCTCTCTCTCCCTCCAGTTTCTCTCTCTTTCCCTACCTCTCTCTTTCTCTCTCCCCTTGTCTCTTCTCCCCTTCCCTTTAATTTGTCTCTCTCCCCCTCTCTCTCCCCCCTCGCCCTCTTTCTCTCTTTCCCTCTCTCCCTCCCTCCTCTTTCTCTCTCTACCCTTTCTCTCTCCCTCTTCCTCTCTCCCAGTCTATCCTCTCTCCCTGCTTTCTGTCCTTCCCTCTCTCTTTCTCTCCCTTTCTGTCTCTCCCTCTCTAATTTTCTCCCCCTTTCCTGTCGCTCTCCCGCTTTCTATCTATTTCTCTTTCTCCCCTCTTTATCTCTCTCCCCCTCTCTTTGTCTCCATCTCTCTCTCTTCCTCCCTTCTCTTTCCCCTCTTCCTCTTTCTCTCTCTCCCTCTCTCCCCTATTTCTCACCCTTTCTCTCTCTCCCCCTTCTTCCCCCTTCTCTTTATGTTTCTCTCTCTCCCCTCTCTATCCTATCTTCCTCTCTCTCCCTATCTTTCTCTTTCTCCTCTCTTTCTCTCTCCCTCCTTCTATCATCTCCCTCTTTCTGTCTCTCCCTCTCTCTATCCCCTCTTTCTCTGTCTGTGTCTCTTTCCCTGTCTTTCCCCTCTCCCACTCCCCTATTTATTTCTCACTCTCTCTCTCCCCTCCTTCTCTCTCCCACTATCCCATTTTTCTCCCTCCCTCCCTCTTTTTCTCTCTCTCCCTCCTGTTTCTCTCTCGATCCCTACCTCACTCTCTCTTTCTCTCTCCCCTTGTCTCTTCCCCACTTCCCTTCCCTTTGTCGCTGTCCCCCTCTCCCTATTTCTTTATTTCCCTCTTTCTCTCTCTCCCTCCCTCCTCTTTCTCTCTCTCCCTCTTTCTCTCTCTCACTCTCTCCTCTCTCCCCTCTTTCTGTCCCTCCCTCTCTCTTTCTCTCCCTTTCTGTCTCTCCCTCTCTAATTTTCTCCCCCTTTCCTGTCGCTCTCCCTCTTTCTATCTATTTCTCTCTCTCCCCCTCTTTTTCTCTCTCTCCCTCCAGTTTCTCTCTCTTTCCCTACCTCTCTCTTTCTCTCTCCCCTTGTCTCTTCTCCCCTTCCCTTTAATTTGTCTCTCTCCCCCTCTCTCTCCCCCCTCGCCCTCTTTCTCTCTTTCCCTCTCTCCCTCCCTCCTCTTTCTCTCTCTACCCTTTCTCTCTCCCTCTTCCTCTCTCCCAGTCTATCCTCTCTCCCTGCTTTCTGTCCTTCCCTCTCTCTTTCTCTCCCTTTCTGTCTCTCCCTCTCTAATTTTCTCCCCCTTTCCTGTCGCTCTCCCGCTTTCTATCTATTTCTCTCTCCCCCTCTTTCTCTCTCTCCTCCTCTCTTTGTCTCCATCTCTCTCTCTCCCTCCCTTCTCTTCCCCCTCTTCCTCTCTCTCCCTCTCTTCCCTATTTCTCCCCATTTCTCGCTCTCCCCCCTCTTCTCTCTATGTTTCTCTCTCCCCCTCTCTATCCTATCTTCCTCTCTCTCCCTATCTTTCTCTCTCTCTCCTCTCTTTCTCTCTCTCTCCCTCCTTCCCTCTCTCTTTCTCTCCCTTTCTATCTCTCCCTCTATAATTTTCTCCCCCTTTCCCTGTTGCTCTCCCTCTTTCTATCTATTTCTCTCTCTCCCCTCTTTATCTCTCTCCCCCTCTCTTTGTCTCCATCTCTCTCTCTTCCTCCCTTCTCTTCCCCCTCTTCCTCTTTGTCTCTCTCCCTCTCTCCTCTATTTCTCCCCCTTTCTTTCTCTCTCTCCCCCTTCTTCCCCCTTCTCTCTATGTTTCTCTCTCTCCCCTCTCTATCCTATCTTCCTCTCTCTCCCTATCTTTCTCTCTCTCCTCTCTTTCTCTCTCTCTCCCTCCTTCCCTCTCTCTTTCTCTCCCTTTCTGTCTCTCCCTCTCTAATTTTCTCCCCCTTTCCCTGTTGCTCTCTCTCTTTCTCTCTCTCTGTCTCTTTCTCTGTCTTTCCCCTCTCCCACCCTATTTCTTTCTCACTCTCTCTATCCCCCTCTTTCTCTCTCCCTTCTTTCTCTCTCCCTCTCTCCCATTTTCTCCCCCCCCTCCAGTTTCTCTCTCTATCCCTACCTCTCTCTCTCTTTCTCTCTCCCCTTGTCTCTTCCCCCCTTCCCTTTAATTTGTCTCTCCCCCCCTCGCCCTCTTTCTCTCTTTCCTTCTCTCCCTCCCTCCTCTTTCTCTCTCTCTCCCTCTTTCTCTCTCCCACTCTATCCTCTCTCCCCTCTTTCTGTCTATCCCTCTCTCTTTCTGTCTCTCCCTCTCTAATTATCTCCCCCTTTCCCTTTCACTCTCCCTCTTTCTATCTATCCCTCTTTCCCCCTCTCTTTCTCCCCCCTCCTCTTCTTATCTCTCCCCCTCTCTTTGTCTCCATCTCTCTCTCTTCCTCTCTTCTCTTCCTCTTTCTCTCTCCCCCTTCTCTCCATGTTTCTCTCTCTCTCTCTCTCTCTCTCTCGCTCTCTCTCTCTCTCTATCTATCTATCCTATCTTCCTCACCCTCTCCCTATCTTTCTCTCTCCCTCCTTCTGTCTATCCCTATTTCCCCTCTTTTTCTCCCTCTTTCTGTCTCTTCCTTTCTCTCTCTCACTCTCTCTATCCCCTCTTTCTCTCTGTGTGTCTCTTTCCCTGTCTTTCCCCTCTCCCACCCCCTAATTCTTTCTCACTCTCGCTATCCCCCTCTTTCTCTCCACCCTCCTTCTCTCTCCCATTTTTCTCCCTCCCTCCCTCTTTTTCTCTCTATCCCTACCTCACTCTCTCTTTCTCTCTCCCCTTGTCTCTTCCCCACTTCCCTTGTATTTGTCTCTCTTCCCCTCTCTCTCAACCTCTCCCTCTTTCTCTTTTTCCCTCTCTCCCTCCCTCCTCTTTCTCTCCCTCCTCTCTCCCCTCTTTCTGTCTCTCCCTCTCTCTTTCTTTCTTTTTCTTCCTCTCCCTCTCTAATTATCTCCCCCTATCCATGTCACTCTCCCTCTTTCTATCTATCCCTCTCTCCCCTTCTCTTTCTCCCCCCTCTCCTCTTGTTATCTCTCTCCCCTCTCTTTGTCTCCATCTCTCTCTCTTCCTCCCTTCTCTTCCCCCTCTTCCTCTCTCTCCCTCTCTCCCCTATTTCTCCCCCCTTTCTCTCATCCCCCTTCTCTCCATCTTTTTCTCTCCACCTCTCTCCATCCTATCTTTCTCTCTCTCCCTATCTTTCTCTCTTCCCTCTCTTTATCTCTCCCTCTCTCCTTCTGTCTCTCCCTATCTCTCTATCTTCCCTCTTTTACTCCCTCTTTCTGTCTCTTCCTTTCTGTCTATCCCTCTCTCTATCCCCTCTTTCTCTCTCTGTGTCTCTTTCCCTGTCTTTCCCCCTCTCTCTCCCCCTCTTTCTTTCTCCCTCTCTCGCCCCTACTGTCTATCCCCCTCTTTCTCTCTCCCCTCCTTCTCTCTCCCTCTTTCTGTCCCTCCCTCTCTCCCCTTTTGCTCCCTCCCTCTTGTTCTCTCTATCCCTCCTGTTTCTCTCTTTCTTTCCCCCTCCCTCTCCGCTCTTTCTTTTTCCCTCGCTCTTCCCTCTTCTCTCTCCGCGCTCCTTCTATCTCCCTCCTTTTGTCTCTCCCTCTCTCCACTTTTTCTCCCTACTGTTTCTAGCTTTATCCCTGTCTCTCTCTTTCTCTCTCTCCCTCCCCGTCTCTCTCCTCCTGCCATTTCTTTCTCTCTCTCTCCCCTTGTCTCTTCCCCACTTTCCTTACCTGATCGCTCCAGGTCCACAGGCTCCTCCCTTTCCCCAGTGGCTCCTCCCCTTGGTGGCTCCTCCTCTCCCCCACTGATTTGTGAAGAGGAGAGCAAAGGCCGGGGACTGGCCCAAAGACACATACACAGACACCCACACACACACATGAACAGAGACACAAGCATGGGCGGCATCAGCGGCAACTGAGCTGGTGCCGCCCCCAAGGAGATCACGCCCGCTGCGGTCTGCTCCCCCCTCCGCCCCCACTTCCTACGTCAGTGACTGGAACTGACATTTGATTTTATAACTAAAATAATCAGTTTCCTATGAGGAAACTTGCATGGAGATCAGATATCCAGTCGATCACTTTATAGACTTAAATGGGAAAACAAGTCCAATTAGAACCACCCTCCTGATCAGATTCAAGCCAGCTACAAAAGCCCTAAAATGTAAATATGGAAGCATCCCAAACACCCTACAGAGTGTCTAAAACATTTTTCTGAGCTTTGCTTGGATAGCTACTAATATTGTTTGTTTGTTACATACTTCACAAATGTGAAGTTTTTTTAAACTGTAACTGTATTTTAACATATTATTCTTTTATCTCATTTTAATTTGTGTATTTTAAAATGTCAATGCCCAGTTATAAATAATGTTTCTGCTTCAGAGCAGATCCTTAGCAAAACCATATTATATTTGAAATAATATGGCACAACAATATAGTTATATTTGATTTACTGGGACATCATTATGAGTCAAAAGAAATGAAAGTGCACCGCTGAACCTAATCATTATATTTTATCATTATTATACAAATCACGATTCTGTTACTTTTTCACTTACGTCAACTTGCAGTATTATAGCTTTAAGCAAAGTTATGTAGTTCAAGATTGCAACACTCTTAATAGGAATATTGAATATTTGTAGTTTTCACCTGTCATTAATTTAACTAATGGTGTAGATCATATTAATGACAAATTCTAGTGAACTGTTGTCCAGAAACAAGTATTGTACTATTGAGATCTCCAGGAACCAGTAAACAATTATTATTATTATCGTTTATTTATAACGCGACAACATATTCCGTAGCGCTGTACATAAGATAAGTTCAAGACAAAGATACATACAAATTAACACATAGTAAAACAAGGAGGGCCCTGTCTTTGAGTTTGGAATCCAGTGTCCATGGTGCTTTCCCTAAAACACCTTGTGGGATTGAAACTCGCAGACTTACATCCTAAAGGTATTGTGTGAGGAAAAGGAGGGAGAGAGATTTGAGAGTGTGTTAGGGTGGAAGGTGATAGAAATATTTAGTACCCACCCAATCTATACTCAACTTGGGTCTACAATAAGTTACTATATTTCAGCTTTACTTCCTTTTGTATGATTCCTTCTCAGGTGTAGCTCATTTTGGCTAGTTATCCTGTTTGATATCCTACTACAGAATAATGCTTTATACAAGTGCATATTTCTTCCTCTTGTGCTTAATTGATACGTAGGTCCCTAGGACTCCAGTTCTGTCCGGTATAACATGGGCATCTCCTGTTTGTCGCTGCCATTATTGTCTTTGAATATTACTACAATCCTGTCTTACCAAACCCTGCATCCTTTCTGTCTGCCACAAGCCAATCCTGTTTCCTAACCCTCTGCTTGTTCTTCAGCAGTTCTGAACCCTTCTCGGTTGTTTCAATCTTCTTTTCTGCCTCCTGTTTGAAACGTGTTGCAGAAAAACTGAACACCCCACAGTTGTCTCCTAAAAAAGATCCTGGAACATCTACTCGTTCTTGGTACTCCCAGTTTAGGTGCAAACTCCAGACACAGCTCAATAATATTGTTCATGCCTCATCCCTGTGGATTTGTCAACTACCTGTCAACTACAGTTGAAGAAAAGTAACAGCTTATTTAAAGAGATTATGTTATTATTTACTTTAGGTTAAATAACTGTTCAACTTTAAGCAAACATTGAACTTTTGTGAGAACCCTTAGATTGAAAATAGACTACATTTTCTTTGCAGCTGATGGATTATTATTCAGATTTGCTGGCAGGACATTCCACTTCAATGATGTAACTATACAATATTAAACTTACTTTCAAGCATTAGTTTCTCCGCCTCTATCTAACATGCTTGTCTAGTCCCACTAAAGCACCATAAAGTTAGTGTGAGTTCTAAATCACCTTTAGATTTAAATATTTACCTGTGTTTAGTGCATTACAACATCTCTTGAAGGTACATTTTATAAACTTAAGAAATGTATTATGAAAAAATAAAACTTCTGTAAAGTTTAAAATCTGCTCTTTCAATTTCCTGATAGAACATTTGGTGGCTGTGTCCTTTTAATCAGTAAAATATATTTCTATAATATGTTAATGCATTACTATGGAATAAAATTTGAAAAGGCCCTCTGATAACAATATAATAATGAAATTTCTTCTATTAGCAGCTGCATTATCAAAATTGAATTAGATAAGAGCTCTAAAGCTATTCGTCTTTCCTCAACCTTTTATTATTATAATACTGAAAAATCTGTGAAGTAATAGAAATGTGTTTCAATAATTCTATTGATAAATAAAATGAAGATCCACTAATTTACTCAGTTGCTTGGACGCTAGCTTTCTGCATGGGTGCTTGCTAAACTTTTCTGTCACACTCCAATAAATTTAATTGTGCAGAATAAATGAACTAATACCTCAACTAATGGACTCAGTTTACCAGATAAGAGAAGGTGGTGTCTTTGACCTGATAGAGTTCTGTATTTACAAAGTATACTCATAGACTAGAAAACCCACTTGTATAGAAGATGGAATATCACCCAAAATAAGAACAATTGCAGAAAATCTAATTAAAATGTAACTTCTATGAATGACCATTAAACATTAATGTACAATAACAGATGTTAAATAATAGGCCAGTGAATCCTAGGTACTGTAATTAGTTGCTAAATACACAGGACGATGTAAATGGTGGCTGAAGTGGAATTTAGGAAACCAATTGATAAAGTACTATTCAAAATATTTACGCAGAATAATTAAATATTGTATTTACATAATATGGTAAGTATGTTGAGGGTAACTAACTAATGAAGTGATTGTCTTCTTAGAAGCCACTTCTCTACAAAAGTCTTTCTCCTGGCACATGCAAAATGTGGACACTGTAATTTTTGTGGTTACATGGTTAATGCACTACAAATTCAGGATAGAACTGGCAGTGTCTACAAAAGCAATCTTTTTCCAACTGTGGCACCAGTGGGGTGATATACTGTCTGGAGTATCCGTGTGAGCTGACATATGTGGGGATGACAAGCCTGGAAATTAGGAAAAAACTAGGGGAAAAGCTTGGAAATGTCAAACACAGCCAAAGAGTCAGAGCTAACCCTGACCATGGTGGCATGACACTATCTCAGCCATCACAATTCTAAACTGGATGTTATGTGCTGGGTCTTACAATAAATTGTGTTTGGTATTAGGGAGGGAAATGTGGAAGAGGAATTTTTTAAGGCAGAAAGTAAATGGATTGTTTTATTGGATACTATCATACCGAAGGATTTAAATGAGAACATTAACTAAATAGTGTTTTCTTGATTCCTCTTCCATATTGCCCTTATATGTATACTAGGAACTTCCCCATCAAAAATTACAGGATTAAAATTATAAGGCTGGCAGTGCTGTTTGCCACACAATGTAAAGGCTTTTGCCCCTCTGAGCATCTTTGGCGCTCCGCTTGAGCGTACTTTAACTTTCCTGCTCATCGTGAGCCCCACGCTGAGCACCTTCGGCTCTCATGGCAAGCCTCTCCCGCTCGTGGTGCTCGTGGGAGACCTGCGAAGTGTCTACTGAATGTTTGCATGTTACGCGCTGACTGCCATTGGTTTTATTTTCAAAGTCCTGCGTGCCTGGCGTTGTTGGTGTAAGTGTTACTGTCTTTGCCGTTGTGTATTTTCTAAGTCCTGCGTGCCTGGCTTTGCTCATCCTCGTTTTCATCCAGTTTTAGAAATTTTACGTTTTTTATCCTCCATTTTTTTCCTCGCTTAGCCGATTTTGGATTGACAAAAAAAACAAATATGGCTCAAAATCGCTTGCAACCTAAGTCCCCGGCTTCCTGGCTCTCCCCCTGTGCTGTCTGTGAGTGTGTTATTATATTTGTTAATAATAATAATTTTTTTGTTTGTTTTTAGGGTTTTTAGAGTTACATGCTTGGCTCACAGTTGCGACCCTCACAATACAGCCTAAGTACTGTGCGGCTGCTTCATGAGGCTCGCATGTGTGATGGTGCCACTCGCTACACAATGAAGACCAACCTTTTATAAACATAAATATATTAAGTTTTAATTTGGATCCAATGACATATCCCATTTACTTTCCATATGGTGAACCAGGATGGGAACCGAAATTACAATTGCAAAGTTATCCCAATAGTAAAGATCGTGTTAGATGCAATATTTCTATGCTGGAATATAAAGTGTCACAAACTGCAATTCTGGATTATTTTAATCCTATTTTATGTGGGGGGAAACTCACACAACTATGGATTATTGATTCCTATGTACAAGTTGAAGCAAATAATCTAAATTTTATAAAATTTCAACAAAATAAGCTCAGAGTAGAACAATATTGTGGAATAATGGATTATGTTGCTGAATTGACTATTAACATAAAGATATTCCAGCTGGAAGAGCAATAATTTTGCCATCCACTTTCCAAGGATCTCCTCGCAATATGCATGAAAGATATAATGATGCCATGGCTATTATCAGAAAATTTGGAAAACCAGATTTATTCATTACATTCACATGTAAACCACAATGGTCAGAGATCAAGGAGAATTTGAACCTTGGACAAAATACTTCTGATTTACTAGATTTAGTGGCAAGAGTATTCAAAATAAAACTGAATTCATTAATACATGATATAACTATAGCACAATTATTTAAAAAATGCGTGGCTTTTGTTTTTACCATTGCATTTCAAAAAAGAGGCCTGCCAAATGCACACATGCTTTTAATCCTGCAGGAAAAAGATAAATTGAAAACTGCAGAGAGAGTGGATTCAGTAATTTCTGCTGATTTGCCACATCCAATAATTTTTTTTCCAAACTTTATGAGATTGTAACAGACAGAATGATTCATGGGCCATGTGGAGATATCAATCCAAATTCACCATGTATGAAAAATAAAAAATCTACAAAAGACTTCCCAAAACTATTTCAAATGCAAACTTATGCTAATTGTGATGGATACCCTTTGTATAAAAGAAGAGAAGGACAAATAGCTATTATCCGTGGCCACAAGGTTGATAATAGATATGTCCTTCCATACAATCCACATTTGCTGATGAAGTACAATTCACACATAAATGTGGAAGCTTGCACTTCTATTAAATCCATCAAATATGTGTATAAATATATATACAAAGGATATGATGCAGGAACTGTTGTTGTGCAAGGTGCACAAAACGAAAAGGAAAATCCAAATTTACATAACAAGCATTCTAATTATTTAGATGCTCACTATGTCAGTGCTCCTGAAGAAATGTGGCGTCTTCTGAAATTTGAGATGCATGATCGGTCACATGCTGTGTATCAATTAACTGTACATTTGCCACAAAGTCAGTTTGTTTGCTTTACTGCAGGCAATGAAAGAACTGCTTTAGCCCAAAGTGAACATCGAGAAACAACACTTACTGCTTGGTTTCAATTAAACTGCCAGGACACTCAGGCCAGACAATTTTTATATATTGAGATTTCATATCACAACGAAAAAGAGATACTCATAAAATTATACCACAAATGTATACCGTCGGCCCAAGAGACATTGAACGTTTCAGTTTAAGATTACTTCTTTTACATGTTCCCGGTGCACAAAGTAATGAACATTTACGCACAGTGAATGACATAGTTTATGATACTTTCCTGTTAGCTGCAAGACATCAAAACTTTATAGCAGATGATACAGAATGGGAGAGGTGTCTGGAAAAAGCAGCACTATGTCAAATGCCAAAGCAAATGAGAGAACAATTTGCATTCATTTGCATCTTTTGCAATGTACCTGATGTATTTGCTTTGTGGGAAACATTTAAATTAAATATGTATGAAGACTTCTTGAAACGTTACAATGAGCCCATTGCACTCTTAAAAGCGTCAATGGAAATTCAGGAAATATTTCTTGCTCATGGATTAAATTGTGCAAGTTTTAATTTAATTTTTGATTATGACACTGAGCTTCAACAGCAAAAAACACAAGAAAACCTGTCAACTTTAAATACTTTACAATTGCAAGCATTTAATGCCATCACAAATGCTACAGATGATAAAATGGTAAAAGACCATTAGTTCTATCTAGATGGCACTGGTGGATCAGGAAAAACGTATCTGTACAATTGTTTGATGAGTTACATTCGAGCACAGGGTGAAATAGCAATGCCATTTGCAACAACTGAAATTGCTGCACTTTTGTTAGAAGTTGGCAGACCTGTGCATAGTGGATTTAAACTGCCAGTTCCCATTTTAGAAACATCAGTGTCAGATATTCGACTAAATTCTTTACAAGCCAAAAAATAAAAAAAAAGTCAATTATCATAGATGAGGCAACAATGGTGTCATGCCATGCCTTGCAATGTATTGATAGATTATTAAAAGAAGTGATGGATAATAATTTGCTATTTGGTGGAAAGGTAATGTTGTTAGGAGGAGATTTTAGGCAAACATTACCTGTTGTGCTACAAATAGGACTGACATCATTGAAACATGTATCAAGACAAGTAAACTGTGGAAAATATTTACACACCTGAAATTAGAATTAAATATGAGATCTGAAGGCCAAAACAAATTCAATGATTGTCTCATTCAAATTGGAGAAGGAAAACATGCACAAATAAATAATTTCCCCAATGATACCATAGAAATTCCATCACAAATGTTTTGCAAGGAATCACTCATATCGACAATCTTTCTAAACACTCTCAATAATGAAGATTACTCAGACATTGCAAACAAAGTGACATTAACATCCAAAAATATAGATGCCTTGAATCTAAATAACGACATTTTTAAATTCATCAACGCACCCCAAAATAACTATTACAGTGCAGATTCACTTCTGGCTGATGATAAATACAGTAAATCTAATTTTAGTATAGAATGTATTAATTCTTTAACACCATGTGGAATGCCACCACATGATTTGCAATTGAAAAAAGGGGCAATTGTCATGCTGTTGAGAAATATGAATCTAAAAAAAGGACTTTGTAATTGAACCAGATTAATTGTGCACAATTTAAAAGATCATTTCATACATGCAGAAATTATGACTGGTACCCATAAAGGTGAAGGAGTTTTTATACCAATAATTGATTTGGCTTCAAGTTAGAGTGGTTTGCCTTTTTTCCTTCAAAGGAGACAATTTCCAGTTATCATGGCATTTGCCATGACCATAAATATATCCCAAGGACAAACATTTAAGTCGGTGGGTATTTTTTTACAGCACCTGGTTTTGCACATGGACAACTCTATGTTGCTTTTTCAAAGGTGCACAAATCCAGATGGTATTAAAGTTTCAATTGAAGACAACCCAAGCCAGGGTTATCTATTACACGATGGACCCATTTTTACAAAAAACATTGTGTACTATGAGGTTTTGTAAACATAAAGAATAGTGTTTTCCTTTCCAGGACGAAATTTAATGTCACTTGGCCTCTTTTTAGAGTACCACTATTTCACATACGAAACTCTATCTACAATTTTAAAAAACTGCAACAATAACCAAAAAAAAGGGAAAACAACAACAATAAACAGTGGTTATATCCCATAGACACAATTACAAGCATGCTGGGCTCTTTTAAAGGGAACCACTTTGACAGACAAAACTAAAAAAAATGGAATGTCTTGGAAGTGACTTTGGCCAAGATTGGCCCCACATCATTTTTATTTTTTATTTTTCTTCCCTCCACCTAAACGATTTCAGTTTGTTTTTCAATTGAGTTGTACAGTTTATAGGTCATATTAAATGTGGAAAAAGTTCTGAAATGATTTATCTTTGTCTCATTTTTTTACAAACCTGACATTTTAACAGGGGTGTGTAGACTTTTTATATCCACTGTACGTGGCCAACATCCAAATCTGTAAACCATGCTACCGCACGTTCCATTTGCGCCCGTGAACATGATCAATAAGTAAAACCTTAGAGGGAGCCAATAGTAAAAGTGATCGTCATCATTACATCACTAAAACATGGAGGTTAAATTTCAATCACCTACGCTTTTGAAGTCCGAGTTCCGATCGGACCCGCATTCCAGAAATAAAGCAATCATATATATTGCTGTCGTACTGCGAGTTGTCGTCACGCTTTGCAGCCCTTGCAAAGTGAGGGACGCAGTTGCGTCCCGCAACTCACAGTTGCTCATTGCGAAGCCCACACGACAATACAGCGGAGAACAGGTGTTCCCCTTACCACCCCCTGATGCTCCCTCTGTCCCCATTGCGATGTCTGCACTCCCCTTACCTCTCCCCTGCCCCACTGATGCTTCCTACTATGCATGCTGTGCATGTGCATTGCGCAGCGTCAGCCACGCCTGCGCATTTCACCAAAGGCGCATGTATGAGCGGGTGTGCGTGCATGGCGGATGGGCCCGAGCGCACAAGCAGGGGGAAGAGACACAAGGGGGAGAGGGGGGAAAGAGAGACATGGGAGGGAGGAGGGAGTAAGCTACATGGGAGGGAGAGACACAGTAGAGGTTGGGGAGAGACACAGAAGAGTGGGGGAAGAGACACAGGGGAGGAAGAGGAGGGGAAGAGAGATACAGAGAGGAGGGTGAGAGACACAGAGGGGGGAGAGACACAGGGGAGGGAGAGGAGGGGTAAGAGACATGGGGGAAAACACACAGGGGAGGGAGAGGAGGGAGGAATGGGGGAAGAGACACAGTGGAGGGAGGAGGGGAAGAGATAAAGGGGAGGGAGAGGAAGGGGGAAGAGACACAAGGGAGGGAGATGAGGGGAAGAGACAGAGGGGAGGGAGTAAGGGAAAGAGATAAAGTGGAGGGAGAGGAGGGGGAAGAGACACAGAGGAGGAATATGGGGAAAAGAGACAGAGGGGAGAGAGGAGGGGGAGAAGAGACACGGGAGGGAGAGGGGAAGAGACACAGAGGAGAGAGATGGGGAAAGAGACAGAGGGGGGAGAGGGGGGAGACACAGGGAAGAGACATGAGGGGGAGAGGGGAAAGACAGACATAGGAAGGGGGGAGTTAGTAAGCGACATGGGAGGGAGAGACACAGAAGAGGTGGGGGAGAGACACAGAGGAGTGGGGGAGAGACACAGGGGAGAAAGAGGGGGGAAGAGATACACAGCGGAGGGTGGGAGACACAGGGGAGGGAGAGAAGGGGTAAGAGACATGGGGAAAAACACACAGGGGAGGGAGAGGAGGGGGAAGAGTCACAGTGGAGGGAGGAGCGGGGGGGAGAGACACAGTGGAGGAAGGAAGGGGGGAAAAGACACAGAGGCGGGAGAGGGGCGGAAGAGACACAGGCGAGGGAGAGGAGGCGGGAAGATACATGGGGGAGAGACACAGGGGAGGGAGAGGAGGGGGGAAGAGACATAGTGGAGGGAGGAGGGGGAGAGACACAGTGGAGAAAGGAAGGGGGGAAAAGACACAGGGGAGGGAGAGGAGAAAGAGACACAGGGGAGGGAGAGGGTAAGGGAAGAGACACAGGGGAGGGGGAGAGACACAGGGGAGGGAGAGGGGGAAGAGACACAAGGGGAAGAGGGGGGAAACAGAGACATGGGAGGGAGGAGGGAGTAAGCTACATGGGAGGGAGAGACACAGAAGAGGTGGGGAGAGACACAGAGGAGTGGGGGAGAGACACAGGGGAGGAAGAGGAGGGGGAAGAGAGATACACAGAGGAGGTGGGAGACACAGAGGGGGAGAGACACATGGGAGGGAGAGGAGGGGTAAGAGACATGTGGGGGAAACACACAGGGGAGGGAGAGGAGGGGGAATAGATACAGTGGGGGAGGAATGGGGGAAGAGACACAGTGGAGGGAGGAGGGGAAGAGATACAGGGGAGGGAGAGGAGGGGGGAAGAGACACATGGGAGGGAGACGAGGGCAAGAGACAGAGGGGAGGGAGGAGGGGAAAGAGATAAAGGGGAGGGAGAGGAGGGGGAAGAGACACAGAGGAGGAAGATGGGGAAAAAAGACAGAGGAGAGAAGAGACATTGGAGGGAGAGGGGAAGAGACACAGAGAAGGAAGATGGGGGAAAGAGACAAAGGGGAGAGAGGGGGGAGAGACACAGGGGAGGGAGAGGGGGGAAGAGAGATACACTGAGGATGGTGGGAGTCACGGAGGGGGGAGAGACACAGGGGAGGGAGAGGGGAAGGAGACATGAGGGGGAGAGGGGGGAAAGAGAGACATGGGAGGGAGGAGGGAGTAAGCGACATGGGAGGGAGAGACACAGAAGAGGAGGGGGAGACACACAGTGGAGTTGGGGAGAGACACAGGGGAGGAAGAGGGGGGAAGAGAGATAAACAGCGGAGGGTGGGAGACACAGAGGGGGGAGAGACACAGGGGAGGGAGAGGAGGGGTAAGAGGCATGGGGGAAAACACTCAGGGGAAGGAGAGGAGGGGGGAAGAATCACAGTGGAGGGAGGAGTGGGGAAGAGACACAGTGGAGGAAGGAAGAGGGGAAGACACAGGGGAGGGAGAGGGGGGAGAGACACAGGAGAGGGTGAGGAAGTGGTAAGAGACACAGCGGCAGAGACACAGGGGAGGGAGAGGAGGGGGGAGAGACACAGTGGAGAAAGGAAGGGAGGAAAAGACACAGGGGAGGGAGAGGGGAAAGAGACACGGAGGAGGGAGAGGGGGAAGAGACACAGGGGAGGGAGAGGGGGGAGAGACACAAGGGAGGGAGAGGGGGAAGAGACAAAAGGGGTAGAGGGGGGGAAAAGAGACCTTAGAGGGAGGAGGGAGTAAGTTACATGGGAGAGAGAAACACAGAAGAGGTGGGAGAGAGACACAGAGGGGGAGAGACACATAGCGGATGGTGGGAGTCACAGAGGGGGAGAGACACAGGGGAGAGAAAGGACGGGTAAGAGACATGGGGGCGAAACACACAGGGGAGGGAGAAGAGGGGGAAGAGATACAGTGGAGGGAGGAATGGGGGAAGAGACAGAGGGGAGGGAGGAGAGGAAAGAGATAAAGGGGAGGGAGAGGAGGGGGAAAAGACACAGAGGAGGAAGATGGGGAAAAGAGACAGAGGGGAGAGATGAGGGGGAGAAGAGACACGGGAGGGAGAGGGGAAGAGACACAGAGGAGGAAGATGGGGGAAAGAGACAGAGGGGCGAGAGGGGGGAAACACAGGGGAGGGAGAGGGGGAAGAGAGATACACTGAGGATGGTGGGAGACACAGAGGGGGGAGAGACACAGGGGAGGGAGAGGGGGAAGAGACATGAGGGGGAGAGGGGGGAAAGAGAGACATGGGAGGGAGGAGGGAGTAAGCGACATGGGAGGGAGAGACACAAAAGAGGTGGGGGAGAGACATAGGGGAGGAAGGGGGGAAGAGAGATACACAGCAGAGGGTGGGAGACACATAGGTGGGAGAGACACAGGGGAGGGAGAGGAGGGGTAAGAGACATGGGGGGAAACACACAGGGGAGGGAGAGGAGGGGGAAGAGACACAGTGGAGGGAGGAGGGGGGTGAGATACAGGGCAGGGAGAGAGACAAAGGGGAGGGAGAGAGACACAGGAGTAGGAGGATGGGGATGAGACACAGGGGAGGGAGGAGGGGGAGAAGAGCCACAGAGACACAGGGGAGGAAGAGGAGGGGGGAAGAGACACAGAGGAGGAAGATGGGGGAAAGAGACAGAGGGGAGAAAGGAGTAGGGAAGAGACAAAGTGGAGGGAGAGGGGGTAAGAGACACACGGGAGGGAGGAGGTAAGAGAAGCAGGATGGGGAGGGGGGGAAGAGAGACATGGGAGGGAGGAGGGAGTGAGAGACATGGGAGGGAGTGACACAGAGGAGGTGGGGGAGAGACGCAGAGGAGTGGGGGAGGGACACAGGGGAGGGAGAGAGACACGGTGGGATGAGGGGGGAAGAGACACAGGGGAGGCAGAGGAGGGGGAAGAGACAGGGGATGAAGACTGGGGGAAGAGACAGAGGGGAGAGAGGAGGGGTAGAAGAGACACAGGTGAGGGAGGAGCGGGGAAAAGACATGGGAGGGGAAGGGACACAGGGGACGGAGACTGGGGGGAAGAGACACGGGAGGGAGATGGGGGGAAGAGACAGAAGGAGAGAGACACAGGGGAGGAAGAAGGGGAAAGAGACACAGGCGAGGGATTGGGGGGAAGAGACACAGGGGAGGGAGATGGGGAGGAGACAGGGGAGGGAGAGGGGGGAATAGACAGAGGGAGAGAGACACAGGGGAAGGAGAAGGGAGAGAGACAGGGGAGGGAGAGGAGGAGGGAAGATACATAGTGGAGGGAGGAGGGTGGAGAGACACATTGGAGAAAGGAAGGGGAAAAGACACAGGGGAGGGGGAGGGGAAAGAGACTCAGTGGAGGGAGAGGGGGAAGAGACACAGGGGAGGGAGAGGGGGAAGAGACACAAGGGGGAGAGGGGGGAAAGAGAGGCATGGGAGGGAGGAGGGAGTAAGTTACATGGGAGGGAGAGACACAGAAAAGTGGGGGAGAGACACAGGTGAGGAAGAGTAGGGGGAAGAGAGATACACAGAGGAGGGTGGGAGACACAGAGGGGGAGAGAAACAGGGGAGGGAGAGGAGGGGTAAGAGACATGTGGGGAAAACACACAGGGGAGGGAGAGGAGGGGGAAGAGATACAGTGGAGGGAGGAATGGGGGAGGGAGGAGGGGAAGAGATACAGGGGAGGGAGAGGAGGATGGAAGAGACACAGGGAGGGAGATGAGGGGAAGAGACAGAGGGGAGAGAGGAGGGGGAGAAGAGACACAGAAGGTAGAGGGGAAGAGACACAGAGGAGGAAGATGGGGAAAGAGACAGAGGGGATAGGGGGGAAGCGAGATACACTGAGGAGGGTGATAGACACGGAGGGGGGAGTAAGAGACATGGGAGGGAGGAGAGAGTAAGCGACATGGGAGGGAGAGACACAAAAGAGGTGGGGGAGAGATATAGGAGTGGGGGAGAGACACAGGGGAGGAAGGGGGGGATTGAGACATGGGGGAAACACACAGGGGAGGGAGAGGAGGGGATTGAGACACAGTGGAGGGAGGAGGGGGAAAGAGATACAGAGCAGGGAGAGGAGGGAGGAAGAGACACATTGGAGGGAGGAGGAGGGAAAGAGTCACATGGGCAGGAGGAGGGGGGAAGATATGCAGGGCAGGGAGAGAGACAAAGGGGAGGGAGAGAGAAACAGGAGTGGAGGATTGGGGATGAGACACAGGAGAGGGAGGAGGGGGTGCTAATCGCGAGGCCAGTAAGGTAGAGGGGGGGGGGGGGGAGCCTCGCATTGTGTGGTGAAACACCATTGCTAGGCTTCAAATTTTATTGCCGTCATTTTTGATGAGCAAGTCGCTTGTATAAAATAATCAATAAATATAATATTCTAGTCAATGCAAGTTCTATTATATGTAACACATTGATTGGCGGGATCGATATAACACCAAAGTTAAACATTAATTAAATATTTTTTTATTGCCGATTTGGGCTTGATAATAATGTTCTATTAATGTTAGTCCATCAATTTCAACCTTTTTAGATCTCTTCTGATCCTTTTCATATGTGGACTATTGATAATAATTGTTAGTTGATCCAGAGGAAGGCAAACAAAAAAATAAAATAAACACATTGGAACTTTGCCAATTGTCTCATAACGGGGGGGGGGCTGAGAAAGCAAAATTCCTTCCTGACCCCAGAGGCTGGCGATCAACTGTCTCCCTAGATCAATATTCCTTCTCTAGTTATCTAGGATAACCTTGAATGCTCTCTTTATTTAAAAATATGTCTAACTCCTTTTTAAAGTTATCCATCGAGTTCGCTGTCACCACCTCCTTTGGTAGAGAATTCCACAGTTTAACCACCCTAACTGTGCAGAACCCTTTTCTTTCTTTAAGGTGAAATATTTTTTCCTCTAACCTCAAGGGATGTCCTCTTGTCAGGTGAAAATCTCTTGGCACAATAAATTCACTTGACAAAGCCTTATATTGACCCTGGAAGTATTTATATAAAGTAATCCTATCCCCACATAGATGCCTTTTTTCTAGTGAAAATAAGTTTAATTTGATTAGTTCTTCATAACTTAGCCAATCCATTCCCCTTATTAGCTTTGTAGCCATTCTCTGTACTTCTCATGAATATCTCCAAGTGTTCTCAAATAGGTTGCTCTTATCATTTCAAGGCTTCCTTTAATGTCAGAGCGTGCAGAGACAATTCCAGGAAATTTTATTTAGTTTAATTTGGGTTATATTTCTTAGGGTGCAGTTCTGTAGAGAAGAAAAAAACAAAAGTTAAAGAACAATGGAGTTCTATAACTTAACATTTGAGCACATTTGTAATGCTACTGAAGAGAACGGTGTGTCTGATCTGTCATGGAGACACCTGAATCAGTAATCTTATATTTTCCAGGACCCAATCAAATATGTCACTGTCTCTTCTGGAGTTCTGTGTTTTAAAGACCATTAGAGCTTACAACCTCTGAAATTTCATATTTATAATATGCTATTGTTAAGATCTATACTTGATAATGAGCAAAATATTAAGAATGTAAAACAAAAGTAGCCTTTCAATTTTACAGGTGTTCCCTAGTGTGAGCCACCAATTTATTCTATTTAAGTACTTCTAAATCATAGAAGGAATATTGATTGAGAATACAAATAGGGTAATCGTTAATGTAAGTACTTCCAGTAGGACTAATGAAAATCTAAGTCTACAAAGTCCCTTTTTGTTGATAAAGCAGATACACAACCAAGTCAATGGCTTGCCCAGGGAATAACAATTGCATATGATAAATAATGAATTCAAGTTTCTTTAAGGTCTCTTTAAGGTTTTTGTACATTAGACATAGTGACTTCCAGATCTTCTGTCCCTACATCTGTATAATGACTGGGCTTTGTAATGTGACATATGATGCTTTTATATACATACATATACAGAGGTGCACAAGAGACTGCGGGTAACTGTTCCTGGTTAGTTGGAGACACAACTCTGATACTCACAAAAACAACACTCCACACAAGATTATATACAGTATACTGAAAAAAATATTAATACTCACATTCATTAACGTAACAACACCTCCCCTTTAATGGGCATGGTTCTGTAAAATACATTTTGCATGGCCGCTTTAAAACTAAGTGCATCCCTGCCATGACAGTTATAGGGGAGGTCTCGTCGCCTTAACATACAAACACTGTAGTCTGTACTTGTACTATACATAAGACTCATGACTAGAAGTAACATAATAGAGTAAAAAAAATGTATGCTTCTTCTAAAATTTGAAAGTCAGTTATATTACTTCAGTTGGTATAATCTACATTTCTATCTTTAAGGCTTCCTATAGTGATTTTTAAAGGACACATGGTCATAGTTATTCAGCTGCTCATCTGTTGATCTTTATGCTATTAATGGTATTGTCTCCCAACACAGCTCCTTATATAGTACCTGGGCTCTGTGACATCATCTATTATGACACTTCTCTGATGTAAGAAGTTGTTTCTTACCAGAAAGGGCCCTGCTCAGCCTTGTGATATCTGCCATTAGGTAATTAAACAATTGACACATACACTCAAGGGAGGACAAAAACATCCAAATTTTGAATCCAGAATACATTTAGAGGCTCATCATAAAATATGATACACTGCAATTTACACTATATAGAAATGATCTCTGTGCATCTACCCTCAGTTTGCTTGTTCAGCTCCATCTTTACTTTCTGTTCTATTGATTTGATTACCACTGCTTATATGATTACCACTGCTTATCATCAGCTTCCTCCTGACATTTACACCTGACTATATGATTTACCTTCAACAATAAGATGGGCATATGAAAGTGAATATAAACTATAATGTATACTAGCGAATTGCCCGTCAAAAAATGACGGCAATGAAATTGTAAATGAGCTAATGCTGTTTGGTGTATAATAATACATTAATAAATTAATATACTTTACCTATTTTTAAGTAATATATGCAGGAAGCATTGTGTTGAAGAGATGACAATCTTTTTTGATGTTGCTGCAGCATTAGTGGTGTGGAGCTGCTGTGTAAGCGTGATGAATGTGTGCAGTGTAATAGTGTGCATGCGCGAGACCAAACCGTTAGCGTAGTTGTGTACTTCCGCATTGTTGTAATATGGCGGGTAATGTGTGGTATGCGTCTTTGCGGAATATCCGTAGGTCTTTTGTGGTGTTTTGCGTGTTTCTTGTGGTGTTTTGCGTGTTTACAGTGCTGTAGCCTCGTTTTCGTTTTGTTTGGCGGCCATTTTTTCTCTCGCTTAGAGAATTTTTGAGTGTCTAAACTCTTTTGAGGTGTAACTTCATTTTTTGAGGTCCTGGATGACCCTTCTTGCTGTAGGTAAGCTTTTTATGTATGTGTTGTGTGTATTTATTGTGTTTTTCATTTTTTCATGTTCGCAGGTTGCAGACGATTTTTACGAGGTCGTAATGTGTGGTAACGTGTGTCGTATGTTGTTTGCGTTCCGATATAAAGTTTGCGAGGGCCGCAGTTGGTGGCATGGAGCGCCTTCGGCGCCGTGTGTCGTATGTTGTTTGCGTTCCGACGTAAAGTTTGCGAGGGTCGCAGTTGCTGGCAAGGAGCGCCTTCGGGGCTCCTTGCCAGCAACTGGGGCCCTCGCTATGCGACGGCCGCGGCTCGCTGTGCGAGCCCGCAAGCGTTAGCAACAACTCGTATGCTCACAACTTATATAATAATTTACACAAAGCAGGGAAAAAGTACATGTATGCTTTTAATATATTGTAATCCACCTTAAGTGAACAGAAGAGGAGACAGGCAGGGGTGGGACTTTGTCTGAATGTTGGTCCCAGAGGATACAGGATCTGATGGGATACTGAATCTCTTATTACAGCAGCACTGCAGGAGATAATTTACACATAGCAGAGAAAAAGTGCATGTATGCTTCAATATATAGGAATCCGCCTTAAGTGAACAGCAGAGGAGAGAGGCCCCTGCGTGATGTCATTAACATATGCCAGCCGCTCACAGGAAGAAGTCATGGGGGGGGGGGGGAGAAGGAGGATAACGGGGAGGGAGGAGGATGATAAGGGGTGAGGAGGAGGATAAGGGGTGAGGAGGAGGATAAGGGGTGAGGAGGAGGATGATGTGGGGAAGGAGGGAGCATGTTGTCAAACTGCGAGTTGTCATCCTGCAAGCCTGCAAGTGTGACGACAACTCGCAGTTAGACAATTATAATATGTGATAGAGTGGTATTGAGGTTATTAAGGGAGCAATAGAGATGCAAAGGTCTTTTAGGTGTCTAATACAAGCTAAGTGTGCAAGATAGATAGGAAGGAGTGTGTAAAAGACAGGAAGTAAAATAGAGTGCACTATAGGCCGGTATAATACCAGTATTTTATGCAAGACAGGAACATAAAAGCATTTTAGAGAAAATCTTTGTTTAGACGACTCATGGCCAGGCCTGGATTTACCATTATGCATAATAGACAAGTGCCTAGGGTTGCCTGCCTTCAAGGGGCTCTGTGTTTTTACACTTTAAAATGTATTAAAACAGATTTCGAACATACACTGTACATTACACACAGCTCATTACAGGAAGTGCTATGCTTTGGTTGTGGGAATAAAAAAGCTTTACTCTGATTAGCTGAGTTGTGCTACTTATGATGAAATTCCCTATTTTCCTTACAAAGCATGCTGGGAGGTCTAGTCTTAACTGCACACAATCTAACAACAACCTGCACAATTCTCCATGCATGGTTCTCAGAGTAGTGTTCTAGGGAGTTCAAAGACAGTGATACCCAGTAAGTTAAAGGAACACTGCAGTTCATGAAAAAGACACTTGATCATCAAGTATTTACCAAGTTAACAGTATCAAAAGCTGTTTATGTCATGGATTTTTTTATACAGTTTTAATATTTGAATACACTGTTTATGAGTACAGGAATCCAGAGTTGTGTTGTCTTCCCCAGGATATAAATTACCAACCCTGGACACTAACCCGCTAACTCTTGTATTCCTTGGTATATGAATATAAAAGCATCATATGTCACAATGGATGACATCACAAAGCCAGTCAAAATCTTAAAGGGATACTGTAATCCTAAATTTATCTTAGATTCTTTTGAAGAAATAGATTTGTGCATGGCCTTTGATTTATTACATATGCGTTTATTAGAGCTGGATGATGGGATGTGTGCTTGTAGGTATCAGTGGAGGAAGGGCTGAGGTTAGAAGGGAACAGGCAGAAGTCAGGAGCCATTGTTTGATCACTGGTTAAGAATGAAATTGACACCACACCTCTTTTCACTTACTGGTCCAAAGATAGACTCTCCAAAAATGTAAATGACCAACTCATACAACATTACTGCAATTCAGCTTTTTCCTTTTTTATACTTTGAGGATGACCTTGGACACCTAAAATTACACAGTCCGATACATATTTTGAAGGAACAGAACGCTTTTAAATGGAAATTCTTTGCTCCCTCCAATCTCTCCAAATGTCCCTTCTTCAAAAGAACAGCCCCATTTGGACATCCATCTATTTCCCAGTTAATTATATCCATCTTATTATTTTTTATTAATTTTTAATGGTTTTCCCCAATATTTCAAGAGAAAGGAGAATTGCTGAGATTTATTTAGCAAACTGCAAAAACAATATCAAAGAGGGTCCCAAACAGGGGCTCATACACCATCAGTGGCCCATGAGTTTCATCTAGCTGGTCCACAAATGTAGTAGTATTACAAAAATTGTGTGACCTAATTAATATATATTAATAAAAATGCATAACAACTAGTAAATGTGCCTAAATATTATGTTATTGTTTATAAGTGTAAGTTTGATTGATAAAACACTTACAACAAAAAAATTATTAAAAGATCCAGCAAGACTAGAAACTCCCCAGTGGTCCACTGCACTTTTCAAGTGTACTTGGGAGAACTATTTTACTAGCAAATAGTGTATATGTTTACAAAACTATATGTCCCTCTTTGCCCATTTCGAATTGTATGGGGTATGCAGTCAGTGCCAGTACAGAATCATTATTATTATTATTAGTAGTAGTCTTTATTTATAAATCACCAGCATTTTCTATAGCACTATACATAAATTAGATAGAAATACAGCTCGTACAAATAGTAGATTACAAAGGTGACAAATTTTAAGGTAAATAGAAATATAGATACATATACAATACAATACAAATACCAGACAAATGGGCCAGCAGAATACTTGTGGGATTAGAGTTGATGCAACACGGTTGAGATTCATACTCAGAAGACTTTACAATCTAGATGGTAAGGGTGTGGTGTGAGACAGGAGGGTGTTTGTTATAATGAAGGCTGTGTGTAAATAATTTTGTAGGGTTTGCATTTTGCGAATGTTAAGACTGAAGGTGTTTAATCAGATGCATTTTTTGTGAATTTTTTGTGGTTTTTAGGCAGGAAGATGTTCTGATGGAGCAAGGCAAGGAGTTCCACAGGAGTTCCACCGGAGTTGCACAGAGTACGTGCAAGGAGTTCCACAGGAGTTCCACAGAGTACGTACTCCACAGAGTACGTGCAAGGAGTTCCACAGAGTATGTGCAGTCCTAAAGGCAAGAGTGACATATTTTGGAGAGGTTTTTAGGTGAAGATTACATGATTTGGATATGTATTCTATGTGACGAATGAAAGAGAGTTCAGGGTCCACATAAAACCCAGTAAAGTGTCAACAATGTCATTGTCAACAGTGCTACAGGAGCTGTAGTAGATAGTGGGAAGGAGCTCTGTCTTTGAAATGTTGAGTTTGATTTGATGGGGGCATCCAGGAGTATGTGCTTAAGAGGTAGTTTGCAACATGTGTTAGAATAGAGGGGGATAGGTCTTGCTCTGAGGGATAGGTTTCAGTGTTATCTGCATATAAATGGCAAATAAACCAAAATATTTTATTAGGGTGTTATGAGGGGATGCATAGATGGAAAAATGAAAATGGGGCACAGGACTGAACCTGGAAGTTCACCATCAGTCAGTGTGAGTGGGGAAAAAGAGGTCCCAGAGAAGGAGACATTAAATATTATTCTAGATAAAATGTAAAGCATGAGAGAACTTTTGTCACAGATACAAAGAGAATGGATAATTTGGATAAGAAGAGGATTGTCAACTGTACCAAAGGCAGCTGAGAATTCCAGGAGAATTAGGAGAGAGAAATTACCCTCAGACTTGGCTATAAGCAGTGGCTTCTTTTGTGAGAACTGTCTCTATGGAGTGTTGGGGTTGGGGTTGAGGGGAGAGTTGGATGCAGACGCTGGGTCAGATGAAGGTTTCTTGGTGATGGATGTAATTAAGGCATGTTTTAAAATGATAGGAACTTGACAGTGTTTAGCGTGATTTTGAATCGATGTGCAAGAGTTGAAAATAAGTGTGGGTAAGGTGAAAGGTGTGAGGTTAACAGAAGACCAGAGACTTCATCCTCAGTTACAGAATCAAAAGTGCCCATTGTAGATGTGGATTACATAGCATACATAGTAATTGTGGTTGAATAAAGACTTTAAGTCCATCGAGTACAACCTTTTTAGATCTCCTCTGATCCTTATAATATGTAGATTATATGTTAATTGCTAATTGATACAGAGGAAGAAAACAGAAAAAAATCCTCATTGATACAATGGCAATTGTCTCATAAGGGGAAAACAAGAAAAATTCCTTCCTGACCCCAAGTACTGGCGATCAGATTTCTCTCTGGATGAATATTCCTTCTCTAGTTATCCAGAATAACCCTGAATGCATTTTTTATTCAAAAATATATCCAACCCCTTTTTAAAGTTATCTATCGAATCTGCTGTCACAACCTCCTTTATGAAGAACCCTTTTCTTTCTTTAAGATGGGGTATTTTTCCTTTTAACCTCAAAGGATGTCCTCTTGTCACTTGTAATCCTCTTGGCACAAGAAGTTCACTTGACAAAGCCCTATAGTGGCCCTGGATATGTATAAGGTAATCATATCCCCTCTCACACACATTTTTTCTAGAGAAAATAAGTTTAATTTGATATAATCTTTCTTCATAGTTTAGCCCCTCCATTCCCCTTAATAATTTTGTTGCACTTGCACTGTCCTTCTTTTGCAGCTCTAAAATGTCCTTTTTATGAAATGGTGACCACAATTGTACTCCATATTCCAAATGAGGGTGTAATAGGGATTTGTATTGGGGCAGAATTATATTTGCTTCCCTTACTTCTATACTCTTTTTAATACATGCTAATATTTTATTTGCCTAAGCAGATTATGCTTGGCATTGAGGTGGTTATCCACAAGCACTCCCAAATCCCTCTCTATATCTGATACCCCTAGAATTGCTCCATTAAAATTATATTTGTATTAAATCTCATCTGCCATTTAGTTGCCCATTCCTCTAATTTATGAAAAACCATATGGAGGGAATGTACATAACTTTCTGATTTAATTACCTTGCCCAACTTAGTCTCATCTGCAAAAATAGAGATAATACTTTCCAGTCCTACTTCTAAGCCATTAATAAATATGTGAAAAAGGAGAGGACCTAATACTGAACAGTGAGGAACCCCACTTACCACATTAGACTGGGTGTTACAAGTTTGTTAAGAGGAGCGTGTGAGCCACGTCAAGAGTAAAATTATTTTTTGATATTATTGATGTTATTTTTAAAGTAGCTGTCAAAGTCTTCAACTGTTAGACATGAAGGGGTAGATGGTAGGGGTTTGGCCGAATAAGAACATCTAAATGTAGAGAACATATGTTTTGGGTTAAGGACAAAGTTGATATTAAAATGAGTGTTCTTAGGTAAAATTGAGGGCAGTGATATGATGGAAGAATATCTGTGTAATGCAGGTAATCTACTGCTGAGAGTGTGTGCGGCCAAGGAGGGCCAGGGACACTTAGGGAGGACCCAGGGTGGGCCATGGTGGGCCATGGTGGGTTGGGCCTGTGTGGGGGGCCCAAACACTATAGAAAAGAAAAAAAAATGCAGAAAAAAAAATTACACAGCTCTGCCCACCCAGAGGAGGGCCCTGGTGCATTATACCACCAGCATCACTGGTAGTTCCGCCCCTGGAGACCAGCATTGTTATTGAGTGGTTACTAATTCATATTTTATAAAATTGCACGCAATGCATACAGTTAGATATACATGCACAGATGCAACTAATAGGAAACAGTTATCTATGAATGGTAAATCGAGTGTGATTATGTATGGCTGGTAAATTGATTATGATGACATACATGCAAATAACAAAGATGATTGACAAAAATAGTATAAATCTTGTGTGATCGTGATAAAATGCATAGATATGGTATCTATCTATCTATCTATCTATCTATTTGTCTATCTGTCTATCTATCTATCTATCTGTCTATCTATCTATATATCTATTTAAAACTCAGACTTTTATTAAATGTCTATTGTTTGTTAGTGACATAATTGGATATTTGAAAAATTGTATATTGTACAGATACTGATAATCTGGGATAGAATAAATATCTCTAGATTAGAGGAATACAAGCATAGAAGGTGTCATGAATCTCTTTTGCAAATACTGTTTCTGGATATCTAATATAAGGCGGTGCAATGTAGACCATGATCAAAGGATCTGACACTAATAGGGCAGGGCTGTGAAAACTCATATGAAAAAATGCCATATCCCTGAAAGAGACCCATCACTTCTAAACTGGCAAGAGACGGTTGCCTACTAATGTTTTCCAGAATATGGTAGCTACTTGCCATGTTCAGCCAAATTAGAATATGCTAATAAGTATATTCATGAGCTACATTGAATATGGATGAATCATTCAACCCTCACTAATTAGGATTGTTTAACTCAGCTATACCCTAGAAGCCTATATGAAATTAGTTTTTATAATCTAGTTTCTTGCCCTTGAGCATTACCTGCTCTGTTTATTTATTTATTTGTGCTTAAATAATCTTTTTCTTACTCTCTGAATTCTAAGTTACAGTATTATTTTTACTTGCATTACTGAAAATATGTTGCTTGAATCTCATTAACAAAGCATCACATAAAAAAAAAAATTTTTCCTAGCAAGCAAGAAAATTAACATTAAAAACTATCCAAAGTACAAGGGTAAGATATGTTCTGCTATGCACAATTTATTGTTAATAGCATTTCCCCTGGATGTATTATATGGTATAAGTTATTGCACTGAATGTCACATTGAGATTGCAGTGGTGCAGAAGTTGTGCATTTAAAGTCCACAGTTGTGTATATCAAATCTTCCATTATTACAAAGAGTATCTTGTTTGTTTTTTTCCAATAGCTGACATTTGTACCTTTTTAATGAAACCAAAGGGCATCTCTGTGTTTCCATGTTTAATTCTTTGTTGAAATAAGCGGCTCTAGAGAAAGTCAGACCTAATATCCTTTGTTTGCTATTCAGCAAATAAAAGTGGTAGATTTGAGGTGTGTTAAAGGTCAGGCAGAAAAGGTGACTGTGAGATGACTTAATTCTACAGAGGCTTATCAAAATCTCCTGTCAGTCAAAATCGGGCTGAGAGATGGGAAAGTAGCCATCTGGTTCAGAGACATTTCAAAAAGGGAGCAAATAGGTGAAACGTCTCTTTGGGCAGCTAAAATAAACAGAGAATAAGATGTTTTCAATTTTCCCTCATTTACAAAACAGCAGCCCATGAATTGACCTTGGGATTATTTAACATGGAGAGACACATGCTCATACTTACAGTGAGTTATTAATTGTTTTATTTGGCCTACCAGAAAAAAAAATACTAACCTGGAAACTATTGGAAAAGAAACATGAAATTATAAACACCCAGTGAGTAAGATTAATGCAGGTACTTAGTCAAGTTACTTACATCAGGATTAGTGCTAAATAAAATCTGATAAAAAATCTCTGTTTGATATGAAAGTTTAGAAATGCCACTGGGTATAAAAATGTGTGGTAAAATAACATTTGATAAGGACATGGGTGCAGGGTCCAAACATATACCGCATATAGTATAAAAATACCACACAACTGCTTCTCTATACATAAACACACACATTGAAAATTATGGGTGGGGATTAGTTTTTTCATGCAGTTAAAGAATATATTTTAAATATGACCAAAGTTATGTTTTGCAAGAAAAAAATATTAAGTGAGAGCTGTTTAAACTTCCTGGGAGTACACAGTAAGTTCACAGAGAATACATACATCAATAGAATTCAATGACAGATAAGTATGGCTCATACATCTATATTACTATTCCCAGATTAATTAAACATTTGAATCAGTTTCTTTTTTCTCTGAGAGCATCATTATCAAATACACTTTTTCAGAGGCAACAAAAATGCTTTCAATGTTACTTTAAGTAAAATATTTACAAGTAGTAAAGGTATTCTGACCAAGAAACTTGGATTTTTGTACGTATTTTATTCTCCCCCAAACAATATGATTTTCTCCTTTTTTTGCTAGTTCTGGAGAATCACTTACAGAACTGCTCATGTTTGTCTAAAAAAAATTCCTTACCTCTCGATGCAGTGGCCCACATCCTGGGCCAAATTTTCCAAAATCAAAGAAGACCATAGATTAGTGTAGAATTAAATTCAGGAAGTAGAAGGAGATGCACTCTCACATAATATTCACTATTTCTTCCAAATGCAATCTATAATTTACCCTTAATTGCTTCCTCTTCCTTCCTTCCCATCACTCTCTCCTTTATTGCTCTAATGTATTCTGTTTCTGTTTCTCCCCCTAACTTTCTCTGCTTCTCTTCAAATTATTTCTCTCAGTATCCACTTCCTCTTTTCTTTCCATGATGGTTATCCCTCAACTCCATCTTTCTCATTTCAGTGTTACACTCCCCCTCCATCATCTATACATCTCTTACCTATCAATACTATCTCTTGGAGCTTTAACTGAATTGTGTCCAAAAACGTTAAATCTGGCATTTCCCCCACCACGATAATATGCTCATGATATTCTGTGGCATCATAATGTTATCACTTAGTTGGCACAATGATGATGTTTTTTTAAGGCCAAACCAAGAGTCTCTATTTAACTGTGAGAAGTCATAGTAAATGAATGTGATCAGGACAATTTAAGCTGAAATGAATGACATGACAGACATTGTAAGAAATGTGCATGAGAAGGAAAAACATTATATGGATAATTCCTTTGTTCAAAAAATGCTCTATAATTTAGTATAACATGAGAAATCAATAAGTCAAATATATAAAACTGACTGGTGACTGGTATTGATTTTATATAGAAATAGTGGATTTGGCGATTCAGTTAATTAATTAAAATATTGGCAGACTTAATAAATATTTGTCTGCAGTTAGAACCTTTTAAAATTAATTTTAAATAAAGAAAATCCACAAATTAATAGTGTCTGCTTTTGTGTTTTTGTTGAGTTAAGATTAGTCCAACTTTATTAACCAAAATAAATGTATCAAAACATGATCCAAAATGGGTCAGATGTGCAAAATCAGTTCTCTGCTCCATGAGCTGGAACAAGTTTGCATATTTTAATAATTATTTTAAACACTCAGAGACCTCTTTATGAAACTGCAAAATGGTATTTGCCATTCTTACACATGGAAATACATCTGACTGTATAAATTAAATATTTCTTGTGTGGCCAAATAATGTAAAATTACATTTATGGTCCCAGTATGGTAGATTAGCTTATCTGTGCTGTACACAGATTGTGTGTAGAAAGAAAGATACCATTATTGTATTTCCCCTCTTTACCTGTATACCATGTAACTAATTAATCTTCATAGTCAACAGTGGGAATTAATACAAATATTGGAATGTTTGAATTTTGTTGCATTGCAATAATGTTAAGTATTGTGTTGCAATACAGTGGATATAAAAAGTCTACACACCCCTCTTAAAATGTCAGGTTTCTGTGCTGTAAACAAATGAGACAAAGATAAATCATTTCAGAACTTTTTCCACCTTTAATGTGACCTATAAACTGTACAACTCAATTGAAAAACAAACTGAAATCTTTTAGGTAGAGGGAAGAAAAAATATAAAAATAAAATAATATGGTTGCATAAGTATGCACACCCTTAAACTAATACTTTGTTGAAGCACCTTTTGATTTTATTACAGCACTCAGTCTTTATTACAGCACTCTCAGCATGGCACATTTTGACTTGGCAAGATTTGCCCACTCTTCTTTGCAAAAACACTCCAAATCTGTCAGATTGCGAGGGCATCTCCTGTGCACAGCCCTCTTCAGATCACCCCACAGATTTTCAATCGGATTCAGGTCTGGGCTCTGGCTTGGCCATTCCAAAACTTTAATCTTCTTCTGGTAAAGCCATTCTTTTGTTGATTTGGATGTATGTTTTGGGTCGTTGTCATGCTGAAAGATGAAGTTCCTCTTCATGTTCAGCTTACTAGCAGAAGCCTGAAGGTTGTGTGCCAATAGTGACTGGTATTTGGAACTGTTCATAATTCCCTCTATCTTAACTAAGGCCCCAGTTCCAGCTGAAGAAAAACAGCCCCAAAGCATGATGCTGCCACCACCATGCTTCACTGTGGGTATGGTGTTCTTTTGGTGATGTGCAGTGTTGTTTTTGCGCCAAACATATCTTTTGGAATTATGGCCAAAAAGTTCAACCTTTGTTTCATCAGACCATAACACCTTTTCCCAAATGCTTTTGGGAGACTTCAAATGTGTTTTTGCAAAATGTAGCCTGGCTTGGATGTTTTTCTTTGTAAGAAAAGGCTTTTGTCTTGCCACTCTACCCCATAGCCCAGACATATGAAGAATACGGGAGATTGTTGTCACATGTACCACACAGCCAGTACTTGCAAGATATTCCTGCAGCTCCTTTAATGTTGCTGTAGGCCTCTTGGTAGCCTCCCAGACCAGTTTTCTTCTCATCTTTTCATCAATTTTGGAGAGAGCTCCAGTTCTTGGTAATGTCACTGTTGTGCCATATTTTCTCCACTTGATGATGACTGTCTTCACTGTGTTCCATGGTATAGATAGAATGCCTTGGAAATTCTTTTGTACCCTTCTCCTGACTGATACTTTTTAACAATGAGATCCCTCTGATGCTTGGGAAGCTCTCTGTGGACCATGGCTTTTGCTGGCATGCGACTAAGAACATTTCAGGAAAGACCAACTAGAGCAGCTGAACTTTATTTGGGGTTAATCAGAGGCACTTTAAATGATGGCAGGTGTATGCTGACTCCTATTTTACAAGATTTGGAATGTGATTGCTTAATTCTGAACACAGCTACATCCCCAGTTATAAGAGGGTGTGCAGATTTATGCAACCACATTATTTTTATTTTTAATTTTTCTTCCCTCCACCTAAAAGATTTCAGTTTGTTTTTCAATTGAGTTGTACAGTTTATATGTCACATTAAAGGTGGAAAAAGTTCTGAAATGATTTATCTCTGTCTCATTTTTTTAAAACCTGACATTTTAACAGGGGTGTGTAGACTTTTTATATCCACTGTATATAATATTTGTTTCTACAAAACTAAGGACTAAAACCAATTGCATTTTAAAAAGCACTTTCTAATATATTTCAGAGACATTATGTCTAAGGCATATATCAAAAATAATCAATTTTCAACTAGAAACAACGCCTGAGATTGTATTATTCCATATTTTCCCAAGTAAAATTAATTACACACAAAGTAATGTGATTATAAATACTTTAATGGCGTCTAAGTGGCTTATATTCAGAAGATGGAAAAAACAATCCTTACCGACATGGACGGAACTTGTGACCATTGTAGAGATAAATAAACAAATAGAATTGGAGTACTCAACACACTCACATTGTGCGTAGAAAAAACTAGCTTAAAATTGTCTCTTTGGAAAACATAGTGAGCTATTTATGAGAAAGGGAAAACCTTTTGCTCCTCTCCTCCCTAGAATTGAATTTCAATATATACTGATATTCTGAAAAATAACTCCTTTCCTTATCACATATCCTGAAATGTTTAAATTTAATTAAGGTTCCATACTGTTGTGGTTTTTTTTCCCTTTCTCTTTTATTTTCTTGTTTGTTTGATAGTGTATAAATAGTGATGTTTTGATATTTGGATTTTAATGTTTGTAAACTTTGTAATAAATAAAAAATATATATATATATTTCAGAGACTCATATATAACTATTTATCACATAACAAAATCACATTAGTATGAGGGGTTGATGAATGCCACAGACAAGTCTAGATACTAGTAATAGTTTTAATATTGGATACACTAAAACTAGTTGACGTAGATGTTGAAATAACACATTCAATTAGAAGATACTCTGCAAAGACCATTTTGGAAGGTCCCATAGCAAAACTATTTACTTCATGTAACAAAATTTAGCTGTGAGCATATGTTAGTAGCACTTATCTTTTTTTTATCCTAGAAATTAGGATCTGAGTTTTGGTGGGGATCTTATGACTGCTCGTGTTATTTTTGGCTGTTCATGTGTTAAACGGGTATAAGTAAAGTGTTATTTGTTAATAATATGTGTTTTCAGCATTGGGTAAGGCTGTATGAGTATTATCCATAATTGCGTAACCAAAAAATATTATCCTCTATTAATGAATGCTTGCATCCCATAGGAAGCTCCTTGCCTGTTTGTAAAGTGAGAGGTAGGGGGAAATGGGGCATCTAAATTGCTGGCAATGGCAGTGAAAGGATTACAAATAAATAATAGAACAAACAATCAGGATCTCTGCCACAAAACGCTACATAAACTATTGCAACACTTCACTGGGAAGATTAGCAAATGTTAGTGAACATCACCCAGTGTGTTAACTTGATATCTTAATGTAGCAATTCTGAATCCAAATAAAAGATACAACGGAAGTGCTTGGACAGTACAATTACTACCTAGTCTGTTGTGGATTACCACTTTAAGACACGTAAAACAGAATAACAGAATAAAATAAAAATTAGACATAAATTAATTCCACTGCACAAGTAAAGTTTCCATCCATATACTGAGTTTAGTTATACGCTTCTATCACAAAGCCTCTGGAGATTCTCATAGATGAGACTACATCAAAGAGAGCAGCAAGGGCACTGACTAAACAAATGCAATATTAATGCATACTTAAATCCCATGGCAGATCACTATCAAAGATGCTGCATAGTTTTTAATATCTTGGTTTCCTTCTTATTAATATTTGGATAATATATATGGGATATACAATACTGAGCCATTTATCTTCACATGCTCATGTTGAACTCTTGTTAATTACACAGGGCAAAGAGAAGCTGTGCCACTGATTGTTTAGCATATGTATATCAGAATGAACAAAAATATACATTGGCATGTGGTATAAATTGGATTATTGCATGTTTTTGTATTCCATTAATTTTTTTTTTCCCTAAAACAAAGTGTTTAATTGGTTTGGCCGACTGTAGAATCTTTTTTAGATTTTTGTAAACCTGCTAGATTTTATTAAAATAATTACTCCTTGTTCGTTATTTATAAGAAGTTAAATAAGTGAATCTTATCACTAAAATGTTAAAATGTTAGATGTTTAATAATAGGATTATTAAGATGTGATAGACAATCAGCTTATTAAGTACATTTTCAACCCTATTTAACTCGCTTTGATGAGGACAGCAATCAGTCACTCTAAAATAGGCCAGTTTCATAATAATCTCAAGTAGAACTTAAAGGCATGTGGAAGTTACCTAGATGTGATTTACCTGTGTATCTATTTACTTTTATGTACTTTGTTATTAAGAACTGTTTATAAGCTCTCTTTATATTGTCTAAAATCAAAGAAATAGTCCCTGTATGGGTATGCCCACTGCAGCATATGCAAACACAGTAGAATATGCTCATCAGCATGATGCAGAATATTGCTGAGAGGTGGTCACTTATTGATTAATATGAGACACTGCACAAGTAAAGCAGAGTCTGTGTCTTTGTGAGCTCCCGAGGGTAAGCACAAGCAGGTAACATCTGTTCAAAACACAATTTATAAGCACTTCTAGATAAAATTACATACATAAAAGTAAATAGGTACATATATTATATACCTAGTAAAATACAGAACCCTTCCATATCAATTCAAGGCAGCACTATATGAGAGAGGGTAAATGTGAGATATGAACAATTAAAGAAAGGGTACACAAAAAACAACAGAGCTGTCATCAGTAGTGATGTCGTGAACATCAAATTTTCGGTTCGCAACAGCAGACGCGAACTTCCATCAAATGTTCGCGAACGGGCGAACCCGGCGAACCGCCATAGACTTCAATGGGCAGGCAAATTTCAAAACCCACAGGGACTCTTTCTGGTCACAATAGTGATGGGAAAGTTGTTTCAAGGGGACTAACACCTGGACTGTGGCATGCCGGAGGGGGATCCATGGCAAAACTCCCACGGAAATTACATAGTTGATGCAGAGTCTGGTTGTAAGCCATAAAGGGCATAAATCACCTAACATTCCTAAATTGTTTGGAATAACATGCTTTAAAACATCAGGTATGATGTTGTATCGATCAGGTAGTGTAAGGGTTACACCCGCTTCACAGTAACAGACCAATCTCCCCTTTTAATGCACCGCAAACAACCGCAAACAGTCCCTTTGCCCAACCGCACAAGGTTGGATACCAAGCTAGCCATGTCCCGTTCCTTGTCCTCACTGATGTCATTGAAGGTCTCTTCCTCCACCCAGTCACCAAGGGTCCCCGAAAGGTGACAACAAGCCTCCTGTGATGCCTGCTGTGTTTTGTCTTCCACCTCCTCAAAGCCACCTTCCTCCTCTGACTCCTCTTCTTCAGACTCCTCTCTCTGCGTTGCCTCTGTCTGCGTTATTATAAGGTGTGTACTGTTAAGTAGTACTATACCTATCGGTTTAATCCCTGTTACGTCCACTATTAGGGGACGTGTATATGGCATTGATTTTTGGAACAGGGAGATGGAAAAAGATGCTTGGTCGGACCTCCTACTTCGAATTTGGGGCACTGCACGTGCAATGTAATGTGCCACCAGATAGGAGTGGTGTGTTCAGTTGTACTATTTATTCCTATCAGTTTGATACCTGTTACGTCACCTATCAGGCTACGTGTATATGGCATGGATTTTTGGAAGCGGGAGATGGAAAAAGATGCTTGGTCGGTCCTCCCACTTCAAATTTGGGGCACTGCGCGTGCAATCTAAGGTGCCACCAGATATGAGTGTCACTGTGCACTGGCAAAAGTTGGCAGACTAGATGCAATAGGCATCACACACACGCCTGTAGGCAGGCAACTGATATTCAATCGATTACAGTGAAAAAAGGGTTGTTTTATGTCACTGTACACTACGGTTGCACCAGATATGACGTATCACTGTGCACTGGCAAAAGTTGGCAGACTAGATGCAATAGGCTTCCCACACACGCCTGTACGCAGGCAATTGCTATTCAATCTATTACAGTCAAAAAAGTGTTGTTTTATTTCACTGAGCACAATATAAGCTGTGAGCCTGACACAGGCAGGCAACTGAAATTAGATTACAGGAGAAAAATGGTTGTTTTCAATGTATGGTACACCACCAGGTATGAGTAGTAAAAATAAGCACAATATAAGCTGTTAGGCGTTAGCCTGTCACACACACACGCTGGCATGCAGGCATATGCAATTAGATTACACAGAAAAAAATTATAAAATAAAATAAATGATGTTCTAGCCCTAAAAAGGGCTTTTTGGGTTGCTGTCCTTGCAGCAGATATCAGATGAGTCCTTCAGGTCTGTAATGGAAGCTAAATACACAGCCTGGCTATCTATTTCCCTATTAAATCTCCAGCAGCTACACTATCTGTCCTCTCACAATGAATGCAGCTTCAGAATGATTCTAAAATGTATGCTGTCCTTCAGATGGAAGGGAGTGTATGCTGCTGATTGGCTGGAATGTGTCTGCTGACTGTGAGGTGCAGGGTCAAAGTTTCCTCAATGATAAAGTATAGGGGGCGAACCGAAAAGTGCATGTGTTCGCCGTCCGATGCGAATGCGAAGATGCCAAAATCGCTGCGAATAGTCCGCGGGCGAACTGTCCACGACATCTCTAGTCATCAGTAAAAAAAAAATGTACAGTGACAGAAAAATGAGATAGGAGTATTAAAGGGAAGCTTAGTAACTGGGGAGTGATATGAGGACTGAGGGAGTTGCAATTGAGAGAGAGTGCAATCATAGGTGAGAGACAGGGAAAGGGAAAAAAAAGCACAGGAAGATGAGGAAGGGTGGAAGGTAAGAGTGGGGCGGACTGGGGAAAAAGTTATAAGGGACAAATAAAAGAACAGATCAAAAAAGATAAGGCATGGGAAAGGAGGCATAATAAAGGGAGGAAAAATGCTAGAGAACAATACTGGCAAGAGGATCATACCTGAATGGGAGATACATTATGCCTAGTGCTCCATGATTTTCTTTTCCCCGAGGCCCTAACCATTTGATATTTCGGGAAATCTGACTTGCTCTGCAAATAGAAACCATTCCTCTTGTATTCACAGTGTTAGCTTTTGACATCCATAAATGTTTGGTAGACTTTATAAACATTTTTGCTTTCTGACATGGACAAATTTATAACTAGGCACACAAGGAAGCTGTCAATGTGCTTCTTCCTGCATAACAATATATTTAAAATTCAGTTTGTTTATGTTTCACACATAGCTCCTGCCTTCTCCATGATGCTAATGACGTGGTGCGCATTTGACGTCATGTCATTAGCATATACCGGGTGCCGACGCAGGAAGGAGCGGAGGCCGGAGTAGAAGCTGCAGATGAAGGTAAGTGAGGGGAAAGGGAGAGGGGGAGGTATTTAGAGGGGTAAAGTGAGGAGGGGGGTTTAGAATGAGGAGGGAGGTTGAGCATGAGGAGGGAGGATGAGGAGGGAGGTTGAGGATGAGGAGGGGGGTTGAGGTTGAGGAGGGGGTTGAGGATGAGGATGGGGGGTTGAGGAGGGGGGTTGAGGTTGAGGAGGGGGGCTGAGGAGAGAGGTTGAGGAGGGGGTTTAGAATGAGGAGGGGGGTTGAGGATGAGTAGGGGGTTAAGGAAGGAGGTTGAGGATGAGGAGGGAGGTTGAGGATGAGGCGGGAGGTTGAGGATGAGGAGGGGGTTGAGTTTGAGGAGGGAGGTTGAGAATGAGGAGGGAGATTGAGGATGAGGAGGGGGGTTGAGGAGGGAGGTTGAGGAGGGAGGTTGAGGATGAGGAGGGAGGTTGAGGATGAGGAGGGAGGTTGAGGATGAGGAGGGGGGCTGAGGTTGAGGAGGGAGGTTGAGGATGAGGAGAGGGGTTGAGGCTGAGGAGGGAGGTTGAGGAGGGAGGTTGAGGAGGGAGGTTGAGGATGAGGAGGGAGGTTGAGGATGAGGAGGGGGGTTGAGGTTGAGGAGGGAGGTTGAGGAGGGAGGTTGAGCATGAGGAGGGAGGTTGAGGATGAGGAGGGAGGTTGAGGATGAGGAGTGGGGTTGAGGTTGAGGAGTGAGGTTGAGGATGGGGCTGAGGATGAGGAGGGGGGTTGAGGAGGGAGGTTGAGAATCAGGAGTGAGATTAAGGATGAGAAGGGAGGTTGAGGATGAGGAGGGGGTTGAGGTTGAGGAGGGAGGTTGAGGAGGCGGTTTAGAATGAGGAGGGGGCTTGAGGAGGGGGTTGAGGAGGAGGGAGGTTGAGGATGAGGAGGGAGGTTGAGGATGAGGAGGGAGGATGAGGAGGAGGGTTGAGGATGAGGAGGGGGGTTGAGGAGGGGGGTTGAGGAGGGAGGTTGAGAATAAGGAGGGGGTTGAGGAGGGTGATAAGGGAGGGGGGAAGAGACACAGGGAAGGGAGAGGGGGAAGAGACACAGGGAAGGGAGAGGGGGGAAGAGACACAGTGAAGGGAGAGGGGGGAAGAGACAGAGTGAAGGGAGAGGGGTGAAGAGACACAGGAGAGAGAGAGGGGGACACAAGAAAAGGGCACACAAGAGGTGGACACAGAGGGCACAAGAGGGACACAGGGGGCAGCCCATTTCCCACCCTCAGCTTATACTCGAGTCACTCATTTTTCCCAGTATTTTGTGGTAAAATAGGTGCCTCGGCTTATACTCGGGTCGGCTTATACTCGAGTATATACGGTAAGTAAGTGCTGGTATAACACAGCCCACATATGCAAGCATCTCAGGGCAGCTGCCAATCCTGCATAATAGGATATTTGGCCCTGCACTCAATCTCCCCTCATAGCTTTTTGTCACTCTTACATATTTATAAGTATTTCTAATGTATCCATCAACTCTTTGAAAACTTTTATCTATTTAAGACAACATATGCCCAAACCACATAAACTATCTCACAAAAGTGAGTACACCCTTCACATTTTTGTAAATATTTTATTATATCTTTTCATGTGAGTCATGTGGCTCATGGAGTCGTCCTCATTTTTTTCTTTTAGACCATCAAACAGGCTCTTACCACTAAAAGATTAATAAAACAATAAAAACAAATATAATTCACCATCACCAATTCAAGAGCTACTCTTACAAAAAAAATCTAATTAAAAGTAAAAAATTTTAGACATGTTGTGTGTGTGTGTTTTTATTTATGAAAAGTGAAAGAGATATGGGAAAAAAAAGAAACTATTATACAGAATTACCACATCTTTAGTAAAATAATGTTATATATATATATATACAGTGGCCCTCATTCAATTGCGATTTGGCCAATTGAATAGGGCTCTAAATAAGCACATGGCATATATTTTTTAAAGACGTTTTTAGTTCGTGAAAACCTTGCTTTTGGATAGATGCTTACTAACTAAAAACTTCTTTAAAAAAATTATGTTATGTGCCTATTTTGAGCCCTTTTCAATAGGACAAATTGCAATTGAATTAGGGCCAGTATCTTGCAAAAGTGAGTACACCCCTCACATTTTTGTAAATATTTACAAAAATAAAATATAAATGCTACAATGTAAAGTAGTAAGTGTACAGCATGTATAACTGTACATTTGCTGTCCCCTCAAAATAACTCAACACACAGCCATTAACGTCTAAACCATTAGCAACAAAAGTGAGTAGACTCCTACGTGGAAATGTCCAAATTGGGCCTAGAGTGTCAATATCTTGTGTGGCCACCATTATTTTCCATCACTGCCTTAACCCTAATGGGCATGGAGTTCACCAGAGCTCCACAAGTTGCCACTCTTCCACACCTCCATGATGACATCACAGAGCTGGTGGATGTTAGAGACCTTGCACTCCCCCACCTTCAGGTTGAGGATGCCCCACAGATGCTCAATACGGTTTAGGTCTGATGACATTCATAGACAGTCCATCACCTTTACCTTCAGCTTCTTTAGCAAGGCAGTGGTTGTCTTGGAGGTGTTTCACAAGACAGGCTTCACCATGGTCAACCAAAGAAATTGAGTGCACATGCTCAGCGTCCTATCCAGAGGTTGTCTTTGGGAATTAGACGCATGAGTGCTGCCAGCATTGCTGCAGAGGTTGAAGGGGTGCGGGTCAGCCTGTCAGTGCTCAGACCATACGCCACATAATGCATCAAATTAGTCTGCATGTCCCAGAAGGAAGACTCTTCTAAAGATGACTCACAAGAAAGCCTGCAAACAGTTTGCTGAAAACAAGCAGACTAAGGACATGGACTAGTGAAACCATGTCCTGTGGTCCGATGAGACCAAGATAAACTTACTTGGTTCAGATGGTGTCAAGCATGTGTGGTGGCAACCAGGTGAGGAGTACAAAGACAAGTGTGTCTTGCCTACAGTCAAGCAGGGTGGTGGGAGTTTCATGGTCTGGGCCTGCATGAGTCCTTCCAGCACTAGGAATCTACAGTTCATTGAGGGAATCATGAATGCCAACATGTACTGTGACATACTGAAGCAGAGCATGATCCCCTCTCTTTGGAGACTGGGCTGTAGGGCAGTATTCCAACATGATAACAACCCCAATACGACCACTGCCTTGCTAAAGAAGCTGAAGGTAAAGGTGATGGACTGGCTAAGCATGTCTCCAGACTTAAACCCTATTGAGCATCTGTGGGGCATCCTCAAACAGAAGGTGGGGGAGTGCAAGGTCTCTAAAATCCACCAGCTTTGTGATGTCATCATGGAGGAGTGGAAGAGGACTCCAGTGGCAACCTGTGAAGCTCTGGTAAACTCCATGCCCATGAGGGTTAAGGCAGATCTGGAAAATAATGGTGGCCACACAAAATATCAACACTTAGGGCCCAATTTGGACATTTCCACTTAGGGGTGTAATCACGTTTGTTGCCAACCGTTTAGACGTTAATGGCTGTGGGTCTTATTCAATTGCAATTTGGCCAATTGAATAGGCCTCTATATAAGCACAGAGCATATTTTTTTTACAGAAGTTTTTAGTTAGCAAAGATGTTGCTTTTGGCTAGAAGTTCACTAACTAAAAACTTCTGTAAAAAAATATACTATGTTCTTAAATAGAGTCCTATTCAATTGGCCAAATCGCAATTGAATGAGGCCCTGTGTGTTGAGTTATTTTGCAGGGACAGCAAATTTACACTGTTATACAGGCTGTACACGTACTACTTTACATTGTATCAGAGTGTCATTTCATCAGTGTTGTCACATGGAAAAATATAATAAAATATTTACAAAAATGTGAGGGTTGTACTTTTGTAAAAAAATGTAAATTAAACATGTGCCTACCTATGTATTGCCATTTATTCTGCCCTTTTATAAAGCAATACAAATACAATTAAAAAGGTTCAGTGTGATAAAACTATAAGATTATATTGCAAATTAATTTGCTACCAATAAAAAACAAAATTGTGGTTTTATACTTTCTGATGCAATATTACAAAGCAAAGGTCGTAATCATTTTCAAATGAATAAGGCCTAGGATCATTAATTTTGTTTCTATTTTATTAATCTAAAACATTACCCTCACTCTAGTGATTATATTTGCCTGATTTCTTCTGTTACTCTTGTCTCTAATACTTTGTGGTGTTAAAATAAACAAATGATAAAGTTAGTAGCTTTATAAAAAGTTGTAGCAGCAAACCTATTTCCATTTGGCTGGAACAGAAATTGGATGGTGTCCTAATGTTATTTAAAGTGCTTGACTGGTACTCAAATTATCAAAAAGATGCAAAGCTGCAACTCCTTATGGTATATTAATAAGAATATCAGCTTTGTAAGAATAACATCTATATTGATCGTGAACAAATTGGTTGGTGCTTTATATTTTAGTCTGTATAGTGAAATATAAGGCAATTGTTTGCCTTTCATATGTTATATCGCTGAAAAATCAAAACAACTGAGATGACGACAACATGAACTAAACTCACAAAGATTCTTTGTGAAAAGCCTCAACAAGATGCTGTCTGTCATGACTCTTCATTGCAGCCCTTTCACAGTATTCATTAAGAATATTTTATTATATTGAAGTTCTCTCTCTTTACCCACTTTCTAAATTAGGTGCACTGATTCCAATTCCACATTAGCAGTGAACAGCTTTCATTAGTTTGCAGGCATGATTTCTATACATTTCATTGATACTACAGAACAGTAAGAAAACAAATATGTTATGCAGATGTTTAACGTGGAATTATGTTTTTTTGTGAATGACCAACTAATTTGGATAACATATTTACATATTTCAATGTGTATTGTTGTTATTATAATATTTTCCTATAAATTATGCTGTTTCACGCAATAAAAAAAACTTTTATTGTACACTAAGGTACAAGCTTCAAGCTACATTATTTTGTCTCTGGCTAGTGATAAATGTATTCTGATCATTGCGACAATAAGGAATAATTTACTTTAGACTTGTTGAAACACAAATATAATAAATTGTAAAGGCAAAAGGTATCTATGGGACACTTTTTCAAGGAATGTGAACCTACTAACTTGTATCTCTATCCATCTATCCAATTTAATGGCATAACAGCTAACTAAGCAAAAAGAGTAAAGGTGCTCATCTGAGAATGAAAAATACCTAAGTAGGTTTGTCCTATAGGTCTGGTTACCTACGCAGAGAGCAGTCTCTTTTAGTTCACTTGTGCTCTTCACAAGGAGAAATAGGAGAAGCAGCAAACGCCAGACGTACATTTCGGCCTATGTGGGCTTGCCAGTGAGGTGCAGCTGTACTTCCTAAGGCACGGTGTCCATGTCTGGAGCCCCCTATCACCCATAAGGTGAGAAAAACTAAACAAAAAGAGTTAGAGGTGCTCATCTGAGAACGCATATATGGAGTTTGACGTTTCTCCCGTTCAAAGTAGAATTGCCTGGTATTTCGAGACTTGATCACTCTATTGAGTGAGACCAGACTGATATACTACAGGATATTTCTCCCTGTGAAGGGCACAAGTGATCTAAAAGGGGTTACTTAGAGCAAACATACTTAGGGTATTGTTAATTCTAAACTGAGCACCTCCACTCTTTTTGCAGAGCAGCTAACTAGTAGCCATGACTTACATTTGTTAATAATATCAACGTAATTATACTTAGTGTCTTTTAGAATGTTTTTCACCAAGATTAATATGACTGACCCTTAGTTATTTCTCATACTGGCACACTATCTTCCTCAAAATGAGGAAGTTCCACACTGTTGTAAGCTTGCATAAGAGGTAGACAATTTTGTGCTGTGTGTGTAAATAAGCCATATATAAATTATGCAATCACATATAGTTGTCGTATTGCGAAGTGTCGCCACGCAATGTTAAATAATACGGGCTTGCCCATGCGCAATGAGCACCTTTGACACTAATCGCGAGGCACGCATGACTTGGAAAAAAATTATGGCTATAATGGACGATATTTTTGCAACCACGTAACTCAGAAGACTGCCAAAGAACGCCAAATAATTAACAAAATAACTTAAAAACCTCACACACAGCTCAGGGGGAGACCTAGGGAGCATGTAAGTTAGGTTGAAAGCTAATGTGAAGCTTAATTGCCGTTTTTCAGAGATTGAAAATCGGCTAAGCGAGGAATAAAATGGCGGTGTTAAAAATGTAAATGTAAAAGTCTGTAACACTAAGCAGAACAACTCCAGGCACGCAGTACTTTGAAAATACAAGCAAAGTCGCTCAGCGCGAGGCACGCAAGACTTTAGCAAAGACAGAGAGGAGAAAGACATAGGCGAGGGAGAGGGGGGAGAGGGTGGAAAGAGATACAGGGGTGAAAGGGGGGGGGAAGGGACACAGGGGAGGAAAATAAGGGGAAAATAAGGTCAGGGAGAGGGGGGAGGGAGAGAGGAGGAACCAGACACATAGAAGGGAGAGGGGGGAAACAGACACAGGGGTCAGAGAGTGAGGAGAGGTTTGCAATGAGCGCAGAAGGCGCTCATTGCTGGCCTCGCATTGAGCGCGTGAAGGCGCTCAATGAGAGGCATGAAAGTGGCAGGTTGGACGACATCTGCAATAAGCGCTCATTGCAGGGCTCGCGATGAGCGCCGAAGGTGCTCATTGCGAGGCATGAAAGTGATGTGTTGGATGAGGCCTGCAATGAGTGGCCAAAGGCACTCATTATGAGGACCGTAAAGTAGACAGTGGGAGAGGCTTGCAATGAGTGTTGAAGACGCTCATTGCGAGGCCCGCGTTGACCGTTAAAGGCACTCATCGTGAGGCACGCAAGTTAGAGGGGGAGAGCCTTGCATTGTGTGGCAAACACCATTGCCAGCCTTAAAAAAAATGTATTATCATTTTTGACGGGCAAGTCACTAGTACTATACATAAAGTTTTTGTTTCACAGACCACAATCCATAATATATTATTTACATTAAAGATCCAATTCATTTCCAGATTTAAAGGTGCTTATTTGAATATTTAAACTTGAAGCCATTGTATCCTCATATCTATGTGACATCTTATTTCAAAATATGTTTAACAATGTTTTTCTAATAATCTTTATTCAAAGCTATGAATAGTATTTTATTAACATATCTGAAAGTTATGGGAAATAAGGATTACATATGCAAAGAAAAGATATAGAAGCTACAGCACCTTCTCCTACAGACCTTGCTAGAAGACTGCACTTAAATAACCCAGCCTCTCAGTAGTGAGTGTGATTTAAGTAATCTAGCATGCATTATTGATGCCAACTTTAGGGCTTGTGATTTCCATCTAAACAATAGGGTCCAGTAGAGGAGTGCAGCAGCAGCTATGATTGAGGGGAACTATGTATTTAAATTGTATTTTCTTGCTAAAGCCTGTTTTTGCTGCTGTTATTAATTTGTAATGTTAATTAATAGTGAAATAAAAATAGATTTATCCTGAAAAGCACTTACACTGACCCTGTAAGTCTACCTAAGTTAAGATGCTCTTGTTTAACTAATGGAAATACTAGAACCAAAGGTACCATATAGTCTCATATCAAGGTGTTTTGTTCTTAATGTGGTACATTTATTTTTCTATTCCAGCTGTTCTATAGTTATATTCTTTGGTCGTAGATTAGGATGATGCTCTTGAAATGTTCCACTTTCCTTCTGTGACAGTTATAGCTATCATGAGAATTATTTTATCTTATCATTTATAAAGAGCCAATATAACATACTGCTATAGAAGAGTTTGAAGGCCCTCAATTTCATTTGGAGGAGGAGGAATGCTGCCTATGTCCCCAAGAACACCATCCCCAACGTCAAACATAGAGGTGGAAACATTATGCTTTGGGGATGTTTTTCTGCCAAGGGACAGGACAACTGCACCGCATCAAAGGGTCGATGGACCATCAAATCTTGGGTGAGAACCTCCTTCCCTCAGCCAGGGCATTAAAAATGGGTTGTGGCTGGTGTTTTCAAGCATGTCAATGACCAAAAACACACGGCCAAGGCAACAAAGGAGTGGCTCAAGAAGAAGCAAATTAAGGTCCTTGAGTGGCCTAGCCAGTCTCCAGAACATAATCCCATAGAAAATCTGTGGAGGGAGCTGAAGGTCTCGAGTTGCCAAACATCAGCCTTGAAACCTTAATGACTTGGAGAGGATCTGCAAAGAGGAGTGGGACAAAATCCCTCCTGAGATGGCCTGGTGGCCAACTACAAGAAAAGTCTGACCTCTGTGATTGCCAACAGGGGTTTTGCCATTAAGTACTAAGACGAAGGGGTCAAATACTTATTTCCCTCATTGACCTGCAAATGAATTAATAACTTTTTGACATGCGTTTTTCTTGTGTGTTTTTTTTTTATTCTGTCTCTCACTGTTAAAATACACCTACCAATAAAATTATAGACTGATAATTTCTTTGTCAGTGGACAAACATTCAAAATCAGCAGGAGATCAAATACTTTTCCCCCCTCTGTATATAGATACAATATATATTCTTTTTTTACATGCTGCAATACCATTATTTGCATTATTTATTTTGTTGATTTTCTATAAAAAGTCAAGTAGAAATCTAATGGGATAATATGAAAGAATTAATATAGAAAACTATTTTTCCTTAAATTCAGTAAGCGGATTGCTGCTTTAAACAAAGGCTGTAATTGCATCAGGAGATTTGGAAATAATTAATTGGTCTTATGATTCAAGAGGTAAATATGGAATTTCAGAGGCTGCCTGTGAGGTCAGAAGCTGCAGATGGAACTTGAAGGCAGCCAGCCCAGGCGAAAATGAATCACTTGCTTACCTACTACTGCGTTTTTGTAGAACAAATAAATCCAATACCACAGAAACCCCTGTTTCCATTCAATATGTAGGCAACATGATAGATACAGAATAAACAGTACAATATATTTCTAATGGTGACTTGTAAGTAATAACTATGGTCCTGTTTCCAATATTTATAACAATCGAGTAAAAAATTATTTTGTATATTTATTTTGATGTAACCAAATATTTTCATTATACTAAACAATATTATAAAATGTAGGTCTGTATAAGATAAAAAAAAACACTGTATTCAATACACAGCATGCTGGTATTTAAAATAATTCATAATCCACATTTCTCAAAAATTTCTGGCATTCTCTCAATTCCACTACAAGGTGCTAAGCCTTAACATGTCTTAACTTCTTTACAAATGAAAATAAAAAGGCTTTTGAGACTTAGCACCTTTTAATGTGCATGTGTCATAGTCTAAATTAATGTCAGATTTAAATTCTGAAATATAATCTAATGAAAAAATTAACACTACACATTTTGAGATGAGAGGAAGTATAGATGAAGCTTCATAACATTAATCTGGACCAGGTAAGGAAAAAATAAGTAATGGAACAGGGTACAGACCATTGTCTATAAGGGGGTCTGTTGGTGCAGTGTTCACTTGAGTTATAATAATTATAATAATTTTGTATATTTTTAAATTAACATATTCACTTACTTTGCCTGGGGCAAAATAAGAAATATGAGTTATATTAAGAGACCACTGAGATTCCATATCTACAGTATGCTCTTTTTGAAGAGTTAAGCCTGATCATTGAGAAAAAAATTAAATATTATAGATTTTTCAATTCATATATAAAAATTACTCTGGGCAGCCAATGCATTGTTTAAGCTGCTTTACTGAGCTGATTTCCCAACAGGGAATGGTCCTGAAGACTGATTAGATTTAATTTTATCTGACTGAAAGCAATGGTCTTCTGGTTTCTAAATTTCCAGGTAGTCCCAGGCCCACTGCTGTTTTTCATATACTCATCCTCTCTTGGCATCCTAATGCTATCTATTGGGATTCAGTATTATCTCTATACAAATGACAACTAAATCTATCTGTCATAACCAGACCTCTTCTAGCACATCACCACCTGCATATTAAATATACCCTTCTCGATGTCCTCCAGTCTACAAATCTACTTCACTCTTAACGAAGTCATAATCACTCCAACCCATCAGGCACCCTACATTGGAGATTTATTGGACTTTGCCCACTCTTTCACTCCTCACATTCAAGTATCAATTAAATTATGTCATATTCTACTAAAAAAACATTTCCAGGATATGTCACTTTCTCACACAAAACACAACAAATACTCTAATCAACTCACACATCATTTCCATTCCTGATTTCCTTAACTCTCTTATTGTTGGCCTTCCTGTCACCTTTCTGACTCTACTACTATCCATAATGGGTGTTTACATAAGAAACACCACACATCTGCAGCACATATCGCTTCACTGGCTTACCGCATCCTCCACAAAAAACATTAAAATACTGACTCTGACATATAAAGCCCTTAATAACATACTATATCTCTACCCTCAAACCAAAACAATCATCCAACCATCTCCATTCATTCTACAAATGACCTGCACCTTTTTCCCTTTCTTGTTACTTCCCTCTTACTTTTGTGACATATTTTGTGACACGTACTCTATTGAGCTCCTTACCTTGCTCTGTCAGATTATTTACTGGTTAAAAAGCTTACAAAAAAATCTTTAAAACTTTAAAAAGCTTACTAAAAAACACATCTACTGAGAAGAGTATCAATTACAATCTTAACATATACAATTGCGCACACTCTACTGTCTCACCTGACTCAAACATATAGCTTACTAGCGACTTGCCTGTCAAAAAATGACGGCAATTAAATATGTATGTTTTGAATTCTGTTTTGCATGTAATATGCATAGTTAAGACTTGTAACCTTTTTCTTATCTATAAAGAAGTACAATTCTAGTACAATTCTGTTCTTACATAAAGTGTTACTACAATTCAAGTAGTAACACTTTATGTAAGAACAGGTCAACATTGTATAAATGAGAATTGTAAACATGACATAATGTTTTGTAACATGCAACCTTTAGATTAACAACTGGTAAACTAAACATATATTGAATCCAGAGGAAGGCAAACAGTACCCCCCCCCCTTGAAACTTAGCCAATTGTATCAAAGGGGGAAAAAATTAATTCCTTCTTGACCCCATTAACTAATTCCTTCTTGACCCCATTACTCCCTGGATTAATATTTTGCATTGAATGATACATTTAAATTGTATAACAAAAGTTCCTCCTCCTCTTAACATGAACTTTGAAATATATGCAATTAAACAACTTTGCACACTTTTTTCGAAAAATAGTAACATTATAAAAAGTAACATTTAAACTATAATTGTTGTAAAATGCAAGCAAAGTGTTTTGTGGGGCTAATCATGCTAAAAGGCTACTTCCATAAAATTAGAATATGTTATTTTGTTGTTGTTGATTTTTGATGGTTGACATTTTGCTTTTATTGTTGTAATTTGTGAAAATGGCACATAGAGTTTCCTCTGTGAAATAGTGGTTCTCTAAAAAGAGAACAACAGACATCAAAGTTCGTCCACGGGGTGTAACCACTGTTCTCTATGTTTTTTGCCATTTTATAGAGTTTCTTATGGAAATAGTGGTGCTCTAAAAAGAGTCTGAGTGACATAAAATGTAATTCTGGAAATTAAACCACTGTTCTCTCAATTTTTTTTTTTGTTGTACATTTGTTCATGAAAGGAAAGTATTGTTAGAAAATGGCACATAGAGTTTCCTATGTGAAATAGCGGTCCTCGTAAAAGAGTCCCAGAGATATCTAATTTTTTCCTGGAAGTAAAACCACTGTTCTCTATGTTTTTTGCCATTTTATAGAGTTTCTTATTTAAATAGTGGTCTTTTAAAAAGAGCTTGAGTGACATAAAAGTTTGTCCTCGAAATTGATCCACTGCACTCTATTTTTGTTTAGTTTTTTAGTCTGAAATTGTCATTGAGGTGAATTATTTTTTTGGTTAGTTCTGTGCCATGTCTTGTATTGTTATATTCTGTTGAATTAAAGTTATAGTACCTCATAGTAAAAATGCGGTCATCATCTAATAAATCCCCTTGACGTTGGTTGTTTTCAATGTAAACTTTAATAGCCTCTGGAGAATGTAACATACAGCTGGCCATGTGCAAATACTGGTTCTTCTAAAAAGATACCCACAGATTTGAAAGTTTGTCCTTGTGCTTTATTAATGGTCATGGCAAATGCCATGATGATGGGAAATTGTCTCATTTGAAGTACAAAAGGGAGGCTACTTTCACTTGGTGCCAAATCTATTCTTGGTATGAAAACTCTCTCTCCTTTATGGCTACCAGTTAGAATTTCAGCATGTATGAAATGGTCCTTTAATTCTTGAACAATTAATCTGGTTCCCATTACATAGGTCTTTTTTGGGTTCAGTAACATGACAATTGCACCTTTCTTTAGCTGCAAAATATGTGGTGGCATTCCAGAGCAAGTTAGTGAGTTAATGAATTCAGTTGAAAAGTTTGTCTGACTTTCTTTGTCATCACCAAGAACAGAATCAGTACTGTGATAATTGTTTGTGGTGCATTTTTTTTTTTAAATATCATTATTGAGGAGCAATGCATCCTTATGTTTGCATGTTAGTATTACTTTGTTGGCAAGCTCTGCATTGTCCTCGTAAATTATTGTAGTTTGGAATATAGCTGATATGAGATCCTGTTTGCAAATCATATGAGCTGGGATGGTCACGGTATCATCGGGTAAATTTTGTATTTGCTCTGTTTTTCCTTCTCCAATTTTAATGAGCCAATCATTGAATTAATTTTCTCCTTCTGATCTCATATTTTGTTGCAATTGAAGATGGTAAATAGTTTCCATAGTGTACTTGACTTTATACATGTTTCGACAATGTCGGTTCGATTTTCATTTACAACGAGTAATGTAAAGGTAATGTTTGTCTAAAATCTCCACCTAACAACATTACCTTTCCACCAAATGGCAAATTATTATCTATGACTTCACGTAGCAAACGGTCATTACATTGTAGGGCATGGCATGACATCATTGTAGCTTCATCTATAATAATTAATTTACTTTTTTTATTTTTTTTTGCTTGTAATGATGTCATTCGAATATCCGACACTGATGTTTCCAAAATAGGAACTGGCAGTTCAAATCCACTATGCACAGTTCTTCCACCTTCTAACAAAAGTGCGGCAATGCCAGTGGTTGCAAATGGCAGTGCTATTTGACCTTGTGATCGAACAAAACTCATCAATAAATTATATAGATACGTTTTTCCTGATCCGCCAGGTCCATCTAGATAGAAATAACGCTCTTTGAGCATGTCATCATCTAGGGCATTTGTCATTGCATTAAATGTTTGCAATTGTAATGTATTTAAAGTTGCAAGTCTTTCTTCTGTTCTTTCTAATTGCAGCTGAGTGTCATAGTCAAAATAATAGGCAAAAAGTCTTCAGCCATATTTGTTTTAAATTTGCATTTGGAGCATTTGAGAAGATACAAATGAATGCAAATTGTTCCCTCATCTGCCGTGGCATTTGACATAGTGCTGCTTCTTCTAGACATCTTTCCCATTCTGTATCATCAGCTAGGAAGTTTCTGTGTCGCGCAGCTAAATTAAATGATTCATAAACCATGTCATTAACAGTTCTTAACTGTTCAAAACTTTGTGCACCAGGAACATTTAGAAGTAGTAATCGTAAGCAGAAACTTTCAAGGTCTCTTGGACTTACAGTGTAAATTCTTGGGGTTATTTTATTTCCACTACTTTTTCATTTTCTCCATAATCCATTAACGAAAACATAATGGTATGGAATGTCAATATATAACAATTCCCCTGCCTCTAAATCAGTACAATTTAATTGAAATCATGCAGTTAGTGTAGTTTGGTGATGCTCACTTTGTGCCAAAGCATTTGTTTAATTTCCAACATGAAAATACACTAAATGTCTTTGTGGCAAATGTATAGCTAATCTATATACTGCATGTGAGTTATCATGCATTTCAAATTTTAGAAGACGCCACATTGCTTCTGGCGCACTTACATAGCGAGCATCTACATGAGATGCAAGTTCATCATGTACTTACTCAGTTTGTTCGTTATTATCAACACTTTTGACCACTACAGTAGCTGCATCATAGCCTTTGTCAATATATTTGTAGACATATTTAATGGATTTTATAGAAGTGCAAGCTTCCACATTAATGTGCACATTATACTTCATAAGTAAATGTGGATTGTATGGTACCACATACCTGTTATCTACCTTTTTTCCACATATAATGGCATTTTGCCCTACTCTTCTTCGATATAATGGATAGCCATCACAATTAGCTGTACAAGTTTTGTCTGTATAATCTTTTGTAAATTCTTTAGTACATTTCTTATTTTCCATCCATGGTGACTGTGGATTAATATCTCCACACAGTCCATGAATCATACAATGAGTTACAATCTCATATAGTATACCATGTATTTCTGGATCTGGTAGTTCAGCAATAATTACTGAATACACTTTGTCACCAGTATCCAATTTATCTTTCTCTTAAAGGATTATAAGAATATGTACATGTGGAAGGCCTCTTTTTTAAAATTTGATGGTATAAACATAAGCCAGACATTTGCCAAATAACTGAGTTATGGTTATGTGACGTATTCATTTAGTTAATTTGATTTTAAAGACTCTTGCCACTAAATCTGGTCTATCAGAAGCAGTTTGTTCAATTAGCAGATTGTGTGTAATGGCATCATTGTATCTTTCTCGCATATTGCAAGGAGATCCCTGGAAAGAAGATGGTAAAATGATGGCTTTGCCAGCTGGCAGCTCTCTGGTTGTAGCAACCTCAGCGACATAATCCATCAATCCACAATACTGTTCTACACGTTGTTTATCTTGTTGATATTTGATGAAGTTTAAATTATTTGCCTCAACTTGCAAATATGTATCAATGATCCATTGTTGTGTCAGTTTTCCTCCACATAAAATGGGATTGAATCTATCTTGAATGGCAATTTGAGCCACTTTAAATTCAAGCATGGAAATATTATTTCTCACACATAGTTTAGAATTTTGGTAACTCTGAAGGGTTAATTTGGGTTGCCAACCTGCTTCCCCATATGGAAAAAATATGGGATATGTCATTGGATCCAAACTGGTACTTAAGATACTTATATTAATGAAAGGTTGCTCCTCATTTCTGGGATATATTCTAATATCTCTCTAAAATGGTGTTTCTCCTTCGTCATTTTGAAAGACCATTGCCACCTCATTTGATGTTGGCAAGTTAGAATGGCGTTTATCAGTATGGAGATCTCTTTTAAGCACGATATTGACCTTTGGGATTGACAATTGATGTCTTTCTGCATAAATTTGTTGTTCCTTTTCTACTTCTGCCAATTTTTTATAGGCTTGAGAGTATGGATTTTGAGCCATAATATTATCAAGCTCTATAAAAACAATGAGTAAGCATTTTTTATTTTCTTGAAGCTGCATACGTTGCTCAACAGCTTCCATTGTATGTAGGACATATAGTTGAGCAAGTTTTCTTTGCTCTCCTTCCTCTAGATGTAAATGAGAAGTACGATGGTAAATTTGTCCTTGTACTTTAAAGCAGTAAGGGCCATGTCCTGGCACATTAGCAGCTTATGTTGCACCCATAGATGCAAAAGATATGGCACTATTATAGGATCTTATGTTTGTTTTGACATTTTGGTAGTTGGGGAAAGTAGGCTCAGTCATAATGCTTTGTAAATATGTTGGGAATTCCTGTTTGAAATGATAAGCCCCACAAAACTGACAGACAATATTCATATCCCCACAATTATGAACATCTACTTCTAAAGATTTAAGTAAAGGACAATTGTGAGAACATATATCAATATGACTCTCTAAATCATCATTAGAAATCTTGTCTGATTGTTCAGCAACATTTTCTAAATACTTTTGTTTTTTAGTTGCCTTCTTGGGGTTGGATTTTAGTTTGTCAGATGATAGTCTTTTGCTTGCAAGTCTTTTGCGTTCTTTTTGTCGTCAAAGTTCCTTCTGCTCCGGCGTCTGATGTTCTGCCTATGTTTTTTGACGTTCTCTAGTTTGACGTCTTTCCTTTTCCTGTTTCTTGTCAGTATCTGCCATATTAATCTGTAAATAAAAATATAATATTAGTATTTTTTCTCCTTATTGTAATTATTTTTTGAACTGCATATTTTTTTTCTACTATCCTGTTTTGTGTGCAGCACTGTTTCCATTATGAGGTTAGCTTTATAAGGTTGGAGTTAGCAACGTAGGGCCTCATTCAATGGCAATGTTTGCAATTGCATAAGGATCTATATAAGCAGTGAGTATATCTTTTTTCTTTTAGTTTTTAGCTAGTGAAAACCTTATTTTAGGATAGAAGTTCAGTAACTACAAACTTCTGTAAAATAAATATGCTATGTGCTTATATAAATCTCTATTCAATTGGGCGAATAGCAATTGAATAGGACCCTTAGTTAGGTTGCAGTGTATTTTGTGAAAGTGGCACATGAAAGAGTTCCTTCTATTTTCCATGTGTTTTATATTAATTTTTGTGCGCTACTGTTGTCATTACATGTTTAGGGTATGGAGTTGGGCTTAAACATTTGTGCAGGAAAAAGCGTATATATCTTTAAATTGCGTATATGTTAACATCATTTTTTGTTTTTATTTTGTGTGCAACACTGTTGCCATTAGTTTTTTTTTTTTTGTTGTTGCTCTCCTGTTTTGCGTTTGGCAATGTTGATATTAGGGTTTTCCGGTTATGGGGTTACACTTATATTGTTAGTTAGGTTGCAGTACGTTTCCACAAAGTCAGACAAAAAACAGGATAGATCCTTCTATTTGATATTTGTTAATAGCAGTATTTTATTCTTTGTTTAACGTGTAATACTGTACCTCTTTCCTTGAAATCTGGTGTGTGGAAAATTGCTGTAGTGATGCAAATGTTGCATTAAAATGTAAGTAATACATTTTTTGTACTAAGAGCATGTAAAACAGGATATATAGTTTGATTTTGTATGTATTCAGCGAGGTTTAGGTTATGGGGTTAGGCTTAGAGAGTGGTGCATATTTAAGAGGATAGATGGTTGCATGTGTTATGTTTTAAGAACATTTGTTGTAGTATCCTGTTTTGTGTTCAGCACTGTTGGCATTAGAGGTTTAGGTTGTGGGTTTGGGCTTATGGGTTAGGGCACACAAAACATGACTTATTTTTTTAATTTTGTATGAGTTAACAATATTTCTTGTACTATCCTGTTTTGTGTACACCACTGTTGTCATTAGAGGTTCAGGTTGTGGGTTTACGCTTATAGGTTAGGGCACATAAAACAGGATTTATTTTTCATTTTTGTATGTGTTACCTATATTTGTTGTACTATCCTGTTTCGTTTATGCCACTTTTGGGATTAGAGGTTTAGGTTCTGGGTTTAGGCTTATAGGTTAGGGTACACAAAACAGGATTTATTCTTGCATTTTGTATGTGTTAACAATATTTGTTGTACTTTCCTGTTTTGTGTACACCACTGTTGTCATTAGAGGTTTAGGTTGTGGGTTTAGGCTTATAGGTTAGGGCACATAAAACAGGATTTATTTTTCATTTTTGTATGTGTTACCAATATGTGTTGTACTATCCTGTTTTGTGTACGCCACTTTTGGGATTAGAGGTTTAGGTTATGGGTTGGGCTTAGAGGTTGGTGCAGAAAAAAATAGGATTCATTCTTGCATTTTATATGTGTTTTCAACATTTGTTGGAGTATCCTCTTTTGTGCGCACCATTATTGGCTTCTGTGTTTTTTTTGTTTTTCATTTTGACATTGGCGCACAGCAAACAGGATAGTTTATTTTTTTTTACTTGTTATACTATACCTTTGTTGAATTCTTAGTTGTGTATAAATGACAGAGGGCCCCTGCTGCCAATCTTCCCCTGCTGCCAATTCGACAGTCTTCAGGCAGTGTCTGTTCAAAAAGTAAGAGCATATTTTTTTTGGTGAAGCAAATGTATTTTTTTATATTACCTGTTGTTCTTTCTTTGTCGTGTGTAACATTCTGCAGATTTGACAGCCCGGCAGAGTCTATTGGAAATGTGAACAAAAGTGAAATATTGAAATTCAGCATAAATATATATGTGTCTATATTTTTTTGGTAAAAGCATAAATTATGTTTTTAAATAGATATGAATAAAAGCTATGTTATTTTTAAAATGTTTCCTTTTTTTTTTTTATTGAGATTATTTTAGGGCACATACACATATATGTTTGTTCGAAATCTTACTATACATGAATACGGTTGTTGTTGGCAATATTTGAAATAAAACTTTTTTTTTTATTATTATAGATTTATTAATTAATGTATTAATTAATATATTATAGCTTACCTATTTGTTGTAATTTGCAGATTTTAAACTTCTAAAGTGATAATGAAGTTGCTTCAGAAGTAACGCCACCAGTGAAATGTCCAGTCACACTGTTCATCACCTGAGGAGAAATGTAGAAATTTCTGGAAAGTGTGCAGTACTTATAGACTTGGAGCTGAAGTAGAAACCGTTAGAACGCAATATGCATGTGCTATTTGCGTTCCAGCCGTCAATTTGCATTCCAGCCGCCATTTTGTGGATAATAGTTACTTGTTGCATGTGAAATGGTGGCGATTTTGTGTGTAGTTCGTCGGGCATAATGTATGTTACGAGCCGCATGAAGTATTCTTGAGAGTTGGTTCAGTATTGCGAGTACGTCTTGTAATTTTACGTCCTTAACTTCGTTTTTGTTTTTTTCGTCTGCCATTTTTTCTCTTAGGGGATTTTCGGGTGTGTAAACTTTGGAAATGGTACTGAAATTGAGGTGTAACCTGACTTCCAGACGTCCTTGGTGTACCCCCTTGCTGTGGTTAATGTTTTTTTTTTTTTTTTTTGTGTGTGTTTATTTTGTATGTTTTGAGTGCACAAGGAGCGCCTTTGGTGCCCCACCAGCGCAAGGAGCACCTTCAGTGCTCCTTGCCAGCAACTGCGGCCCTTGCTTTGCGAGGGCTACAGTTGCAGCGGGCCCGCAAGCGTTAGCAACAACCCGCATGCTGAGAAATATATATGTGATAACACAAAATCTGCTCCAACAGTTGCAGTTCGCTCTTCATGAATTTGTCCTTCTGACTCCCAATTATAATCTCTAGATTGTAAGCTCTTTGAAGTAGCTACCTCAACTCTATTGTTTAAAATTCAAGATAAAACTAAATGAATATGTGTATGTTGTCATTGTGGGCATAAAAGCTACTTTGGCTGCCTAATCTGTATTGTTTTTTTCAGTCAGAGCTACTAAATCTTAGATTGTGACATGCTTCACAAACATATAAAGTTACTTTTGTCCTTTAGCATAGACTAGAATAAGTGTGCTTTTGTTGTACGTTTCATTGTAGTAAACAAAATAATTGAAAGTAGAAAGACTGAACACAAAAGTACAATTCAATTTCACTCATTCATATTCAAGTTCATAAAACTGAAATTTGATGCAGTTGAGACTATGGTACCCTTTAAAGCACAAAAAAAAAATCAATCAGCTAAATTGAGTGCTTGGAAATCTTACAGCTGATGCCAAGGACACTCTGCAGGGACTGACTATGTAATCACTCCTTTCTATTTAATATCTCAGTTTTATAGTACATACAATTTAAAACAATTTTCACAACTACGATACTGTCACAAACTCTTCAAGTCTAAATAAAATACTTTAACACATACAAACAGACAGTTTTCCGTAGAAATTATGATTCAAAACTGTATTTATTTTATTCGAAAATAGAGCTCTTCAGGACTAAAGCTGATAGTCTAGAATGTGTCTGTGTGTACCTTCCGCACCTGTATATTTTTGGTTATTTACCTGTTATTATTTTGTTTGTTATTGTTTTTCTTTCTCTGCTATACCACATTGCAATGTTTTATTATGTAGAATTGAGCACAAAAAAAACCATTTATAAATACTTAAGACATGAGATTGTTGTTATTGCTCAGTCCTTCAGTCTGACTCTCAGTGACCATATGGACATAGCATGACAAGCACACCTGCCTCTGGTTGTGCTTATCCATATGGTTTTATCAGCAGACATACTTTAGTGGGTTGCCAGTTTCTTTTCCAGTGGACCACCTTTTGTTTGACCTCCCTTCTACGACCTGCCCATCTTGGGTGACCGTACATGGCATAGCTCACAGCTTCATTTAGGTGCACAAGCCCCTTCACCACGACTAGGTAGCGATCCAAAAAGTGAAGACATGAAATACTGTACACGTAAAAAAAATGTATCAGATAGAATTCAAATTAAAACTAAAATTAAGGTTCCTTTAAGGTACGATGAGACTGCTGACATCACAGTTGTGACAACACCTCTTGTTGTATTTTGCATCTTGCATGAGTGGAATGTGTGTTGCAGGTGTCCAAAATGTTTCTTATGATGTAGCACATGGTATTTTTTTTTTTCTAACAAAACATAATTTTTTTATTGTTACAATAAATCACAATTACATGATCCCGTAATGGAGCCCGTAAAAGTTACAGATATTTATTTGGCTACATTTTGCTATTTACAATCGATTTGCTAGTTACAGGCTCAAAATCACTGCGGTTGTCAAAAACATAACTCCGTCCTATCTCCTCCTTTGATGTTTCAGGCCCGCAAATGTGACCTGTGCTAAAGACGCAAAATCCATATTTAATTGCCTGCAATTGCCTTTAAACCAGTAAATGACGAATGTATAAAAAAAAATATCATAACACTGCAAAAGCAATACACAATACTGTACTTAAAAATACTGGGAAAGCGATGATAGACATTAGAATCAATTGCACAACTGTCTCAAGCTCGCAAATTTGCAATAAAAAAATATTTTTTTACGTTTAATTTCCGTGTTATTTGTTTCTTCAGATTGAACTTCTAAACACTAATTGATTGTAGTCTAAACTCCATGTTTTACTGACGTCATGATGATGTTCTCATTTACTATTGGCTCTGTCTAAAATGTAACTCACGGGCTTCTTAATTGATCATGATCATGCCCTGAAATGCTACGTATGGGTTCATAGTTTGCTTGTTGGGGCTGTGAGCCTGTACTTGCAAGCTTGAGTCTATTAAATACATCTGTAACTGTGACAAATTTCTAACCCGCAGACAAACGGGCTGTATGAAGGTAATTACGTGCTTGGAATTAAATGGGAGCCATTGTGTTTTGTTTATCAAGAAAATATATGTTACTAGCGAATTGCCCGTCAAAAAATGACGGCAATGAAATTGTAAGGTAGCTAATGCTGTTTAGTGTGTAATAATGAAATATATAATACATTAATAAATGAATATACTTTACCTATTTTAAAGCATTGTGTGGAAGAGCTGTGAATGTGTTTTGATGTTGCTGCAGCATTAGTGGTGTGGATCTGCTGTGTAAGCGTGCTGAATGTGTTCAGTGTAACACTGTGCGTGCGCGAGGCCAAACCGTTTGCGTAGTCGTGTACTTCCGCATTGGTGTAAAATGGCGAGTAATGTGTGGTATACGTTTGTATCGGAATATCCGTAGGTGTTTTGTGGTGTTTTGCGAGTTTCTTGTGGTGTTTTGCGAGTTTAGAGTGCTGTAGCCTCGTTTTCGTTTTGTTCGGTGGCCATTTTTTCTCTCGCTTCGATTTTTTTTTAGTCTCTAAACTGTTTTATTTCGAGTAAAATCGAGGTGTAAGTTGTATTTTTGAGGTGCTGGGTGCTCCCTCTTGGTGTAGGTAAGTTTTTTATGTATGTGGTGTGTGTATGTATTGTGTTTTACATTTTCTAATGTTCGCGAGTTGCGTCCGAGTGTTGCGAGGCCGTAATGTGTGTGAACGTGTGTCGTATGTTGTTTGCGAGTGTCGTAATGTGTGTGTCGTACTGTTTGGGTTGCGACGTGAAGTTTGCGAGGGTCGCAGTTGCTGGCATGGAGCGCCGTAGGCGCTCCATGCCAGCACCTGCGGCCCTCGCTTTGCGAGGTCCTCAGGTGCTGGCATGGAGCGCCGTAGGCGCTCCTTGCAGCAACTGAGACCCTCGGGCAGTGCCCTCGCGTAGCTCGCTACGCGAGTCGCGGCCCTCGCTTCGTGAGGGCCGCGGGCTCGCTACGTGAGCCCGCAGCGTTAGCAACAACTCGTACGCTCACAACTATATATGTGATGGGAAATAATAAAATATTTGGTCTTGCTTGCAGGTCATAAAATAACTAAGCAATCTATAGTATTGTACTTTCACTTAATCTATAAGGATTAGGGCAGAAGTTATATATCTCCATATCTGATCACTAATAATGGCTTAGAGTGAGATTTACTAGGCTATCATACGATTTACAAAAGAATGCAAAGGGTTGCAATGTCATTTTTCCATAGAAAACAGAGCACTAACTTGAAGCTTAACCTTGTACATTGCAGCCCATGTAATGCTTAGTAAATATCTACATATTGGTTTGACATTAAGGGGCAACTGATGTTTAATTATTCACGTTTACATAAATTCCCTTTCTGTCACTTAAATATATGCAAGGTATCAAGTGTTTATAACTTGGTTTGGGTATAGATTATAGGTTGAATGATTCTAACCAATATTTAATTAGTGGATTTAATGAGCAGATAAATACAATGAGCCTCATTAATTTTGGAGGCCGTAACTTAAAGAATGTAGTCTGTATGTCTGCGGGCCTTCTCCAGGCCCACAGGGCGCTCGACTTACGGTAATATTCAATTCGGGAAGACCACAAGTTATGGGCCCGACAGCGAAATTCGGAAACCATGCCACTGTATGGAGCATTTGCGAGCTTGAACAGATCAATTAGACAAGGGCTTTACTCCTGAGATAGAAACAGCCAATGGAAACAGAGATCGTCATCTTTACATCAATGAAAAATGGAGTTGGGATTTCAAAGTCCTACAGGCTTCAATTACGAGATACGATCAGACCCACATTCCTAATATATTGTAATATTGATAAAACCGTAAATATGATATTCTATTACATGCGAGTTCCATTATATGTATTAACACATTGATTGCCGGGATCAATATAACATGGAAATCAAACATGAAATAAAGTATTTTTGGGGCCAATTTGCAAGCTTAAGAATGTTGTGCTATTAATTCTAAGACCTGACACCACTTTCCCTTTAAATAAAAGTACAGTATTGATTTTATTTTTGCATTCAAAGTGCTCTGGACTTGTTTTTAAGCCCTTTGTGAGTACTCCTTGGAACCCCTAACTTGTGGAGCGACTTTTGCCATTTGCGGTCTTGGCGGGGTGGTTAGCGAAGGGGAATCAGAGCAATTGAATAGCGATTTGCGATTTTAGCGTTCGGAAGACTTGTGGCCCTGAAAGATCAAAGGCTTGGAGGGGCAATAACTTGCAATGTTAACCATCGCAGTGAATTGCAATGAAATGAAGGCCGGAGCCCGTAACTCGATCGGAGCCCACAAATAGCTGATACCTTACATCGGTTTCACAGGACAGATTACACTTAGAACAGGACTCGCCATGGTCGACCAAAGAAGTTGAGTGCACATGCTCAGCGTCATATCTAGTGGTTGTCTTTGGGAAATAGACGTATGAGTGCTGCCAGCATTGCTGCAGCGGTTGAAGCGGTGGGGGTGGGGGGGGGGGGGTCAGCCTGTCAGTGCTCAGACCATACGCCGCACACTGCATCAAAGCGGTCTGCATAGCTGTCGTCCTAATAAAGATGATGCACAAGAAAGCCTGCAAACAGTTTACTGAAGACAAGCAGACTAAGGACATGGATTACTGGAACCATATCCTGTGGTCCGATGAGACCAAGATAAACTTATTTGGTGCAGATGGTGTCAAACGTGTGTCGCGGCAACCAGGTGAGGAGTACAAAGACAACTGTGTCTTGCCTACAGTCATGCATGGTGATGGGAGTGTCATGCTCTGGGCCTGCATGAGTGCTGCCGGCACTGGGGACCTACAGTTCATTGAGGGAACCATGAATGCCAACATGTACTGTGACATACTGAAACAGAGCATGATCCCCTCCATTCGGAGACTGGGCCGCAGGGCAGTATTCCAATATGATAACAAACCCCAAACACAACTCCAAGACGACCACACCTGTGCAAGGACTCTAACATCCACCAGCTCTGCAATGTCATTATGGAGGAGAGGAAGAGGAATCCTGTGGCAACCTGGGAAGCTCTGGTGAACTCCATGCCCATGAGGGTTAGGGCAGTGCTGGAAAATAATGCTGGCCGCACAAAATATTGACACTTTGGGCCCAATTTGGACATTTCCACTTAGGAGTATACTCACTTTTGTTGTCAGCGGTTTAGACATTAATGGCTGATTTGTTGAGTTATTTTGAGGGGACAGCAAATTTACACTGTTATATAGGCTGTACACTTACTACTTTAAATTGTAGCAGAGTGTCATTTCTTCAGTGTTGCCAGATGAAAACATATAATAAAAATCAGAGTATTGTAGTATACAGTGATACCTTTTTTATAGGACAAACATATTCATTTATTCTGAAAAGCTTTCAAGAATATACTTCTCTTAATCAAGTCTTTAGCATTACTGAAAGGATCCCCTGCAGATCCCTCTCTCTTCCAGTGACTTCAGCTAAATGCTATGACCCGGAAATCTTGCATGATCTCGTGAGACACAGCATTTTGCTGAAGTGACTGGAGGTGATGGGGATCTGCAGGGGTGGGAGAGATCGCATCACGCTGATGTGCGTTGTGATCTCTCTCCTACCACTATACACCAGGGATAAGGTACCTAACCCCCCCCCCCCCCCCCCCCCAGTTTCTATGCCTATGGCTGGAGGACACATTTAGATTTAGTAACATTTCCAAAGATAGAAGTTAATCCAGAGCCAAAACATTCAAGGTACTCCTCAGGGTAAGCAGGAAATCAACGCAATATGGGTTGAGACACTCTGATCATGGCTGATGAGGTTCTTTTTTTCAGTTAAATAATAGAGCAATTTGTCATAACAGGCAGAGATCAGGAGAGTGGTCAGGAAACAGAGCCAAGGTCCCATGCGAACAATTTTACTCGTTAGTATTATTTTACCCTTATTACTCTTTATTTATAAAGCACAAGCATTTCATGTGGCGCTATTTACAATATTAGAATACAGTGGGTACAATTAGTAAATTAAAAAGTAATAGACACATTTTAAGGTAAGTAGAAACTCAAGAACAGATACAGTACAATAAAAATAAGAAACAAATAGGTCAGCAGACAGCTTGGTGCAACAGAGTTAAGGTCCCGACTCCAAAGAGCTTACAATAATGAAAGATGAGATGATAGAACTAAACTGGTTTAAGATGACTTCTAATACGCATATAGTATTTAATATTAACTTGGAGGTGAAAAAAGCCACACAGCCACATACAGTAATATATATAGTGCATCAAATGGGCCCAAGTTCAACATCATCAAAATGCAATCATTTTCTAATGATAAATATTTTAAATCTAATGTCTATATGTATATTATACACTGATTTTTATATATGAAAAAAAAAAATTATTCTAAAATGGCATCAGCATGCTTCCTTTAATGACATTCCTCACTGCTTTTTAAATACTAAAGCAACAATGTATGTGACTAAATGAACAGTATTATTAAACTACAACATGTTGACACCCAATAAGGTATGGATGGCATCCTGGATCTACTGAACTAGGCCACAGCTTAACGTTGACACAAATGAGCAAGCCATACAGTGTGCTAAGGATTTGCAAAGCTTTGCAACTCAAGACTTTATTTTTGTATGATATTACTAACAAGCATTCCGATGGTAGAGATTGCAATAGAAAAACATAGAAGGCTATAAACAAAACCAAAGGAAAAACATAATTAATGTTCACAGAATAAGATATTCAGGAGGTTTTATCAAAATCTTTCTGCAAAATTGTGCTATCACAAACAATTTAGAATATATAAAAACACAACATGGATATAAAAGAAACACAACCTGATGGTGAAATACACCAGATACCAATATTAGAGTTCCAAAATATATTTATTAATAGCAATTCACTAAAATAAATGTATAGAGCACTCCTTTAGAGAAACACATAGATATAGTTAATAAAATGTAAAAACACACAGAAAATATAATAATATTGCTTCCATATAATAAATAAAAGTTATCGATTTCAGCAGCATAAAAAACTAATAACTTACGTAGCAGTCCTTGAATTTTTTGGATGAGATTATCCTAAAACATTTTTTTAGGTGATAACATAACTATAAACAACTCAATAAAATCCTAACATTCAATTTACTGTCAATTGCCTATATGAGCTTACAGTTAAAATATGGTATATCAGTTGTGTGCCTGATTAAGATTGATGTATTGTAACAATTCTCAATTTCAGTAAGATCATAATCATATGTATGATCTAAGCTCAGATACAATAGGATCAGAATCTATTTAATAGTTAGCAGATTTGGCAGGTTGTTATTATTATTATTATTATTATTATTATTATTATTATTAATAATAATAATAATAATAATAATCACTATAATTGTTTTCATAGTGTGTAACACTGATGTCATTGAGGGGCATGGCATTAATGTCATTGGGGCGGGGCCTAAAAAGCAGGAATTAATAGCAGCCGGCAGCCATGATGCAGTTCAGAGACAGCACAGAGAAAACACAGCACAGATAGACACAGACCAAAGTGAGTGAGTGAGAGAGAGAGAGAGAGGGAGTGAGGTACAGAGAGAGAGACATAGCACAGAGACAGACAGCAAAGTGAGTGAGAGAGAGGGAGAGAGGTACAAAGTGAGAGCACATGCAGACAGAGAGCACAGACAGCGCAAAGAGAGAGAGTACACAGACAGTGCACAGACAGAGAGCGCAGAGAGAGAGAGTGCACAGGGAGCTTGCATAGAGAGAGAGACCACAGAGAGAGAGAGCGCACAGAGCACAGAGAGAGAGTGCACAGACAGAGAGCGCACAGAGAGAGAGACAGAGAGGGAGAGGTACAGAGCCAATAGCGCACACACAGAGGGAGCGCACACAAACAGCACACACAGAGAACGAGAGAGAGTGCACAGACAGATCACACCGAGAGAGAGAGAGAGAGCACAGACAGAGAGACAGAATGCACAGACAGAGTGCAGAGAGAGAGCTCAGAGACAGAGAATGCAGATAGAGAGAGCACAGAGACAGAGAGTGCATAGACAAAGTGCATAGAGAGAGAGCACACAGACATGGAGCACACAGAATGTACACACAGAGCACAGAGAGGAGAGAGCACACAGAGAGAGAGTGCACAGAGCGCAGACAGAGAGAGCACAGACAGAGCGCACAGAGAGAGAGCGTGCACAGAGAGCGATCGAGTGCAGAGAGAGAGAGAGTGCACAGACAGAGAGTGCACAGGGAGAGAGCACAGACAATTCAAGACAACATTCTTTAATACCGTCATTTATGATGGGCAAGTTACTAGTAATAATAATAATAATAATAATAATAATAATACAAATAATAATAATAATAATAATAATAATAATAATAATAAAAATAGCAGCAAATTGTATAGTGTTTTTTTCCTAGCTGGACCCAAAGTGTTTTACAATTCTTAATTGTATATTGTGTTAGTCAAAAGCTTGGGTAAACATACATCTTGAACTTCCAGAACCAGAAACACATCCAGAACTTACTAATTTCCTGCAATTTCCAGTCTTAAATTGGCTCATTATGTACTTCACCCTTACCTATAGTTTAATGCATTTTTTGCCAATAAATATAACACTAATATCTCTCATCAAATAGATTGTAATGGCACTATAAATTACTAGAGAAAAATCTGGTGGTGTGCGTGACAATGTCTGACATACTTTAGATACACATTAACACACATGCACTTATAGTTCAACTAGCTTTGTTTTTTTGCTTTGCTCATTCCCCGCTTTCTCATAAAAAATTTTTCGAAGTCCTGTGTTCGTCAAGTCCTTGCAGTCTAAAGCGAACCCGCCTTTTCTAAGTGTTCGGAGGCTATGTCCTGCGTGCTTTGGCGCTCATCACCAAAGTGCTGAGAGTTTTAGTTTCAACATCGCCTAAGTCGTAAGCACCACACAAAGCGTGACGACGTCTCGTAGTTCAACAATTAGAATATGTGATAGATGTGTGTTGTTATCTTGAGATGGGCTCTTAGTAACAGGAGGCATAGCAACTAAGCTGGGTGCACCTATGGACTTGGGGCAGCATGAACCCTAGGTACAACCTTAGCATGCCAAGAAATTGGTTGTTTCAAGTAGAATGCTTTAACGTAATGCTTTAACGTTTAATGTAACTTTTTTTTAATAATGTAAACATTAAAAATACATTTTTGCATGAAACACAAATTACATTAATTTAGAAAAAACTCCAAAGCAACACAAAAATCGATCAAGATCAAAGAATTTGATTCCGGATAGTCTTATTTGTAGAATGAAACACATTGTAGGAAATCTTACACAGTGCTCACCGAAATTGTCTTCTCTGCTTAATTAGATATACATTCATGCTGGAAACAAACTTGTGAACATACAATAGGTTACCGAGTTCCCTGTCACTTTTGAATTATCTGACAGGTTGCGAAAACAGTATATCCCTAGCCTCACTTAAAGGAAATGAAGTAATTTATATTTCATATACAATTGTAAGGTATAATGCATAGTCTCTTAAATGAATGGCAGAACTGTTGGAGCTACAGTGTCTCTTTAAGGCATGTGAGATAGATGCATTTGATGATGCCTCAATAGTGTGTGCTTAGTCACCTATCATAGTGATTGCAAAGACTGAATGATGCAGCTTAAGATACTTGCAAGTGCCTTTTCTGTTAGGGTGTGTATGAAATCCCTTGACTTTTCAAATTTTCTGATGAGCTTGTTAAGAAACACCTGCAATGATTGATTGAAGCGTACAACTTTGTTTTTTTCTAACATACCGCCCGTGGTTTATCAGCTAAATAGATGCTGAAAATGTGAATGACCTAATTAATCTGAAACGCATCTTCTCTTTCAAAGTTTATATAAACAAATCACAACAGAGTCCAAAAGTGAGAAAAAAACACATTTAGGCCTCTTGAAAAGTAAAATGTGACAACTTGTGGTATGCAGATATATAGAAAGAATATATAGAATTTACACAATGAGATTAGTAGCATGTATATGCCTCATATCTTTTAATAACAGTTCAAAACAAGAGCATGTATTTATATATACAGATCATCATTGTGTTACTGGAATAAGTAAATAAGCTCCCCATCCTATTCCCATTCAATTCGATAAAGATGGGTACCAGTTTGCACTAATAAACTTGTGAAAAACTGGTGAATGATCTTTAGCATGTGCATATCTATCTATCTATCTATCTATCCATCTATCTATCTATAAAAAGGAAGAAACACAGGCATATAAATATAGAGACAGGCAGGGGAAAAGATAGATAGATAGATAAATAGATAGATGGAGGGATGGATAGATAGATAGATAGCAAAATATAATCTTTGATAGCTAAATATGCTACAATCTTCTTTATTTATTTAAAGGTAATTATCATCTCTTTCTCATCTTGTCAATGAAAGCTATACTGAACAGCTTACACGTATAAACACAATTATATGTACATTATGCAATTATACACATTCCCAATATCAACACAGTAAATAACCAGGGTTCAGGTCTGATAAGCAGAAAGACAGTCTCCAATACTTTCGAAGGCAGAGGCTGATGGCAGACAAAATAGTCAGGTTTCAGGATAGAGGATGAGGCAGATTGAAGTAAGGAGAATGTTTGTGTCATAGGCATAAACTTTATTTTATACCTGTTGGATGGTGAGGGAGTACCATGTACACCCACTGCCATCAGCCCATGGTGTTGGATAAAATCATATATTGACTGTTTTCAGGTTAATCCGACCATGTAGATATTTTAACTGAATCATGTCAATAATACATTATTAGAAATCAAGGTAAAACCTGGCTGGTTATAGTTGTTGGGTACTTTCCATGCTTGATATCCATATGGATATGAATATAAGAAAAATTACATACTTATTATGTCCACTTACATCCGGATACTCAGCTTTCTTAAGTCCTGTCAAGTGAAATGAAGCAGAAACAGAGCATTTGTGGATCCTTATATACAGTACATACTCTAAGCTACTTACGGCCTTCGTTCTGTAATGAGAGGAAATATAAATTGCACATATGGAAGCTAAGAGAAGGGCTGAATTGATAATACAGTAAAAAATGACTGTATTTGCACAGTACTTTGTGTACACATATGCTGTACTATGTTTCATGGGATAGGGTTGCCAAGTATTATTATGTTATGTTTTGTTCTTTAAAGGAACACTGTTGTTTGGGGAAAAAGGTTGACATAATTGTCAAGTATGTAACAAATTAACATTAGCAGCTATTCAGGAACATATATACATAAACACAATTTTTTAGAGTATTTGGCTCACGTTGCTTGTGTCATTGGTCTTCCATCTGGAATGCTAGTTTCCCTGTTGTTTGAGGGAGAGAGTTATCCTACAGAGACTTTCACTTTCTACTGAGTTCAACAGAACTTAATAGTGATCCTATTTTAATCCACAGTTCCTCCCACTTCTTCCTGTTTTCTCTAGAAGAAAGACGTGTATGTCATAGTTAAAATAGAATTGAACAAAACACTTAAAAATTAAATGCTGCAATTCTTTATTTAAAACTTTCCAATAACATTTTCTCATTATCAAGTCAAGTTCTTCGATAGAGCATAGTTAACTATGACAACTTGATATTTTTTTTGCTTTCTTTTGCTTACAAGCACAATTTTTAAAGACTATTGGAAATTACAAATCTAATGTAAAATTATGTTGAGGAGCAAGTCATTAATATAAATCAATACAACTAGAAATAGTATTTAAATAACAATGAACATGCATCATGTATGTATCACTTTCAGACCACGTACTGCACTTGTTTCCTTCTCGTATTTAACTTACTTTTTTTTTAAAGTTTTTATATCAAATATGTTCAATTCACTTACAACCATAAAACCAGTTTATTTACCTGTTTTACTTAGGAGACAGAACCATATCGCAAAACACGTAGATGAGTTGAATGCACTGTTTTTACAAATGACAGACAGACAGTGAAGCTGTACAGCGTGTACTGAAAGTATTTTGCTTTGTAACAAGAGAAAAAAAACATATTCCCCTTTACTCTTTAAGCCATTTATAGGCCATTTCTGTTTTATTGTACTGTATATAAAAGCTAAACAATTTACTAATTCCAGTGCCAAAGCATATTAGTATTAATCACTTTCACTTTTTGTCGAGCTCTGCGCTGTGTATGTTTTCTAATATCTCCTGGACATATAAGACCATTTGGCTTTCCTCCAGCAGTGGTTTAATGACCTGCCTAGTGTATTCTGGTCTTGATGTCAGACTGCAATTCTAGAATTATGCCTTTTCCCAGCTGGCAGATCAATAGATTGCCTCCAACTAAATGACCAGGATTTTTTTTCTACATCATTGTTGAATAATCAAAATATTTGAAAAGACTACAGCCAACTATGTCACCATTTGCGAGGATTTATTTCTGGGCCCTGTGACATCTGGCATAGAAATGCATTAAGCCCAGTTTAGAATTCACTGATGCTGTGCATTCACATCTGGAGTCTAGACTTTCTGACTCTGGGCTGGTCTCTGAACATCTTTGTGCTCCATCCTGTTACTCTCTTTTACCCTCTCTTTCTCGCTCTTTGTTTACTTAGGTGGTTTTGGCTCATCATCTCGTGTCTTTACAGGCACACTTTTGATGATCACTTGGGAAGACTAGAAAGTGCACTGGGACGTGAGCCAGTTGTGTCTTGGAACTGAATAGAATACAGTTAAAAAGCATGGATTATTGTAACCTGATCAATGCTTTCTGGTTTCTCATTAGAGTCAACAGTTATTTAGTCACTGCATATCATTAAAGTGGCAGCTATCTAACTCTCTTGCACTTTGTATAAAAGTATCATGTGTATGATTGTTTGCGCAATGGCAGGATCTTCAACTCCTTTTGTATTAACCTGTCAAATTATGTATTGTTATATATGTATTACTGTTTTATGGAGCTAGTGAATGGAGTGCTAAATAATTTGCGGTCCCCACTGCAACTTCTTTCTTCACCTCGTAGGGGTTAAACAAAAAGCCCAAAATATATGTAGATGGTCAAATTACCTCTTTGGTGATTAGATCACCTTTCTAAAAACGAATTATCTGCCAACTGCGTCTTATAATCTAAGATCCCCCCATTAATGCCAGTAGCAGTAGACTTTTGTAGGTTTTGAATCTGCTGCAACAATAGTTGCTCGGCCACTGGTTTCACTGCATCCCAGTGCTACAGAATATGTTAGCGCTATATAAATAAAGAGATAATAATGACACAGACAGACTAAAAGGGACACAAAATATTGTATAATTCAAGTCTATAGGTTATGACAAGTTCATTATAACTTAAATGTTATTTTTAATTAACGCATTTTCCTAAAGTAAACATACATTGAAATTTAAAATTTTTGCATGTCAGTCAGTGTTTTTAACCTTCCCCTTGCTTGTATCTTTGTGCTAAAGTCTAATGATTGATAATCATTTTTGATAAATCCCTCGGGTGTAGACTCACTCAGGTTACCTCTAGCAAATATTTGTATACTTTTTGGACTTTTTGGCACAGACCATGACAATGATTAGGAATAATTACAGTGGCTAAAGAGCATAATCAGAAATGCTGACTGGCATTACAAACATCAATATCAATTTACTGTCAAAAAATGTATTTTGTTAAAACAATATGCAGCTAATAAAGCACTTGTTATTGCCGATAGTTTTAAACTTTGACATGTTTTGAAGCTTTTCTCTCTGTTTTGTATATTTCTTTCTGGTTAATCAAATTTGTATCTCCTTTCCATTCAAGGCAATGAATATGCTATATCATTGAGATAAAGCAAAACATACAGAGAATACATCTTAAACCTTCTATATAGCACATCTCTTTTCTTTACATTTACTTAATCTTACATCATAAAGATATTTGTGTGCTTTGTTAGCAAAGGAAATATTAAATTATAATTATTGCTGATTGTACTTATTATTTTTAATTTCCTTGCATTTTTAACCATTATTTTGAACTATGTAAACAATACAAATTAGGTCTAAAACAAGATCAAGTTTTAGCAATTCTTGATATTGCATTTGTGGCTTGAAATAAACAATTATGTTCTGGGAAATCTAAAAAATATTATGTCAACCATGCAGGAATGAAAAAAATAAAGTAAATATTATTATGAGATACTATGCTCTACATCCAAGTTACAGTAGGGGTCAACAACTTAGTGGCACCAGAAAATCACTCAGGTGAGACACGAGTTAGGTGTGGAGCTAGAAAGGTAGAAAAGAGTTGTGGTGAGAAGTGATGCAACGTAATTTATTTCATGTGATTAATTAAAGGATCTCTATGATCACTTTTTGTATATGGAATATAGAAGCAATTATTATTTACTGCATGATCATATATTATTTACTGAAGCTTACATATCAATAGTGTTCTCTTGTAAACTGATACACATTCATTTAACTTAATGTACACTGTCAGCTGTAATTCCAAATTCCTATTGCGCAGACATATCTCCCCGTATATTCAATGTCTCCTTTCACCTCAAAAAGTACATCACTGGAAACAAAAAAGGTAGCTTCCACAGCATTGTAAATGCATATACAAGTAATACATTAGAGGCTCTATTATATTTCTACATTCTAAAAATATATTGCCTATGTTTCAGTGTAATTCTTCAAAATAGACCATGCAATCATTTAAAGATAAATGTCATATGTCTGACAGATATAATGTAGGTAATTTAAAGATATGTGATTGAGTGATGTGATGGCATGCATTTATTGGATATCTCAGAAGCATGTGTACATCTTAAAGTATCCAAATGTATACCATGGGACAGGTCAATTGCCCAATTAGCAAATTTTTACACACTTATTGGTCCGAATATAAGCCGCACCTTTTTTCCGATTTTTGAGTTTGTGAGTTATGTGTGCGGCTTCTATTCGCACAACCATTTGCATGATTGAGTGTTAAGGGTGACGATTTGCGTGCTTGAGACTGCGGTACTGTAGCAATTAAATAGCGATTTGCGGTTTTAGTGATTCTAACATCCTGTAAGGCCTGTAACCTGCAAAAAAAAGTTACAGTACTAATAAAAAAGCCTGTCTCTTACAATGGCTGATCACTTGGAGAGAGTATTTTTCTCTCCAATTTTAAGGGTGTGGCTTATATTTGAGTACTATTTTTTCCCCTTGAATTTTACAGGTGCGGCTTATATGCGGACCAATAAGGTATTACTTATTGGCACTAATGAATTCTTAAGTCAATAAAATCCATATAAACACTTATAAAAAAAACACCCAAAGCCAAATATATGAGTCCAAGGCATTTTCAAATAGCTAATAGAATAAGGCTACATATATTGGAGAACTCGGCCAAGAAAACCAGTTATAGATGGACTAAATTAGTTACATCTAATACTTCAACATGTTCTGTACTTCTATATGAACGGGTGACTTCATAAACACACATTTACACTCATTTAAGTACTGTATATACTCCAGTATAAGCCGAGTTTTTCAGCCCTTTTTTAAGGCTCAAAAGGGCCCCCTCTGCTTATACTCGAGTCACCCCCTGTCTCTTCCCCCCTTTGCCTCTCCTGTATCTCTTTCCCCCCCTCTCTCTCATGTCTCTTTCCCTCCCCCTCCCTTATCATCCTCCGCATCCTCCCTCCTCAACCCCCCTCCTCATCCTTAATCCCCCTCCTCATCCTCAACCCGCCTCCTCATCCACAAACCCCCTCCTCATCCTCAACCCCCTCATCCTCCTCAACCCCCTCCTCATCCTCAACCCTCCTCCTCAACCTCAACCCCCCTCCTCATCCTCCCTCCTCAACCCACCTCCTCACTTTACCCCTTTCTAATTATCTCCCCCTCTCCCTTTCCCCCTCCTATATGCTAATGACGTGACATCACATGCGCGTCACATCATTAGCATTGGCCAAGTCTCGACACAGCCGGAAGACATGCGGAGGAGCAGAGGAGCAGAGGAGCAGTTGCTGATGGAAGGTAAGTGAGGGGAAAGAGAGGGGGCTGGGAAATTAGAAAGGGGTAAAGTGAGGAGGGGGTTGAGGAGGGAAGATGAGGAGTGGCATTGGGGTTGAGGAGTGGTGTTGAGCTTGAGGAGGGGGGTTTAGGATGAGGAGGGGGGTTGAGGAGGGGGTTGAGGATGAGGAGGGAGGTTGAGGAGGGAGGTTGAGGAGGGGGGTTGAGGAGGGGGTTGAGAATGAGGAGGGGGGTTGAGGAGGGTGGTTGAGAAGGGAGGATCAGGAGGGGGTTGAGGAGAGAGGTTGAGGAGGGGGTTGAGGAGAGAGGGTGAGGAGGGAGGAGGTGGGTTGAGGATGAGAAGGGAGGATGAGGAGGGCTGTTGAGGAGGGTGGTTGAGGAGGGTGGTTAGGGAGGGAAAGAGACACGAGGTAGAGGGGGGAAAGAGACACAGGAAAGGGAGAGGGTGGGAAGAGACACAGGGGAGGGAGATGAGGGTAAGAGACACAGGGGAGGGGGAGGAGGGGAATAACACAGGGTAGGGAGAGTGGGGAAGAGACAGGGGAGAGAGAGGGGGGACACAAGAAAGGGGCACAGAGGGCACACAAGAGGGGGACACAGAGGACACAAGAGGGACACAGGGGGCAGCACATTTCCCCCCTCAGCTTATACTCGAGTCACTAAGTTTTCCTAGTATTTTGTGGTAAAATAGGTGCCTCGGGTCGGCTTATACTCGAGTATATACAGTAGATATCAGAGAGTTTTGTATATGGACCTTTATGTTATACCTATTATAATGCTTTTTTGATTTTTTCCCCCTTCATCTTTTTCTAATATTGTTTTCTGCACGTAACCTGAATAAAAATCATGTTATTCAATTTCTTAAGCTGAAGATCTGGAAAGAATGTATGACTTTTTGTCTGTCTTAAAGCAAATAATTTAATCATCAGAATGAAACAATAACATGAAGGCAAGATGAAAGGAAGAGTAAAATTACTCTTGTTATGTGTTACTAGAAAAGATGCACTGAGGTGTGCACAGAGTGCTCTATTGAAGCTCTTGGGCTTCCTGCCATTATTAATAGAGTCAAGTTGTTACAGAAAAAAATCATTTCAGAACAAAATGTAATGTCCTGGCACACTATGTATTACCAGACACATTCACATTTAGCATATTTTATCCTTCATTGATTAAAATACATACTCATAATATATGGGGTATTTGTGTTAATCTAGCATATGCTCTGATGATCAAAAACATTTCACCTCATTCACTAGTAGAGCAGCCAGAAAAGTATATCTAATGTTTACTGAAGTTATTTGCAAAACATATACATAACAAATTAATTAATTGAATATTTCCAACAATGTTAAATAGTTTAATAATTTGCCATGTACAGAAACTAAGGCCTCAGATCAATATCTTGTTATATATCCTATTATGTTTTATTGTTATGCTATTTGAGATTTCTGGTAACAACACAAGGGCCTCTCATGTTATTTATGATCTTGGCTGTTGATCTCAGTTCTCTGCTTCACAGTATTTGGCAGCCTTCAGCTTGTTAGCTGTTGCCTCAGTATCAGCTTCTTTTTGCCAAAACTTCTGTAAACTTAGATTTTTTTTGCTGTGTAAACTTTTGTATGTCTGCAGTTAAATTATAAACAGCAGAACTAAAAGTGACTACATATATGGTAACACATCTGAATATTTACCTCATATAATATGCTTTTATACTTTAGATTTAGCATTTGAGTAATGTGATGCATTAATATTTTATCTGTGCTTTATTTACTATTATCTGTAGCTAGTTTGGAATTGCATGTTGTTACATAGTAATTAAGGTTGAAAAAATACTTTCAGTCCATCAAGTTCAACCTTTTAAGATCTCCTCTAACTTGCAATATGTTGATTAGTTATTAATTAATTAGTTGTTAATTAATTATTAATCAATTATTTTTAAATCATTAATTAGTCCAGAGGAAGGCAAACTTAGCCAATCGTCTTAAAGGAAAAAAAAAAATTGCTTCCTGACCCCAGATACTGGCAATTGGATTTCTACCTGGATCAATACTCTCTCTCTAATTATCCAGGATAACCCTGAATTCCCTTTTTAATTAGAAATAAATCCAGTCCCCTTTTAAAGTTATATACTGAATCCACTGTCACCACCTCCTCTGGTAGAAAATTCCACAGATTAACCATCCTTACTGTGAAGAACTCTTTTCTTTCTTTAAGGTGGAATCTTTTTACTTCTAACCTCAAGGGATGTCCTCTTCTCAGTTGAAAACCTCTTGGCACAAAAAGCTCACTTGACAAATCTTTATACTGACCCTGGATGTATTTATATAAGGTAATCATATCTCCTTTTAGACACCTTTTTTCTAGAGAAAATAAGTTTAATTTGGTTAGTCTTTCTTCATAACTTAGCCCCTCTATTCCCCTTTTAGTTTTATTGCCCTCCTCTGTACCTTTTCTAGCTCTAAAATGTCTTTTTTATGAAGTGGTGCCCAAAATTGTACTCCATATTCCAAATGAGGGTGTACTAGGGATTTGTATAGTGGCACAATTATATTTGCTTGCCTGGCTTCTATACCCTTCCTAATACATGCTAATATTTCATTTGCCTTTGCAGCTGCTGCTTGGCTTTGAGCAGTGTTACCTAGGTGGTTGTCCACAAGCATTCCCAAATCCCTTTCAATAACTGATACCCCTAGATTTGCTCCATTATTTTTCCTTCCCAGATGCATAACTTTACATTTATTCATATTAAATTTCATCTGCCATTTAGATGCCCATTCCTCAATTTTATATAAATCCCTTTGGAGGGAATGCACATTATTATCTGATTTAATTACCTTGCACAACTTTGTGTCATCAGCGAAAATGGAGACACCACACTCCAATCCCACCTCTAAGTCATTAATAAATATGTAAAAAAGGAGAGGACCTAATACTGAACCCTGAGGAACTCCACTTAGCACATTAGTCCAATCGGAGTATGTTCGAGTTGAGTTGAGTGGATTCACCAAGAATGGCCATGAAGAGCTATGACAGATCACGGTCTATAGCCTTCGCATTAGTAATTTGCTTCCTGACTATTATTTTAATAGAAACCAGTTTTAACTATTTTTAACTTGTGATTTGTATTAAAATAGCAATAATAAAGCAAAAGGCTATTTTTGGTTAGTCATTAAGTCATGTCCGACTCTCTGTGACCGTTTGTACAGCAGCACAACAGGTACATTTTGTGTTTGGTTGTGCTAATACATAAGTTGTTCATAGCAAAGATACTGGAGTAGTGATGTCGCAAACATAACATTTTCGGTTCGCAAACCGTAAACGCGAATTGCCGCAAATGTTTGCGAACCGGCGAACCCGGCGAACCGCCATAGACTTCAATGGGCAGGCGGATTTTAAAACCCACAGGGACTCTTTCTGGCCTCAATAGTGATGGAAAAGTTGTTTTAAGGGGACTAACACCTAGATTGTGGCATGCCGGAGGGGGATCCATGTCAAAACTCCCACGGAAAATTACATAGTTGATGCAGAGTCTGGTTTTAAGCCATAAAGGGCATAAATAACCTAACATCCCCCTCCATCATCATCCTCCCCTGTATCTCTTTACCCCCTCCCTCATCATCCTCCCCTGTGTCTCTTTCCCCCTTCCTCATCACCCTCCCGTGTGTCTCATACCCCCTCCCTCATCATCCTCCCACCTCCCTCATCATCCTCCCCTGTATCTCTTTACCTCCTCCCTCATCATCCTCCCCTGTGTCTCTTCCCCCCTCCATCATCATCCTCCCCTGTGTCTCTTTCCCCCTCCCTCATCATCCTCCCCTGTGTTTCTTTTCCCCCTCCCTCATCATCTTCCCCTGTGTCTCTTCCCCCTTCCCTTATCATCCTCCCCTGTGTCTCTTTCCCCCCTACCTCATCACCCTCCTCTGTATCTCTTTACCCCCTCCCTCATCATCCTCCCCTGTGTCTGTTTCCCCCCTCCCTCATCATCCTCCCCTGTGTCTCTTCCCCCCTCCCTCATCATCCTCCCCCCTCCCTTGATGATAAAGGGGGAAGAGACACAGGGATAAGTGTGAGGGGTGTTAGGGTAAGGGGTGTTAGGGATAAGGGTGAGGGGGTTAGGTGTTAGGGTGAGGGGTGTTAGGGCTAAGTGTGAGGGGTGTTAGGGTGAGGGGTGTTAGGGATAAGTGTAAGGGGTGTTAGGGTGAGGCATGTTAGGAATAAGTGTGAGGGGTGTTAGGTCTTAGGGATAAGCGTGAGAATGTTAGGGTTAGGTGTTAGGTTGATGGGTGTTATGGATAAGTGTGAGGGGTGTTAGGGTTAGGGTAAGGGGTGTTTGGGATAAGTGTGATGGGTGTAAGGGTAAGGGATGTTAGGGTTAGGTGTTAGGGTAAGGGCTGTTAGGGATACATGTGAGGGGGTATTAGGGTTAGGTGTTAGGGTGAGGGGTGTTAGGGATAAGTGTGGGGGTGTTAGGGTGAGGGATGGTAGGGTTAGGTGTTAGGGATAAGTGTGAGGGGTGTTAGGGTTGGGTGCTAAGGTGAGGTGAGGATGATGAGGGAGGGGGAAAGAGACACAGGGGAGGATGATGAGGGAGGAGGGAAAGAGACACAGGGCAGGATGATAAGGGAGGAGGGAAAGAGACACAGGGGAGGATGATGAGGGAGGGGGGAGGATGATGAGGGAGGGGGAAAGAGACACGGGAGGATGATGAGGGAGGGGGGAGGATGATGATAAGGGGGGAAGAGACACAGGGATAAGTGTGAGGGGTGTTAGGGTTAGGTGTTAGGGTGAGGGGTGTTAGGCATAAGTGCGATGGGTGTTAGGGTAAGGGATGTTAGGGTTAGATGTTAGGGTAAGGGCTGTTAGTGATAAGTGTGAGGGGGTATTAGGGCTGTGTTAGGGTGAGGGGTGTTAGGGATAAGTGTGGGGGGTGTTAGGGTGAGGGATGTTAGGGTTAGGTGTTAGGGATAAGTGTGAGGGGTGTTAGGGTTAGGGTAAGGGGTGTTAGGGATAAGTGTGAGGGGTGTTAGTGTAAGGGGTGTTAGGGATAAGTGTGAGGGGTGTTAGGGTTAGGTGTTAGGGTGAGGGGTGTTAGGGATAAGTGCGATGGGTGTTAGGGTAAGGGATGTTAGGGTTAGGTGTTAGGGTAAGGGCTGTTAGTGATAAGTGTGAGGGGGTATTAGGGTTAGGTGTTAGGGTGAGGGGTGTTAGGGATAAGTGTGGGGGGTGTTAGGGTGAGGGATGTTAGGGTTAGGTGTTAGGGATAAGTGTGAGGGGTGTTAGGGTTAGTGTAAGGGGTGTTAGGGATAAGTGTGAGGGGGTATTAGGGTTAGGTGTTAGGTTGATGGGTGTTATGGATAAGTGTGAGGGGTGTTAGGGTTAGGGTAAGGGGTGTTAGGGATAAGTGTGAGGGGTGTTAGGGTTAGGTGTTAGGGTAAGGGGTGTTAGGGATAAGTGTGATGGGTGTTAGGGTAAGGGATGTTAGGGTTAGGTGTTAGGGTAAGAGCTGTTAGAGATAAGTGTGAGGGGGTATTAGGGTTAGGTGTTAGGGTGAGGGGTGTTAAGGATAAGTGTGGGGGGTGTTAGGGTGAGGCATGTTAGGAATAAGTGTGAGCGGTGTTAGGTCTTAGGGATAAGTGTGAGGGGTGTTAGGGTTAGGTGTTAGGTTGATGGGTGTTATGGATAAGTGTGAGGGGTGTTAGGGTTGGGTGCTAAGGTGAAGGGAGGATGATGATAAGGGGGGGAAGAGACACAGGGGTGTCCTTGCAGCAGAGATCAAAAGAGTCCTTCAGGACTGTATTGCACACTGTGTACAGTAGCCTAGCTATGGTTTTCCCTATTGATGCAGTATCACCTACACTCAGCCTCCTCTCAGTAAGACTGTGTTACTGTACCCCCACACATATATGAGGTCAGCCCCTAATTACCTCTGGCCAATCAGACAGGGTTAAGGCGTGGGAGCCAGGAGTCCCCTACCCCAGGAGCCACCCACTAGGCGTGGCTAACTGCTCATTCTACCTCTGGCGGTGGAGAGAGTAACATCTCTAGCTCCCTTATTCCCCTGGTGGGAGTATGGGGAAACCCCAGGCCATTTCATTATTCAAGAGTCCCTACCCCCATTGTTCATGGTGCCATCTTGTCTGCTAAAACCCTTTTGTTAAGCTATCTCCCCTGCTGTGCTTGTAGATAACCTTTGCTCTTAACCACCTGGCCATAGTGACTCATAGATGGGGGTGGTCAGAATCTGTAACACATTTTTCCACATTATTCATAATTTTAAAAGTATGCATCACATTCACATAAAACGTACATTTTCCGAATCAGCATACTCCAAATACAAACATGTGTCCAAATCATATAAATTGGTCCAGTGGTTCAAAAGTTAGATCATAGTCCTTTCTGACCAAATGAAGCATGGCTTCCATGTCTTTGTAGGGGGAAAATCAACATGGGCCGTAGTCAAAAGGAAGGATTTGGGCAACCAGACTTCTCCAATTCGCAGTGACGAGACTGATCTCGTCACAGACTGCAAGTTAGTTATGATTCCAAAATGGCTGCTGTCCATGAGGTTAAAGGGTCTGGAAGGCAGGGTATGATGCTGATTGGCTGGAATATGTCTGCTGACTGCGAGGTGCAGGGTCAAAGTTTGCTCAAAGTTTGCTCAATGATAAAGAATAGGGGGCGGATCGCGAACGCGAACATGCTATGTTCGCCGGGAACAGTTCACGGGCGAACTGTTCCCGACATCTCTGTACTGGAGTGGTTGCCACTTCCTTCTCCAGTGGACTACGGGTGCTAGTATATGCTAATGACGTGGCGCGCATGTGACGTCACATGCGCGCCGGGTCAAGGAGAGGAGCGGAGGCCGGAGCAGAAGCAGGTAAGTGAGAGGGAGGTATTTAGGGGGGTTTAGGTTGAGGAGGGGGGTTTAGGTTGAGGAGGGGGGGTTAGAATGCGAAGGGGTGTTAGAATGAGGAGGGAGGTTGAGGAGGGGGGTTGAGGAGGGGGGTTGAGGAGGGGGTTGAGGATGGGGGGTTGAGGAAGGAGGATGAGGAGGGAGGTTGAGGAGGGGGGGTTGAGGTTGAGGAGGGTGGTTGAGGAAGGAGGATGAAGATGGGGGGTTTGAGGTGGGGGGGTTGAGGAGGGAGGGTGAGGAGGGAGGTTGAGGATGAGGAGGGAGGTTGAGGATGAGGAGGGGGGTTGAGGAAGGAGGATGAGGATGGGGGGTTTGAGGAGGGGGGGTTGAGGAGGGAGGTTGAGGATGAGGAAGGAGGTTGAGGTTGAGTATTTTGCTTCAAAGTTCTTTATTTGAAATTGTTTTTTTCTCCTGAAGTTTCCTTCTTAAAATGAGGTGCGTGTTATACGCCGGTGCGTGTTATACACCGATAAATACGGTACTTGTTCTGATGGTTTTCCCTCTTTTTTTGAGTTTAATTTTCAACTTTGCAATAAGGAGCTTAAGGTCTGAGCCGCAGTCAGCTCAGGAAAACAAACATACATATTTTTAACCAATGTATAATAATTGTGTTGAACTAGGAACACTTAGTGAAGGTGAATAATCAATTTTCAATCCCTGAGGTGGCTTAGTGAATTTACCCCAATGTCATAATTATATTAAAGGGACACTGTTACTCTTAAATTGCAAGGACAACTGGATATTCAATTGTTCCTGATATATTCAGATTTGTTTTTAATTATTATGGAAATGAGCAACCCTGAATACTAACAAAGTGCTGATTTGTCACAATCTGCTTATTTGCTTTTGTGGTTGTACATTGTACTCCAATGTTTAGATCCTTTCTGTGCATGTAACAAGTACTCTGAGCCATGCATTATCATAAAGGAGCTGCACAATCAATGATGAATATACTAGGAATTATTAACTGTAGAAAACAAAGGCCAGTACAATTTTAGACAGTTCCCAGTGCTCTTTAATGTGAAACTGAAAGTACTGTGGACATTTGATTTTAAACTCAAAGGGCCTCATTCTATTAGCGGCCGTAAATCGGCCGAAAGGCTGCGATTCCTTGCGGGGGTTCTGTTAACTCGCGATTCTATTATACGGCCCCGCAAGGATCTCATCTTACGGCCGGCCGCATATCTTGGAACCGGCCGTAAGCGCAGAAATGTAAAAACGCAAAAATAAATTCAAGCCTGCACTGTACAGCTCTGTAAATGCTAGGGATCATATTGGGGGACATGAGGATTAAAAGAAACCCACTCTCAAGCTTGCACATCAGCCCAAACCCGAGTTTAAATTAACTGTTTATTTTCCGGCTGCGGCGTGGGTGTATCTGAGGTGCTCCAAGCACTCTGGACTTTTTACATGGATATTTTACGGATATTAAAAATAAAATATTTTACGGATTTGAGTATAGGATAATTATGTGCTATTTTTTCTAACACCTAAAATTCCTTTATAGTCTTCTCAAAGTGCAGGATGGCTTTATTTGAGCTATTTTATGTGCTTAATTGGTGCTAGCGGGACCTTTTTCCTGCAAGTAAGCTGCGGCTCGCTTTTAGCCTTGCAGAGAGGTTTCCCGGAGCAATTGAATTGCAAAACTCTTGCGGCCGTTTTAGATCAAAGGCTTTCCTCTGGCGCGAGCAGCCGCAAGAGATAGCAAGGCACCGGCCGCAAGCCTGCCGGAGCCTCCGGCCGTAAGGGAATAGAATAGCAGAATAGCTTGCGGCCGGTCCTTGCGGCCCCGCAACGGCTGCGGCCGCTAATAGAATGAGGCCCAAAGACAGGGCCCTCCATTCTTTTTTCTTCATTGTGTTAGTATTGTTTTTACTTCAACTTACCTCTGTATAGTGATACAGAATATGTTGGCGCATTACAAATAAAGGAAATAAATAATAATAATAATAACAAGGTCCCATTAAGATTTCAGGAAATATGATTTCAAGTGATTCCACATGTTATATACAATATTTTACCAAAGTCTGCGAGTCTACAAAAGAATCTTAAATAAGTCCAACATAACTTGTGTTGATGATTTAAAAATTCAAACTTAACTATCAGGTACATGAAAAACACATTTCATAACAGTTTATGATATACACAGAAATTTGTTGGTGGTTGCTGGCTTACATGTTGAAACTTTGGATTCCAATGTTGACCTAGATTTAGTCATACAGCTGTGCCTGATTTATGAAAGTCATCCTCCCTCTCTTAAGTGAAATCATATATGTATATGTATAATGCTGGTTAAAATAGGCCCTAGTAATCAACACCTTATGTTTTAAATGCTTACACGTCCAATATAGAATCTGACATTAAACTTTAGACAAAATGCACTTTCAAAATTGCAGATATCAAAAGAAAAATAATGCACTGCAAAATATGAATGATACAACTAAAATTTTATAAAGAAGAAACAATCAGACACCAGGCAGTAAAGGAGATATGATGACATCAGTGGAGGCTTCTTTAAAATAGTCAGGGTGAAGGATTCACAGAATTTTCACCCTATTTTCCACTTGTTCTTCCAGGCTTCAAGGACCACTGCAGTTCAAGCAAAAAAGAAACGTGTTAACCTTTGGTTAATAATAGTAGAAAAAATATATATAGGAACTATAGGATATGGAATGGATGATTCCTTTAAATGAGCTACTAGCTGGTATATTCTTAAGTTCCTACAGTCTTCCCTCATATGGCAAAATGAATTTGCTAATCCTTGGGAGGACAAAAGTATGAAAAAATATATAAATAGTGTTTAGCTCAAAAAAGTGTGGTTAAAACCAATGTAGAAAAAAGAGCATGGAAGTACTTTACTGGTTATGAAAAAAGGTTGAGGAGGGTTTATAAAAAATATGTACAAATAATGTGTTATAGCATACAATAGTGATGCAACTCCTGTTTGCCTGAGACTACTATATGTCATTAATGCTGACTGGCAATTCACAGTAGTCACAAGGAGTAAAGTAACACAGGCAAAAAAATAGCTCAAACATATATAAACCTCTCTTTAGTGATCAATAAACCAAATAACCAGAGTACTTGCGCTTAGATGATAGTCCCGACGGTCCCGTTTCACCCCTTCTGGGGCTTACTCATGGGCTGTTAACCTTTGGTTAACCTTTGTTTGATAACTTGATGTGATTGAAATTGACACCGCACCCCTTCCCCTCACTGGCCTTGAATCTGATACCTTGCATCCTTCAATGCAACCATAACTCTTCAGAAATGTTAATGCCCCTTTCTCACACATAACTTTTACCAATGCATAGTGGATACCTCCAGGCCCCTGCAAAGGCACCAAATGTTATGTATTTCTAAATAAAAACTAGCTGTATGACTTTTTTTCCACATATTATTATGCTCTTAGTTGGATGTAAAGTTTTCATATATTTTTTTTTTGCCCCTGCAAGTTTATTCACAAGCTCAGTAATCCATACCCTTCGAAGACTTCTCCCCATCCACCAAGAGAGTTAAACTATTAGGGATTGTTCAGCCTCAGAGTCTTGTTTCCCAGGCTTATATTATTAAAAAATAAAATCCATGGATGGCTATACATTAACACAACTCCTGTTAGCATGAAGTCCAAAGAGAGAGAGAGTCATGACAAAAGTGAAGTTTAGGAGCTTTACTCCACTCACCATGACCTCACCACTGGGAAGAGGTACAAGGGATCCTGTTAAACAGATAGTCTGTCTATGTTGCCGTGAATAGTCTGTATATGTTGTATACAGTGGTTTAGACCCTTTGAAGCCCCATTAATGTTACTGATAGTACTATCCAGGAATCCATGTAAAATTGCAAAGATTGAGATGTACCTTTATTCTGATCAGTTATTCACCTCAACATGGGCCAGGGCTGCAGGTCATTAATTTGTTTGGTCCATCTTTTTCAGGCGCTAGTCTATCACTGACATGCAAACTAAATCTCATTCATCTTTCCTCTCCATGATAAATGTGTTTATGTAAGCAAATTATATTATTTGTATGTATTTAAATAATATTGTTTTCTGTCCAGGAAAGTCCACAATAAGGTAGGAGCCATCTGCTACTGTTGGTAGCCTTCAGTGAAAGAGGACTCTTAATGAATTAGTGGAATGAGACAGATATTTTTTTTTATAGGAAGCCGTGTCCATCAGCAAAGGAAAGTTGCAAACAGGATCCCAAATATGTTGCACATAAAAGTACACTGCCTGCCAGATCATATATCTGGTACTAGTAGCTCTACTAAGAGCTGGTAACCAGCTCCTATTTTCTGATTGACCTTCACTAATACTTCTAGAAGCTAGATGCAATAAATAACTTGCAGGGTACACAGCAACATCAGTGGTTAGCTCAAGAACTGGGACGCAGAATTCTGAGCATCCTGACGAGGTAAAGGTACTTTCCTACCTACTGATCATATTACTATGTTCCCTCAAACCATATGTCTTCTTTTTTAGCTATGGTTTTCCAAATTTCAGAGTTGTGTTACTATTAATATTTTCAAAATGATCATATTCACTTTTTTATTTCCTTCATTTATTACATATAATAACATATTGTCTTAGCTAAAAGCCTATTATAATCCTTAGCTGCAGTATATAAAGAGCTATTGCATATTTGCATATCAATATTGTACAATTTGCTACAGTATTTCCTATCCCAGGTTGTATACTTAGAATTGTGCTCAATTAACTCTCTGATTAATGTGCTCATGTATTTCCATACAATTTAAAAAAAGCAGGCCGAAGTAAAATCATTTAAATTGTCCTCATGGTAGGATGATATCTGTCTCAAAGACAAAGACACAGGAAATAGAGTGAAGTGTGCACCACCGAAGGCAGAGCAAAGAGATCCTAAGGGATGTGAATACTGTGGGAAATGGAAATTAGTATTTTACATACATCAAACATATGTCATTGTATCTCATGTTAATGGTGATTTACCAATGCCTGTAATAATATGGAAGGATGTCATTGTTTGCTTTCATATTGCCACACTGTCTAGAAAATATTTGCCTGAGGCTGAAATAAATCCACTTATTGACACTTATTTATTATTTTGTTTTGTTTACTCATTAATGGCAAAACATTTAAGCAGTTCCATTTGTATATATTGTAAATCTATTTCTTTAAAACAGATATTATGCAAGAATTTATTGAAAAGGCATTGCAAAATGAGCAGGTAAATGGTACGTATTATTGTATCTGAACTTTAATTTCAACGTGCAAGCTCTGATTGTATTTGTTATGTATACGCTTTCACATTGTATTAGCACATTTAGTGCAAATGGTGGTATACAAAAACATTTTGTAGATCTGTGTTTTGGTGTTAATTTTCTTAAATTAATTGCTCTAATTTTATTTTTGTTGAGGTAAAAACATTTTTCTCCATAAAAAATATTTTGTGATGGATTAAACATGTTCTTTTAAATGCACAATAGAAAGTCTGGTATAACATTGGCCTTTAATGATAATCACTTAATCCCCTGAGAAATGTTATCATGTATAAATGTGTACTGGTTGGAAACAATCTAGTCTGGCAGCAGGCAAGTGTAAGAGTAATGTTAGCATATAAGCATATGCTTGCACCACTAATATAGGACTGGACAAAAATATCTAACACTTAGGAACCAGAAAGCCTGCTTCTAGGAGCTCTGTTCCTTCCTCCCTGGTCACAGGCATCTTAGCATATAATATAAATGCCAGTCAAGAAGGGGGGTAGGGTCTTGTGAGGATGGCAGTCCCCTCACACAAGATCCACTAGTATCGCTCCACTTGGTGCTAGATTTACATCTCTGGAACCCCTGGGTAGAAAATTTGAATTCACCCTGCCTCATGTGTGCATACACAAATAACCCCGGTGAGTTTGTGAGGATATGGGGGAATATCTATTTGTATGTATACCCTAGCTCTTCCTCTCATTTCTAGTCATCTCCAGCTCTATTTTCTGTAACTTCTAACCTCACCCACCCACTGAGTAGCTCTACAAACTTGCAAGTAAAAAGAAAATTCTATACCATTCTCACTCCTGAGAGTGTTTATACCTTCATAACATGTCCAACTCTACACAGTCTAAAGTTCAAGAGACTAACACTATAATATAAAACAGAAATGTATAGAAAGGGACACATAAGTAATTTCAAAATGAATAATGCCTGAGTTGCTATCATTAACGTTGACATCACACAGTTCTTCTCTAATGCCTCAGACAGACTGAATAGTGCAAGTACCTGGAAATTAGTCAAGATTTATATCAATATTATTGAAATAATTATTTTGATAATTGGGATGTCAAGACCTAGATATTTCAAGCTGATAAAGGTGTTTTGTATAAAGGATTTAGGCATCCACACACTGATAATGTGCACACTGCTCTATAATGACACTGAGTATTTATGCAATGATAATACTCAGCAATCAGTAAAGGTACTGATTAAGGATGCAGCGATAATCACCATATTTACAAATATATAAAAGTACTGTGCGTTAGGGAAGATGGTGCACTGATGAGGGTAACACTTTAATGTATAATCATGCTGAGTATACAGCAGGTGTCTGAAACACCCTCAAATTATATGTGGATCTGCACAAATCAATATATGGCTTGTTGGCAACTCTACATATGGAAGTGAAGCTATGCAGCACAGGGTACATGAAGTCTGAACAGGGAGCTTATTGTGGGTTGTTGAAGCATGAGGCAATCAGATTACAACAGTAAATATAAATAAGGTCCCAGTTATGTGGTTATTAACATAATTGGTTGCCAGTAATGTTAAGCTGTATCAATACACTGATATTGACCATGCACATGGGGTTAGGAGCCAAAGAAAAACAACACGTAAACAAACACATTGAAAAATCTGGGGGGGGGTTCCCCCTTGCCCCCACCCCCGTTCCTACACCGATGACCATGCAGTATTGCATAATAATTCTTAGTATCTATTGAATGATAATGAGCATATTGCCTTTTGTTATGATGATGGACATCTAACTATTTAATGATACTGATCTGGCTGCAATGTATAGTGAGCATAAATACTGCCGAACTGAAAGTTAATACTACAAACCAGCTTTGGTCTCACATCTGCTTCACTATATGCCAGCTCCTTCTCAGTCTCTCTCCCAATTTTATTACATGTCCTGCCCGATCTGCCTCTTAATACCTCTATAATGTCTTTTAACCTCCAACCAACTCTCTCCATGTTTTCTCTCAACAAGCTCTTCTCCAGTTCTCTCTTATACAGCTCTCTCATCATGCTCTACTCTATTCCCTTTATGCCCAACAGTTCTCTAACCATGCTGTGCTCTCACAATGTCCTTCTCTTCTTTCTATAACAATTCTCTGCTATCCTCCCTGTCCCCCATTTCTCCAACAATACTCTTATCTCCTCTCTTCTCCACAGCTCTCTAACCATGCTGTGCTCTCATCATGTTCTGCTCTTCTCTTACTACGTTTTTACCTTAACAAAAATAACTATTCTACATATATACTGTAGTAATGTAGAATAGTACTAATAATAAGCAGATGTCTATTAAAGGTACATATGAAAAATGTTACCTGTTGTTTTAATAAATGATATATAAATAATATGAATTATTTAATTATTTTAAATTCCAGTCTTATGTTATTAAGAGTTGAACATCAAGTATCAATACCAACTGAATAAGGCTCAGAGCCCACTGGGCTGGGGTGCAGAAGCTGATTTATTTTAGTGGGTCTACTTAAGAATGACTGAATAGTTTGTTTTTCATAAGAAACGGTACATATCACGAAATATCAAAACTGTTTGTCTCGTCTTGACATTACTAAGTCTATTTCTGTCCCAATACCAAGCATATTTATGCTCATATACTGTATAAGCAGGTGCCACTTTCAGCAAAGCAGTACTTTCTCACATTACTTCAAGATTTATACCGTTACTTCCCTACAGATTGCTGCATTTTCTCAGTTTTTCTATTGATTTCTGTATCTATTGATTTCTGTATCTGTCCATTGCCTAGCATAGTTTTGGAGTTACAACCACAGTGAATAATACCTTACTATTCATATCCATTGATGCATTAAATTAGATTGTAGAACATTACAAATTGTGAATGATGATATGACAGAACCTGCCTAGTCTTGGTTTAGCTGCAACATTCTGCCAAAAAGCTTTGTTACAAATGTCCAATTGTCCATTAAATTATCTTGAATTGCAATTGCATTACACTGCATTATGAATGATGACAGTGACATGTGACATTTCTGAAAATGCATGCATGTGAACATCCACAACTGACAATTAGAATATGTACTCTCATAATTTATAGTATCTTTGTATTATTTTTTAATGATCATATTGGCCAGGATATTGTTGTAACCTTACACATGATTATTGCATCCTAACAAATTTTCATATATATACAGTGCCTTCCAAAAGTATTCACCCCCCTTGACTTTTTAACTATTTTGTTACATTACAGCCTTAAGTTCAATGTTTTGTTAATCTGAATTTTATGTGATAGATCAGAACACAATAATCTAAGTTGGTAAAGTGAAATGAAAAAAATATATACATAAAACTATTTTTTGGAAATAGAAAACAGAAAATTGGCATGTGCGTATGTATTCACCTTCTTTGTTATGAAGCCCATAAAAAGCTTTGGTGCAACCAATTACCTTCAGAAGTCACATAATTAGGGAAATGATGTCCACCTGTGTGCAATCTAAGTGTCACATGATCTGTCATTAGATATACACACCTTTTTTGAAAGGCCCCAGAGGCTGCAATACCCAAGCAAGAGGCAACACTAACCAAACACTGCCATGAAGACCAAGGAACTCTCCAAACAAGTAACGGACAATGATGTTGAGAAGTACAAGTCAGGGTTAGGTTATAAAAACATATCCAAATCTTTGATGACCCACAAAAGCACCATCAAATTTATCATAACCAAATGGAAAGAACATGGCACAACTGTAAACCTGCCAAAAGATGGCCTCCCACCAAAACTCACGGACCAGGCAAGGAGGGCATTAATCAGAGAGGCAGCACAGAGACCTAAGGTAACCCTGGAGGAGCTGCAGAGTTCCACAGCAGAGACTGGAGTATCTGTACATAGAACGATAATAAGCCGTACTCTCCATAGAGTTGGGCTTTATGGCAGAGTGGCCAGAAGAAAGCCATTACTTTCAGCAAAAAAGAAAATGGCACGTTTTGAGTTTGCCAAAAGGCATGTTGAAGACTCCCAAAATGTATGGAGGAAGGTGCTCCATCAAAGAAAACGCTATGTCAAACCCAATATATCACATCACCCAAAGAACAGCAGCCTGGACTGCGAAAATGGTCAGAGTTGAGGGAAAGATGGATGGTGCTAAATACAGGGATATTCTTGAGCAAAACCTGTACCACTCTGTGCATGATTTTAGGCTAGGACGGATGTCCACCTTCCAGCAGGACAATGACCCCAAACACACTGCTAAAGCAACACTTGAGTGGTTTAAGGAGAAACATGTAAATGTGTTGGAATGGCCTAGTCAAAGCCCAAACCTCAATCCAATAGAAAATCTGTGGTCAGACTTAAAGAGTTCTGTTCACAAGCGCAAACCATCCAACTTGATGGAGCTGGAGCAGTTTTGCAAAGAGGAATGGGCAAAAATCCCAGTGGTAAGATGTGGCAAGCTCATAGAGACTTATCCAGAGCTGTGATTGACGCAAAAGGTGGTTCTACAAAGTATTGACTTTAGGGGGGTGAATAGTTATGCAAATTGACTTTTTCTTTTATTTTGTTCTATTTGTTGTTTGCTTCACAATAAAAAAAAAATATCATCAAAGTTGTGGGCATGTTCTGTAAATTAAATGATGCAAATCCTCAAACAATCCATGTTAATTCCAGGTTGTGAGGCAACAAAACACGAAAAATGCCAAGTGGGTGAATACATTTGCATGGCACTGTATATCTGACTAACTAATACAGGGAGTGCAGAATTATTAGGCAAGTTGTATTTTTGAGGATTAATTTTATTATTGAACAACAACCATGTTCTCAATGAACCCAAAAAACTCAATAATATCAAAGCTGAATATTTTTGGAAGTAGTTTTTAGTTTGTTTTTAGTTTTAGCTATTTTAGGGGGATATCTGTGTGTGCAGGTGACTATTACTGTGCATAATTATTAGGCAACTTAACAAAAAACAAATATATACCCATTTCAATTATTTATTTTTACCAGTGAAACCAATATAACATCTCAACATTCACAAATATACATTTCTGACATTCAAAAACAAAACAAAAACAAATCAGTGACCAATATAGCCACCTTTCTTTGCAAGGACACTCAAAAGCCTGCCATCCATGGATTCTGTCAGTGTTTTGATCTGTTCACCATCAACATTGCGTGCAGCAGCAACCACAGCCTCCCAGACACTGTTCAGAGAGGTGTACTGTTTTCCCTCATTGTAAATCTCACATTTGATGATGGACCACAGGTTCTCAATGGGGTTCAGATCAGGTGAACAAGGAGGCCATGTCATTAGATTTTCTTCTTTTATACCCTTTCTTGCCAGCCACGCTGTGGAGTACTTGGACGCGTGTGATGGAGCATTGTCCTGCATGAAAATCATGTTTTTCTTGAAGGATGCAGACTTCTTCCTGTACCACTGCTTGAAGAAGGTGTCTTCCAGGAACTGGCAGTAGGACTGGGAGTTGAGCTTGACTCCATCCTCAACCCGAAAGGGCCCCACAAGCTCATCTTTGATGATACCAGCCCAAACCAGTACTCCACCTCCACCTTGCTGGCGTCTGAGTCGGAGTGGAGCTCTTTGCCCTTTACCAATCCAGCCATGGGCCCATCCATCTGGCCCATCAAGACTCACTCTCATTTCATCAGTCCATAAAACCTTAGAAAAATCAGTCTTGAGATATTTCTTGGCCCAGTCTTGACGTTTCAGCTTGTGTGTCTTGTTCAGTGGTGGTCGTCTTTCAGCCTTTCTTACCTTGGCCATGTCTCTGAGTATTGCACACCTTGTGCTTTTGAGCACTCCAGTGATGTTGCAGCTCTGAAATATGGCCAAACTGGTGGCAAGTGGCATCGTGGCAGCTGCACGCTTGACTTTTCTCAGTTCATGGGCAGTTATTTTGCGCCTTGGTTTTTTCCACACGCTTCTTGCGACCCTGTTGACTATTTTGAATGAAACGCTTGATTGTTCGATGATCCCGCTTCAGAAGCTTTGCAATTTTAAGAATGCTGCATCCCTCTGCAAGATATCTCACTATATTTGACTTTTCTGAGCCTGTCAAGTCCTTCTTTTGACCCATTTTGCCAAAGGAAAGGAAGTTGCCTAATAATTATGCACACTTGATATAGGGTGTTGATGTCATTAGACCACACTCCTTCTCATTACAGAGATGCACATCACCTAATATGCTTAATTGGTAGTAGGCTTTCGAGCCTATACAGCTTGGAGTAAGACAACATGCATAAAGAGGATGATGTGGTCAAAATACTCATTTGCCTAATAATTCTGCACTCCCTGTAGAGAATATAGAACTCATCAGTGAATGTAGGAGTCCTGCTGCTTCAAAGAGAGACACATGGTGGTAGCTACCATATGTGGATAGTCAGAGATCATTTATGCAAGGCATTCCCTAGCACTTTCTAGATCACTATTGTATATAGTGCAACTTTGGGAAATGTTCCAGCTACCAACTGTAGATTATATTTGTGTATATATTTTTTAATTGTCGTTTTTTATATTATTTTGTTTTTTGTATTTTTATTTTTTTATTATGATACAATAAAAGCTTTTTGCAAAAGTCCATTACATATGCCTATAAATAGAATCTGAACCCCCCATTTTCTCTGTCCTTCTCATAGGGAGGTTGTTTATTTGCCCTTATGTGTAGCACTCTGAGATACTCTTGTGTGTAATATAAGGCTTTTTTCTGACTAGTTATTAAAAGTGTCCTTTGGTTCTTCTTTTTTTGCTCCATAGTTCTCTATACTACTAGTCAGATTGGGGGCAACTAGTCAGGTTTTGGAATATATTATTAGAAGGGTATACCTAATTACCCAAGACATTTGAACTGCCCTGCCTTTTCTCATAAATACTGATGTTAACCCTTTTTTCCATTGTGCTCTGTCTAGTCAAAATGAACCCACTCCTTTAGTCTGAGGTAGCCCACGTAGTGTGAAAGTGCGTGTAACCAACTGACACTTTAATAGTGGGTAACGTATAAATACATGTGATACATACACTTTAGTATACATGCGTAATAACTAAAAGCAGTTCCTAGGAAAAAAGTTTTCAGTATCTAAGTACAAGTAATATAAAAAATAGGTTTTGACACTGTAAGTACAGCTATGTACCAACATACAGACATAGCTTAAACATGATGTAAATTCCATGTAATAGGCATTGATTTGTGGTTTTAGATGAAGCCTGTATCTGTTGTATCGTAATTGAGAGGGTGTAGATGAGTAGCAGTAGTTTACGGCTTTGAGAGAGGCTCGCATCCGTAATGTCGCAATGTAAGAGTTCACATCCGTGTCTTAATGTAGGAGCTGCAAGTTAGTCTGTCACTCTAGCACTCTACCCAGAATTTGTAACAAAAATGTGTGGCTCCCAGTGAGGCTTGTGTCTGTGGAGTCACTCAGGAAGGACTGTAGATTGGTCTTACTCACGTGTTTCGCGGGTTGCTTTTTACGAGGACGCATTTAAAACACGAAATTAAGTGATTGATTGAATAATTGTCTACGGTTTACAGGAGGAGAGATCTTTAGCTCCCCAGGAGGGCTGTGGTGTATCTGAAATGAGTTAATACATGTGAGACCAATGTAAAGTAAAGTAGAACACATGGAGAGGGAATTATTAACCCTTTAATTACAAAAGTATTCCCATAATAAGTACATTTGATAAAGAGCTTTGAAAAACTGTATTATAGTAAATAGAAGATTGTAATATAAGTAAAGGCTTAAGTGGCATACCAAATATAATGTAATGTAAGAAAAATAAGAAGCATCTTTAGGAAAAGAGAAATGCTCTGCCCATTTTAAGGTGAATGGTATATAGCCTTGTAAAATGTTAGACTGGTGGTGGACTTAAGAGATAGGTTATGAAACTTGGGAGTGTATTGAAAGAGAAGGGGATCTTACTGGACAATAGGGATAACATGGAGCAAGATACATAAGTGCTTCTAGTGGGTAGTTTAATTTTCTCTACTGTATAAGCTGGAAAGGAGTATAAATCTGGTTAGATTGTGGGTATTATCCTAAGAAGGATGTGAAACTGTAGCTTTCATGAGGGCCTTTGGGCATTACTGTGTCTAGTAATGTGATCCATTTTGTTTCGGCTTTTAGAAGTTCAAGTTCTAGATTACCGCCTCTTACTGCCTAGGTTTATTTTCTGGAGTACCCAGCAATTAATTTCCGGTTTGCTGTTATGTTATTCCAGAAAGTGTCTTGCCACTGTGGTCAGAGTTTTTCCTTTAGAAGGTCCAGCGGGGCCCTTACTTATATTCCCCAGATGTTCTCCAAGGCGTCTTGTTCTCCAAAGTGGAGGTCATGCCAATGTATTTCAGAGGGCAAGAACATTCAATAAATGAGTTATTGCCACAATTAAAGAATCCTTTCAATGGGATTGATTTCCCAGTTCGATCAAGGACTCACTGTGTTTTCTTCATGTATTTACAGAAGCTACAGTGTCCATATTTACAGTATGTGTTCCATCAGGAAATGGATTGCATTTTTTCTTTTTTCTGCAGAAGTGACTAGTGACAAGTTTATCTCTCAATGTCATAGACCTTTTCCAACACATGTTGATTCTTTCTCCCACAAGTTCTTTTAGTTGTTCGCCACCTTTCAAGATTCCAATGTGTTTATTGAGTATCTGTGAGATGACTTTCGATTGTTGGCTATTTTTTGGAAGTACCAGTAAGTTGTCCTGTTGGGTATGTAGAGAGTAATGATATGTTTTTTTAATCATGGTTTTGCTATATTTTCTTTGTTGGAGTCGTTCTGTTTACTGCTTTGGTTGTCACAGGGGGAACTGTTTTATCACTCAACCGGTTTCACACTTGTGCTTCATCTGGTGTTGGTGGTTGTTTTGATCTGTTCTTCTATTTAAGTCATTATCTTAATTGACTTGATAATGCTCAGCATTTGCAATTGACTTCTCAATTAGTACATAAATAATACCACTTTCAATTTTTACACCATAGTACAAAAACAAATATACAACTTTTATAAAATTACAAGGTACACTTAAAACATTATATGTGTTAAAATAGTTTTCTAACACAAATGATATAGTTTCTTTAATAACTTACCGTATTTATCGGCATATAACACGCACCGGCATATAACACGCACCTCATTTTAAGAAGGAAATTTCCTCCTCATCCTCAACCACCTCCTCATCCTCAACCCCCTCCTCAACCTCCCTCCTCATCCTCCCTCCTCAACCCCCTCCTCAACCTCCCTCCTCAAACCCCCTCCTCAACCCCCTCATCCTCAAACCCCCTTCTCAACCGCTGCATCCTCAAACCCCCTCAACCCCCCCATCCTTATCCTCCTTCCTCAACCCCCCTATCCTCAACCCCCTCCTCAACCCCCCTCCTCAACCTCAACCCCCCCTCCTCAACCTCCCTCCTCATTCTAAACCCACCTCCGCATTCTAACCCCTCCTCCTCATTCTAACCCCCCTCCTCAAGCTAAACCCCCCTCCTCAACCTAAACCCCCCTAAATACCCGGTATATGCTAATGACGTGGTGCGCATGTGACGTCACATGCGCGCCGGGTCAAGGAGCGGAGCGGAGGCCGGAGCAGAAGCAGGTAAGTGAGGGGGAGGTATTTAGGGGGGTTTTGGTTGAGGAGGGTGGTTTAGGTTGAGGAGGGGGAGGGTTTAGAATGAGGAGGGGGGGTTAGAATGCGGAGGGGGTTTAGAATGAGGAGGGAGGTTAAGGATGAGGAGGGGGGAGGGTATATCGGCGTATAACACGCACCTATCACCTATTTGCTCCCTATTTTCAGGGAGAAAAAGTGCGTGTTAGACGCCGATAAATACGGTAATTATTTGTGTGATTATATCTGCTTGCTGATTGAAACTGATAAATGGTATCTGTTTCCCATTTTTTTAATGCCAACTACTGTTACTTCATGGTATTGCAGTTTGGTTAGTGGCTGATTTTATTAGATGAAACAATTTAAGTCAAAATCTACATTTAAACCTTTGGGGCCATGCTGTTTAAATAATATATTATCTCTCCTTTTTTAAATAATGTTTTTACTGTGTTTCCCACTCTCCAATTCTGTTTAATCTCTAAAACACCCATACATTTAATTTCTCCTGGGTTTTGTTTGTGTACTTCCTTAAAGTGTTTTGAAACTGAATGATTTAAAAAACCTTTTTTGATATTTCTGATATGTTCCTCAATTATTTTGTGAAGAGGTCTAGAGGTGCGGCCTATGTATTGTTTCTTACAGCTACATTCTAATATGTAGACCACATTTCTAGATTTACATGATATTTTCTTTGACACCTTAATTTGGTTTGTATTTGAAGCGCTTTCCACTATACTGTCTGTAGGAAATGTATTTGTACAGGTTTTGCATGCATTACATAGCCCACATCTAAAAAAATCTCCCTTTCTCTTTTTTATGTATAGTTTGTTCTATACTAAGCATACTTTTAACTAGCCTGCTTTTTAGATTACCTGATCACCTAAATATAATTTTTGGTATTTTGGGCAAAATGTCTTTTAGAGAGCTATCCTTCATGAGTATATGGCATTTTTTCTTTATCTGTTTATGATTTTTGTTATAATCCATGATGATAGATATTTCATATTCTTTATTTTCTTCCTTATTTTTGCATTTATATTCTAGCCTAGTTTTCTATCAATTGTCTTTATCTCTTCTAGGGCATTATCTATTTCTTGTTCTGGGTAATTTTTTTCTACAAATTTCTTCTTAATGTTTTCTGCTTGTTTGAGAAATATTTTGTTATCACTGCAGTTTCTTTTACTTCTTCTGAACTTTTTTTTTATTTTTATTCATTTCCTTAATGAATTCCTTTAGGTCTTGTTCACTACCTTTCCAAATGATCTTTTCCATGTGATAATGTTATTTTTCAAAGGTACCATTTTTAGGAAGGTCTCTTCCCACCAACCCATGAATAGATTTGCATAGCTTGGTGCAAATTTAGTTCCCATTGCTGTCCCTCTGTCTTGCAGGAAAAATTAATTTTCAAACCAAAAATAGTTGTTATGAAGTATACAATGTATTCCTTCTAGAATGAAGTTTATTTGTTACCTTTTTTTCTTGATTTAAGACATATTTTGTAGCATTTAAACCTTGCTCATGATCTATGCTGGTGTATAATGAGATGACATCTATTGTAACTAACCACCAATCTTTTTCCCATTTCAGTTGTTCTACAAAGTTAATTATAGCAGTGTTGACTTTTACATATGACAGAAGTTTTTTTTTACTTCAGACTGGAGGAAGTAGTCGATACATTCAGACAAGTTTGTAGTGGAATCAATACCTGAAATTATTCGTCTGCCAGGGGAGTTAGTTAGATTTTTGTGAATTTTTGGTAATATATAAAAAACTGGGATTTTTGGATATTGATTAAACAAAAATTCATATTCTTTTTGATTAATAATTTATTAAGGAATTGTTTATATGATGTGTTATTTTTTAAGTTGGATCACATTTTATTTTGTGGTATGCTTCCTTATCTGCTAGTTGTCTCTGGCATTCTTCAATGTATTTTTCTTTATTTATAATAACTATTCCTCCCCCTTTATCTGCTGATTTGATAATTATATTATTGTCCTTTTCTAGTTTTTTTAGCGCCTATTCCTCGCATTTTGATAAGTTGTTGTTTATTTTATTTATCTCTATTATTTACATATCCTCTATTACTAGATTTTCAAAGATTTCCATATAATAGCTTTTAGTTTGATTTGGTTTAAATGTTTTTACACCTATATAAATACTTTCTTACCTGCCCGGTGCTGCACTACACCTCCTGGGGTGAGAAGGGAGGTCCGCAAGGGCATCTCAGAGGTCAGGGGCTTCGTCTGCACCGGCGGTAGCTCTGCCTCTGCTCTCAGTAAAGAAGCCAGGTGGTACTGCCCAGATATGGGAGAAAACCGGTGCCTGGAACGTGGCCTTGAATGACAATGGAACCTGGACTCATAAGTAGTCCTGTTGCCCCGGACACTCAAAAATAAATAGACGAGGGTATAAATACAGCCAGAACTTCAGAAGGAGGTCCCTCAAGAGTGACAAGAGGGGCTTCAGTCTGGCACAACTAAAAATAAAATCATACATGAACTCTCCCTTGCCTCAGAATGGACAAGTGGCTTGAGAGTCTGTGAAAATAGCCAGGTACTCTCTCGTGCTCAGTGCACCATGGAGCATTCTCCAACCAACTCAAGTACCCAGTGGGTCGTGGAAACAATGATGCCTGTGTGTCTAAATAAACTAGAAAACTCAATAAAGGCTTACAGAGAAGAAGGAACACATCACAGGGAGCGATGTAAGTTACTTGCTATTAAGAAAAAATACTAATTCACCTCTTGTTGTAATTGTCATTGAAATACAATAAAGACAACTTCACTGTAATATTTATTATATCAAAATAAAAAAAATAATATTCAATATTTAATTGATGATTAATTATTTAACATGAGTTTTGTACTATAAAATAATTCTATCATTGTTGTTGTTATAACTACCTGTCCTCTGCTGAATGATGATCCCTGAAGGAGTCACTCTCTTAAGAAAATATCTGTTTGTTTGTAGCCAACCATACATTTCATTATTTTGTGCTTTTTCCAAATATAACAGGCTGGAGAATAACATTCGTTAACAAAAGAGTAGAAGCTTTTCAGCAGGAAATACAAGGAACATGCCACCTCTCCAGCATGAATGTTTCCCAGCAGATTGCTTAATTCCTACTGATCACTTATGACCAGCTAACTAAGTTACTGGGCAAAACGCCAGGAGCCATTGCTGTACTTCAATGATGCTGTTCTATTCACAGCACAGTGGAAAGACTGATCTCTGTGTCTGTGTTTCTCAGGCTTTATTGCCACATTGCTCCTTTATGTCACGTTAAGTCCTCATACACCCTTTGGAACATGGCACACCCAAGAGAAAAAATAAATCATTCCTTAAATGAATGACTCTGGGGATGATTTTGCGAATCCTATGGTTAATGTTCTTCCTTGGAGCCTCGGAATCTAAAATCCAATTTTAAGGTTATGGCCTGTAGTGAAGATATGTAAAATAAAAGAAAATTAGAAACAGAATCATTTTGTCTTTTTATGTGTGTCTGATTTGAAAATGTTACCTTCAATGCTCTAAATGTTTATTCTAATGATGATGTTGCTGTAATTAACTAGCAAATCACAGAAGCAATGTAATTGCTAAGTGACAGCATTCTGCACAATGAAAATGAGAAAATCCAATCTGAATGTGTGAAAAAGAGATATTTTCACACATGTATATGAGAGGGTCAATGCCATTTTATTTTAGGTAGAAAGATACAGCGGATTTATTTAAAATATATTTTCCAAGACATGTTTACTTACTAAATTTGAATGGACAGAGAAATCAAAGTCATTACAATCTGTTAGTAAAATGTTTTTAAAACATATATATTTCTACTGATATATAATATATGACTTGTAGCAGTTGATATAAATTAAGTCAGATTCTACTTTACACTTTAAGAATTAAATAAACAGTGAAGTAACAAACTTGCTGGCAGGTTTTAAACAACATAATAGTTTTTTACAGCAAAAAATGAGTGTAGCAAAAGCTCCAAAATATACTTTCAAAGTATCAAGTGCAGTTTTGGTACAGAGTCAGACCGTCTAAACACAGTGCAAGGGTTAAGTGCGACCCCCGGGGACCTTTCCAAACACTCTTCCTTACAGCATCTTTCTTATTCTGATCCGGGTAACTAGAGAGACAAAGTGACTACAGCTGAAGATAAAATCAAAATGTCTTGTTTAGCGCACGTCATGCTTGGCATTACATAGATCATAACCCCACCCACTCATTGCAACATTTTGGTGTATGTGCAGCTCAACATGTATTAGAAAACACCTGCTATTAATAAGAGATAAAGTGGCTACCTTGAGTTATAATCACAAGTCAACCTTCCTTTTAGCAAATGAGGTTACAATCTTCAGTTCTGCACACACAACCTTCTAGTAAACAAATATATTCCACAGAACAATTTGCAGTTAGACTTCAACCCTTTATACTATTTAACCCCTTACACTGTCTTTCTGACTAACTCTAATTCAGGCATGTCAGAGTACGTAACTAAGAAATCTATATAGTTCTTTGCATAAATTACTTAAGATTGATTGCCTTCATGGGAAACAGAGTTTTCAGTTACAATAATCAAAAAATGTACTATTATTAAATAGTAGTCCCATGTTTTTTGAATAAATAAATAAATCTAAACAGCCTTTAGGTTTTTAACTTTTCAATGCAATTATTCTTTACTACCTACTTCCCTTGTTTTTTCTTAGCGGACTCTTTCTGCCATTTCTCAGGAAGGTGTGTTCCATTATTATTATTATCGTTTATTTGTAATGCAAGAGCATATTCCATTGCAATATACATAAATTCCAGGCAATGACAAATTAAAAATTAACACATTGTAAATGGAGGGCCCTGTCTTTGAGCTTGGAATCTGGTGTCCATAGTGCTTTCCCGAAAACACCTTGCAGGATTGAAACTCACAGACTTACAATCTAAAGGGATCTTAAGGGTTTATTTTAATAATATCCCTTTAGCAAACCAGATGACGGATGGGTTTGTGCTGAGTTACAATGTGTTGTGATCTATTGTACTCAATCTTAGTAAATTCCTCTCCACTTTTTGATTATCATTTTTTATTATTATGTATCATTTTTATAGCTCCAACATGTTGTGCAGGGGTACTATAAAATATGGGTATAACAATACTTAATCTTACAGACTGATACAAAAGGAATTGACAACCCTGCCCTTGAGCTAACAATCATACACAAGACTTTTATACAAAGTACTTTGCAAGACTGGAAATGTGCAAGCTTATAGACTAAAGGATTAATTAATCAAGAGGTGAAGGAATGAAAAGGGAGAAACCAGAGCTTTGGCAAGCAAATGAGAGTACAGGGTTAATTAGTAATTAAGTCTCTGGGTACAGCAGCTGTAAAAAAATGGATATGACAGCCTGCACTATAAAGTAACACAAATCATTTGTGGGTGGGTGGGTGTGCACAACATAGTTGGTATGACATTTTAGATTAATTCAGAGACAGAAGAGTGGTGGTGTATGAGTCTGTAAGTCTGGAGGCAAAATAAACAAAGGTGAATGGAACTGAAAAAATGTCAGATGCTGAGGGCTTCTGGTCAGGTGGATAGTATGTGTGACAGCCAACAGGAAGACCCTAGATCAAACTCACACAGTAGGTCATGGGGTTCTTTGAGAATCCCTGTTAGTAGTAATTAATCCTCGGATAGCATGCAACCACCACAGGTACCCAGGAAGCACATTCAGCCATGACTAGGAGCAGAATTGATGGCAGTATCCGTATCAATGATTTCATTGCTCAGAATTATTTTAGTTCCTCAGGATACACATATACTTTACTTATGTATGTTTAAACTCAACACCTGGGAGTTAGTCTTCTTAATCAGGATAGTACCTGGTACAAGAAGTAATCTACAGCTTTAGTTAGAGCATCAGACAGACCCAGTTTATTTCTCTTACACAGATATTTAACCATGGCCAAAAAACTAAAAACCCTCCACCAGTAAAGCTCACCCCCCTGTTCATTGTGGTTCCCTCTTGACAACTCCGGAGAGGCAATTAAACTCCCCAGGGTCTGGTGTTTTATGTTTATGTTTAGGTTCAGTGATGTGCTCTGCTTAGCACAGGTGGGCTGAGAGTTTTAGTAATTTGTGTTAAGACGCCTGAGAGTTTAGCCCGGGGTCACAAAACAGTCAAAATGGCACCCGGCTAAACAACATGGCTGACCACATGCATATGAAAAATGGATTAACCACAATGAGGGTCTAGCAGGTCAACACATTATTCTAACTGATAATAAGTCCTACTAGAGCTGGTAACGCCATGATAACATAACTGTGAGCCAAATGTTACTGTGTTCATTACATCAGCCATATTGCAACCATACATCAATAACAGCACATACATTATAAACAAGAAACCATGACAGTAACTATATGCACAAAATGTCCAGCTGCCCATCCAGTCGTGACAGTATGGGTACGGTGTAACTGACAGAGTACTTGCAAAAGTGGCTGCATCAGTCGTGATGGTGAATAGTTGATATTTACGCTCCATTTTAGAAGTTTATGTTTCAGATAGCTAGTCCTCTGAAAAATAAACAAATTCTGTGACTCCCAAGAAGCAATTACGGTTGGTTAGAGGCAGGAAAAAAAATGTATTTTTCTGCAGTAAAATGGCACAAATTTATGAATTGGGCTGGTCAAGTGTTTTCAATCAGATTTTTGTTCAAGGCAAAAATAGGTTAAACTAAAAACGTTTGGTATTTTTTTTGCAGAATATTTATTTTAAACCCTAGTGAAACCTACTTTATATGTAGATATCACTTAGGATTCTTTGTATAGATATAGTGAAAGTGTTGGCTACTTGTCATGGTAAATTTAAAATTAGGTGAATGGTTAAATAGTTTTAGCTGTGTGATAGATGACACTTAAATCTGGGTTTAGTTTTATTTTGCATTAAGCTTTTAAGTGCATATACTGGTTTAAATTCCCAGGACCCAGCAGAATGATGAATTATGTAATGTGAACTTCACATGAAACTTTTTGTATTATGATTTGCAACATTTTATCCTAATATAGAAATGAGCTGCTCACTGTTCATCTCTCTGTTCACATAAATGCACCCTGGAGATTCCTTGAAAGAAAATGTAAAATGCCAAATGTAGTGTTGAGCTTGCCAAAAGTATTTCCTGTCATCAGGTAATACAGAACAGATTTTCAAAATCTTAGTTTATTTTATGCTAAACATGTAAATAAGTGGCTGCACTATTTCCATGTCAGTTAAAAGGATACTGTACAGTCTCATACTCTCAGTGCTCGGTTTTAAAGAAATAAAGGAAGAAATACTAGTACTGCAGTTTCATAAATAGATTATACATTTAACAGTTGTTTTATTTTTAAATTACATAAAGTGTCAACACTAGTTCTTTAAGATGGCATAATAAAATATTGGACTACTGTATCTTATACTGGAAAAGAACTCTGAAAGCAAATACAATTGTGTACACCATCCTCTTTACTGCAATACAAAGGATAATAGCAGGAAAGGATACAATCTGTTTATTAGGGATAAACAAGAAATGTTTTTTTTTCTGGGTAGCTATGTTCTGGCCCAGAAGTCACATGATCCTAATAGAAACATGTTTCTTGAACACATTTATCCATAGGGAAACTGAGCTGACTGAATATATTGTATGAAATACAAAGAAGGCATGGATGACTTTGCAATGTATGATGTGGTGCTTGGCCAGTAATTGGTGTTATAAATAGCTAAGAGATATATTTAAAATAAAGATAAAGCAAACTGTGCATATAATACAGCAAATGTTGTGAAAAGCCTGTCGCAGCCGGCTACCTTGGTGAGAGCAAAGTGTGATCTATCAGCTGTACTCTGAGCGAGTCAACCTCAATATATATAGGGAATTTTAATTTGCATTACAATTGTCAAGCAATTTTACTAATAATATTATACTATATACAGTTTTCATTATGCCTTTTCCCCTTCCTTATGATTTTTACGCAATACATGCATGAAATCTTATTTCTATGATCTGTGATACCTCCTCAGTCCTTAAAAACAGCTTGGGGGGATTTGCCAACAGTATTCACAATAAACAAAAATGTACAGTGGCTCATCTGACACTAGTGCAATTCAGATTTAAATGTAATTTACTAAATCAATGCTATTATAATTCGGTACTTGATGAAGTAGGTTAATGCCCAATGTAGCCGCATGCACAGTTCAAAAGAGCTGTCCATCTGTGCAGGTGCCATATCAGTTGTCAAAACTGACATGACAACCAATAAACTCAGCAAAATAATTACATGTCTGCTCATTGTCATCAGAACTACACAATAATAAAAAAATCTACCTACTGTGAATACATTACAGTAACCCATTACCCTCTATGGGCCTGGGTATCCCCTGGGACCCCTCTCAACACTCTCAATATTAGCTAACATTCTCTTGTCTAATTGTCTGTTAAAAGCTAAACAGTTGGAATGTACAGATTTAAGTCCACACATTCTAATTAGTTGAAATCTTAACCAATCAGAAAAGGGGAGGTTGCCTTCTCTGATTGGTTACTGAATAATCAGAGTGAATTTCTTGAAATGCTAGATTCTGATTGGCTGAAATATGATTGACATATATTTTAGCCAATCAGAAGCCATAAGAATTAGTTAATAAGGCAGGGGCCTGTCAGAAAGCCATTAGCCAAACAAGGGAGCTCTGTTATTTTATTTTTGTTTGTTTTTGTAGGTGGCAATATTCGTTTTAGGTGGAGGACATTTTGTGGGCTAAAGAGAGGAGTCAAAGTCATATTTCTACAATAATCATAGATTTGCTTGTTTGTCCAGGGCTGAAGAAAGAGGACCTTCCTTTTCCCAAGAACAATGCCCAAACCTCTGAATACCTCGACTGTGGTTGTCATTTTGGCCTAAGTTGGATAATGTTACTGCAGATGTTTGTGTGTGGCACCATATTGTGTTATTACAACACCCAGAGAGACCCTAAGACTGTTTTGGACTATTAGACTGGCGTGGGCCCTGAGCTAACATGGGTCAGCTGTGCAGTCCCTTCCCCCAGGAAGATGTCTTCCAAGCCTTGATGCTGGGACTGTGCCATTTTGTTATTATGTGCCATGTTTAACTGTCCTCCAACTTGGTTATGGTAAGCCATGATATGAGTTTTCATTTGTGTTACTGTGTTATGGTCATTTATTTATGTATGGATGGTACCCAGTACTATTTGGTCTCAAATACTGCATTTTCCCCAGAGAGTTCAAAATAAAATATGCTACTAGATTTTCCCGGGGGGTGTGGGGTACAGGGGACAAGATGTCTGGTTGAGATAGGTTCAATACATTCCAAGAGGGGGCTGGCGGACACCAATACATAATTTGTATTCAGCCATGAACGGAGTTAAACAGACACTATGGGCCTCATTCTATTATCGGCCGTAGGAGATGCGGGGCCGCAAGGACCGGCCGCAAGCTATTTGCCTATTCTATTCCCTTCCGGTCGGGGACTCCGGCAGGCTTGCGGCCGGCGCCTTGTTATCCCTTGCGGAGGCAAGCCTTTGATCTTAAACGGCCGCAAGAGTTTCGGCCGCAAGCAAATCCCGGTTGCTATTCAATTGCTCCGGGAACCCTCTCTGCAAGGCTAAAACCGAGCCGCAGCTTACTTGCAGCAAAAAGGTACCGCAGGCACACAATTAAGCACATAATAAAGCCATAATAAAGCCATCCTGCACTCTGAGGAGACTATAAAGTGATTGTAGGTGTAAGCATTCATAGCACAACATTCCCCTACACTCAAATCCGTAAATAATTTTTATTTTCATTTATGTCAAATATCCGTGGAAAAAGTCCAGAGGGCTTGGAGCACCTCAGACCCGCCCACGCTGCGTCCTGAAAATAAACAGTTAATGAAATCTCGGATTTGGGCTGATGTGCAAGCTTGAGAGGGGGTTGCTATTAATCCTCATGTCCCCCATTATGATCCCTAGCATTTACAGAGCTTTACAGTGTCGTCTTGAATTTATATTTGCTTTTAAAGATTTCTGAGCTTACGCCCGGTTTCAAGATATGCGGCCGGCCGTAAGGGGATATCCTTGCGGCGCCGTCTATTTGAATTGCAAGGTAACGGGAGCCCCGCAAGGAATCGCAGCTTTGCGGACGATTTACGGACGATAATGGAATGAGGCCCTATATTTGGAAAACAGATTTGCAAAATGACCCATGGACAACTGGGAAACCTAGCATGAATTCCCCAACCAAGTACAAGTGGTCCAATTAAGTTATTCAGCCTGGACCACAAGGGATGGTTAACAGGCCTCCCCACATGGTCAGGATGGGGACTGATAGAAATTGGTGAAGATCTGGTTACCAAGGGGGAGACTAAATATGATTGGATTATGTTACAGATAAATATGTGCTGTGTGTTCATCAATAAAGGAATTGTCATAAACAAAGTGTATGGTTTATTCTGAGGGAATATAATAATTTTAACCACTGGAATTATTACTATGGACTCTGCCTGTAAGTCTGCTCGCAACCACTTTGGGTATTGCTGAACTGGTTTCCTGAACTTTCTGTGTTGCTGGCATCCTGTGTATGTATCCTGATACCTTGGAAAGACAGCTGGGCGCTGAGATTGATAAAACCCAGACAATCTGCAAGTCTGCTCACAACCACTGGGGGTAGTATTGCTGAACTGGCTTCCTGAAATTTCTGTGTTGCTGGCATCCTGTGCATCTATCCTGATTCCTGGGAAAGACAGCTGGGTGCTGATATTAATAAAACCCAGACAATCTAGGGGGCTGAGATTGATAAAACCCTCACAATCTAGGGAAGTTTCTGTAGCTGAAAGCAGGAGGGCTTGGGGAGCACATGGTCACCTTGCCCCTGGTTTGTGCCAATAGGGATCTGTAGGAACTGTAGGAAACCCCATGGTATAGATATTAAAGCTAAGGAGGAACCCGTATGGTATAGATGATAATATTAGGATGAATATTGATAATATCATTTTATTTAAATATAAAATATATGGTACGCCTCAGGGGGATTGAAACACGTGATGCTGAATATCAGCATCGCTGGAAGGAAAAAGCACAATGAGTCTTTAGCAATTTTGGTGAACTTGAGTTTTTACAGTAGATTCCGGTGACACACCATTAAACTCCCACTACACGCCCAGTTTAGCATAATGCAAAATGAGCTAGCTATAAAAAGAGAGAAGGGAGTTTAGAAAAAACAAATTAGCTGAGAAGCTATTGCGGATGTGTTAGCAGCTCCAAGTCCCCTCCTGTCATTTGTGAACTAACTGGGATTCCATTTTATCTGTATGGTCTTTTGGACAGCTAAACTTGATAATCAACAAAATGTTTTCAGAAAGTAAAAAAAAAAAAAAAGATGCAATCTTTACATTTTTTTAATTATTATATGAAATTATTGTTTCATGGTTCTTTTTGTAAATTAATGAAACTTTAATCCTGCTGAAAGCACTGGTAGTTTTAGCTGCGACATTCTCACTGGGAGGAGAAACACTTCTGTGTATTAAAAGTCTTCTCCCACCTCTGTCAGTAGATAAGCAGAAATAAAAATGGTTAATAGAAACACACACATAATAGCCTATTTTTAGCTAGAGGCTGGGAACTTGTTTTGCACTTGTGCACAATGAGTGCACTTTATTTTTCTTCATTTTGATGTTATTAATATCATAGACAGACTGTCACACTAAAAGTAATTGATGTCCAGTAATTACATACAATAGCTGTATGCAGTTTGCCTCTGGGAAATTGACTTAAATTCTCTTCCACTACCACAGCATCAGCCCAACAGGCTGTCTTTCTGTGTATCAAAAATGTGTGAATGTGAATCGCTCATAAGAGTTTAAATATGCATATTTTTTTAGGTGGTAATATTTGGAGACTTTCATAATTTTGTAAATTACTAGGTTCAGCAGCAAAATGTTTTTAGAAAGTAAAAATCATGTTCCATTTCAGTTACTGATACTTAGAATTCTGAGCTGTGTGATCTGAATGTGTCCGATTCAAGATCTAATTGAGCTACAATTGCAATTCTAAATGGCCCTTTAAAACTATACATGCTATCCATCATAATAAAACAAATATTATCTCAATTATATTGTGTTATGAAATATTACATATTGCTAATCTCGAATGGTTTGCCATGTTACTCTCTCTCCCTCCTCTCATCCCTGTAGTGCAGCCCACAGCAGCTACGTATATAGTAGGGATTTTATCTTATAAGGAGCCACTAAATACTTGCAAGACGAAACCCACGTTGGACACATAGATATGGCAAATTATGACAAACTAAATATATAACAATAAGTAAAATAGTAAGTGATGAATACAATGTAGAATATGGTGAAATACAATAAAAGTGTAGGAGTGAGTAGTGTTTTTTTTTTTTTTAAAATATAGTAATAAAGGTGAAGTTTATATTAGACTCCTGGTGGAAAGTATATATTGACCCAACTTTAGAGAACTTTATTGTGGTCAGTAATAAATGACCTAATGTGGGGATTTTCGAGCAAACAATAGTGTATGCTAACACAGATAGTCTTCCCCAGGATGAATAACCAGTTTACACGATTGAATTAAAATAAACACTAGTCTAACGTATTTCTTCTGTGTTTTCTGTTAAAATAAAGCTTTTTGAAATAGAAAGGTAAAATAGAACACACGTCTTACTCATCTTTGAGTATTAAGTAAAAGTCAGTGTCTGATTACATATCAATTATGATTAATGTTAACCTGTACATGTTTACAGCCTTATTAAATTGCAATTTGGCCAATTGAATAGGGCTCTATATAAGCACATAGCATTTTTTTTTAAATACGTTTTTAGTTAGTGAACTTCTATCCAAAAGCAAGGTCATCACTAACTAAAAACGTCTGTAAAAAATATGCTATGTGCTTATATAGAGCCATATTCAATTGGCCAAATAACAATTTAATAAGGCTGTTAATTATTTGATAGATCTTTTTTATATATTGGATCTTGGGTCATCTCCTTCTCTGAAGTTTAACATAGTTTGGGTCTATAATGACCCAATAAAGTATCCTTTTTAAAATCACTTCTAGCCATAGCATAACTTCAATTTGTCACCAATAGATATGTGGAATATATTTTGTTACAGAATTATCACCGAACAATCAGGCTACCATGATTTAGGACCTAAATTAATATTTTAGTGGCAAAATGTAAACATATCATAGGATTATTTAATTAAAAACACAGATTTACAGAAAATCAGTGTAAGCTACTGTAAAATGTCAACTGAACATGATTTCCCACAAATTACATAAATAGGCTTCCCACATTGGAAGTCTGAGAATGTTCTAATCAAATTAATAGCAAAGTGATCTGGAATAGCCAGGACTGCAAATGAGTTCCAGCTGCCTGTTTGTGAATGCCAGATCATTGCAAAAGACTGTGTCATGACATCTGGGTAGCAGGATTACTCATTATATTGGTATTTCAGATTGTGTGATACTGCATTCAGGGTGGTTCAGTCATGACCCCGCCAGCAGCACCTAGACTTGTACATTTAAATAAGGTGCAATGTAAGCACAATGTAAGCACTCTCAAATAGGCAAGTCTCTTAAAACCAGCAAATATGTGTCTCAATGCTGTGGATCTAACTTCTCAAATGAATTTAAATAGACCACTGTGGCCACATTTTCTACATGACTGTTAAGCAACTAAAACAGATAATAAGCAAAATGTTTTTAGAAAAAAAACATAAAAATATATAAACAAACTTTCTATTTTTAACTTTAATACTTGATTACTCTTAACTGTGTGGTTCAGTTTTCCTAGAACTGATTATTTTTGCTACTTTCTCAGAGGGAGGTATCCTTCTCATCTAATGAGATTTACATTAGTCCTAATAAAAACACTGTCAGTTGTAGCTGTGTAGCTTGTGCTGATAGAAACTGCATTCAAACATTCTTCCACCTCATGAAGTAGATCAGCAGAAAGCAAAATGGAAGGTTCCATTGCAGCATAATAGCATATACAAGGTTATAAATTAATGGCTGCTTTATTTACATTTTAAAAAAACATGTAGAGTTTAAAGATTGTATTTTAAATTTAATATTACAATCCTTTTAATATTACAATCCATTTCATTAGAATTTTTTTTTTTTTTTTTATTATTTATTATTTTTAAAGTACGGTAACTATTCTATGTACTAGTATTTCCCTTAACTGAATTTTTTTTGAGATTGTCATAATGTGCTAACATGCATTTTAAGTCTGATTATGTTGGGGCAATGTGAAGCAGTAATACAGGAAGTTAATATAGAGGTAAGTCATGTTTGTGCATTACAATTATATTTGTTATACATAATTACATTAATCTGGATACTGTTGATAACCCGGAGCCAGAATAATGTTGATATTATTCAAAGTCAGAATTATAGATATTATTGGCATTATACTACCTGATGCACAATATCACTTATCATACTGAGGTGCAGATTTATCAAGCAGTATATTGGAATGCACCACCCTATATGCAAAGAGGTATTTATTAGGTAGCTAACAAGGCTATACCGAATTTAATACGACAGAAATCACGTGTAGCCAATTAGACACACAGTGTGTGACAAACAACTAAAAAAAAATGTTTATTAATATTCCAGCAATAATATTCTTTATTTGCATTATTTTTTATAGTTTCTATAATTCGGTTAGAAATAATTGGAAAAATTATAGTTAAAATTGTAAAATAATTCTAACGATAGCAATAATTATAATATTATAGAACAAAAAAATATGAGTGATAATATCATGATAGTTCCCTGTATTTATGGGAGGAGCTAAGGTTTTAAAAAGCCTTCCTTCTTTCCTTCAAATGCACGTTGAAGCAAAGTACACAAAGTACAAACACTCACTTTCCACAAGACTACATACCTCAGAGGGTCAACTAGCTGCACAATTCCTGGCTTGACAAGCAATGGAATGGTAAATCATTGTTTTTGTCTAACCAATTGGCAATCTCTACAGTCATTTGGTCCCCCAAACAAGTCAAATGTTGAGGCATCATTCAACAATGAATGTTAAAATATTTTGGCTTTTGAAAAACAATTTTTCATAAAATCTCAAACATTTTGAGCTAAACCAAGTATTATTCAGCCTCTTGACAGCATATCATATTTGGTGGAAGTACTGGCATAATCACAAAGTCAATATTATTTCCTCAAATGCAACAATAATTTCCATTAGCAAACTGAGATCTGACAGTACTCCTGTCATGTAGTGATGTCCCGAACAGTTCCCCGGAGAACTATTCACGGCAATTTTCGCATGTTCATGTCCGCCGCGAATGGCGAACCCATGCGCTTTTCATTTCACCCCCTATACTTTATCATTGAGGAAACTTTGAACATCATTTATTTTATTTTATATATTTTTTTTGTGTAATCTATGCCTGCCTGCCAGCGTGTGTGTGTGACAGGCTAACACCTAACAGCTTATATTGTGCTTATTTTCACTACTCACACCTGGTGGTGTAACATACATTGAAAACAACCATTTTTTTCCTGTAATCTAATTTCAGTTGCCTGCCTGTGTCAGGCTCACAGCTTATATTGTGCTCAGTGACATAAAACAACAGTTTTTTTTTACTGTAATCGATTGAATATCAGTTGCCTGCCTACAGACATGTGTGTGAGGCCTACAGCGCCTACTCTGACAACTTTTGCCAGTGCACAGTGACACTCATATCTGGTGGCACCTTAGATTGCACGCACAGTGCTCCAAATTTGAAGTGGGAGGACCGACCAAGCATCTTTTTCCATCTCCCTGTTCCAAAAATCAATGCCATATACACGTCCCCTAATAGTGGACGAAAAAGGGGTTAAACCGATAGGAATAGTGCTACTTAACAGTACACACCTTATAATAACGCAGACAGAGGCAACGCGTATAATCTTCCATGCTGGGCAGTGGAAGCCCCCAGACTCTGGGAGTCTGAAGAAGAGCAGTCAGAGGAGGAAGGTGGCTTTGAGGAGGTGGAAGACCAAACACAGCAGGCATCCCAGGGGGCTTGTTGTCACCTTTAGGGGGCCCTTGGTGGCTGGGTGGAGGAAGAGACCTTCAATGACATCAGTGAGGACAAGGAACGGGACATGGCTAGCTTGGTATTCAACCTTGTGCAAATGAGGAGTTTGCGGTTGTGCAAAGGGACTGTTTGCATTTGTTTGCGGTGCATTAAACGGGGAGATTGGTCTGTTACTGTGAAGCGAGTGTAACCCTTACACTACCTAATCAATACAACATAATAACTGATGTTTTAAAGCATGTTATTCCAAACAATTTAGGAATATTAGGTGATTTATGCCCTTTATGGCTTAAAACCAGACTCTGCATCAACTATGTAATTTTCCTTGTGAGTTTTGCCATGGATCCCCCTCCGGCATGCCACAGTCCAGGTGTTAGTCCCCTTGAAACAACTTTCCCATCACTATTGTGGCCAGAAAAAGTCCCTGTGGGTTTTGAAATTCGCCTGCCCATTGAAGTCTATGGGGTTCGCAGATGTTCGCCCGTTCGCGAACATTTGCTGGCAGTTCGCGTTCGCTGTTCGCGAACCCAAAATTTGATGTTCGCGACATCACTACTGTCATGTCATGATTGAGGAATATCTCTCTAATGTCACTTTACAATCATTTTCTGCTATTACCACAATTGTCATCCTCAGGCGTCACAATCTCTACTTTCCTTTCTGCCTATCCTTTCAAGACCAACTGTCGTTACCAAATCTTGAAGGAATTTATCAAGAAAGTTACCTATGTTGGGGCCATAAAATCATGAACTCTGCCATATCTCCAAACACAAAAAAAATGTACAATTATGCTTGGATTCTGCACGTTCAATTTCTCCAAAAATTTCAACCGATACCTTGTTAAAGTATGGACTAACTTAACCCTGACAACAACATTTGGCCTGTATTTGTGGGAGTTGACAACATGGCTGCTCGCTCTTACCTTAAGACATAACTTATGCCAAAATGCATTTGCTCTTTGATAAATCTGGGACTGAATGATAAAAAGTAACAATCTCAAACATCACAGTTACATTTTAAAGTAACACAGCTAAGATTCAAGTTACTGCAAAAATAAAAATTTACACATTTAAAAAAATAGAAATAGAAATGGTTGTTATTACAAATGTGCATTAAGTGTAAGTAGGAGACAGGAAGGATCTTTAAATATAATTTATGACTAATATATCCAGCTCAATTATCTAACCATTTCACTCAATTTTTTTAAATAACCAATTGTAGTTATATTATTTATATCAGTACTTTTCATTAATTCAATTACCAAGACCTTTGCTGTGTCACATTAAGTACAACTATGGAAAACAAAATATTTCCCACATCTACACCCCTAATAAATTGGGGCTACATGTTAAAATGTTGCTAGTAACTCTGATTTTACATGTTACAGGTATTAAATGAACCCTGTAACCTTGCTTGCAGCGGCCTTTGCATGTTGACACGCAGGACGGACGAGAATAGGCTACGTGGTGAGAAAAGCTGAACTTTGCACATGTAAATCCTTTGATCTGATGAGCCCGTAACCGCTACTTGTTCAATTCAGCTATTAAATTGCAACGTGGTCACTCGCAAGCAAGCCTGTAACACACAAATGGAGCCCAAAGGCCAACATGTGCTCTAGACACCTGCAAGGGGGGTAAAGTCCAATATGCAGCACTTGTAATGTAAATAACATCACTCTACTGTACATTTATTATAAGGGAAAGGGATGTTAGGTCTTAGAATAAATAGCACAACATTCTCAAGCCCTCAAAATCAGCCCCGAAAAATACTTTATTTCATGATTAGATTTCGTGTTATATCAATCCCTGCAATCAATGTGTTACGGCATATACTGTAACTCGCATGTAATAGAATATCATATTTACTGCTTTATTAATATTGCATTATATTTGGACTGTGGGTCCGATCGCAAAATGTAATTGAAGCATGCAGGAAATTTAGCCTTCCCTTATTCAGTGACGCTAACAATCTCTTTTTCCATTGGCTCCATCTGAACCCATAGCTACGTGATTGCTTAATTGTTTGCATTCGAGCACGCAACCCCAGCCACGAGAACTGGTTTACGAAATAGCCTCTCTCGCTCGTAGCCCATTCTAATTTAATACTGTAGCCACATAAAAGTGCCGAATTTAAAGCATGCAGCCCTTACGTGCTACACACTGCAAAAATAAAAATTTACACATTTAAAAAAATAGAAATAGAAATGGTTGTTATTACAAATGTGCATTAAGTGTAAGTAGGAGACAGGAAGGATCTTTAAATATAATTTATGACTAATATATCCAGCTCAATTATCTAACCATTTCACTCAATTTTTTTAAATAACCAATTGTAGTTATATTATTTATATCAGTACTTTTCATTAATTCAATTACCAAGACCTTTGCTGTGTCACATTAAGTACAACTATGGAAAACAAAATATTTCCCACATCTACACCCCTAATAAATTGGGGCTACATGTTAAAATGTTGCTAGTAACTCTGATTTTACATGTTACAGGTATTAAATGAACCCTGTAACCTTGCTTGCAGCGGCCTTTGCATGTTGACACGCAGGACGGACGAGAATAGGCTACGTGGTGAGAAAAGCTGAACTTTGCACATGTAAATCCTTTGATCTGATGAGCCCGTAACCGCTACTTGTTCAATTCAGCTATTAAATTGCAACGTGGTCACTCGCAAGCAAGCCTGTAACACACAAATGGAGCCCAAAGGCCAACATGTGCTCTAGACACCTGCAAGGGGGGTAAAGTCCAATATGCAGCACTTGTAATGTAAATAACATCACTCTACTGTACATTTATTATAAGGGAAAGGGATGTTAGGTCTTAGAATAAATAGCACAACATTCTCAAGCCCTCAAAATCAGCCCCGAAAAATACTTTATTTCATGATTAGATTTCGTGTTATATCAATCCCTGCAATCAATGTGTTACGGCATATACTGTAACTCGCATGTAATAGAATATCATATTTACTGCTTTATTAATATTGCATTATATTTGGACTGTGGGTCCGATCGCAAAATGTAATTGAAGCATGCAGGAAATTTAGCCTTCCCTTATTCAGTGACGCTAACAATCTCTTTTTCCATTGGCTCCATCTGAACCCATAGCTACGTGATTGCTTAATTGTTTGCATTCGAGCACGCAACCCCAGCCACGAGAACTGGTTTACGAAATAGCCTCTCTCGCTCGTAGCCCATTCTAATTTAATACTGTAGCCACATAAAAGTGCCGAATTTAAAGCATGCAGCCCTTACGTGCTACACATTGGACTTACAAGGCTAGAATTTAATATGGCTGCTAATACAGAGTGAATTGTGCATACTGCTTCTTACAGTACAGCCTGTAGTACCAATTCAAAATCTGAAAGGAAACATGCAGGATATGAACTGTGATTGGTTAAAAATCCATCACAGATCCCTGTATATTTTTACATCTGACAATGAATGAAAATAAAAAAACATTGCTGTACTATGTTGCTTTAAGAAACATCAAAACATGTATTTTATTTTACTGTTTACAGTCTAATCCAAGAGACAAAGACAATCTGTTCCAATTTTTGCTCATTAAAAATGCCCAAAAACAATTACATTAGGAAAATAGACATATATATGACCACTGTATATAATATTCCTTCTGTCTTTATGTCTGTACTAGAACGATTACTTTAGTTCAAGAAAAATGGCACTAAACTCATTAGTAGCTATATAATTCATAAAATAAAAGAATCAGTTTTGTGTTTGTTACATCTCTTCCTGAGAGCTGGATGATGGTGTGTTTTTTTTATCAGTATAGGAAGGGCGCAGGAGTAGAGAACGAGGAGAGATTAAGAAGCTTTGTTAGATAATTTTTTATTTTTGTAACTTACGAGGTAGAATTGACTCCTTTGAATTGTGAAATGTGTCAAATATTTTGTCTATTTCATAAGGTAGGATTCCCTAGAGAAGACACAAAAAGTAGGAGATGACAGAGGCGGAGGTGGATTGATGAGATCGCTGAAGCAATGAACTTGCTGGAGCTCAGAGGGGCAGTGACTGAGAAATGTACCTGGTGTGCTGCGATCCATAGAGTCACGGAGAGACAGACGTGACTGAATGACTAAACAACAATAATAACAAAACTGACATTATACCCCTAACCCCTCACAGGTGCAGAACGTTTTCAAATATATATATATATATATATATATATATATATATATATATATATATATATATATATATATATATATATTTGTTTAATTCTACAGTGGTCCTTTAAACATGTTAATCTAACCTCCAAGAAATGCCATCTGAGTGCTTGAAATGTTTTTAATATCCTAAGTATTTTCCAAATCTCTATTCTATCACATTGCTCCAGTAATGATATCTCATCTTGCTGAAGTTTACACAAAAGTCTTTCACAGTGCCTTGAGTATTAAAGAAGCCTACAGTTAAGGAACATAAATGCCTCAGAGAATCCTAAATGCCACAAATCCGACACTATGAAGGAGCTAACACCTTAATTGTGTCAGATATAAGGTTTAATTGCTGAAATCGACACAATTAAAGGGCTGACACAATTAAAGCGCTACTACTGCTACATTATATTAGCCATGAACTCTCCCCTCAATACCCCTACCCCTTATAAGCCTGGATTTTCCATGGTATTCCCCCATTAAAACGGACCAGCTGTATGAGCTCTGGTATCCCTTAGGATTCCCCCATCAATACTGTAACTATTGGAGTCCATATGGACCCACTGTCATGAATCAGCCGGTGGCCATTTTGTGACTGGCAGTATTAGCCACACCCAGGGGCCATATTGTGTATGGGCATGACAGTTCATGGCTCAGTCAGCATCCATATTGGGACTGGCAGCACTGGTCACCTCTAGGAGCCATTTTATGATCGGACTCTACTCTCCACATGGCCATGTAGAAGACAACTGTAGTACAGGATACCTACATCTGTACTTAGTGGGGTTTGGGGCTCTCAGACCCCCTGTTATACTGTTGTAGGGTTGTATTGTTATTTTGTGGTCTAGGGGATAAAGTATTGTGCGTTTGCCCCTTGGCATATTCCCATCCCTTCCATGTTTAGGCTCATTGTAATGGGTGTCATGTGAGGGAGCTGGTGGGATGTGTTGGTTGTATGTGTGTGAAACATTGCGTGTTGTATTTGTAAATATGAATGTATGTTATTATATTGTAGAGGGGAAGCCGTTGAATACAGCCCAAACCTCCTTTGTTCCCAAAGGCCTGTTAATCCCATTAGCTAAGTGTCCAGCAGAGAACTAACAATGGGGAATAAGAGTACTAGGATACTCTAGATCCCATCATCATAGTAGGTTGTGACACCCACATTGTACTCAACTTTAACCTAGGTTCCATGTAGATTCTTATGTACCCCCATGGAAACTAACATTAACCCCTATGCCACAAGGGTGTATTGTATCCATGTAAGTGGGTGCCATTCCATAGTGTTACTATGGAGACTACAGAGATTCAGACTCAGAGTCTCCTGTGAGCAGGCTGCGTGAACATGTTAGAGCTAGAGAATTAGGGGAAACCACCCTGGAGTCAGTAAATTTTACTTTCTTTTTTTTTTGCGGGAATCATGGAATAGATCTGCAAATTTGCATTTAAAAATTCTTGTAAGTCAGCATTATGGTATTTCTTACGGGAGCCATGGAATAGAGCCCTTAGGGCCCCATTACAATCAGATACATAGAGGTGGACAGTGATGTGAAGCCGGGCTTGATGGCCAAGATGTGGAAGGAGGTAGCCAGGGAGGTCCGTGCCCTGGGGGTGTATTTGAGGGCTGTCACTCTGTCAAGCACTGCTACGATCACTGCTGATGCAATGTGAGGAGGAAAATGTCAGAGGAGGCTGCAAGTGCATCTGGTGGTGGCCATCCAGCTATAAGGCACTTCAATGAGTGGGAGAGGATGCTGAAGGATTGATCGTTCAGTAACAGTGGATTTACTCCCAGGTCTGGCAGAAAATTTAGGGACCATGCCAGTTGAACATCATCCTGAATAGTCAGAGAAGACATTTATGCTGAAACTAGCTATAATGTTGAATACTTGTGGGTAGAATTAAATAGCGGAGCAGCAAATTCCAAAATAATATTAGTAGGAGTATGCTATAAACCCCCAAATATGAAAGTGAGGAAATGCAATTATTGTTACAGATTGAAAACGCAGCTAAACATGGTCAAGTTTTATTATTTTAGTGTTTCCTTGTCAGGCAATTCTTCTTCACTTCGCCCTCTGACTGTAGGTTTACCACAAGGTTCAGTCCTAGGCTCCCTCCTTTTCTCCATCTATACATACTCCCTTGGCACCCTAATAAAATATTTGGGATTTCAGTATAATTTCTATGCATACCTCTCGGCACCCAGTCACACTCTTGGGGGGGCGGCAAAATGCCACACCTGCTGCTTAACTCCATTGGCACTATTGGCACTTCCCCCAGACTCCATTCTCCCCCTGGTCCTGCTTTCTCCTCTGACTCGGGACAGGAGGAGCCGGCAGTGGGAAGAGCCAGTATTGAAGGAGCCCGGTCCAGGAGCAAGCAGGTAAGGGAAGTTGGGCAGGAGGGGGGGGGGGGGGGGGGGAGAGATAGAGACAAGGGAGTGGGAGTTAGAGGGAGAAGGTGACAGTGAATGAAGGGAGGAAGAGAGAGACAGAGAGACAGAGTGAATGGAGGGGGAGTGAAGGGAGAAAGGAAAAGGAGAGAGAGAGACAGGAGATCCTGAAGGGAGAGATAGAGTGAGGAGGACGGTGGAAGAGAGTTAGGGAGAGAAGGGAGGGAGAGGAGAAAGTAAAGGGTGAGAGAGGGGAGAGGGCAGAGAGAGAGTGAGAGAGTGAGAAAGAATGAGTGATATGGATAGGGAGAGTTTGAAGGGAGGGAGAGAGAGAAGGAAAGGGGAGGGAGAGGGAAAAGAGAGAGAGGTGTGGAGAGGGGGGATGGGAAGAGAATGAGGGAGAGGGGGTGAGAAGGAGGGAGAGTGGGGAGAAGGAAGGAGAAAGGGAAGAAGAGAGTGAGGGAGAGTGGGGAAGAAAGTGAAGGGAGGTAGAGTGTCAAGGGAGAGAGGAGAGAGAGGAGAGAGAGGGGGGTGAAAGGAGGAAGAGAGGGAGGAAGGGAGACAGAGGGGAGAGAGAGGAGGAGAGGGCAAAAATAGAGTGAGAGAAGGAGATGGGAGGGAGAGGGAAGAGAGAGAGGTAAGGACTGGGAGAGGGGGAGAAGGAGGGAGAGGGTGAAGGAGGGAGAGGGTGAGAGAAGGAAAGAGAAAGAGGAGGAGAGAGAGAGGAAGAGAGTGGGAGAGATTGAAGGGGAAGAGGGTTAAGGGAGAGAGAGGAAAGAGAGACAGAAGGAGAGAAAGGGGGGTTGAAGGGAGGAAGAGAGGGTGGAAGAGGGAGGGAAGAGAGGGGGTGGCAGGGGGAGGGAGAGAGAGGGAGAGGGGAGACAGAGAGGGAGGGAGAGAGAAGAGGGAGAGAGAGGGATGGACGGTAAAGGGAGTGAGCGAGAGAGAGAGAGAGAGAATGAGAGGCAGAAAGATAGAGAGACTGTGAGTGAGAGAGGCAGAGAGAGAGAGAGATAGAGAGAGAGAGAGGGAGAGAGGAGATAGAGAGGGAGGGGGTGATAGAGAGGGAGGTTAGAGAGAGGGAGAGTGGATGGAGAGAGGGAGGGAGAGAGAGTGAGATTGAGAGGGAGAGAGAAAGGAGGGAAAGAGAGAGGTAGAAAAGGAGAGAGAAGGGAGGTTGGCAACAAAAGTGAGTACACCCCTAAGTGGAAATGTCCAAATTGGGCCTAAAGTGTCAATATTTTGTGTGGCCTCCATTATTTTCCATCACTGCCTTAACCCTCATGTACATGGAGTTCACCAGAGTTTCACAGGTTGCCACTGGAGTCCTCTTCTACTCCTCCATGATGACATCACGGAGCTGGGGGATGTTAGAGACTTTGCACCCCCCCCCCCCTTCCATTTGAAGATGCCCCAGAGATGCTCAATAGGGTTTAGGTCTGGTGACATGCTTGGCCACTCCATCACCTTTACCTTCAGCTTCTTTAGCAAGGCAGTGGTCGACACCTCCTCTCACTCTGCCTCCAGGAATTTTCTCGTGCTGCCCCTATTCTTTGCAACTTCTTGCCTAACTCCACTAGACTATCCTCCTGCCTCAAATCCTTCAAAACCTCACTAAAAACTCATACGTTAAAAAAGCTTATCACCTTCAGCCTTGATGTAGAATGCATTATCTCAACCGTACCCTTTAGACTGTAAGTTTGCGAGTTTTAAATATTTTGCTGCTTTGGAGCAAGCTCTATGTATGCTTGATTTTTAACTCAAAAACAGGGCCCTCTATTCTTTGGCAAAGTAATATAAAATGTTTTGATTTGTACTTAACCCTTGAACAGCACTATGCTATATGTTGGCTCATGACAAATAAAGGGAGCAGGTTCTTGAGTACACCCAGAGATCATTATCTGGCCCAGGTTATACAAGAACCTACTAGAAATGAGGCTATTCTTGGATTTAGTTATCACAAATAATATCGATATAGTATCAAATGTTGAGATAGGGCAACCTTTGTAAAATAGTGAACAAACAAAAACAAAACTGTAAGGGACAGATTTTAACGGTCTATGGGCAGTAATACAAAGTATAGACTGGGCGAAAGAACTGATAGGTAAAAATAATGAACACAAATGAACATTTAAATCCTTACTAAATGTATGAACTTATCACCATATACCATGTGGGAATAAAAGTAAAATGATTAAATCACATCCAATGTGGCTTAACAATGATTTAAAGATCAAGAGATGGCGTAAAAAACAGGTATTTAAATTATACAAACAAGAGAGGACAGAGTACAAGGAAATCAACAAGGCTTCCAAAAGGGCTATTAGACCGGCTAAAATAGAAAATGAAAAGTTAGTTGCAAAGGAGAGTAAGACTAACCCTAAAATATTTTTTAAATATATTAATGCTAAGAAAGCCAGGAAGGAAGCTACAGGAAAATGACAACGTGAAACAGGCTAAATTGGTTATTTTCTTCCATATATACAAGGGAGGTACCAGTGGTTGGGACACTGCAACATAATGTGGCTACACTACCTTCACCAAATACTTGGGCACCCAGACTGTTGCGCTCCTGAGGAATGTGAGCCGACGCATGTGTGCCAACCCATGTGCGCACACAGAAAAGTGTGTCCGTCAATAGCACGGCGGTCAGTAACGCGCCAACTCGCATCTGTCACGCAGCACACACAGAATCGCTGATGTTGGGGCATGCTACAGGCTGAATTAGCAGAGAATAGTACCCATCATTTGGAAATATAAGCAGCAAATGCCAGGAAACATGTTGCCAGAGTTTACACCCAGAAGCATTAGCTGCATAGAGAACACACAAGCCACCCCACCAAGTTCTCAGCAGTACATGCAGGTTCCACTGATATGACATAGCAAACATGTGTCTCTCCAAATCCATCACTTCCATCTCCCTTGGAACACTGCCCATATGTCTCTCCTCTTCTCTCACTCCCCTCTCCTTCTCAACATGCCCCATATGTCTCTCCACATCTTTTACTCCCCTCTCCCTCTCAGCATGCCCCATGTGTCACTCCACATCCATCACTTCCATCTCCCTCTCAAAATCGCCCATATGTCTCTCCACATCTCTCACTTCTCCCTCTCAGCATACCCCCTCAGTCTCTCCACATCTCTCACTCCCCTCTCCATCTCAACATTCCCTGATGTATCTATCCACATTTCTCACTTCACTGTCCCTCTCAATATCACCCCTCTCCATACCCCTCCTTAGCCTTTGCTTTTTTCTTCTTCTCTAATCGTCTCTTCTCACTAATTTAGTCCGTCTCTCAAATCCTCCTTATATCTTCTCTCCTTCATCTTCCCCCCTGCCCCTCACTTCTCTCTCAATTAAAATTAACTGAAAAAAACAATAATTCACAGCAAATACAAACTGTAAATGCTCATCTGATCTGCCCATTGTAGTGGTATGGTGAAACATATTGCTAGCATGAAAGGCATCAACAGACATCTGCATGGAAGAGGCATTGCTGTAATAGCAGGCATGAAAAGAGATATTGCTGGCATGGAGGTGGCATTGATGGTATTAGTGGGTATCAATGCATGGGATGGAGGGATAATGACTGTAATGGAGGGACATTACTGGCAGTAAAGGATATCACTGAAATGAAGTGGATATCTGGGATGAAAGTGGTGGAATGCTGGAAAGCTTGCATGTATGGAGGAGGCACTGTTGGTGTGGCAAGCATGGTTCTCATGGAAGGGAACTGCCTGCAATGCAAGGGCCTATTGTGATCAGGCAGGGTCCAAAGACTGCCCCCCTCCATGTGTAAGTGCTTGGACTCTCTCTGTACACAAGTATATATAACATTACTGAGGGAATAGAGAGGCTTAGCATGGAGAGTGCTTCCATTACACTCTCACACCTCTCATTATGCTTCTTTCCTTCAGTACTCACTCTGTGTTCTCTCTTTTTCATCCACCTCACTCCCTTCTTCATCTCTTTACACTCCCAGGACCATGCAGTTAATGATCCAGATTCAGCCTGTACTGCGTTGTCGACATCAGCGCTATTTCTGGGCGTGCTTTAGTGTGTGCCTGTATGCGTCAGGGCGCATGCGTCAGTGTGCATTCCTCGGGAGCACAATAGTTGTGCTACCAAATAATTGGTTAACGCAGGAAGAAATCTAAAAGTCGTTGGAAAAAATGTATGTTATTAAAGCCCCAGGTCCTAATGGAATGCATCCATGGGTACTGAGGGAACTGGGTTCTGTCATAGCCAAACCTTTATTCTAATTTTTCACTCAAAACAGAGTCGCTATCAGATGACTAGAAAAAAGCAGATGTGATACCTATATTTAAGAAGGGAGCAAGAGCCAATCTTGGGAATTATACACCTGAAAGCTTTTAGATGGGTTAAAAATGGATAATGTACAAGAACATGTCTATTTGAACAGGATTATAAGTAGGAGCCAACATCGATTTATGAGGGATAGGTCATGGCAAACAAATCTAATTAGTTTCTGTGAGGCGTATAGTAGGAAATTGGATCAAGGCAACTCCGTGGATGTAGTCTTTTTAGATTTTGCAAAGGCTTCTGATGCAGTTCCACATGGAAGACTATTGTGGAAACTAAGGGATAGAGGAATTGCAGTAAATATCTGCTCATGGATTGCGAGCTGGCTAAAAGACAGGAAACAAAGGGTTGTTGTAAATGAAACATACTCAGATTGGACTAATGTGGTAAGTGGGATTCTGCAGATTTCAGTGTTAGGTCTTCTCCTTTTTAACATATTTATTAATGACTTAGAAGTAGGACTGGAAAGTGATGTCTCCATTTTTGCTGATGACACTAATTGTAAAAGGTAATTTGCATAAATTAGAGAAATAGGCAATTAAATGGCAGATGAGATTTAATATGAATAAATGTAAAATTATGCATCTGGGAAGGAAAAATAGTGATGCAATTTATCATCTTAATGGAGCAAATCTAGGAGAATCAGTGATAGAAAGGGATTTGGGAGTACTTGTGAACATCCACCAAGGTGAAAGTTCTCAATGACAAGCAGCACCTGCAAAGGCAAATAAAATATTAGCATTCATTAAGAAGAGTATAGAAGCAAGGAAACAAATCCAATTCTGCCACTATACAAATCTCTAGTACACCCTGATTTGAAATATAAAGTAAAATTTTTGGCACCACTTCATAAAAAGGACATTTTAAAGCTGGAATCCAAATGCCAGTATCTGGAATCAGGAAGGACTTACATTGTTTCTCTTTTGAGATACTTGGCAAAGTTTCCATTGGATTTTTTTTTCTGTTTGCCTTCCTCTGGATCAATTAACAATTAATCAGCATATTGCAAATTATAGGAGATCTAAAAAGGTTAAACTTGATGGACTAAAAGTATTTTTTTCAACCTCAATTACTATTACTATGTCACAAACTCAAACATGTACAGAAAAACATATAGACAACACACATCCAGTGTAAATGTAGGTCATCACTTAAAGGCATATGTAAGGTGGATTTGATTAGGTAAATAATATACCTGTGTGTCAATTACTTTGGTGTACCAGTTTTCATTGACAATCAATGAAAACATCTATTTCAAGTATATAAACATCTAATAAATAGTCCATGTATGGGTCTGCCCATTACAGAGTATGCAGATACAGATTCTGTAGGACTTCATGTAGCAGCAGTATGCTGCTAAATCTTGCTGAGAGATGGTCACAGACTGTTATAAGACACTGCACAGCAAGTAGAGCAAAGTTTGTTTCTTCATGAGCTGCAGAGGGCAGACTCCACCAGATGATTTTGGTTTGACATATGCTATGCCATTAAATTACAGTTGCAAATTACATTGTAAGGCTAACAATGTGCTAAATATTGTCATGATGATATAATCTACCTACAGTTTTAACCATCAAAAGTGAAACAAACTGTAACATCACAGTAAAGATTTGAATCCTTAATATTACAAATATGTGCATTGGGCCTATTGCACATATACTTGTAATACAAATCAATGAGATCAGTGTTAATTCCTAGCTAAATCATACTCCTCACAATGGTAATTTATTTTACCATCATATGATCATCTAATATTGTTATCTGATATACTATTGATATTTTATTTCAGCTCCAAGGACATCTGATGCCTTCCAGATGAGACAGAGGCCAAGCATGAGGAGACTCAATATGACCCCCAGTGGCATCCCTGGTATGAGGAGGAGGAGCAGCAGCAGCAGCAGGAACATCCATTAGAGGAGGACCCAGAGTATAAGGAGGAGGATGAACAGTTTATGTGGTCATTAGGGGAACCTGCAGGTCCATCAGCCACCACTGGCCCCCTCCTCCAACAGATCGTTTCACCGACAACCACAAACCCAAATTGCTCCTCCATCACCACTTCCTACAGCACTGTAGATGCAAGATAAACCAATAAGAGCACAGTCGCAACCACCATCCTAGCACCTCATCACTAGGCCAAGACCACCCCTGCCAATGGCTTTGCAGCCCCCACTGGCAGACCCAAATTCCTCACACTCAGGACCATCATTGGAGGCCAGAAGAGTGGTACTCACTGCCTTCCATAGGCAGCAGGAAGGCTTGATTGCTGGGTTCATCACCATCGTTCAGGCAACTTAGATCACACCGGCACGTATACAACAACAAGGTATCGGGAGATGAGGAGGTATCATATCCAAGTGAAGACCTATCTGGCCAGGCTGGGGCTATTATAGGCCATGTAGCTTTCCTGATTTGTATTAATCTCTTGAGTACTGGACTTACCATTTCAGTTGATATATGTTGATACGTATTATTGACAATAGTTGATGTTCACAGATGTCTCATCATAATAGACTTTTTGCAGTTATTATGCAACATGTGTGCCTATGACAATGTTTAATATAATATTTATATAGCACTTAAATGATTGTTCTTAATTTTTTATTACAGCACTGTCTCTTTTTACTGCCTCTAAAAGCAAGGCTTTTTTGAGCCCTTATGGGTGGTATTTAGTTTATGTATCTTTTTAGAGGTAAATCAGATACCTCAAGGTCTAACGTACACTCAGTAACCTGCGTGAGGACCGTTAATTCAGACTGAACTGGGCTTTGAGTAAAAGTCAATGGGACAGCAAACTGTAACTTGCTAACGCAGCTCATTTTCAGCTATGGGCTTTACTAAGTGCTGATTTTTTTTAAACAATTGAAATAGATAGGTTTGCAAGTTACTTATAAACTTGCACCGTAAATTCCTGCATGAAAGATTGGAATGAGGATCTTAGTTCCTTATATGACCCTTACACATGAAATATACCTCGTTCAGTTTTGCTCTTCTTGTTTTATCTTTTCTTGTATACAATATTGTGTCAACAAGGTCATAAGGGTACATTCAGCTAACACAGAATACCTATGTGAGTCTTTAACTTAGAGCAAAGATAAAAATAACTAGACCCACTAAAGTGTCTGAGTGCAACATCTCACTAGTTTGTGGATCTTTTTTTCTGCTGCTCTGTTACTGTATTTCCAGCCCAATAATAAAACTATGGCAAAGTTGTAAAAGTAGAATCACATAAACATTAAAAAATTGACATGGTTCCAGATTTTGCAGTTTGGAATCTCAAAGCAATATCCACAGTAACTCTTCAATTTGATTTATTTAAAACGAAATGTTACCTTCAAGTGGCTGATGTTTAAACACATGCATATCTTTCCACATTTTTGCACTACCACACCAATGGGCTAGCTTCACTTAGGTGAGAGTTTGCTCATTAGTGAGATGAGAGCTCTCCAATTCTGATATTATTTTATGGACTTCTGTTTCAAGTTGGAGAGCCCCTTTTACATTCTACTCATTATGACCTTATAAAAAAATTAACAACTGGATAAGACTTGTTTAATCAGTGAGGAACTTTACATCCCTGAAATATTATGGTGGATAGAAAGATGATTAAATACCCTCCACTATTTATACAGAGAAGAAAAAAATATTGCACATATCCCAAGCAGTCAAGGATACCTGTTTCCACAGAAGTTCTCAGTGAACAATATTACCACTGCAGATAGGGATTATGGGTAGTGACATGGTGATGAATTACAGGCATCATTTGCATGTAATTTTCTAGAATCCTTAGTGACATTTTCTTTCCCTTTGAAAACATACATAGTCTCAGTGTTAAAATCTGCTCCTTAGTGAAGTTTACAAACTGTTTTGTTTTCAATTTCACACCAGTCTGTATTATAACAGCTTAATGTTACAGTAGCTACAGTTTTTTTTAAAAGGTAATTTATTTTCTTGCAGTAAATCGTATTGTTGGAATGACTACCATGGCTTGGATATTTATTATTCTATCAACTTGTGCTTAGTTTTGTTAGAACGTTGCATGCTTGATGATGACATTATATGCCACCACCATTTTTGTAGTTCTTTAACCTGATTGTAATTTTTTGTCTTCATGCAGCCATATTTATAGTCCTATATCAGATCAAATGTTGTATTGAAAAATGTACTAATTCTCAAAACACTGTAATACTTTGATGGAAAAATGCTTGTATTAGTATACAAATCATTTTATTATACAACATATATTCACTTACACCACCTTTCTTCTCACTGCTGCATTAATATATGAAATATTCAAAACCTCTACTGTTATTTTTCCTACATTTATTTTGATTACCAGTTTTTGTTGACTTTAGTTTAATATGGCCTTTTTTAAATATCTTAGTTATTAATTTTACATTAATTATTAATTTTATATAATAAAAATGTATTTTATGTTTTTTTTAAACTTAGCAACTTATAATGCCCATTTAACATACACATTGTCACTTTCAATCTCAATGTATTTTTACAATCCAGTGACAATGCAGTTAATGATTTTTCTATTACTAATTCCCTATCATCATGCATTTGTTGTCATGTCTCTTATTCATATTATCTGAACTTATATTAACATATTAACATATTCTCAACCTTTAGTTCTTCAAATCAACTGTGTGTCCTAATCATTTGTAGCCTATCATACTTTCTATTCAACATATTACCATGTCATTCTCAAGTTTAATTTTCTATTCACTCTTTAGAAGCTCATCCTTCTATCAATTTATCTTTATAAGAGCTTAATATATAATTTTGGGTAATAATCACAATTCATTATTTTCAATTCCTACATTATTAGTTTTCTCTTCTCATTTCCCCAGTCCATTAAGAAAATTGAGGTAACCTATAAAAAACTGCTTTTGAATTTGTTTCGTAATCTAAGTTAATCAATATATTATGTAAAAAAAAATGTTTTAAATAGTAATTTATTTTTCATTTTTGTCTCTTCAGTTTTCTTTTTTTTTTCCTAACAGTTATTCAGCCGTCGTTGGAGCCTCCACCTTCCGCAAATGCGAGGGACGCAGTTCTTGCGAGCTCCCTTTGCGAGCTCGCAAAGCATGACGAGGACTCGCAGTCTGACAACTATCATATGTGATGGCTTTAACTCAGATTTTCACACAGTATAAATAGATTTTTCTCTTTGAAAGAAAAAAAAACGAAAATTAGCCCATTCTTGGTGGGTTAATTTTACATTCTACCATTTTCTATGAAATTAATCCAATTGGCCTACCTACTTGAAAAGTTATGGGGGAAAAAGACACTTATGCAACTTATCTACAAGTACATTTGACATTTCTTGTGTGAGCTACAGCTTCAAGGCACATATGTAGGCAGAGAGTTCTAGCCAATGAGCTGTGCACAGTTGTGTCATAGCAAAGGAGCTGTGAGTATCGCGGCAGCTTCCTGAGCAGCTTTGTACAGTAAGGTATGAGGGAAAGAGATACATTGTTTTACATGCCTCTGATTGGTCACAACTAATTTTATGCTAATTTAGCTTGGATTCTCAGGGGTGTTCCTGTCTGAAGACTAAGTAATATAAGTTTATTAATGTATATTTTGGGATTTGTTTCGTGCCACAAAAATGTTTTCATACACTAATGATTGCCCTCTTTTAGATGCATTCATAATCCATGAAACGTCCATATACCTTTCATAGAATTTCTAGAAATTATTTTAAACTCACCTAACCTTAAGCAAGTATATAGTGATATCGCAAACATAAAATTTTCGGTTCGCGAACCGCGGACGCGAACTTCAGCAAATGTTCGCGAACGGGCGAACCGGGCGAACCGCCATAGAATTCAATGGGCAGGCAAATTTCAAAACCCACAGGGACTCTTTCTGGCCACAATAGTGATGGGAAAGTTGTTTCAAGGGGACTAACACGTGGACTGTGGCATGCCGGAGGGGGATCCATGGCAAAACTCCCACGGAAGATTACATAGTTGATGCAGAGTCTGGTTTTAAGCCATAAAGGGCTTCACAGTAACAGACCAATCTCCCCGTTTAATGCACCGCAAACAACCGCAAACAGTCCCTTTGCACAACCGCACACTCCCCATTTGCACAAGGTTGGATACCAAGCTAGCCATGTCCCGTTCCTTGTCCTCACTGATGTCATTGAAGGTCTCTTCCTCCACCCAGCCACCAAGGGTCCCCGAAAGGTGACAACAAGCCCCTTGGGACGCCTGCTGTGTTTGGTCTTCCACCTCCTCAAAGCCACCTTCCTCCTTTGACTCCTCTTCTTCAGACTCCTCTCTCTGCGTTGCCTCTGTCTGCGTTAGTATAAGGTGTGTACTGTTAAGTAGTACTATTCCTATTGGTTTAAACCCTGTTACGTCCACTATTAGGGGACGTGTATATGGCATTGATTTGTGGAACAGGGAGATGGAAAAAGATGCTTGGTCGGACCTCCTACTTCGAATTTGGGGCACTGCACGTGCAATGTAATGTGCCACCAGATAGGAGTGTCACTGTGCACTGGAAAAAGTTGGCAGAGTAGGCGCTGTAGACCTCACACACACGCCTGTAGGCAGGCAACTGATATTCAATCGATTACAGTGAAAAAAGTGTTGTTTTATTTCACTGAGCACAATATAAGCTGTGAGCCTGACACAGGCAGGAAACTGAAATTAGATTAAATGAAAAAAGTTTTTTTTTTTCAATGTATGGTACACCAACTATGACTGGTGAAACAGAGCAGCATATTAGCTTTGAGCCTGACACAGGCAGGCAACTGAAATTAGATTGCAGGAAAAAAATGGTTGTTTTCAATGTATGGTACACCACCAGGTATGAGTAGTGAAAATAAGCACAATATAAGCTGTTAGGTGTTAGCCTGTCACACACACAAGCTGGCAGGCAGGCATATGCAATTAGATTACACAGAAAAATAAAATAAAATACACAGCCTGGCTATCTATTTCCCTATTAAATCTCCAGCAGCTACACTATCTGTCCTCTCACAATGAATGCAGCTTCAGAATGATTCTAAAATGTATGCTGTTCTTCAGATGGAAGGCTCTGGAAGGGAGTGTATGCTGCTGATTGGCTGTAATGTGTCTGCTGACTGTGAGGTGCAGGGTCAAAGATTCCTCAATGATAAAGAATAGGGGGCGGACCGAAAAGCGCATGTGTCCGCCGTCCGATGCGAGCGCGAAAGAGCCAAAATCGCTGTGAATAGTCCGCGGGCGAACTGTCCGCGACATCTCTACAAGTATACCATTAGACAAAGTCATCAACTACAATCACTTTTGGATCTCCAAAATATTCACTGCAAAGGTAGACTATTTATATCTTCCCTCCTGAAGCTTTTAACCTCTGAGATAGATCAAGCTAGTATAGATAATCTGAGTATGTGGATAAGTTTTCTAAAACATTGGAACAGCAAATGTTTCTTTCTGAATTCTATCAAATCAAGCTCCAAATAAAGCAATTTTCTGTGCTCTATGGCCTTACAAATTACTGGATTTCAATCATTTCTCCAAATATGACTAGACAATAGAAAGATTTGCCATAATATCAGCCATGACACTCTGGGCCCAATCATGGTCACAACAAGAAGTTAATGTACTCATAACCCTATGACCTTTACAAATTTGACCAAATAAAGATCCAACTCTCATATGCTGACAAAACTTTTTGAAAAATCTCACAACAGTTATACTTTATTAACCCATTGCCTAATTTCCTGTGAGATAAAATAAATAACTATAAATCAATAACTTCCTCTTTCTTCACAGACTCTCTTTCAAGAATTCAAATCATACAGTTTCCATGAAACAAGCTTTATAAAACTATCAGTAAGTGATGAGACTCTAACTCCTCATCTAAGACAAGCAAAATCAATAAGGCATTCAGTAATTTCAAAAAAAACCGCCCCAAAATATATGATCTAAGATAAAGGCCCCTATTCAATTGAACAATTGTTGGTTACTGGAGCTCCTCATGTAGCCTATAAACTAATTTGCAGTTCAATTGGCATCTTTTAGCGAGCTGCAAACGATCTGTGGGTTACTGAAAATCACTGCGGTTGCCAAAATCGTAACTTCCAACCCATCTGACCCTTTGATCTGTCAAACCCGCAAATGTTACAATTGCTAAAATCGCAAATCGCTATTCAATTGCTAGAACATGCATCCACATATTATCTACCCACAAGCAAAAAAGGTCCTTCCTCCAAAGTGTAACAAATTAAAACTTTTTTTTAAATAATTAGTGAAGGTAAATATGGAAGTTAATAATAATATTATTAATCACATATATAGTTGTCAGCAAGCGGGTTGTTGCGGCCCTCGTTTTGCTGGCAAGTACTGCCAAAGGCGATCCTTGCGCTGGAGGAGACAATTAGACAATTATAAAACTTTCTGATCTTATAAGTCTTCTTGTTAGTTAGATTAACAAAATCATTTGTGGGTTGTACATATTGGCATGCTTTGCATCTGCCACAGCGGTACATACCTAATGATGGATGCAACCAGGTTTCTAAGGTTTTTGAATTTGAAAGAGACTATGAGTAATCTCATCCTTAATTCTGCATGCTCTTCTATATGTAACTAGGGCTTTTTCAGTCAACACATCTGTTAGATCTTTATCAATTTTAAGTAGATACCATTGTTTATCCAAAATTTGTCTCACCTCTGAGTTTTGTCCACAGGTAAGTATACATCTCGCTTTATTGGTTTCATAAAAAAACAGGTTCTTACTGTTTTTATTAGCATTTTTATTTAGGAGCACAATTCTATCAGTTGATTGTGTCCATTTATATGCCTCCTTAAGACATCTATTATGGTTTCTCCTAGCTTTAAAGTTCTATCTGAGAATATCTGCTTGCTTTTTAAAGTCAATATGAGAAGTACAATTTCTCCTTGCTCGCAGATATTGCCCGATGGGTATCCCACGTTTGAGATGAATTGGATGCGTACTAGACAAGGACAAGAATGAAATGGTAGCTGTTGGTTTCCTGAAGACAGATGTCTGTATAGCACCAGTCTTTTTTATGTTTAGATCAAGAAAAGTTCATCATCATAAACCAGAAGGTGGTACAAACTCGAGAAGAACTGTTTAAATACAATTCTGTCCCTGAGTATGAAACATTGAATAACAGAATGCAGATCAATATAAAAAAATAAAAAAAGAAATAATCATGAGAAAGCAGAGAAAATTTACAAGGGAACAGCAGGATAACAAAATGAGTGTTTAAAATTACGAGACAAAGATCTGATACATCTCCCTCTGGTATAAGTTCGCTTGAACCAAAGTTTGTCAGATACTGAGGAACATCGTACACCATTTGAGAAGTTCAGTGATGGTAGGGTTGGTTCTATTACAATAAATTCTAATAGACCCCTTACACGCTCCATTTTGAGTCAAAGTTCTATTTAGGGAAGGAGCGAGGACGAAAACTCCAAAGTGTCCAAAGAGACAGAGTAAAGAGAAATCAATTCTTTTGAAACATGATTTGGCCAATGATACCCCTAATAAAATGTCCCTGCAAACTTGAACATCTCATGAAATAGGGGCACATACAGTAAATTCAAAAATCTTAACACAAAATTTGATAGACACCAGCGATAACACACCTCTTTGCAATGTCCCAAACACTAATATTAGTGAGATTGTAGATTTATCATCAGAAAAAAAATGAAAAAAATTATGAAATAGCAAGTCTCAAAGATAACTGCAATAAGGTTGTCAACCTCTCAAAATACCCCCTTAACAAACATAATTTCTCTATTCTCTATAGAGGCCTCTCGTTTGTACCCAACTCCTACTCTAGTCTTTTTTGAAAATACTAAGGATATAAACCTTTTTATAAGGAAGCTGGCTTTACATAAATTTAATAAAAAGAAAAAAGAGAAAGATTATATAGATTTGGGTATACGAATGGAGGATATTACCATTCCAATGAATCTCATAGATCTATTAAAAGAGAATGATGATCATGTATCTAATAGTTTAAACAGAAAAGCAGGTTTACCCTGAACCTTGTCTCGATCCACTGTTTCAGAGACCGCTCCAATCCGCTGTATGTAATGTCGGCTGGTGGACCACCGGTTGCACGGGCTGCTCTGGCCTCCGCTGCCATCTTTCTCTTGACCTTCATCCGGCAATCATCATATCTGTGTTTCACAGAATTGACATCCCTGTTTGCAACCCCTAATGCAGCAATGGATGAAGCAACCTCAATAAAGGCAAGTGTCTTCTGGCCAGGCCTCACTTCCCTCCAATCATGTAGAATGCTATAGCACGCACGGATTTCCCTGAGGAGGATGACCGTCTCCTCTGGGCTATAATTGTGGGCCCTGTACTTTGCCACATCCTCTTGACCTCCCAACTATGCCTGGGGTTCCTGGCCTCCCTGTTCTCTCCCTGGGGCAGGTCCCTCGTCCCCACTAACTCTTCCATGGGATCTGGTCACTGACCCTCTGCCCCTACTCCTTGTGTGCCTACATATAGGGGCACATCCCCCCCTCCTACACCTCTTCCTCTCCTCCCTTACCTGACTCCTCCTTTCCCTCTTTCCACACCCCTACCTCTCCTCCTCTTCTCTTCAGTTGTTCCCCTTTCTCTCCTCCTCCCCTCACTCTCCTCCTCCAGTGTCCCCCTCTCTCTCCTCCTCCTGTACTCTCCTCCTCCGGGGTGTTCCCCTCTCTCTCCTCCTCCGGTGTTCCCCTCTCTCTCCTCCTCTCCTCACTCTCCTCCTCCTCCCCTCCTGGAAATCATGAACTTAATATAAGGATAAATCAGTATAATACAGTATATACGTGTATGTATATGAGGTATACATATATCTTCTCCTCTTCTCTTCAGGTGTTCCCCTCTCCTCCCCTCCTCTCCGTACTCTCCTCCTCCAGTGTTCCCCTCTCTCTCCTCCTCTGGTACTCTCCTCCTCCGGTTTGTTCCCCTCTCTCTCCTACCCCAGTACTCTCCTCCTCCGGTGTTCCCCTCTCTCTCCTCCTCTCCTCACTCTCCTCCTTCTCCCCGACTGGAAATGATGAACTTAATAAGGATAAATCAGTATAATATGTATGTGTATGTATATGAGGTTAAAAAAAAAATGTGTGTATTATGGGTATTCTAATATGGGCATTGGCGGGAGGGGGTGTAGATGTGCTGTGGCCTATCGCTATGTATAGGTAAGTGTAGGTATTAATCTACGTGTGTGAATTATGCAATATCAGTTATTATGTGTGTTGTAAATTAAGTGTTAGTTTATCATAGTGGTCAAAATAGCAAAAGCTCACAAAACAGCTCCATCTCCAAAGCTCAGAAACCCACCAACCCCAAGACCTGTGAGTTCACTTGCTCAGTTACAGCACAGTCAATGAATTACGGTTTCCGCTGGCTTTTAATGTCGTTTTCTGCTGCATTAATTAGTGTTATCCAGTTCCTATTGGTTAATTGGCCTGTGACAGGATCGCTAATTATGGTCTTGCTTGATTTTGCCACGCTTCGTCGGATCGGATACCCGGAAGAATTACATATGAAACTAGGGTTTTACACAGTCTTGAGGCTTCGGCCCTTAACTTGCGGGCTTGTTCAATTGAATCGCTCTGTAATTGTAGCAAATTTGCAATTAAATAAATCCCTAAGACAGCATCTGATATCAAAACAAGATTGGCCTTTCGTAGGTACGGCTATTCAGGCCTTTCATTTACTTCAAATAATAAAAAAAAACAATAATTATCTTTTTCTAGTCACCACTTTTTTACCTTTTTAGGTTTATTGTCTAATTTTAAAGGAAAATAGTTTTTAACAAAGTTACAATAAAAGTTAAACTTTAAACAAATTAGTTGTGGTATATAACTAATATAATAACCACAAAAGCTTTTTTTTTTAAGTTTGTTAGAGTTTACTGTATCAACCTAAAAGAATATCAGAATTTACAACATAACTTAACCTTAAGATATCCAGAACAAAACATCCAGAATGTCTAAGCATGATAGTAAACTATTTATTAAAGGTTTGTTGCCGTATAATACCTACAGATTAAAATACTATCTGTTAAACATAATTTATTTGCATACCATAACATTCTCCTACTATTGTTTTCTTTACGTTTTTACATCTGCTCTAAAGGTCTGTGTATTAAAATGTATCCTAATTTGACAAGTGTGTACTAAATTCTCTGTAGTATTACTTTAAGATAGCTGACAGGTGTGCATCAAGTACAAAAATGTTGATTAAAGTTAGATGCAATTTAATTCATCATAAGAGGAAGAGAACTGTGAACTGCACCTGGAGGATTGAGTCAGTAACATTACCTGTCATGCAGATCAATCAATAAACTTTAAACATCTCTTGGCACATTGAAATATATTCTGCACGTACTTTTCTCTGAAACAGATTCACTCAAGTGTCAATCAAAATCAGAAAGATCAATACCCCAAAAATTTTGATATTCAAATTGTGTAAAATAAGCTTGGGAATTTGCATGTTTCAAGACTTCTTGAAAATTGACATCACTTTTAAACAGCAAGTTTTTGCAGGGTTTTACTTCTTAACAAATATTAAAATGTGTTTTTCAATGGTTAGTTTTCCACTCTTCTGATAAACTAAACTTGATAATGAAGAAAGTTAAAATGTTACAAACTAAAATAAGTATTTTAATTTAACTATTCTTTGCAATTGGGCTGGGGTAACCACTGCCTTATCTGATCTACTTGTTTCAGCTTCTCTCTGAACAGGGAGGTATTGTGAAATTCATTGAATGGATTGCTATGTTTTTATTGATTTAGCTAAATAGTTTTCTACATTCAGGGTTGCCATTTTGGGGGCCCGTTGTAGTATAATTGAATATATTATGCAATAAAATTAAGGCTGTAATATTTCTTGATGTTTAAACATATTTACCCATTATTAAGTACCTTTAGATTGTAAGCTTTCAAGTTTTCAATCATGTGTCGGTGCTTTGGAAACAAGCACTATGTACGTTAGATTTTAAGCTCAAAAACAGGGCCCTCCATTCTTTGTAACGTGCTTATTTCGATTTTCCCATTTACTTAACCCCTGTATAGTGCTACAGAATATGTTGGCTCATTACAAATAAAGATAATCACATATATAGTTATGGATCTTTGTGATGTTTGTAACGTTTGCGATGTTGGTAATGCACTTGCATTGAGCTGCGAGCCTCGCAAGGAGAGCAGTTGAGGCAGGCGGGACTTAGGACGTAGCACTTTGCCGCTGACTGCGAGGAGCACAGTTTTTAAATTTAAACGGGCAAACTTACTTTAAGCGCGTAACTCAAGAAACTCTAAAAACAAGCAAATTTATTTTAAAAAAATTAAAACACTCACACACAGCACAGGAGGAGAGCCAGGACGCCTGGGAGTGAGATTGCAATCAAATTTGACCCATATTTGCCGTTTTTCTCCAATCGAAAATCGGCTAAGCGTGAAAAAAAAAATGGCTCACGAAAAATGTAAAAAATTGGAAACAGGAAGAAAATGAGGCTGAGCAAAGCCAGGCACACGGAGCTTAGAAAAGACATGACGACAAAGACATTAACACTTACACGAACAACGCCAGGCACGCGGGACTTTGAAAATAAAACAAATGGCATTCAGCACTCCCCACACAAACAGTCAGCAGACACACAGAGGACAAACACACAGGGAAGGGACAGGGGGAGATGGTGGAAATAGACACATGGCATTCCCAAGCACAAAACTTGCAGGTTAACAAACCCTGCAATGAGCGGCCCGTTTAGTAGCCAGGAGGAAAGGCTCGCAATGAGCTCCAAAGGCGCTCATCTCAGGGCTCGCGATGAGCACTGTGAGTGGGAGAGGCTTGCAATGAGTGTCTTTGGTGCTCATTGCGAGCCACAAAATGAGCGCCGAAGGCGCTCATCATGGGGCTTTGGATGAGCGCCGAAGGTGATCATTGCAAAGCAGGAAAGTTGAAGTACACGGGGGGAGAGGCTCGCAATGAGCGCCGAAGGTGCTCAGAGGAGAAAAGCCTCACATTGTGTGGCAAACAGCATTGCCAGCCTTACAATTTTAATCCTGTCATTTTTGACGGGTAAGATCCTAGTAATAATAATAATATAATAATAATAATAATAATAATAATAATAATAATAAATACAGTTCTTAAAAAGAACATGTTGTAACAATGGTACTAGAAGTAGCCTTTAATTTACTTTTATTAATTTAAAATTACATGTTGCTTGGAAATAAATAACCTGTTTGGCTAATAGATTAATTAACCTGCATAACATAAGCAACATATACTATATCATATTGTAAAAAAATATTTTTTGAAATGTGTCCCAGTGTGATTTTTCTTTTCATCATTTTTATATTATTTTTTGTATTATGTTTATACTTATGTATATGTTCATAAAATCAAGTGTATTACACATTATAATCAAGAATGTTCATGTTTGTGAGCAGATGGCAGATGGCAGTTGTACGCTCTTTTGGCAGCTAGCATGATTTTTCAAGCATTTATAGTGTCTAAGTATCTTGAAAAACTCTTGTTTGGTCTTTTCACGTTTATTTTGAAATTGCCAGTTGAGAAATCAAGTTAACTTAACATGAGAGTTTTTTTTTTTTTTTGGAGATGGTGATTGCCGACATACAAAATGGGACAATATGTTGTAGTAGAAATTGGCTGATCATTGTACAATTATTATATTTTATTTTGTGTGATCACATTTTGTAATTCTAACAAAACATTTGAGGGTCCATGCCTTTTATTCCAGATTTTAACTGGCAGTAAAATATGTAAACAACTTGACCGTACTGATCTTTGCATACTGGAGATAATAATGAGTTGCCATAAGCCATAATTAATACACTGGTCCAAGAGCCATGGCAAGACTTGCATTCCTACATGTTCACGGTAAAATCAGTGATTGCTAACCTTTCACCACTACATAAAACTTTGACACATCTGCCCTTTTGTTTGGGTAAAACAACTACTAACCTCAAGATCTGCATCATATTCTCTTCAAATACTGTTAATTTTAAAATGTGATAGACTGTTGTAATTGTTACATATGACAGAAAACAGACATAAAACCATTTTGATGGTCAATGGATTTCCAATGTTTTCATCTCCCCTTGTGCATTACTAATTTCCCAAGGCTGAAGAGTTTTTGAAAGAGGTGCAAAGAAATGTCACTGTAGAATTTTATTTCTCAAGTTCACAAGAATACTTATTACAATATTTTGAAAAAAATGGCTAATTGCAGAAATAAAGAAAAAAAAACTTTTCTAGGAAAACATAACAGTATGAAAACACAGCGCATAATAGTTTTTTTGTGCGCTCCTACTTTTGCAAGCAAAGCAAAAACCTAAACATAATAAATGCCTATCTTTGGGTTCTTAGATTTAAATAACTTAAATTTGGATAGAAAATAAATGGATCATGAATGTATCATATAATTACTGCTTTTCTCAAAGTTACCTGTTTCATAGTCAATGACAGATACATACATTTAAGAATTTACATTTCATAGTGTTCTGACAATAGCAATCATAAAGAACCACTGTAGTGCCAGGAACAAGACGATTGTTTGTCAAGTATCTACCAAACTAACAATATTATCAACTATTTATGTAAGGAACATAAAATATTTTTAGGAAACTCAGAATTTTTGAAAATTCTGTTTATGAGTATAACAATCCATTTTATGTTTGTTGAATCATATCCGGATGGGTGTAGTGATCAGTGTAGGGAGCATATGCTAGGAGGGACCAGGCAGAAGTCCAGATCTGTTTTTTCATAACTTGATAAGATTGTAATTGACAACACTCACCTTCACCATCACTGAGCCAGAAGCAGAACACTTTGCATCGTTCAATGCAGCTACAGCTCTCCAGAAATGTAATTGCCCCTTTCACACACAATATCAACCTATGTATCATGGATCCTTTCATGTGGATAGGGTATCTTTCTTGGCTTCTATTTTGTGTACTTGACCAGGACATATTTTGCCTTGTTTTTTTCAGTGAATGCATATGTAAGCTTGGGATGCATAAAAGAAAAACGTTTTCATGGTTACGTTTATGAGTTGGCAGGAAACTGGTGACTGTGGCCGCCCCCAGACATAATTCAGGAATATGCAGGATGATGTGTTTGCAAACATATATATGTCTGTGTTTTGGGCATTATTCTCAGAGCATAGTAGACTAGTATTGTGGTCTGCTATGTTCTCCAAAGTGTATTGCTTCTAATAAAAAAAGTTGATATAGTATAATTTTTTTCTGCCTACTTCCTTGATTGATAAATGTCGGGTGAGCTGCAGGAGAATTAATAAAGGTTTCAAACCTATTTTTCATTGTGTAGTAGTTCTTTAAGGAACATAGGTTAAATAATTGACAGATATACTATAAAACAGTGCATTGTAAGTACAAGGATTTGTATACATTTCTGTAACCATCACACTACATGGTAAAAGGACTGTGATTGGTGATGCTGGTCAAAATGGAACATTATCATCAACTCAATAGTCCGAAGTCCTAATTAGGACCTCTATCACCTTTCTTCTCAACCTCCATTGCATTATTAAAATCATGTATACAGCCTTAAGCATCCAATGTTTGAATAAACTATGGGTTAAATGTCTTGTCCCTGATGTAAAATTATTTTATCTTGCATTATATTAAAATATTTGTGGGTACCTATAAGAAAATAAGTATTCTGGATCATGACCGAATTTTGACAAATACATTTGGACCTTGGTGAATTATGAAAAACACAATTAATCACTCCTGCCCTAACTGAACCAAGTAAGTAATGCAACATTTACAAGAAGAAAATATTAACAAGATTGCTCAAAAGAGGTGAGCAGGGACAGAACAATTACATTACACACCATGGTTAATTACGGTACTGAATTCAGGATTTCCACACTTCACAGAAAAGGAGCACAGAATTCCTAAAGTGTAGTTTACTAGGAGTGTATTCAATTTTGGTGACTGTCCAGGATTTCCATAACATTTCATCAGGAACAATGCCAGGGGTCAGATATATACCAATTAGTGGTTAAGCGTGAGATAGTGGATCAAAGGGATTTCACTTGTAAAGCCATTGGTATCACTTGGCCTTTGTCTAGTAAATCAAAGTGTTTCAATTGCTGTCTGACAGTTAACTATACTTGATGGTTCAATCATATCCGTGGATCTCCCCATAGAAGTCTTTGGAGCACTCTTTACTGCTGCAAGTTTAAATCCACCCAGTACCCTGGCCTGGCCCTGGGACTGGAAGTGAACTGAGTATCGCTGTTGGCTACTGAAAGTGGCTACTGGTTGCCCTTAAAATGATACTACCCCAAAAATATTTTTGTTGGCTCTATGCATTGTATATACCCTAAAACACATGGTATACATATTGCGTCTGTCCAGAAATAGTAAAATTGACCAAGAGCACTCTGGGCTCAAGTGATCCAGTAGAAATGGTTCTTGGGGCAGGACCAGGGTCTACAACCAGGGACGTGGGAAAGCACTAGAGAATATAAACATGTAAACATGTTAACATCCACATTTTGGTCCTATACCCATAGATCAATGTGATATAGTCCTTTATTACGAATGTCTATTACAATAACCTTAGGCCATATGGTCAGCATAGCTAGACTACATAGAAGTCCAGTCGCCAGGTCCAGAGGCCTGAAGGATTTAGGCTGCCCAATAAAGAGTGCATATATCTGAAGCTAATCTAGGTTCATATTATGTAAAGCATGAAAATATATAAACTTTTTTAATAGAATAAGTAAGACATCAGGAAATCACATCAGGCAATAGACAGGAGAAGGAAGGTATATTCCCTTGACGTAAAGAAACAGTAACTATTTCAAGTTACTAGATCAGTCAGAGAAACATTACACAAAGAAAATTGTGCTGTCCTAAATTTAAAAAATGCATAGACTGATTTTTAGATTTGGTTTTATATACACCTGAAAACATGGATGTAGGACTGGGAACTGGGAACAGGTTTTTCAATGTGTGTGTTTATGTGTAGAGAAGCAGCTGTGTGGTATTTTTATACTATATGCGCTATCCCCCTATATTTTCTTTGGCTCCTACACCCATGCCTGAAAACATCTGATTAAATATATATTTCATTCATAGCCTACACATGGTGCTACCAAAGCATACATTTGTACTCTAGAAATAAAAGAGACACGAAACATAAGGGGTGAAATTAGTGCACCTTCCAGGATCAGGAGAAGCTTTGTTTAGGGTCATACTATTTTTTTGTGTTTGCTTCACTCAGTCATGTCCGACTCTCTGTGACCTCATGGTCCGCAACACACCATGCTGATCCACTTAATGGCAGAGATACTGGAGTGGGTTGTCAGTTCCTTCTCCAGTGATCCCCTGGATCCCATCCAAGTACTGACCAGGCCCAACTCTGCATGACCTCTTTGTTCCCTGACTGGAGTCTAACCCAGGTCAGCACTGAATCCTAACCACTGGACCACCAGGGAACCCTTCATACAATTAGCCCATGTAAATCCGTTCAGTATCCTTAATTAAAGGATAGAGTTAGATAGTACATATGACATTGTGGTACTTGATCAATGATCAGAGAGTACTCATTTCTAATGTCAAGGTTAGCATATATTAAAGATTCAGAAGTACTGAAACAAATATTCAAAGTACCGCATATACTCGGGTATAAGCCGACCCGAGTATAAGCCGAGGCACCTACTTTTACCACAAAAAACAGTGAAAACGTATTGACTCGAGTATAAGCCGAGGGTGGAAAAGAGGGTCCTCCCCCCCCTGATCATCCTCCTCTTACCCCCATTATCATCCTTCTCCTTCCCCCCTTATCATCCTCCTCCTTCCCCCCTCACCATCATCCTCCTCCTCCCCCTTATCATCCTCCTCCCCTCCCTATCATCCTCCCCCTCCTCCTCCCTTTCATCCTCCTCCCCCCTTATCATCATCCTCCTCCTTCTCCTCCCCCATCATCAGCTTATTTCCCCCATAACCTCCTCCTCACTGAACCCTCTCCAATCCCTATCCCCCTCTCTCCTTACTTGCTACTTAGCTCCGATGAGCTGATGCTGATCCTGACGCCGCAGTACGTCTTCCGTTTCGGCATATGCTAATGACGTGACACGCATGTGGGTCAGAGTTACAATTTTGACAAACGCAGGGATTTTCAGCCTGTAACCAGCAAATCGCCAGTTGAATAGCAAATTAGTTTACAGGCTACATTACGGTTTGGAATATCTGGCATTCTTCGGTTTTATTATGTATACAAAGGGTGTTCCCTGTGGTATATTTCTTAGGACTAGCTCACATTGCAACCAACAAAATATCTGCTAAAAAGAATACCCATTAAGAGCAAATTTGTATACCCGCAGCTTTATATTGGCACAGTAACATTATTATGTGGATACTTTTACTTTTAGAAAATGAGCCACTGACTACCAGCTTCATAGTCTTAAGAAAGTATCTAACATTTGGGAAATCTTATATCAGTGATGCTCCAGACTTGAGAAAGAGAGGAAGATCTCAAAAGCTAGTCTTATATTTTTGAATATATTTGTCCAATAAAAAAGGTATAAATATATACTACAATACTCTGATTATTCATCTGGATTACTGGACACGCACAGCTACCTCACTCTTCATATATATATAGTTACATAGTTACACAGTTACATAGGGCCTCATTCTATTAGCGGTCGTAAATCGGCCGTAAGGCTGCGATTCCTTGCGGGGGTTCAGTTAACTCGCGATTCTATTATACGGCCCCGCAAGGATCTCCTTTTACGGCCGGCCGCATATCTTGGAACCGGCCGTAAGCTGTGAAATATAAAAACTCAAAAATAAATTCAAGCCTGCACTGTACAGCTCTGTAAATGCTAGGGATCATATTGGGGGACATGATGATTAAAAGGAACCCACTCTCAAGCTTGCACATCAGCCCAAACCCAAGTTCAAATTAACTGTTTATTTTCCGGCTGCGGCGTGGGCGTATCTGAGGTGCTCCAAGCACTCTGGACTTTTTACATGGATATTTTACGGTTATTAAAACTAAAATATTTTACGGATTTGAGTATAGGATAATTATGTGCTATTTTTTCAAACACCTAAAATCCCTTTATAGTCTTCTCAAAGTGCAGGATGGCTTTATTTGAGCTATTTTATGTGCTTATTGGTGCTAGCGGGACCTCTTTCCTGCAAGTAAGCAGCGGCTCGTTTTTAGCCTTGCAGAGAGGTTTCCCGGAGCAATTGAATTTCAAATAGGAATTTCTTACGGCCGAAACTCTTGCGGCCGTTTTAGATCAAAGGCTTTCCTCCGGCGCGAGCGGCCGCAAGAGATAGCAAGGCACCGGCCGCAAGCCTGCCGGAGCCTCCGGCCGTAAGGGAATAGAATAGCCGAATAGCTTGCGGCCGGTCCTTGCGGCCCCGCAAAGGCTGCGGCCGCTAATAGAATGAGGCCCATAGTAATTAAGGTTGAAAAACTTTCAGTCCATCAAATTCAACCTTTTAAGATCTCCTCTGATCTGCAATATGCGGATTAGTTATTAATGAATGAGTTTGTAAATTAATTATTAATCAACTATTTAATTATTTTTTTTGATTTTTTATTAATTATTAATCCAGAGGCAGGCAAACAGAAAAAAAAAAACAAGTGAAACTTAGCCAATCGTCTCAAAGGAAAAAAAAATGAATTCCTTCCTGACCCCAGATGCTGGCGATCGGATTTCTCCCTGGATCAATACTCTCTCTCTAATTTTCCAGGATAACCCTGAATTCCCTTTTTAATTATAAATAAATCCAGTCCCCTTTTAAAGTTATCTTTTGAATCCGCTGTCACCACCTACTCTGGTAGAGAATTCCACAGATTAACCACCCTTACTGTGAAGAAGCCTTTTCTATCTTTAAGGTGGAATCTTTTTACTTTTAACCTCAAGGGATGTCCTCTGCTCAGTTGAAAACCTCTTGGCTCCCTTGACAAATCTTTACACTGACACTGGATTTATTTATATAAGGTAATCATATCTCCTGTTAGACGCCTTTTTTGCTACAAAAAATAAGTTTAATTTAGTTAGTCTTTCTTCATAACTTAGCCCCTCCATTCCCCTTATTAGTTTTGTTGCCCTCCTCTGCACCTTTTCCAGCTCTAAAATGTCCTTTATATGAAGTGGTGCCCAAAATGGTACTCCATATTTCAAATGAGGGCGTACTAGTGATTTGTATAGTAACAGAATTATACTTGCTTCCTTTGCTTCTATACCATTCTTAATACATGCTAATATTTGATTTGCCTTTGCAGCTGCTGCTTTGCTTTGAGCACTGTTAACTAGGTGGTTGTCCACGAGAACTCTTAAATCTTTCAATATCTGATACCCCTAGATTTGCTCCATTAAGATTACACATTACATGGCTATTTTTCCTTCCCAGATGCATAACTTTACATTTATTCATATTAAATCTCATCTGCCATTTAGATCAGGGGTCCACAAACTCGGTCCTGGAGAGCCGCACCCGGGCCTGGATTTGTGGATATCCTTGCAGCAAGCAGGTGAGACTATTGCTTCTTCAGTTATCCTGATTGACTCACCTGTGCACAGAAAGGAAATCCTCAAATCCAGGCCTGGGTGCTGCCCTCCAGGACCGAGTTTGGAGACCCCTGATTTAGATGCTCATTCCTCAATTTTATGTAAATACATTTGGAGGGAAAGCACATCAATATCTGATTTAATTACCTTGCACAACTTTGTGGCATCAGCGAAAATGAAGACACTACTTTCCAGTCCCACCTCTAAGTCATTAATAAATATGTTAAAAAGGAGAGGACCTAATACTGAACCCTGAGGAATCCCACTTACCACATTAGTCCAATTGGAGTATGTTCCATTTACAACAACCCTTTGCTTCCCGTCTTTTAGCCAGCTCTCAATCCATGAGCAGATATTTACTGCAATTCCTGTATCTCATAGTTTGCACAATAGTCTCCCATGTGGCACTGTATCAAAAGCGTTTGCAAAATACAAAATGACTACATCCACTGAGTTGCCTTGATCCAGGTTCCTACTATCCTCATCATAGAAACTAATTAGATTTGTTTGACATGACCTATCCCTCATAAATCCATGTTGGCTCCTACTTATAATCCTGTTCAAATCGACATATTCTTGTATATTATGCCTTATTAACTCTTCTAAAAGCTTCCCCACTACAGAAGTGAGGCTCACTGGTCTATACTCCAGATTTGCTCTTACTCCCTTTTTAAGTATAGGTATCACATCTGCTTTTCTCCAATCATCTGGTAGAGACCCTGTGTTGAGTGAATCTTGAAAAATTAAATATAATGGTTTGGCTATTACAGAACCCAGTTCCCTCAGTACCCGTGGATGTATTCCATCAGGACCCGGGGCTTTATTAACATTTCCAATCTCTTTTGAATTACTTCCTGCGTTAACCAATTATTTGGCAAAGTTAATGTAGCCCCATTATGTTGCTGTGTCCTAACCACTGGTACCTCCCTTGTGTATACCAAAGAAAATAACCTATTTAGCTCATCTGCCTTTTCCTGGTCACTAATTTTCAGATGGCCTGTATAACATTGTAATGTTCCTATAGCTTCCTTCCTCGTCTTCTTCCCATTAATATACTTAAAAAATATTTTAGGGTTAGTCTTACTCTCTTTTGCAATTAATTTTTCATTTTCTATTTTAGCCAGTCTAATAGCCCTTTTGCAAGCCTTGTTGATTTCCTTGGACTCCAATAAAGCAGTCTCTGTCCCCTCTTGTTTGTATAATTTAAATGCCTGTTTTTTACTCCGTTTCTTGATCTTTAAATCATTGTTAAGCCATATTGGATGTGATTTACTCCTTTTACTTTTATTCCCACTTGGTATATGGTGATAAGTATGTATATTTAGTAAGGATTTAAATGCTGCCCATTTATGTTCAATGTTTTTACCTATCAGTTCTCTATCCCAGTCTATACTTTTTATTGCTGCCCTTAGAGAGTTAAAATCTGCCCTTTTAAAATTAAAAGTTTTTGTTGGCTCCTAAAACTTGAAATGAGACTGTGTTGTGATCACTGTTTCCCAAAGGTTGCCCTATTTCAACATTTGATACTATATCACTAATATTATTTGTGATGACTAAATCTAAGATCTAAATCTTCATTTCTAGTAGGCTCTTGTATAACCTGGGCCAGATAATAATCCCTGAGTGTACTCAAGAACCTGCTCCCCTTAGCTGAACTGCTGGTCTCATTTATCCAGTTTATTTCAGGGCAATTAAAATCTCCCATTATTAGAACGGGCCCATGCTTAGCTGCATTTCCAATCTGTAACAATAATGTATTTCCTCACTTTCAACTATATTTGGGGGTTTATAGCATACTCCTAATAATAATCTTTTGGAATTTGCTGCTCTGCTATTTAACTCTACCCACAAACATTCAACTTTACTACACAGTATGTGTATATACTATATATATACACGCACTGTGTGCTGTGGATCAGAGTAAGTAGCCATGGGGGGGATCCAGATGAGGCTGAGGGGCATGGCATGAATGAAGTTGTGCAGTAAATGGATATCTGTCTGATATATGTCTGAAAAAGAAGGCAGGAAAAAAAATCTAAGTTTCAGACAAAAATCAACATTTTTGTTTTCCATTATTTGGATTTATCCTGTTATGTGCTCGCAACTGGAAGTGCGCGGCTGACGTCCTGATGTGGCGGTAAGTGGTTAGGGGTTTTCGGCTTAGGTTTAGTGGGGTTACGGTTAAGGAGTTAGGTTTAGGGTTAGGGTCGCTAACTGTTGGAGGGGGTTAGGGCTTAGGTTTAGGGTTAGGCTTGGTAACTGCTGTAGGGGTTAGGGTTAGGCCCGGCAAGGAGTGTAAGGGGTTAGGGTTAGGGTCGGTAACTGGTGTAGGGGGTTAGGTTTAGGGTTAGGGTCGGTAACTGCCGTAGGGGGTTAGGGCCGACAAGGGGGTTAGGCTTAGAGGAGTACATCGGGAAGCGAGCGCAGTCCCAGGAGGCTTGCGAGCACACAACAGGATAGATCCCAATATTTTTTTATTGAAGACAATTTGGTAATATTATTACAGCAGTTTGTATCATCTGTTAAGCCATACATTACATATATTTGATGCCCGCTTGTATAAATTTCCCTGATTGCATAAGGAAAGAGAAATAAAATGTTTGTCTTCTTTTTTCTTTTAAATGTTATTCATATTTGAATTTGCAAAAAAAAAAACAATTATTAACTTGATTAACTTGATTACCCTTTTAACTTTCATTTCTCTACTCTGAATTAAATTCTTAGTTATACAGTCTGCGTATACCAAATTCACTTGGTATAAGCAAGGGTAGATCAGATTAGAGATTGTATGTTTTTATTTAATTGATGAATTCAGTCAGGCCTAGGCCACCCTTTATATTAATACATAGGGGGGATATCGATGAGTAATTACACAGTGTGAATTCAAATCACATATATAGTTGTGAGCATTCGACCTGTTGCTCATGCTTGCGGGCTCGCGCAGCAAGCCCGCAAGATCTGCGTCCCTCACAAAGCGGGGGACGCAGTTCCCCGCAAATGTGGGTCCTCGCGAAGCGAGAGGCCGCATTTGCGGTGGTGGAGCATCTCAACGTCCCCGCAAATGCCGATCCTTGGTCCGCATTTGCGGAGGTGAAGGCTCCAACGTCGGCTGTGTTAACACACACACACGCGACGTTTTAAAAAAAAAATCTCAAAGGCGCCTCACACCCGGTTAGACACACCGCGGGCGAGGGCCTCAGTTGCTGGCATGGAGCACCAAAGGCCCCCAACTGAGGCCCTCGCTTCCGCAAATGAGGGTCCTCGTGAAGCGAGGTGCCGCATTTGCGGTGGTGGAGCATCCCAACGTCTCCGCAAATGCGGGTCCTCGCAAAGCACTTAGGGAATGAGGCAATGAGCGACGCAGGCGCTCATTGCTGGCGAGCCTTGCGTAGTGAGGCGAGCCGTTAAGCCCACCTCGGAACCAACCTTAACATAACAAACACCCACACGCACTAAGAATCCGACTATAACGGCCGACCTGCGCGCAACTAAAAACAGTGAAAACACACCAAATACACAAACTACATAAAAAGCTTACCCATAGCAAGGGGGGGCACCCAGGACCTCTGAAAGTGAAGTTACACCTCCATTTAAGTCCAAATTCCCAAGTTCAGACACATGAAAATCCCCTAAGCAAGAGAAAAAATGGCCGCCGAAAAAAACGAAAACAAGGCTCACCTCGGAAACCTGCATTAACCTCAGAAACAACCTTAACGTAACAAACACCCACACGTAGGAAAAATGGCGGAACTAAGCGCACCTAAAAACAGTCAAAACACACCAAATACTCACAAAAACAACATAAAAAGCTTACCCATAGCAAGGGGGGCACCCAGGACCTCTGAAAGTGAAGTTACACCTCCATTTAAGTCCAAATTCCGGAGTTCAGACACACGAAAATCCCCTAAGCGAGAGAAAAAATGGCCGCCTAAAAAAACGAAAACAAGGCTCACCTCGGAAACCTGCATTAACCTCAGAAACAACCTTAACGTAACAAACACCCACACGTAGGAAAAATGGCGGAACTAAGCGCACCTAAAAACAGTCAAAACACACCAAATACTCACAAAAACAACATAAAAAGCTTACCCATAGCAAGGGGGGCACCCAGGACCTCTGAAAGTGAAGTTACACCTCCATTTAAGTCCAAATTCCGGAGTTCAGACACACGAAAATCCCCTAAGCGAGAGAAAAAATGGCCGCCGAAAAAAATGAAAATGAGGCTCAAAGACCCAGGACCGCCCAGCCACCTACAACTTACCCAAGAAGGGATCCGAGATAAGCTCGGAAACCCGCATTAACCACAGGGGATCCGAGATAAGCTCCGAGTCCTGCATTAACCCCACATTAACCATCACAGTGGGGGTCCCGATTGCACACGATCGGGGACCCCCGCTGCAATCAAAATTCCAAATTCCTGCGCTACAGGTCCTAAAAGGACCGTAAAGGTCCTTAAAGGACCCGTTGTAAAAGAAAAAATATATACACTGTCACCCTGTCAATCATGGGGGTCAATACAGACCCCCATAAAACCCTCATTAACCCTGTCACTCATGGGGTCAATATAGACCCCCATAAGCCCTTCATTAACCCTGTCACTCATGGAGGTCAATACAGACCCCCATAAACCCATCATTAACCCTGTCACTCATGGGGGTCAATAGAGAACCCCATAAGCCCTTCATTAAGCCTGTCACTCATGGGGTTCAATACAGACCCCCATAAGCCCTTCATTAACCCTGTCACTCATGTGGGTCAATACAGACCCCCATAAGCCTCTATTTAACCCCATCAGTCCCATAAGGGTATATTAACACCATTATGGGCCTGTTACAACACTACATTAACCACATAAGTGCCATGATGGTCCTCAAGGACCATCATGACACTAAGTATAAACACTATACTGCACTATACCACCCCCAATAAAACATTAAAGATCAACTAAACACCCTCTACACTAACCTATTAACATCTACACTACCTACCCCCTATTAACCCCCACCACTCTAATTACAGAAAATAAAAAAGCCTAAAGTCACACACAAAAAAAACTACATTACACAAAATAAAAAAACCTAAGTCACAAAAAATAAAAAAGGAACATTACAGAAAATAAAATAAAAACATTACAACCACCCCCCTCACTACAGAAAAAAAAAAATACACACCTGAAAAGGAAATACATATAATACAAATACATACAATACAAATACATACAATTACAATACAATACACCCCTATCTAATATACATCACACAATCTATCTAAATAAATAAATAAATAGCATAATCTAATATACATGCTATCTATATAGTAATACATCCCCAATCTATCTAAATAAATAGCATCATCTAATATACATGCTATCTATATAATAATACATCCCCAATCTATCTAAATAAATACCACAATCTATCTACAATACATCCTATGCTATCTATATAAAACACATACCCCTAGCTAACATACAATAAATGCTATCTATATATTAACTAATCTAAGTCTAAGCTAAAATAAAATAATTAAGACCACTTACCTTTGCAGATGTCCATTGAGATCAGCCACCTATGGAAAAAAAAACAACAAAATATTGCAACACGTTTACAGTTCTAAAATAAACATTCTATACATTCTAAATATTCTACTCACCTTCCCAGCATGTCCTGTCCTTATTCTTTGAATCCTTCTTCGGAGCGGCACCTGTTAAAAAAAACACAACATTAATACACATACATCAAAATAAAATAAACATAATCTACATTCTACTTACCTCCCCGCGATGTCTCCGGCCTCCTCCAGATCCTCTTCTGCCACGCCCTGTAAAAAAAAAATATATATATATACTTACATCCGCACTCCCGGACATCCCCAACGCTAATGAGGCTCCAGGAGACTTTTCCGGAAGAAAATAAGCAATGGCGCCTTCTGATTGGTTGAAAACGCTGTCTATCAAATTCACCCAATCAGGAGGCGCCAATGTGTGAACCAATCACAAAGGGATACACCTTAAAATCCCACTCTGATTGGATAATGCACTTGTCAATCTTTATTTAAACCAATCACAAGGCGCAGATGCCTTCAGCCAATCACAATGGAATACACCCCCACAGGGTGATTGGTTGGAGCCTCTGCGCATTCTGATTGGTTGCACTGACAATAGCCAATCACAATGGAATACACCCTCACGTACTGATTGGTGAAGGATTTGCGCATTCTCATTGGCTACTGTTAATATCAATCAATATTACAGCCAATGGGAAGGCGCAGATGTCTTCACCAATCAGTACGTGGGGGTATATTCCATTGTGATTGGCTGATGGCAATAAAGCCTTAGGATTGGTTCAAATAAAGATTGACAGGTGTGTTATCCAATCACCGTTGTATTTTGGGGTGTATACTTTTTTCATTGGTTCACAAATGGGGTCTTCTCATTGGCTGAATTTGATAGACAGCCTTTTCAGCCAATCAGAAGCCGCCATTGCCAATTTTATTCTGGAACATTCCATAGGAAGGTCATTAGCGTCGGAGACATCCACCAGGGCGGATGTGTCGCTTTTTTTTTTTTCTTTCTTCATGCGCGGATGCTTCCGGAGAAGCCGAGGAGCCCGGAGACATCGCAGAAAGGTAAGTATAATGTACATTGTGTTTATTTAACTTTGGTTTATGTTTACTAATGTAATGTTTTTTTTTAGAGGAGTAGCGCCTGACAAGCAAAGATGGACAACGGAACATGGAGGACTTGACATGCTGGGACGTGACATACTGGAACGGGACATGCTGGAAAGGTGAGTATAATATTTAGAATATTTAGAGTGTTTAGAATGTTTAGGTATTTCATGTAAACGTGTTGTATTAATTTTTTTTAATCTTTTTTACCGTAGGTTGCTGATGTGAAGAAACATCTCAAAGGTAAGTGGTCTTAATTATTTTATTGTAGCTTACAATTAGGGTACTTATTATTGATGTCGCGAACATCAAATTTTCGGTTCGCGAACAGCGGACCCGAACTTCCATCAAAAGTTCGCGAACGGGCGAACTCGGCGAACCGCCATAGACTTCAATGGGTAGGCGAATTTCAAAACCCACAGGAACTCTTTCTGGCCACAATAGTGATGGGAAAGTTGTTTCAAGGGGACTAACACCTGGACTGTGGCATGCCGGAGGGGGATCCATGGCAAAACTCCCACGGAAAATTACATAGTTGATGCAGAGTCTGGTTTTAAGCCATAAAGGGCATAAATCACCTAACATTCCTAAATTGTTTGGAATAACATGCTTTAAAACATCAGGTATGATGTTGTATCGATCAGGTAGTGTAAGGGTTACACCCGCTTCACAGTAACAGACCAATCTCCCCGTTTAATGCACCTCAAACAACCGCAAACAGTCCCTTTGCACAACCGCAAACTCCCCATTTGCACAAGGTTGGATACCAAGCTAGCCATGTCCCGTTCCTTGTCCTCACTGATGTCATTGAAGGTCTCTTCCTCCACCCAGCCACCAAGGCCCCCGAAAGGTGACAACAAGCCCCCTGGGACGCCTGCTGTGTTTGGTCTTCCACCTCCTCAAAGCCACCTTCCTCCTCTGACTCTTCTTCTTCAGACTCCCAGAGTCTGGGGGCTTCCACTGCCCAGCATGGAAGATTATACACAGGTCAGAGTCTGGGGGCTTCCACTGCCCAGCATGGAAGATTATACACAGGTCAGAGTCTGGGGGCTTCCACTGCCCAGCATGGAAGATTATACACAGGTCAGAGTCTGGGGGCTTCCACTGCCCAGCATGGAAGATTATACACAGGTCAGAGTCTGGGGGCTTCCACTGCACAGCATGGAAGATTATACACAGGTCAGAGTCTGGGGGCTTCCACTGCCCAGCATGGAAGATTATACACAGGTCAGAGTCTGGGGGCTTCCACTGCCCAGCATGGAAGATTATACATAGGTTAGAGTCTGGGGGCTTCCACTGCACAGCATGGAAGATTATACGCGTTGCCTCTGTCTGCGTTATTATAAGGTGTGTACTGTTAAGTAGTACTATTCCTATTGGTTTAATCCCTGTTATGTCCACTATCAGGGGACGTGTATATGGCATGGATTTTTGGAAGCAGGAGATGGAAAAAGATGCTTGGTCGGTCCTCCCACTTCAAATTTGGGGCACTGCGCGTGCAATCTAAGGTGCCACCCGATATGAGTGTCACTGTGCACTGGCAAAAGTTTGCAGAGTAGATGCAATAGGCTTCACACACAAGCCTGTAAGCAGGCAATTGCTATTCAATCTATTACAGTCAAAAAAGTGTTGTTTTATGTCACTGAGCACAATATAAGCTGTGAGTCTGACACAGGCAGGCAACTGAAATTAGATTACAGGAAAAAAATGGTTGTTTTCAATGCATGTTACACCACCAGGTATGAGTAGTGAAAATAAGCACAATATAAGCTGTTAGGTGTTAGCCTGTCACACACACACGCTGGCAGGCAGGCATAGATTACACAAAAAAATATATAAAATAAAATAAATGATGTTCAAAGTTTCCTCAATGATAAAGTATAGGGGGCGAACCCGAAAAGCGCATGTGTTCCCCATTCGCGGCGGACGCGAACATGTGAAAATCGCCGCGAATAGTTCTCCGGCGAACTGTTCGGGACATCACTAGTAGCTATATATATAGATAGCATGTATTGTATATTAGATAGATAGATAGGGGGATGTAGTATTAGATAGTATTGTATATTATATAGTGGGATGTATATTACATTATATAGTGGCATGTATATTAGATAGTGGCATGTATATTAGATAGCGGCATGTATATTAGATAGGGGTGTATTGTATTTAATTGAATTGTATTGTATTTAATTGAATTGTATTGTATTTTATTTAATTGTATTGTATTGTATTTTATTTAATTGTGTTGTATTGTATTTTATTTAATTGTGTTGTATTGTATTATATGTATATCATTTTCAGGTGTGTAATTTTTTTTTAAATGTTGTGGTGAGGGGGGGTTGTAATGTATTTTGTTATTTTCTGTAATGTTCCCTTTTTATTTTTTGTGACTTAGGTTTTTTTTTTTTGTTCTGTAATGTACATTTTTTATTTTTGGTGATTTTAGTTTTTCTTATTTTATGTAATGTAGATTTCTGCTTTTTGAGGAATTTAGTTACTTGAGGCACACAGTACACTCACATTGTGTGACAAACAGCATTTCAACACTTTCTTTTATTGACCGTCATTTTTTGACGGGCAAGTCGCTAGTAGTAAATAATAAAGGGAAATATGAAAAGAAACAGGAGAAAAGCAAAGGGGGAAAGGAATAAGGTGGCGAAGGAGCATCCTCCTTACAAGATAACAATACGAAGATCCTTATGAAGGGTCAGAATTGTTTGGTTTACCTTAATCTCCATATACTGACTCAGCACTGAGGTCCTGCTCCCCGTCAAGATGGAGGGTTTGATAATTGGGAAGGGAGTTAGGGGAGAGATATGCAATTTGGGGATGTTATCCAAGGTTCCCATATTTGTAAGAACAAGGGGTAGGAGTTTATTTTTAGCAGCTAAAGTTATGAATTGAAATCATTTGTTATGGGATGTGTTTAATTTGTCAATGTGAATGCCTAGGAGGCAAGATTCGATTGTAGGAAAGATTGGTGTATTCAATATTTTAGTGGTTAATTGAGTTTTTTTTTTCTGGATATCCTGAACTATTGGCCACTTTCACCAAGTGTGGATGAAGTCACAAACGATTTATCAGCCTCTGAAACAATTACTTCTATTTCGGGATTTAATCTTATGAAGTCATGATGGAGTGAAGTATGCTTTAATCATAATAAATTGAAATTATGTTTTAGATGAACTGTACTATGTAAAATTCATGAAAGATGGATTCATTAAGATGGAATACCGATAGAAATATACTTATAGAGTGTACTGGTGAAAGAAGGGTAAGGTGGGACACTCATCAGATGTTACATCATTGTATCTAGGTGATGTGCGATGTCCCTCTACGGGCATCGTCATTGAACAGTCAGTTTTAGAAAGTGTTGAGGAGTTTAGTTAAAATGAAGAAATGTGAAGATAACAAACTAAATACATGTTTTGTTTTGTTTTTAAAAAAAGAAACATGCCATCTGCAAGGTAATACAATAAGTCTGGTTCAATGTCCGTTTCTACAGTGTAAGCATTGTTCTTTTAAATAAAAGATGTGAATGTTCTATGTAAATCTTAGTCATTTCGGCTCCCTGGGGCAAATTCAAGTGGGATTTACAGAAAGTGTTGGAAAAAGCCCAAAAACAAATGTCAGTGCTTGTGCTGCAGTAACCGTTTTTAAACAAGCAAGAGTTCCCCTGAAGAGCTGACAGGTAATAGATAGGTAGGAATCACATACACACCAGATGTTCAGCCTTTCTGTGCATTTGGGTTACTAAAAAAGGAGAACAAGTGAAGTTTATCAACTGCAAAGATATAGTATGGTTAGTAACTCATGAATAATATGTTGTTTTCACAGTATAGTATAGTTTAGTAAATTTCTATTCAATAGAAAAAAAAAATCTACTAAACATTGAAAACATTTTGCAGGAGATGTATGTGTGCACAGTGCATACAGTTATATGTAGGTCTCATTGGTTAACTCACTTGTATTTATTTCCCAACACAGTAAGCATGCATTTTATTCATCTCAGGATCCTTTGTTTTAAAAAAGAAAATAAACACTGAAAAACATTTTCAGTTACTTTCTTTCAGATGAAACAACAACATATGATTGGACCTAATATTATTAAAGTGAAGAAGATAGATGAAGAAAGTCACTCATATTAATGGCAAATATAAATGCATGATGGTTTTAGTCCTCTTTTCCTGCAATCAACATGGTTGTTCTCTTTTATCTAGGTTTTTGCATAAATTAGCCCAGATGTAATATGTGATAAGTTTGCATTACGTGCAATGTAATTTAACACCTATGATAAACCAAAAAAACATAGAATAAGTCAGTTACATGGTGAGTAAAGAACAACTCTGGAGAGCAGAAGAGCCAGAAGACAGAGAATAATAAGAATGCATCTAGAATAAAATGTCAACATGGGCAGATTAAAAGAGAGCTATTAAATTAGACCATGCCACGAGTTACAGGCCGTAGACGCAAACCCGTAAACCATTTGTAGCACGTTGGATGTGCGGCTGTAAACACGATCAATTGGTCAGACCCGTGTTTGGAGCCAATGGCAACAGAGATCGTCATCATTACGTCACTGAATACTGGAGGTTGGATTTCAAAGTCTTACGGGCTTCAATTACGAGTTTCGATCGGACCCACATTCCAGAAATAATGCAATATTGATAAATCAGTAAATATATTATAGTCCATGCGAGTTCCATTATATGTATTGCCGGGTTTTGCCGGGATCAATATAGCATGGAAAATAAAATGAAAATAAAGTATTTTATATTGCCGATTTGCAGACCAGAGAATGTGCTATTAATTCTAATACCTAACATCATGATGGAGAATTTATTAGGGCTAATAGATTACTATCAGAGTTAATGCTACACTTCTTTGGAGGAAAGTGTGACAATGAGAGTGGAAGACATTTAATTTGTAATCTAATAAGAAAACAAACAAAAATAGTATAACTGAATTCTTTGAAGCACAAATCTTTTTATTATATGATATATTAATAAATAAAAAATGCATACTCTTTGCACTGTTTTTTAATGTTAATTAGAAAAGCTCATGTAACAGAATTCTTGGAGGGGGATCATATATACATATGTATTTAATATTTGAGTGCTTCTTTATCACTTCTAAGATTAAATCAATTCAAATTCTTATTGTGATTAATCCTGTCCACACTATATAAAGACAAATGTAGGATGCTGGTGAACAAAACAGCTTCATCATACTAACTGTTACTGTATCATAATAAAATGTATTAATAATTAATATTTTCGTTCATCTATAATAATGGCAATTAGTACCCTAAAGGATAACTGGTAAATAAAAATATCTTATTGTCCAATAATATCGGGGAATGTTGTTTTTGCAACCTGTTTGAACTAATTAGCACATAAAATCACTAACTGGTATTTTGGGAGCCACTAATATTCCTAATAATATATTACTAACCACTCTAAATATAACCAATGTTTCTAAGCAGCCAGCCTGGCTACTGGTGAGACCTTAAATGATGGGTGGGTTGAGAAAGAGGTACCAATGGATGATAATGATTGACAAACAAGAGAGTTTGACCCATAAATATGTAACTGGCACATCAATAAATATATAATTGAAGAAATGGACAGTTAACAGTGGTTTGAATCTCAAGACACATTTCCGATAATAACCACCAAGTTCCTGGTTCAATAAAGGTTGAGAATAACTGCTGTAGACTGTCCTCAACATACTATATTACTTTGACCAATATTCCAGGTTTGTTTAAACTTCACCAAGTCATAATGAGAAAGTTACAGGTATAGACAGGTATGTCCAACTCTCGGTGCTCATATGGATGCAGCATGCCTGGCACATCTGTCTATGTTTCGAGTCGTGCTTATCCATATGTTTTTATTAGCAAAGATACTTGAGTGGGTTGCCATTTAGTTCTCCAGTAAACCACAATTTGTCTCACCTCTCAGCTATGAACTGCCCATCTTGGGTGACCCTACATGGTATAGCTCTACATGGTATAGCTCACAGCTTCATTGAGATACGCAAGTCCCTTCACCACAAGGTAGCAATCCAGAAGGGGTAGTCTAAATAAATATTATCAAAATGAAAAAACATAAACAATATTCAACAATGTAAGACATATGCCCCTTATTTTTTATTTTAATATAATTTAGACTGTTTTTTTAATATAGATTGTATAATATAGATTACTGTGGTAAAAAATATTTTGCACTATGTCACATGATTCAGCTATTACATTCTCTCTAAGGATGCGTGCAGAGCTGTACTATTTTTGCTGTACCCAGAAGTGATATTTCATACTTGAAAGATGCAGTAATTGTAATAATACAATAGAGTATTTTCACTCAAGGGAAAGAATCATGTCAGATTCTATATACTACCTTTAACAGAAAAGCTAACTTTTTCTGATCTCTTCATTAAACATTCACTATTTTTAGTTTTCTGAAGGTTCTTTCGTATTAGAATAATAAATTACTCTTCTCTGTAGTATGAAACAGTACATTAAATTTTGTACCAATATGGATTGAACTGAGAGTAGATATAGACAAATAAACTATTCTTTGTGAACAGTTCACTTACTCTGTTTCTCTCAAGATATTCAGGCTACATATTAATATGTCTCATCAGGCTAGATTCACTAAGATGCTTGACACATATTACCTAATTATATTCATTGTCATTTGTATGGTAACTGTGAGGAAAAACTAGTTTACTTCTCATCTTCTATTATACTGGAAATGATAATTAATACGATTTGTATTATATCTGCACGTAAATATACAAATCTAATGTTAGTTGTAAATATGGGAAGAGGGAGGTTGGTATCATTATGGTGGCAAAATTAGAGAGCTGATTTGCAATGAGTTTCTAGACAGAAAAATAATTAGTGAAAGTATTAAAAAGGTTCATGATATAAATATAGCCCCATTGCAGAGTCATGTAATAGACGGAGAAGGAAGAAGCCACAAAATGTCACAACTTCTGTGTTTCCTGTATCACAATCATTTGTTCCTCCCATGAAACTTAGATAATTAAGAACAGTGAGACAGTTAATGGTATATGGATTTATCACTGCACAAAGGTATAAAATAAAATACAGTCATATGCAATATATGAACATAGTATTGTAAAGGTACATTTTAATCCAAACACATTATTAATATAAAAACACTCCATACATTGAAAAGGCTACTCATTTTCTTAATTTTAAAACTAAAACAGCTTTGTGCTTTTCTGACATATAGCTATATGAATACGTTCTTACCTCTTCCTCTCTATCATACAAATTATATAATGTCCATAAATAATATGCCTCACACTGAATTTTAATGAAGGTCTATTACAGTCATCTGCACTCGGTTGGGGACAAAAAAGTATGCTGAAGTCCTTAGAGGATTAATTGAATTTAGGGAATTTAGTACATTGCTAGGACAGAACTACATTAATAATAAAGTAACTGAGAGCTGTATATATATATATATATTTCAATAAAAAATAACATTGATCCAGCAAAGGAAATTCCATGAAATGTGTCAGGTCAGAGTACAGAAACTAAAGTAGAACCATTAAATTCCTCTTCCTTGTTATATTATTCTTAATAATGAGCAGCCCTCAAATAAAGTGTAGCCACGCAGTGACAAAAAGTAGCTATAGAATCTGAAAGACAATGCTATTCAGTTGGAGTCTATAAATAAGCATACCTATGCCGTTCTGAAAACTCATTAAATCACAAATGACCCCATGACATTGTCTCACTGATAACTGTACCAGTACAAGGTGCTTTTCATCCTTAGGGACTGCGCTGACAATAAGCAGACAAGCTAAATGAACAAAGACAATCCGTGACAGATGTGACTCTCTATAAACCATGTAGAAAAAATGTTGTACCATAAGCCACAATGTCACTACCTGACTTCAAGGGATGCTCAACTCTTCAAAATTTGTCATTGCCAATATTGATGAGTTCACTGGAAATAGCACAAGGTCAAAATAAGCAATTTGTAAGTGGCACAGTCTAGTAAATTTAATTTATAGTTTATTAACATGGTCTTCCCCATGGTTACAATCTCCATGTAAAATGTTTTTGCATGACAAATTCTGGTAATTAAAAAACTTGAATATTTTAAAGAAATTAGTCTCTTATATCTGAATATTAACAATATTATTAAAGGACCACAGCAGACCTATATTTAAGATATTGACTTTAAAATGAAAATAAGCAAAATGTTTTTATAAAGTTAAAAATGACAATACAGCTGTCATCTTGTTAAGGAAATCTGTTGTGGACTCTACCATTTTCATCCTGGTGAGAGGACACTTTAAATACAGAGGAAACTTCTGGAAATGAGATAGCTAAAACTGCTGTGCTTTCAACATGACCAACTGAAAACGTATTATTTTGCAAGGATACACCACCCTGGTAAAGTAGCAGAATAGATAAGCCCAAAAAAGAAAAGGGAACCATGGAACCTTGCAGTAAAAAATTATTCAATCTAAAAGTTAAATTTATAAAGGATCTGATAACTTTTTACTTTCTAAAATATTTTTGCAAATTATCATGTACAGCTATTCAAAAAGAAAAAGATTAGATAATATTTAAATATGAAAGACTTTTATCTAAATTTGAAATAATGTGTATTAATAGAGAGGAAACACTCTATATCTCAATGCTTTAGTCTTTTAAGATCTCAAATCCAAGTAGAGAAAACTTCAGGAGCATTTCTTCATTGATGTCTGCTCGTCATCTCAAACTCAACATGTCTAAGACAGAGCTCCTTGTCTTTCCACCCTCTTCCACAGCTCCCACTCCTCACTTATCTCTCACTGTTGACAATGCCATCATCACTCCCACCTCCAAGGCCCGCTGTCTTGGGGTCCTACTGGACCCTTCCCTCTCTTTCATTCCTCACATTCAATCACTCACAAAATCTTGTCACTTTCACCTAAAAAACATATCCAAAATATGCCACTACCTTACACAAGATACAACTGAAATTCTTATTCACTCTTTCATCATATCTCGCCTCAATTACTACAACTCTTTCCTTGCTGACCTTCCTATCACCCGTCTGTCTCCACTCCAATCCATTTTGAATGCATCTGCTAGACTCATCTACCATACTAAACGATGAGTGTCTGCAGCTCCTATCTGTCAGGCACTCCACTGGCTTCCCATACGCTCTAGAATACAATTCAAAATCATGACCCTAACCTATAAAGCCCTCCACAATAGTGCACCCTCCTACATCTCTGCTCTCATCCCAAAATACACTCCCACCCGCCCTCTTCTCTCTGCTAATGACCTTCTTCTCTCCTCTCTCATCACCTCCTCTCATTCTCGTCTTCAAGACTTTTATCGTGTTGCACCAATTCTTTGGAACCACTTACCTCACCCAACCAGACTATCTTCCTGCCTCAAACCCTTCAAAATCTCTTTAAAAATAGATTTATTTAAAAAAAGCCTATCATCTTTAGCCTCTTCATTCACTATGCATTTTTCACTCTCCTGTACCTCACCCACACCATTTAGAATGTAAGTTTCAATCTTGTGAGGTGCTTTAGGGAAAGCACAGTGTATATCTGATTGAAAGCTCAATAACAGGGTCTTCCATTATTTTTCATTGTGGGGTTATTGATTATACTTGTACCTAACCCCTGTATTGCGCTGCGGAATATGTTGGCGCGCTATAAATAAAGGATTATAATAATAAAAGAGGAAAAAGATTTAAAACAAGAGTGGAAACATTTAGAATGGCTTAAAGCATTTTAGTTAACATCTACTGCAGCGAAATGCACTACATAGAGTGACATCGATTTTAAACTGGTACAAAGATGGTTCCTATTAAAACATATTTCTAGATGTATATTCTAAAAAATGTTGGAGAGGATGTGATACCAGAGGTACTCATGCCCATATCTCGTGGGATTGTCCTTACATTCCAAAATGTATGGTCCTTGTGCATAAAATATATCTCAAATATAACTAATTTCAAATGAGACTTATCTTGTGCTTACAATATATCTCAAATATTACTCATTTTCAAATTAGACTTATCTTGTTCCACATCTTAACAAAAGGTTTTAAATATTTATCGAAATCTCAAATTATTCCAATTCTATTAATGGTAAAATGGTTGATTACAAATATTGGAAGCAAGGTAAAATTTCTACATGGACATAAATAGTAACTATAGTCGAAAGGATTAGACATATTGCGAAAGATTCTTATGATAATGGAAAACGTGGGAACCATTTATGAGATATATGGAAATTGTTGCCAACTCCACCGTATTGTCTTTCTTTTTCTTTTCTTTTTTTCTTCAAGATGTAATATAAATGTGAATTTGGAAATGGGACCATATAAAAATACTGACCACAGTGCTCATTTAACTTGACACCCCATAAAGTTTATCTTCAGCTCAGGTTTCCCTTTTTATGTTAATGCTTTTCAATAACAAATAATTTCAATTTCAGTGTTGAGTATTACTAAAAGGGTCAATCCACCTTGTTTTGAGATTTTATTACATTGTACCACATTAGAAGTGTTAAGAAAGATTGTCTGGAAACCTTAACCCTGTGACTGATTTTTTTATTTTTTTATTTGGTCTATCTGCTTTTATACTGTATTTTCAAGATGTGTTTGGCTTAGTATGTAAAGTAAATCCAAATTGCCTTACATTGTAGGAGATGTAGTACCTTATCTCATGGCAGTAAATCAAAATTGCAAAGTTTGATTAAATATTGAAGTTAAAATTAGGCATGACAGAGCTTTTCATTAATATTAATCTATATATATATATATATATATATATATATATATATATATATATATATATATGTATATATATATATATATATATATATATATATATATATACAAATAAGGAATAGTACATTAGTGATTCTATTTGAATGCCTAAAAATAAGTTGATGAAAACTTATTTCCTGCTCAAATTTCTCAGAAATACAGTATATGCACTGCAGCCTGGGAAAACTGGGCGGGACATGCAAATGAGGCCATATAATGCACCATCACTCTGTCAATCCAAACCATTTTAAACATGGCTCCTTTTGAGCATATGCTTACTGTATTTCACAGTTTTAGGCATAGCAACAGATGGATTTTTTACAAACCAGGTCACTTAACCACATACAGTACTGTTTCAAGGTTACTGCCTATCCTCAGTATGGTGTGAGTGCCTGGTGAGCTTTACTCTTCCATAAAATCCTTTTTTCACTATACTTGGCAATTGCTCTGAAGTACCCTAAAAGATTGCTATAGCAATTTTCTGTTGGAAAACTACTTTGGATGCTTCAGCTATGGAAGTCACTAATATAGTTTTATTTCATTTTTAGGGCTTTTAAGGGAAATAAGTGTTTTGAGAAGTCAATATGGGAATTACATCTCTAATGTTGTACTACTGATTTCAGATATTTTTTTTTAGTTTTGCAGTTAGCTGACAGAAAGAATCATAAGATGTATTATTTCAAAGGTTTCCACTAAGTACTTAAAGGTTCAATGCAAATGAAACCCTTGGTTGGTCAGATCACATAGACACATCATACCCTTGTTATGGGATCGCTGGGTACCCAGCAGGAAATCTATCATTTCCTCCACATAGAAGAAATGCTAAAATATTAGGAAATAATATAGCCTTTTCCTTATTTTAGGTTTAGATACAAAATATTTTCCATTTTTTTAAGATGGTGGGAACTGGAGGGACTTTACTTATATATTTAGAAATGTCTCTTTCTCAGTCAAAATCTCATTGCTGTTTATTAATATTTATGTTATTCTTAATAAGTAAAAATGGCCTTCTAAAAGTATACAGTGGATATAAAAAGTCTACACACCCCTGTTAAAATGTCAGGTTTCTGTGCTGTAAAAAAATGAGACAAAGTTAAATCATTTCAGAACGTTTTCCACCTTTAATGTGACCTATAAACTGTACAACTCAATTGAAAAACAAACTGAAATCTTTTAGGTGGAGGGAAGAAAAAGAAAAAAGAAAAATAATATAGCCTTTTCCTTATTTTAGGTTTAGATACAAAATATTTTCCATTTTTTTAAGATGGTGGGAACTGGAGGGACTTTACTTATATATTTAGAAATGTCTCTTTCTCAGTCAAAATCTCATTGCTGTTTATTAATATTTATGTTATTCTTAATAAGTAAAAATGGCCTTCTAAAAGTATACAGTGGATATAAAAAGTCTACACACCCCTGTTAAAATGTCAGGTTTCTGTGCTGTAAAAAAATGAGACAAAGTTAAATCATTTCAGAACGTTTTCCACCTTTAATGTGACCTATAAACTGTACAACTCAATTGAAAAACAAACTGAAATCTTTTAGGTGGAGGGAAGAAAAAGAAAAAAGAAAAATAATGTGATTGCATACGTCTGCACACCCTCTTATAACTGGGATGTAGCTGTGTTCAGAATTAAGCAATCACATTCCAAATCGTGTTAAATAGGAGTCAGCATAAACCTGACATCATTTAAAGTGCCTCTAGTTAACCCCAAATAAAGTTCAGCTGCTCTAGTTGGTCTTTCCTGAAATTTTCTTAGTCGCATCCCACAGCAAAAGCCATGGTCCACAGAGAGCTTCCAAAGCATCAGAGGGATCTCATTGTTAAAAGGTATCAGTCTGGAGAAGGGTACAAAAGAATTTCCAAGGCATTACATATACCATGGAACACAGTGAAGACATTATCAAGTGGAGAAAATATGGCACAACAGTGACATTACCAAGAACTGGAGCTCCCTCCAAAATTGATGAAAAGACGAGAAGAAAACTGGTCTGGGAGGCTACCAAGAGGCCTACAGCAACAGTAAAGGAGCTGCCGGAATATCTGGCAAGTACTGGCTGTGTGGTACATGTGACAACAATCTCCCATATTCTTCATATGTCTGGGCTATGGGGTAGAGTGGCAAGATGAAAGCCTTTTCTTACGAAGAAAAACATCCAAGACAGGCTACATTTTGCAAAAACACATCTGAAATCTCCCAAAAGCATGTGGGAAAAGGTGTTATGGTCTGATGAAACCAAGGTTGAACTTTTTGGCCATAATTCCAAAAGATATGTTTGGCGCAAAAACAACACTGCACATCACCAAAAGAACACCATACCCACAGTGAAGCATGGTGGTGGCAGCATCATGCTTTGGGGCTGTTTTTCTTCAGCTGGAACTGGGGCCTTAGTTAAGATAGAGGGAATTATGAACAGTTCCAAATACCAGTCAATATTGGCACAAATCCTTCAGGCTTCTGCTAGAAAGCTGAACATGAAGAGGAACTTCATCTATCAGCATGACAACGACCCAAAGCATACATCCAAATCAATAAAGGAATGGCTTCACCAGAAGAAGATTTTGGAATGGCCCAGCCAGAGCCCAGACCTGAATCCGATTGAAAATCTGTGGGGTGATCTGAAGAGCGCTGTGCACAGGAGATGCCCTCGCAATCTGACAGATTTGGAGTGTTTTTGCAAAGAAGAGTGGGCAAATCTTGCCAAGTCAAAATGTGCCATGCTGATAGACTCATACCCAAAAAGACTGAGTGCTGTAATAAAATCAAAAGGTGCTTCCACAAAGTATTAGTTTAAGGGTGTGCATACTTATGCAACCATATTATTTTATTTTTATATTTTTTCGTCCCTCGACCTAAAAGATTTCAGTTTGTTTTTCAATTGAGTTGTACAATTTATAGGTCACATTAAAGGTGGAAAAAGTTCTGAAATGATTTATATGTCTAATTTTTTTACAGCACAGAAACCTGACATTTTAACAGGGGTGTGTAGACTTTTTATATCCACTGTTTATATAATCTGCATTATATACTTTGGGCCTCATTCTAATCCTACGATTTTGAAATAAGTAGGCGCAACGGGAAACCGCAACGAAGTAGCTACGCAAATCACGGCCTCCGGGGGCTTATGACCATAGAGCTGCAATCCCTTGCGATTTGCTCAAATGTAGCTTACTCCCATCAAAGCCTTTGATCTTACGCGTCTGCGAGAGTTGCAGCCGCAATAAAGTCCAAATCGCTAATCAAATGCTACGATCACCCTTCTGTCAAGCCCATAAATCACTAAAACTGAGCCGCAGCTTACTTACACCCAAAAGGTCCCGCAAGGCTCTTACTTACAAAGCGTAGCACCAATTAAGCACATAAAAAAGCCATCCTGTACTTTGATGAGAAGTGAAACTGATTTTAGGTCTTAGAATTCACAGCACAACATTCCCCTACACTCAAATCAGCAAATACATTTTTTTATTTCATGTTCAGTTTTCATGTTCAATTTATCATCCAAGTCCCATGGGCTTGGAACTTGTCAGACCAGCAACGGCTTCTGGATTAGCCTACGTCAAATCCGTAAATGGCTAAAATCGACCCACAGGTTACTTGGGCCAGGGAGGTGTCGCAAAGGGCTTACTTACAAATAGTAGCACTAATCAAGCAAATAAAAAATCCATTATGTACTTTTATTAAAAGTGAAAGTGATGTTTAGTCTTAGAATTAATAGCACAACATCCCCCTACTCTCAAATCTGGAAATGCAAATAATTTATTCCATGTTCAATTTCCGTGTTCTATCTATCATGCAAGTCCCAAGGGCTTGGAGGACATTCATCCTCCAAGGCCGTACGGGCTTGAATAACGATCTACGGGCTTGGAGGTCAGTCAAGCCGTGGGACTTTGGACGGAAAATAAACCTGAAATAAAAGATTTGATTTTGGCGATGTGCAAGCTTGAGAATGTTTTGCTATTAATCCTCATTTCCCCTATTGTGTTCCCCATCATTAACAGTGCTTACAGTGCTGTCTTGAATTTATATTTGCATTTACACTTTTCTGAGTTTGTGACCTTGAAACACGAGTTATGGGCTCACGGCAAATGCTTATGGGTGATTGCATGGTTTGCGTTCGGCTGTAGAGGGACCTCTTTGCAGTGCAGTAGGTGCGAATACCAACGTAGACGTAACGCTATGCGGGACAGTAAGCCTATCGCAAGGAATCGCAGAGTTGCGGCCATTTTGTCAGCTCCAATTAGAATGAGGACCCTTATCTGGAGAGAATGTAAAAGCTATTTATATATAGCTTGGAACAGAGACAAGAAAGTGGGCACATAATGGCAACTCCCAATGAATAAAATATTTCAACAAAGTGCAAGATGGAACTGGTTTACAAGACACTTGAGTGCCTATTTCTTTGCAAATAAAGCAGTGAATTAATTAAACAGTCTTTAATAGAGGTTGTAGAGATTTGAATAGTAGTGAAATCTCAAACACATGGTATTTAAAATGTATTCAAAGGCCATGGATCATTTTTGTTATTTGCATTTGGTATTCTAACTAACCTCTATGCTTATTCAATACGTCATAAACAAGGTCAAAAATATTTTCAAGAACATGTATTAAAAGTGGAGATGAGATTAGAACAGTGTGAAAGACCTTAAATAGTGTGAGAATTGAGTGTTACAAAGATTAAGAAAAACAAACTTTTAGCTAATGTTCGAAAACAGCCTTACAACAATTACCGTCTTCTAAAATACTCTGAGAGTGACAGGCATTATCAGTTAATGATTTCTCACTTTACAGCCAGAAAATGATTTCTCTCTAGAGCTCAATAAGTGCCCTTAAGAGCACAGGTGCCTCTAGGTGAACAGCCATATCTCCTAGGAAGTTTCCACCCTTGTTTTCTGCACAACACTGGCCTCTGACCAGTTGATGAACCCACCAGAAACAATGTTACTACATTCCCATTCTACCTGTGGTCCCAATCAATCTAACGTCACATTCAACTTATACAATGATTTGTGTAATGCATTAGGGTCACGAGACTCACTGTGTTCCATAGCTGTAGGGAGATAGGATAGAAGGCAGGTCCCTCTTTCTTTCCTCACATTAGGCCCACCCAGCTGCTGGTGAGGGCCATGACTGGGCCACTCCCACCTGACACACAGCATCTGAATTCTCTTTCCCAACCTTTCAGAACATGTGGTCATCTGCAAAAGAAGAACATTTTAAATCTGTGGTGAAGATAAGTTAGACTTTATAGTGGTAGCTGATACGACCTGGTCAAGGCCATTTTTGTGAAAATTAGGCCCAGCAGCTATGATGCAGTGCTGGAGCTAGTGAATGGGGGGTGCCGGTGCAAACATTTTTTTTGTTGCTACAATGCTCCTCGTACAGGCTCACTCACTAATATATATATATATATATATATATATATATATATATATATATATATATATATACAATATATATATATATATATATATATATATATATATATATACAGTGCCATGCAAAAGTATTCACCCCATTTGACTTTTTACCTATTTTGTTACATTGTAGCCTTAAATTCAATGTTTTGTTAATCTGAATTTTATGTGATGGATCAGAACACAATAGTCTAAGTTGGTGAAGTGAAAGAAGAAAAACATATACATAAAACTATTTTTTAGAAATAGAAAACAGAAAATTGGCATGTGCATATGTTTCACCCCCTTTGTTATTAAGCCCATAAATAGTAGGGGTGCAACCAATTACCTTCAGAAGTCACATAATTAGTGAAATGAAATTAGTGAATTGTGTGCAATCTAAGTGTCACATGATCTGTCATTACATATACACACCTTTTTTGAAAGGCCCCAGAGGCTGCAACACCTAAGTAAGAGGCACCACTAACCAAAAACTGCCATGAAGAACAAGGAACTTTCCAAACAAGTAAGGGACAATGTTGTTGAGAAATTACAAGTCAGGGTCAGGTTATAAAAAAATATCGAAATCTTTGATGATCCCCAGGAGCACCATCAAATCTATCATAACCAAATTGAAAGAACATGGCACAACAGGAAACCTGCCAAGAGACGTCCGCCCACCAAAACTCATGGACCGGGCAAGGAGGGCATTAATCAGAGAGGCAGCGCAGAGACCTAAGGTAACCCTGGAGGAGCTGCAGAGTTCCACAGCAGAGACTGGAGTATCTGTACATAGGACGACAATAAGCCGTACGCGCCATAGAGTTGGGTTTTATGGCAGTGTGGCCAGAAGAAAGCCATTACTTTCAGCACAAAACAAAATGGCACGTTTTGAGTTTGCGAAAAGGCATGTGCGAGACTCCCAAAATGTATGAAGGAAGGTGCTCTGGTCTGATGAGACTAAAATTTAACTTTTGGCCATCAAAGAAAACGCTATGTCTGGCGCAAACCCAACACATCACATCACCCAAAGAACACCATCCCCACAGTGAAACATGGTGGTGGCAGCATCATGCCATGGGGATATTCTTGAGCAAGACCTGTACCACTCTGTGCGTGATTTGAGGCTAGGACGGAGGTTCACCTTTCAAGCAGGACAATGACCCCAAACACATTGCTAAAGCAACACTTAAGTGGTTTAAGGGGAAACATGTAAATGTATTGGAATGGCCTAGTCAAAGCCCAGACCTCAATCCAATAGAAAATCTGCAGTCAGACTAAAAGATTGCTGTTCACAAGCTCAAACCATCCAACTTGAAGGAGCTGGAGCAGTTTTGCAAGGAGGAATGGGTAAAAATCCCAGTGGCAAGCTCATAGAGACTTATCCAAAGCGACTTGGAGATGTGATTGTCGCACAAGGTGGCTCTACAAAGTATTAACTTTAGGGGGGTGAATAGTTATGCACTTATATATATACACACATATACTGTAGACATACATATATACATATTACACACATATATATATATATATATATATATATTTACATGCATGCACATATATATATATATATATATATATATATATATATACATATACACATATAAATACACAATACAATTGATTCAGTTAACCAGAACTCAAGCAACCAGAACTCTCAAGCAAAAAAAAAAAAAAAGAGTACTGTACTTTAAATAAAAATAAAATTAACTGGGCTCAACAAATGCCAGGAGCCAGGTTGTCATGCCACAAAATGCTTACAGGCAACTGGATTGCATCCACGGTATGTATTTGCAATATAGTTTTACCTAAAAGCATACAGGCATGAGAGAAAGAGCCAGTAGGCGTTATATTCCACGGGTTCAGCACCGTACCTTCCAGCCAAACGTACCTGTGTCTAAGTGAAGAGTGAAAGCTGCTGCTGCTAGAACAGCCCTCACTGACAAATATACTTAGCAGACCATCCAATGTGCAGCTAATCTAGGCCTCTTTTAATAGTAACTCTCAAGCAACCAGAAACTACATTTGTCCGGCATCTACCAATCCCTGTGGTTGCTGGATAACTAGAGAGTCTACTGTAACTTTATTTCTTGGAATTGTGAGCAGGAAATATTTTTTTTTACTTATTTTAGACATTCAAATGTAAACTCAAATATACTATTTATTTACTGACTATATATATATATATATATATATATATATATATATTGTGACAGATCCACTGCCATGTTAGGGAATCAGAGTCTTAGGGCTCCATTCAATCCGCGACTCACAACTCGATCGCAGACAGCCAAATGTCTGCAAGTGAGTTGCAGGCTCCCGTTGGTCTACTATTGCAATGCTATTCAAATGCTCAGGGCCGCAAGTTACGGGCCCCAAGCCAAGACCGTAAATCATAAACTGTTTCGGAGCACTTTAGGGCTTTTTTTATTTATTTGCTTTTATAGTGCTGCGAATAGGTGTTTAACCCCCTTGCGGCTCCTCTCTAGGTCACAAAGTAGTTTCTCCTTAATTTGCAGGCTTGGGAAAATTGAGTAATTGAGTAGCGATTTGCGATTTTAGCCTTGTGAATGTGACAGATCAAAGGCTTCTGGAGGCTGTAAGTTACGAGTTTAACCATCCCCATTTTTTCAAGCTTGTAACTTGGAAGCCGATCAAAGCCCGCAAAAAGACGCCAATTGAAAAGCAAAATAGCTTGCAACTTCACTTACGGGCTACCGGATCTCAAAACTGATCAATTGAATGTGGCTCTTAGTTTCCGGCACTATAATGGAGGACTCAGGAGGCCTTTAAATAGTTAATCAATTTATTAATGAGTAACCGCCAGCAAACACAATAATTAAATAAACAGTCCAAAATACTGGCTTCTTCCTGTTTATTCACTGTGAAACTGTAGTCCCAGTCCTCTCTAGGACTCTGCCCTTCCTGGGTGGACATCATCAGGGTCTTGGCAACCAAAACAAACACTTCCAGACTGCAGCTTATTTAAATCTCCAACTGCAAGATTCACTGCTCAGACAGCAGCTGACTTTCTGCTATCAATCTGTACAATTCTTGGTCAAATTCTGTGACCTCTTGAGCTTGTCGGGCTCCCTTTCTCAGCTCATTCTGTAGGGTATCCAATTCTCCCTCTTTACGCTCTCCAGCAACATCATTTCCACCTTACCCGATGAAACAGCAACTTCTTATGTTGTTTATCTTCCCCCTATCCCTGACTTTCTCTTTTCCAGGTGCTGCAATTGGCTGGCTGATAATTCTCACCAAACTGTATCAGCTTCATATGGCCATCTTGCTTCTGTCCTGGTACAGTATCCTTTATAGATTCCAAAGGCAGGTCCTCTCTCACTGCTGCTTCAGAGCAGGCCTACTCGTTACCATTGCGCTTCCAATCCTGCAAGGTTTGTGACTTTATATTTCTGCCAGGAAGGAACTCTCAAACTTTTGGTTTTGCTGGAATGTCTCCAGCTGTTCAGCAACTTCAAGCTGACACTCAACAGATAGGCTAGTACACATCTTCGTAGCGTCTTTAATTTTGGATTCCTGAAAAACACTTTTGATTTCAGCATCCTCAGCTTTCACCTGTGTTTCCTCCTCTTTTAACAGCTTTTATTCCTCCTTTTTCTGCTTTTCTACTTGCTTTGCCTCCAAGGCTTCCAGATTTTCATTTTTCTCAGCTTCCTTCAGCCGCATTTTCTCCACATTAGCTTTTTGCAAATCCAGTTCACTCTGCTTGCACTGGATCTCTTGCTGCATATTTAGCTGAAGGATCTACTCTGACTTTTTGATTAGGTCCTCCCTGAATACCTCTGGCTGTTGTTTGCAATATTTTCTTTGCCCTTCTGTCTCTCCTGTACAAGCTCCTTCGCTATGCCTAGCATATGAGCTTTTTGCAAAAATCACTCTGCATTCAATGTAGCATCTTGTGCACACAGTTCCTGAAGTTCAGTGTTAGTCTCTTCTGGACAAACTCTACCCTGCTTCAACTGTGCCTCAATATCAGAGAGTGTGCTCACCCTCTACTTTTCAGGAGTACGGAACAGGAGCTCCTTTTCTATTACAGCTGCTTCCCTCTGGGATTTACAGTCAGTGAGGAGGTCTCGCTTCAACTGTTCGCCACTGTGCATCAGCTTCTGCATACATTTCTCATGCAGCTTGTGCCTGGGAGGACTCTTCCTCTGCTCCTAAATAGACATCTGTGTCTTCTCCCTATAGCACACTCTGTTGTCCTCAAATGCAGGCTTCCTTCTCCAAACAGGAATATAATCTTGCATCATCCTGATAACCTTAATTTTAGTAGCAACTTTCCTGTCTTTCACTTCAGGCTTTTTCATTCCCCCTGGGAGAGAGTTCCGCTGTACTTCTTGCCTTACTTGTTACCCCTCTTGCCTCTCCTTGTCCATAGCACTTTGTTTTCTTGCCACCTGAGACAGAGCGCTCTCAGGATACTTTACCTTTTTTTTAGGACATATCTCCATATTCTGCTTCTCATTTCCTCTCAGGAATGGTGGTTCGTCTTTCACCATCTCAATCACCAGACTCTTTTCTTCCTTATCTTTTACTTTAGTAAGGATTCCAGTTTCTTCATCATATTTAGGATATTTTTCCTTTGTAAAAACACTGGCTATATTCATCCATTTGATCTCCCCTTTCTCTGGGTCAGAGATCTTTGTCAGACACTTTCTTTCTCTTGTACTCTCCACCTCAGGAGTATTCACCAAGGACAGGTGGCTTTGTCTGTACAGGTTTCTTATGGAGGCCTTTTCATTGCTCTTACCCATAAGGTTTCTGCAACTATTTGGGTTCAACTCTTCCCTAATGACTTTATTAGCATGCTTCACAACCTTACTTGTCATTTTCCTTAGGAAATGATTACGATTCATACTTCCACTAGACTCTGGAACCCCAGTATTTGTTGCAGACCTCAGTTGCTGCAGCTGCGCTTTCTGTGCTTCCAAAAAAATCTCTCATTTGCGCTCTGCCCTCTTCTGCTTGTCTCCGCCATTTCTCTGTGGCCTCACTCATACAGACTCTTCCCTTCTCGTCTTGTCTCAGACATTTTTCTGTGGCCTCTCTCAGACATGCAACAGTGTCTCTCAGACTACCCTCTTGGGCAGCATGGGGTCTGTCCTCTTCAATTTCACTTAGCCATTTCTGTCTTTCTTGCTGGCACACCATGCCCTCCTGCTGGAGTCTAATGGCTTCTACCAGGGCTTTTACAATTACCTCCATTATCATCCCACTACTGCCACCATATGTGACAGATCCACTGCCACGTTAGGGATTCATTGCCTTAGTTTTTGGCACTATAATGGAGGACTCAGGAGGCCTTTAAATAGATAATCACTTCATTAATAAAAGCCAGCAAACACAATAATCAAGTGAACAATCCAAAATACTGGCTTCTTCCAGTTACTCACTGTGACACTGTAGTCCCAGTCCTCTCTGGGACTCTGCCCTTCCTGGGTGAACACCTTCAGGGTCTGGGCCACCAAAACAAACTCTTCCAGACTGCAGCTTATTAAAATTTCCTAAGTGCAAGATTCACTGCTCTCAAGCAGGCTTTATTCCAACAAGCAGTCCCATAACATGGTACAGGCCAGGGGACTTGCTTGTCTCAGGAGTCCACTTTTGTAGGGGTTTGTCTGTATAATCCAAATCCAGACCATGCTCTTGTCAACGTCTCTTACTTTGGCTGTATGCTTCAGGCAGTCTCTCTTACTGCCTCTCTCTCTGTGTTCCCTCAGAGCTGCCTTAGGCTCAGGCTGACCTAATGGGGAGATGCTAGAGTGAGCTATTAAAGGTTAGAGTTAACCCTCTCCAGTCTATGCTGCACTCCACTGCACCTCCACATCGATCTCTAGGGTGCACTCCATCACAATATACATATATATATATATATATATATATATATATATATATATTTATATATATAGTAGTCCTCTTGATGAGGTGTAAATGTACGGAGGTTGTGCATTGGAACACTATCTATTAATGTTAACATATTTCCATAATGAATTGTTCTGTATTTAATCTATTAAGCATAACAGTTATATATACTGGATACATGTATGTGTAAAGTTTATATATATATATATATATATATATATATATATATATATATATATATATATAAATAACAATAAAATTAAATTAAAATAAAAAAAAAATATATATATATATGTATCTGCATTGTCCAGGACAGGCTGCTTTGTATGACACTGAATAGTGGAGCAATGTCACAAAAAGTTACTTTACTTTGAGTTCACTATTGGAGGAGAGTGTCCAGCTTCAGAGATCTTTAGTTTTCCCTCATGTAGCACTGTACATAAAAAAGTGTCAACTTGGAGCATGACAGGCAGCTTTTTCACATGTTCTTTCTGTGAGATTGCGCCCTGATCAGTCATTTGGGGGGTTGTACTTAGAGAGCACTTGGGCCCCTCCACAGAAGGACCCTGGGACATTTCACCACCTGCGCTGGCGGTAGATTCACCCCTGCTGGAATGCACATCCCACTGGGGGTTTGAGAAGAGATTTGAAAGCGAGAGTTTATTGCTCCCCCCAGACAGTTAATTTAAAGTTAACAAAAGGAAAAGACAAAAAAGCAGGAGGAGGAGGGAAAGCGCAGGTATAGAGGGATCCCCAAGATTTTCTCTAATTGGTTAAAGGCTTTTGTGATAATGGCCAGCATCATTGGATAGTGATTCCAAGAATGTTGCTCTCCTCTGTTCGGCTACTTAGATGAAATTAAGAGCATGCACATGACCAATGGGTGAATGGAATGGAGGTCCTATGATGAGCATTTTTGGCAATGATTAGCAGTTAAACATGACATGAGGTGGGACGAGAAGGATATTGGGACATAAGTGAAAATTGTCACTCCTCTAAGATTAGGTGGGTCCTTTCGGGGCTCGCTTATAATAGGGTTCAAACAGGTGAAATTAAAAGGGGTTGTTGCTTTCAGTATAATGAAAGTGTGTGCATATGGAGGAGCTCTTGCAGATTCAAGCATGAACACTGTGAGTGTGGAAAGCAGCAATCCCTGTTCAGATGTTTCTGGAAGCTCAAACAAGCAGCTGACTACGATGCTAAGGACAACAACACTGTTTAGTGGAAAGGATGCTTCCTTGGCTAAAACTTTATGCTAAGAAGCCGTGTTTTTCCAAGAAAGCAAATCTGTTGTAATGTGGTTTCAGTTTGCATTTTGTTATCACCAGCTCTTCTTCATCTTGTCATCACAAGTTCACCGGAAATGTTATGTCAGCTAGGCAGCACACATGTTTAATTGCGGACAATGGGAGGATGGTAGGTCCTTTTCTTCATCCCCCATTACCTAATTTGTTTATATCACCTTTGGGTGTTGTACCAAAGAAAGAAAAGGGAACATTTAGACTAATTCAACACTTATCTTACCTGTAATGTGCATTGGTTAACAATGTCATTGATAAGGTTTTATGGAAATTAAAGTGAACCCCTGCAAGGGGGGTTCTTAAAGAACCCCCCTTGCATCTACAATCAACTCCATGCTGCAGGGGGTCCCAATCGAACCCCCATGATCCCCTATTTAACTTAATAAGTCCCATAAGGGTCTATCTAGACCCTTATGGGACACCTTTAAACCCTAAGATTAACACTATAAGGACACCAGGACACCAGGACACTCATGAGACTAAGTCTAAACACTACACTACACTATAAACCCCCACTACCCTAATTAACCCTTCTCTACCACAATTAACACCCATCTACCCTAATTAACCCCCTCTACCCTATTAACCCCCTCTACCCTATTAACCTCTACACTACTCTATTAAATCCCCCTCTACTCTAATAAGCCTGACACTACCCTATTAATCCCCCTGTACCTAATTAAACTCCCCTCTAATTAACCCTATTTAACTCTATTACTAACCAGTAAATGATTTGGTTTGGTGTTAGAGGAATGAGGTGGGATGTAGTTGTCCTTGAAGTGGTGCAAAATGCCTGGTTAGTTGCCCCCCCCAAAATATTTTGGTAATCCATGTGTAGGGCAAAGATCTAGGTTTCATATCCTTTAATGAAAAGAGATATAGATAGGCTTCATCAATTATTCCCCTGGATGTTCCTCATTTCGTCGAAAGTGGCCTGCAGCCTTAAATGAGGCCCCTGCATTGTCCATTATGGACAAATCTCGTAATAAGGTAAATAAATCATTGTCCAGCCACATTCGCAAATTTTTTCTTATCTGAAAGTGTCCATTTAAACAAATGCGTCCTTTGCTTATTTAATAATGCTCTTTATGAGGGAATTGCCAAATCTGCAGCTTCTTTTGTTGTGGGCCCCCCTTTTTAGGATAAGGGTACTCGGATAGGAGTACACTCAGACTGGGGCGGGTTCTTGGAGCAGCAAGAAGCTGAAGGTGGTGGCTGTACTCATAGGGCACAGGGGTTCCCTTGAGTTTCTGTGAGGGAATGGTCATGCACTTCTTGAGGTTTACTTATTAGAACTGTTAAAATAATTTCAATAAAGAAGCTGTGGCCTTTTTTCACCCCCATATTATGTATCTGATTTTATTGTTCATGTTCTTACTTCACTTCATTCCGTATTGACTATGCACAGGTCAAGAAAGCCCACGGCGGTACCTAGTTAAGGAAGGTAGAGATTTAACCGGGCTAGGATTAGGGATATGAAGAGGTGTATTCGCTGTAGTTTCTAGATAGGGTTAGGCTAGTAGGAAGAGGGGGATTATTTAATGCTTTCATCTATTTATAGGACTGTTTTATGTAATCCTATCCCTGTCAGCTGGATTGATCTAAACACAATGGGTAAAATCTCTATAGCAGGGATGGATTGCACCTTAATGACGAGAGAGCTGCTGTGCTAGGGGAAAGGATGGTAGAATGGCTGGGGAGTTTTTTTACTAAGAGGTGTGGGGGGGACAAGATAGAAGTAATGGGGTAGTAAGTGTAGAGGGGGTAAGGAATTAGTTAACTAGTCATGTGGGAGGAGATGGGGGTAGGGTTAGTATAGTCAATAGGGAGGTACTACTAATTTACTCAAGTATAGTGGCAGGCACTCCAGAACTACAGACTCATAACATACAGTGTATGCTTGCTAATGCCAGAAAAAAATGGAAGAGTTATAATTATTAGCAGTTAATGAGAAATGGGATTTAATAGGTATTACTAAAACATGGTGGGACGACTCTCATGACTGGATTGTTAATCTGGATGGTTATAACCTATTTAGGAAAGATAGGGGCAATGGTAAAATGGGAGGCGAGATTTGTCTGTATGTTAAGCCTGAATTTAAGCTTATAGTCCGAGAAGATATTAATGCTGGAACTAGGGATATTATTGAATGTTTGTGGGTAGAGTTAAATAGCGGAGCAGCAAATTCCAAAAGAATATTGGTAGGAGTATGCTATAAACCCACAAATATAATTAAAAGTGAGGAAATACAATTAATATTACAGATTGAAAATGCAGCTATGCATGGGCAAGTTCTAATAATGGGAGATTTTAACTACCCTGAAATAAACTGGATGAGTGAAACCAGCAGTACGGGTAAGGTTCTTGAGTACACGCAGGGATCATTATCTGGCCCAGGTTATACTAGAGTCATCGCAAATAATATTGATATGTTATCAAATGTTGAAATAGTGCAGCCTTTGGGAAACAGTGATCACTACACAGTCTCATTTGAGATTGAATTAAAAAAATGAAACTGTATGGGGCCAACAAAAACTCTTAATTTTAAAAGGGCAGATTTTAATGGTCGAAGGGCAGCAATACAAACTGGCAGGTAAAAATAATGAACATAAATGGACTAAATTTAAATCCTTACTAAATATACATACACATCGGCATATAACATGTTAAAATAAAAGTAAAAGGATTAAATTACATCCAATGTGGCTTAACAATGATTTAAAGATCAAGATACAGAGTAAAACAACAGGCATTTTAATTATGCAAACAAGGGGGGACAGAGACTGCTTTACAAGAGTACAAGGAAACTAACAAGGGCTATTAGACTGGCTAAAATAGAACAGTAAGACTAACCCTAAAATATTTTTAAAGTAAATTAATGGGAAGAAGGCCAGGAAGGAAGCTATAGGAGCATTACAATGTGAAACAGGTGGCTGACAATTAGTGACCAGGCAAAGGCAGATGAGCTAAATACTGTAGGTTCTTTTCTTCTTTATACACAAGATAGGTACCAGTGGAACATAATGGGGCTACACTACCTTCACCAAATAATTGGTTAACGCAGGAAGATATCCAAAAGAGGTTGGAAAAAATAAATGTTAATAAAGTCCTGGGTCGTGATGGAATTCATCCAAGGATACTGAGAGAACTGGGTTATTTAATAGCCAAACCATTATATCTAATTTTTCAAGATTTACTCAAAACTGAGTCGCTACCAGAGGACTGGAAAAAAGCAGAGGTGATACCTATATTTTAAGGAACCAGAAGCAAATCCGGGGAATTATAGCCTCACGTTCATAGTGGGAAAGCTTTTAGAGGGGATATTAAGGGATAATATACAAGAATATGTCTATTCCAACAGGATCATAAGTAGTAGCCAGCATGGATTTATGAGGGATAGGTGGGATAGGTCATGTCGAAAAATATAATTCGTTTCTCTGAGAAGGTTAGTAGGAACTTGGATCAAGGCAACTCAGTGGATGTAGTCTTTTTAGATTCTGCAAAGACTTTTGATACAGTGCCACATGGGAGACCATTGTGCAACTAAGGGATACAGAAATTGCAGTAAATATATGCACATGGATCGAAAGCTGGCTAAAAGACAGGAAGCAAAGGGTTGTTGTAAATAGAACATACTCAGATTGGACTAATGTGGTAAGTGGGGTTCCTCAAGGTTCAGTATTAGGTCCTCTCCTTTTTAACATATTTATTAATGACTTAGAAGTAGGACTGGAAAGTATTGTCTCTATTTTTGCTGATGACACTAAGTTGTGCAAGGTAATTAAATCAGAAAATGATGTACTTCCCCTCTAAAGGGATTTGCAATGAGCAATTAAATGGCAGATGAGATTTAAAATAAAAAAGTAAGGTTATGCATCTGGGAAGGAAAAATAGCCATGCAATTTATAAACTTAATGAAGCAAATCTAGGGTTATCAGATATTGAAAGGAATTTGGGAGTGCTTGTGGACAACCACCTACGTAACAGCTCTCAATGCCAAACAGCATCTACAATGGCAAATAAAATATTAGCATGTATTAAGAAGGGTATAGAAGACAGGGAAGCAAATATAATTCTGCCACTATACAAATCCCTAGTACACACTCATTTGGCATATGGAGTACAGTTTTGGACACCACTTCTTAAAAAGGATATTTTAGAACTGGAAAAAGTACAGAAAAGGACAACAAAACTAATAAGGGGAATGGAGGGACTATGTATGAATAAAGACTGACCAAATTAAATGTATTTTCTCTAGAAAAAAAGCCATTTAAGAGGTGATATGATTACCCTATGTGAATACATCCAGGGTCACTGTAAAGATTTGTCAAGGGAGCATGCATTTTGTGCCATGAGGTTTTCAATTGACAAGAGGACATCCTTTGAGGTTAGAAGTAAAAAGCTTCCACCTTAAAGAAAGAAAATGGTTCTTCACAATAAGGGTGGTTAATCTGTGGAATTCTCTACCAAGGGAGGTGGTGACAGCGGATTCAATAGATAACTTTAAAAAGGGATTGGATATATTTTTAAATAAAAAGGGCATTCAGGGTTATCCAGGTTAATTAGAGAGGGAGTATTGATCCAGGGAGGAATCCAATATGCACCTCCAAAGGTTTTCTTAATAGAACTGTTAACGTGTATTTCATATTAAGTCTCCATTGTTATTGTTTATGTTTTTACTTCATCCCTTATTGACTAGTCCCCAGTCAAGGCATCTGCTAAATTATACAATGTTGTGAAGGATGGCACTAGCAAAAAAATCTCATTGTTCATGGAACCTTTAGTTAATGATTTGTAAATTGGGGGAGATCTGATATGGGGAGCAGATTACTACATGCCTATATCTCCTTTCCAGTTTATAAACTATAAGCAGACTTTTTTGATAAAATGCTGTGTAATATTTCCATTAAAAGAGATATTCAGTTCTTGTCTGCATCACCAACTCTTGTAATTGAAATATGTATTATCACTCAATAAAAAATCGCTGAGATTTAATTATAATTTTTTTGTATGTAGAGCCATATGGTTTTGCTACCTTTTCATGATTTTTTTTATTAATACCATTTTGAAATTTAAATGTTTTATTACATATATGAACACAAACTTTTCACTGTCACTCTAGCTTTAAATTTACTGCAACTTTTATGTCCAATTTATGACTTTTTCACAATGCACCTACCCCTGTTGATTATATCGCAATATATATATTTTAATTGTCCTCCTGGTTAAACCTTAGTTTTATTCTTATTGACGTTTTTAAATTCTTCAGTATTAATCTCCTAAAATACGGATACACAATGTGCAATATGTAACAATGAGATCTTTTTGAGATACCACTTGTGTGTTTAATATATATTATGATATTTGAATTATAGGAAGAGAATATTTTTCACTTTTTGTAAGCACTTTAGACTTTGTATATTATATTATTTACATTAACTGTTGGGGTTTTAGTGCGTTACACTATATTTAAGGTAAATATGAACTAAAGCTACATTTATTATATTTAGAGTCATAAATTATATTTTAATATCAAATTATTATTTTCAATATAGTCTGTTACGTTAAAGATAATTATGTTCTGATTGTGATTGGTCTATGTAATGAAATTATAGTTAGTATTTCTGTATGCTAACACAGATTTTTTGATTAGAATCAATATGTGTTGTTGATTGATTTTTCAATACTGCAGTCTACCTCATAATTGTATTCTTGTGCATACTGTAGTCCTAGACTATGTTACATAATTATGTGATGATATTGCCGGATGTGGCCTATTGTTTCTTTTTTTAATCGTCTTGTTTCTGTTTTAATTTTAATAAATATATAATGTATTTTAAATAACTTTTCCCCTATTTAATTATATTCCCTGGGTGTACAATTAGCAAAAGAATGTCTTTATTTTCTTACATACTTGTTACTAGTATTATACTCGCTAATTGTATTTACTTATAATATTGTTACTCCAGCAATTGGTAGAATATTGTGTAGTTTGAAGATACACCCATACACATCTGATATCTATTTTGACAAAATATACAAAATTGTATTGCTGGACATGTGAAAGTGAAGAGAGCAAAATTCATACCAACACAACTGAATGGTACCTACTAACTAACTAACATGAACAAACTACACAAGGCCTAGCATCCTCCCTTATCCATATCTATCTATCTATCTATTTATATTTATCTGGCTGTTTGGAATATGGGTAGTATGCAGCAATTAATAATGATATCCGTATATTTTATATTAATAACATTTTATAACTGGAATTTAATCTGTTCTAAATATTGGTGTAGGTATGGTGATAGCATAGGAATAGGAAATCAATATTTGTTTGTGATAAATAATACATGAGATAAATTAGCATCTAATGGAGAAAAACCCCAACAGAAACACATTCACAAAGTTGATGAAATACATAGTCATAGCCTGTAATTAAGAGTGAAACTGTCTCAATGTTGTAAAGAAATGTAGTGTCCCCAAATGCCATGCAAAGTCTGCCTGAAAATTAAAGTGGTCTAACTAAGTGTTGTGTAACCCTGTTGAGCAGAGTAAGGTGTAGCACAAGCTAAGACCTCAGTCAGCTGAGACCTCTCAGTCAGGGGAGACCTCTCCATTTATAATTTGACTCTATGTAAGTGTCTATATCATTTAATAGTAAATGTAATGCATTTATTTGTATGTAGGTGTGTCTGTGTGCATATAAGGGTGTTTATGTATTTGAATTTGTGGCTACTCCTCATTTCTGTAAGAGGGGCATATACATCATGTAGGCCAAGATTCGCTTCAGAAAAGCTTTTACAATAGTACACAATGGTTTCCAGGAGGTAGAGTGATACCTTGGTTCTCAACCTCCTCGGTAGTCAACATTTTTGATACTCAACCTTGTCAGGATGAGCAGAACCCTTGGTATTCATCAAGATACTTTGGTACTCATTGCGTTTGCTAAAACAATTTACATTACTCCTTAAGGCAGTTTGGTACTCAACTTTTGATACTTAACCTGCTGTCTGGAACAGATTAAGGTTGAGAATCAAGGTACCACTGTACTTGCCTTGATGGTCTGTGAATCTGAGACAACCATATGGACATATAAAGAGCATGGGGTCCCAAGTTAGAATGTTTAGGCGCAGATCTTTTTCCATATCTGTATATCTACATCCAGTGTAACACAAGAAAAATAGGATGCATTTTTTATATTATGAACCAACTCTCAGGATACATGTTATGTCTGTGAAGTGAATATGTCAGTTTCAGGAGCACTCACAATCTCACAAGAGCACAATAACTGAAATAGTATATATTTTATTTTATGTAATACCTATAGGGGATCTCTAGCTGTTATTGATTTTATTATTTTAAAATCCTGATGCTCCTGTGGTGCTTACTATATTTGACTATAACAAAAGTAATTTTAACATTTTTCATGTTCTTCATCTTGTTCTTAGTTTTTGGGGGAGAATTTTTTTAGTGTACTAATGCATTGTAAATACGTTAAGAGCATAATGTTGAAGTGTGTTTTTCCGTAGATTATTAGCAATGTTACCCTATTTATTTCAGTTTTTGATTATATAAATTAGGATTATTTGCATGACATTCATGCAACCTACCAATTCAACAAAACCCAGGGTGTTACTAGTTTCTAACATGGTGGAAAGCAGAATCACCCAATGATGCATTTTGTTCCTTCAATGTGCCTATCTTTATAAAGTATTCTAAATTTAAACAGAAAAAGAGATCTTGAACTGGAAGCATTTGTAAAGCTGTTTGGTATTGCATACTCTGTCAACACAAGATTAAAATTCAGTATTACTTTTATTATTCAGTAGAGATTATCTTGTAAATTAATTAAAAGTTCAAAGTGTTGCATGAGTTGGTTTTCATCAAAGCAGTCATTCAATTCACTTAATTTATTTTTATGTTTTTATTTATTTGATGTTTTAGACTCATGTTGAGTTGAACCTGGAGTTTAATTTTGTGTGACTATGGCTTCAATAAAATGACACAAGTCTGCTTCTTTCTGTAACAAGCAATGTGGTTTACTTGAGAGAGTCCTAGAAAAAGCTAAACTGGTGTGGTTGAGCTCTTGAGGTCCTTGGGGCCATTTTCGAAAGCTTTTTTGTGTTACTGAGGGGAGGTAGTGCGGTTCTACTCCTGACTGTTAAATGTCCTGTGAATATTGAGAGTAAAAATTATACAATACTTAAAATAGTTTGAAAATACTGTTTTAACAGCTGTGAGCTCACTGTTTTCCCCTGTCTTTAAAATGGTTGCAAGTATTAGCCTTAATTTAATATTGTATTTACTAACATCAAAATATTTGGAATTTATGCATAAACAAACAATAAATATTAATTAAAATACTTATTAGTTACTACAAGCCTTTACAAATTTGTTTTAAAATCTAGGAATCAGTACCAAAAACTAGGATCCAGCAGAAATTACACTAATAACATGTGTGGATAAATATCTATCTATCTATCTATCTATCTAGCTATATATATCGTTATCAAGATGCACTGTTAACTGTTCAAAACACCTGTCTATGGTGATACAATTAGCAGGGCTGGAATGGTGACCAGGGGGAAGGAACAGCAACTGACCACAACCATAGCCAGGAAGCTATAATAGGGGGAAGTCAGGCCTCCCAGGTGGGCCAACACAAAGCTAATTCTGAAAATGCTCACCTCCCAATGCATATTCAATGAGGGAAAATAGAATGGTCATAACCCTTTCAAGGTGAGGTATTCAGTGGTGTTTGGCAGACTTCAAGCTGGTCATCATGAAAACTTCCCCCTTCAATTGTCCAAGAGTGTTGAGACTCCCCCGTGTCTTGACAGTGACAGACAAGACTTTGCTCATCTGCCAGATAACCGAATTGTGGCAAACATCCTGTGAGTCTTCCCAATGTGGCTATAGTCCATGGTGCAATGACCTAGTAGTTCTGTGGAGGGGCCCAGGCAGCATTAGTCCCCATCAAGCTGGCGGGAGTAGGTGGGATTCCAATGCTGCTGGCCCACATGCCAATACAACCACCACCAAAATGAAACAAGTGCAAGTGTACCTTGCTTAACGCTACCCCTTTTAGTGCTGATTCCTCACTCTGTGCTAAACCCCCCTGATCCAATTTTAACATTCTGATTGTTAATTGTCTAATAAAATCTACATTGATTGTATTTTTTTGTGACTTGAAACTTTAGATCCGGAGAGAGAGATTGCCACCAGATACCCACAAATCCTACTTACAACATCCACTGGCAAGGTACAGAATATTTTTATTGTTCACTTGTTTCTCATAGAGTGATTGTTAATTGTCTAATAAAATCTATATTAATTGTATTTTTTTTTTGTTCTGCATTACAGATCATGTCTGAACGCAAAGAAGATCAGCCTAAGGTGAAGCGCCAGAGCATTGCACTGGATGTGAAAATGCAGGTGCTGGACCACCTGGAGAAAGGGGAGCGGCAATTCGATATTGTAGCAAATCTGAAATTGCCATCCTCCACCATTCACACCATCCTAAAGAACAAAGACAAGATAAAGTCTTCAGCAACTACCAGCCCTGCACCTTCTGTAACGAAGATTACCAGCTTCAGATGCTATGCCCTAGAGGCGATGGAGAAGAGCCTGTCCATCTGGATAGATAATGAACTGGAGCATAACATGCCTCCCAGCCAGGTGATTATATGCACTTACAGCCATATCCAGAACCAAATGCCAGATGTGACAAAAAGCTTCACAGAAAGCAGAGGTTGGTTTAGAACAACCTCTACAACATAAAGATCACTGGAGAAGCGGAAATCACTGACATCGAAGTGGCTGCAAGCTTTCCAGCCACTTTGAAGGTCATTGTTGAAAGAGGCAACTATTCACCAGAATTAGTGTTTAGAATGGACAAGACCGGCTTCTTGTGGAAGCAGATGCCAAAGCGCACATCTATATCAAGGAATTAAAAGAGAGCACCAAGCTTTAAAGCAACCGACTGGCTAGCCTTTCTTCTGGGTTGGAAGCGGTAACTTCAAAATCAAGCAATTGCCAGTCTACCACTCAAAGACACCAAGAGCAATGAAGGGCTAAATCCAGTTTGCCAGTAATCTGGCAATTTAACAGGAAGGCCTGAATCACCATTGACATTTTAAGGAGTGGTTTAGCAACCATTTCTGCCCTTCCATGTAGCGCTATTGCAGGCGCAAAGGCCTTGAGGTAAAAGCGCTCCTGATAATGGACAATGCTCCAAGCCATCCTACCAGCTCGGCTGAGCTCCACTGCTGCATCCCAGTGGAAGTAGTGTTACTACTGCCCAACACTGCTTTGCTCATCCAGTCTATGGACCAGGGGGTCATTGCGACCTTCAAGGCCTACTTTCTTTGCCACACATTGCGCCAGCTGATTGACGAACAGACGAACTGCCAGGCCAACATTCAATGATGTAGAGCAACAAAAAGTACTGTCAACTAAGTTCCTCAGCAAGAATTTGCGTCAAAATAATGACATTATGGATGATTTGGATAGTCCTTCTTGCATGAATCAAGAAGTTCCCAAGGCTATGTGCCATCCATGACCATTAAGCCAGGCACCTCTGAGACAACAGGGAGGTTGCTCCTCTCCCAGTTCTCTTCCAGGCCTTTAGATTATTGTGCTGAATCACCGTGTCCTTTTGACAGCAGTAGTGGCACCACCAGTTGACTGCTCTGTTGCTTGATCTCTTTCCCAGGGTAGACCATCTTGCCTTCCTGCTTTTGGCTACTTGATAGTGCTCCACTGACTGGATTTCCCCCTGGCTCTGTGATGCTCTGCATTGCAGGGCAGTTGGCCATGCCTCCCTGATCACTGTTTCCACCGGCTTTGTTATGCTCTTGGTTGCAGGGTGAACGGCCTTGCCTCTCTGATTGCTGCAGCTGACAGGAGGCTGCTGGGGGATTCATTATCTGGTTTCCTTGCTTCAGGTACGACTATTTGCTCACTCATCCTCCCTGGTTCATCATCATCATCAAGCTGGGGGAAGAGCTGCAAGTGTCATGACCACTCAGTAGCAGTAGTGGTTTTCTAATGGCTGAAGGTGTCTGTTGGTTGATATGGGCTTCTCCTTGGATCTGAATTCCTGCATACTCGCCCCTGGCGATCTGGACGACTTGGCTTCCTGCAGAGACTTGAGAGCTCATCCCCTGCTGAGGCTACCTCCTTTCTTGTAGTGGTATTCCTCTGGGTAGATGCTTTAATTATGTCTCCTGCTTGCAGATTTGACTTGTGGTATGACGTCAGGCACCCTGGGCTTGTGTCCTCCTCTCATCAACCAGTGGGCTTGCTCTGTCAGCTAGATTGTCTTCATCCTGGGGTAGATCCCAAACTACAGTGCTCTTCCCTGGATCACATGCTCCACTGTTGCAATCTCCACTTCTTCCTAATTACCTATGTCAGATGGGAATTCAGGACGCGGGGTAGCTCTATGGACAGGAATTGCACTTGGCTTTCCAGACACTGACCACATCTCTGCAGCGTAGCAATATTTAGCTTGTGTGTTAGATTTTGTGGGAAGGCTATTTACCACAAAATCATTTAGCATATGATGGGCAAAAGAGTGATAGAAATATTCCAATATATAGAGTACAGTAAATAGTACATTTTCCCAGAGTGCAGTGCAATAACTGTATTGCTTGTCTTCTGAGCAGGAGATATATTTTTTCAAATGTGAACACAAATGTACCAGTTATTTACTGTTATCTGAACAGTGGAGGACTTTTATTACCCACCATAAACTAAATCATGTTGTTACATTTTTCACAATGAATATCATGTGTATATATTCTATATGATTATTTGAATTATTTCTTTTATTTAAATTGTTAGTGCAATACTGTTATACATATTAATATTTTAGGAATTTCTTTATATGGTTTTGATTTTGGTCATCATCTCATCTTTATTTGTTCTGACGTGTTTCTATACTGTGAAGGGTCAAACATCCACCAAGCTTGTTTAAATCTCTTAGATAGCAACAATTGCTTGAGTCTGTTTTTCTCCGTTCTATTTTGAAATTTGAATAGCTAAAAGCTTCCTTTTTATGCACATCATTCTTCTCCTTTGATATTAGCTTTTGAGATTACCCTGCAGGTGTTTTTACATGATCTGAAGTGTTTAGAGATGCTTAACTAAAGTTTTTTCATTTGTTCAAATTGAGTACATCTACCTCTTTATTGACAATTATGTGCAGGCATGTGAAAAACAACATACAAATACTTTTATCGGTTTTTATTGAATTAGTAAATGTATCAGTGTTTGCAGGGTTTTGTGGTTGTGTTTTGGGCTAAAACCTAAAAACTAAAAGTAACCTGAATGTACAATCATTGCAATATAAATTGAATAATGGAATCCAAATACATTGGAAACATATTTAGAGCAGATATTAAATATGAAAAAGGAATTGTGATTCTGGAATTCCTAATATTTTCTTTTACTGTCAAGCTATGGTTGTTTTTATAAATATCCCTAATTCTTTAATAACATTTTAATTTTCTTTAACATTTTCACAGGCTATGGAAAAGTGCACACGTCTGCTAAATCCAGTAATTCCTTTCTTGGCTTGTAGGTTTTTTAGTAATTAACTGAACACATAGAAATACTTTATAATAGTAAGGATTATGTAATGATTCACTGAGAACATTTTACAATAATAGTGAATTATATTTATATATATTGAAACAATTTCTATTGAAAGTAAAGAAGGTTGCGCCAACTCAAGTATATATTGCAAAATTGACACAATATAAAAGCAATTAGCGTAATATACTGTAGGTTAAACCTTAATTTTCCTTCCCTTAACCAGCAAAGGTTAACATTGTCTAAAAAATCAAAATCACAAAATTGAAGAAAATAAAAAAAAAGGTGGTGGGGAGGATGTGGGACGGGGAGGGAGGCTTGAGGCTTCAATGTCCTTCTCAGCCATCTAAGGCCAATCTGGGATGTTTCCACGGCTCTTACTGCTAGTAAATTCGCAAGGTACAAGCATCCAATGAGTCTTGTAGGGAAGTTTAATAGATATAGCCTTGTCAATTAAACAATCATAAATGGTGGAAATATTTTTTGTACCATTTGAATTGTATTTGTAATATTTTTCGCAACATTTTTTCACACTAAAGTCTGTAGGAGACCAGTGTTGGACTACTGCTATTATATCTGCAGCGATAGTTATGTTTTTGCTAATCCACCAAGATATCTGGTAATTTTTTATTTTCCAAGGTGTCTTTGTGGGGTAACCAGAGAGGAATAAGCCACTACTCTTTCTCTACTATATGTAACCTTTTGTTCAATTGTTTACACAAAATGAGAGTGTGACACACTATGGGGAGTAATGGTTGATTGCACTAGATCATTTTTAGAATACTCTAAGAATTTCAGAGAAGAGACAAGGAAACATTCTATAATGAGAGATGTAAAGAGATAGAAGAAGATAATAGAATGGGAAAGGCAAGTGATGTCCAAGAAAAATGGGTATCTCAAAGGAATCTTTCATGCCCAAGTGGACGTGATAAAAGATAAAAATGGTAGGGACTTAACAGAAGCAGATCAAAAAAAGAAGAGGTGGAAGGAATACACAGAATATCTATACATGAAGGATCTTAACAGCATTGATTATCTCAAAAGTTAAGAGCTGGAGCCAGACATCTTAGAGAGTGAAAATAGATGCCTTGCTGATAACAAAGCTGCAAGAGTTGATGGAATGCCAGCTGAACTATTTAAAATCCTGCAAGATGATGCTGTGAAAGTATTGCTTGCCTTATGCCAACAAATTTGGAAAACTCAACTGGCCAGTAGACTGTAAAAAGTAAGCCTACATCCCAATCCCAAAAAAGGCAGTGCCAAAGGTCGCTCCAGTTATCAAATAATTACACTAATTTCACATGCCAGCAAGGTATTGCTAAAGATCCTACAAGTTCGACTGGGAACTGGGAACTACCAGATGTGCAAGCTGGGTCCCACAGAGGAAGAGGCACAAGAGATCAAATTGCCAATGTACACTGAATAATAGAGAAAGCAAGAGAGTTCAAGAAAAACATTTACTTCAGCTTCGTAGACTATTCTAAAGCCTTTGACTGTGTGACAAGTTCTTAAAGAGATGGGAGTACTAGATCATCTCATCCACCTCCTGAGGAATCTGTATGTGGACTGAGAAGCCACGTTCAGAACCAAACATGGAATAACAGAATGGTTCAAGATACACAGAGTACATCATGGATAAGGCCGGCTGGATGAATCCAAAGCCGGACTCAATATTGCTGGAAGAAAAATAAATAACCTCAGATTTTTGGATGATACTACTCTGATGGCTGAATGTGAGGAGGAACTAAAGGACTTGGGGGTAAAAGAAGAGAGTTCAAAAGCTGGCCTGCTACTCAACGTAAAAAAGACGAAGGCCATGGCAACCTGCAATCTCAATTCCTGGCAAATAGATGGGGAAGAAGTAAAGGCAGTGACAGATTTTATTTTCCTGGAATCCAAGATCTCTTTAGATGGAGAAAAAGTAAAAATATTACACTATCAACAATGGTCTGCATAGAATGAACCATGGTATTCCCATATGGATGTAAGAGCTGGACCATAAAGAAGCCTGAGCGCTGTAGAATTGATGCCTTTGAATTGTGATGTTAGAGAAAACTACTTAGAGGTGGAGATCGATAGATGAGGTAATTGAAGCACTGAACATGAGCTTGATGTAGCTCAGAGGGGCTGTGACTCATAGATGTGCCTGACGTGAGCCAGTCCATAGGGTCACAGAGAGTTGGACATGACTGAATGATTAAACAACAACACAAATCAATCTACAGAATATCTACTTTAATTAAAGGGCTTTTTTATTTTATGTAATGCTATATATATTTATTGTGACAGATTCACTGCCACTCTCAGGATCCGTGCCTTGTTTTCCAGCACCACAGTGGAGTACTCTGGAGCCTTTTAAATGTTTAGTAGATTGGGGCTGTTTATTTGTCAGCATACAACAGAAAATAAAACCAAACAGAAAATAAGTCCTAGCTTCTCATTGAAGCCCTGCATAACTAAACTGTAGTTTCCCTTACTGTCTTATGTAGGCGTGAAAACATACAGTCCATACAACGGTAGCAGAGGTGTCTTTTCCTCTCACCTCTCTTAGGCTCTGTATCTCCGGCCTCTCTTTCCAAAGCAGATCCCTCCTGCGGTCATCACCTTGAGGGACTTTCTGTTCCTCTCATCTGCGTACCTTCTCTTAAAAGCTTCTGGCTTTGTTCCATTAGCTTTCAGTGCAGCCTCTGACTTCGGTCCTGCACACTTCCACGCTCCAGCACTGTCAAACAGCTTCCCCCCTGGAGACAGCGACCGCTGGTCCTGATTGCAGCCACACACCTGCCTTTTGAGCAGGTTGTTAACTCTCTCATTCCTGGGGAAAAGTCTTGAAGAGCTCTCTTCTGCCCTCTGGTGGCACTTCACCACATTATTTATTTACTTTTACCTCATTCAAATAACTTTTTATATAAATATTAATCATTATTTATAATAAGCTTCTGGAACCACTGCTTCTTCCTGATTATTTCTATTTGTGCTGTCATCATTCACATCTGGGTTAGGCTAAGCTAAGGACATTCTCCCAGGGTTGGAACTCATACGCAGGCTCATGCTGTCAGATTACAAAAATGAATAACATGCATGGGAGTATACATGGAAATAGGAAGCAATTTCATAAACTTTTGCCTTCTTAGAAGTAAGTGAAGTTTGTACTTTAGATGGAAATTACATTATAGAGGACAAAAAATAGTTAATAAGCCCAGATATCACATTTCTATTAAACCAAAAAATGGCTGAAGAGGCCCCTTAAACCATCACATATATAGTTGTTCTAATTGCGATTTGTCGGTAATGCTTGCAAATTGCGGGCTTGCGCATCGCCAGGCTTGCAAATTGCGGCCTGGCACATGCAAATGAGCGCCAAAGCTACGCAAGTGGCGGATTTGTTAAAACCTGCAATGAGCTCTGAAGGCATTTATCGCAAGGTCCGCAAGGTAGAGGGAGGAGAGGCTCCTAATGGCTTCCTTGTTACAGGCTTCAAAAAAGTTGGCATATTTTTTCAAGCCCGTAACTTGGAAGCCGCTGTGAGGCCACCAAAAGAAGCCAGTTTAATAGGAAATTAGATTGCAACCTCACTTATGGGCTCCCTGCCTCCCCTTGAGGTGCTCATCGCAAGGCCCATTTAGTAGAGGAGGGGAGAGGCTTGCAATGAGCGCAGCAGGCGCTCTTCGCAAGGCCCATAAAGTAGTGGAGGGAGAGGCCCAAAAGGCGCTTATCGGGAGGCCCATAAAGTAGAGGAGGGGAAAGGGTTGCATTTTTGCTCATCATTTTTGACGGGCAATTGGCTAGTAGTTTATAAAACTGAGACAGCTGCTAAATACAGAATATATATTACTGTAGCCATATAAAGTTCTTCTGTTACATGTTGAATTAACATTTTGCTCTTATTCAGTATTGTAAGATGTTATATAATGTAAAATGGTCTATGTAATAACTTGCCCATAACTCCGTAAAGGTTAATGGACCATTAAGTGTGACTTGCTCACATCTGATTTATTAAGATTCACGAGAAAAAGGTAGTGGGCCAAATTATTTGGATTGTGCTTCCGCAAAGCTCCCTGTGATCTGACTTTATAGTTTTGGAGAGATATTTACTGGTCTGGCCTTTAAATACCTGTGATAAACTAAAAATGAGAGTCAGTTATTTATATTGTACTTCGATCTTTAGAAAAAGTCCAGTTATTTCCTCTTACTTATAATAGCAATATTCAATATTAAATTCACTGCCAAAGAATAGAGTATTAGCCTCCATTTGAGCTGATAGTCTCCATGGAAAAGAGTGGTTTGGCAGAGAGACTGGTCCAAAGGGTTTTAAGAACAATCTGATTAGATAAAAGACCAAACAGTAAAACACAGGCTGCCCATACAGCAAAATAGTGTTGCTAAGCAAACAACTTTAACACAGCAAGTCTCCAGCCAATGGAGAGCATTGTGTTGATACAACCTAGTATCTGAAAACATAGCACTGTATCCTACACAAACCCACCTTCCCCATTGGCCTTATAGTAGATGTAGAACAGAGGCAGCTGAATCTGATTTGTGAAAGCAATTTTTATATTAAATATTATTTGTTTAAATCTCTGGATATGAATTGTATTAATGGTCAATGGTTATTTAAAAACTTTCAATTGCTATCCACAATGCCAAAGCAACTATTTATTCCCGTAGACTCCTACCACTACATTCATTTTATATGAGGACACATTCTTATTAAATATATTCTTGTCATATATATCATATAGACATTATTTTCCATGTTTTCAGTACCCTAGTTCTGCTTAGTGGACCAATGTATTATGAAAAATATATTGGTCTGAAAACATTTGCGAAAACATGTCTAAAGGTTCATTTTGAATTATGACAAAAACCTGTGATACCTTTCATTGACCATGAATGTACCCATTATATTTTTGTTTTAAGTTTGTTTCCGAGAGGAGCATTACATTTCTGCAAACTGCCTGTTTCTGTGCATGTCCAGGGAAGGAAGCTGCTTCAATATTCAAAGCTGCAATTATATAATACATCTACTAAAGCTGCAAGCAAATGCCACTCAGGCTCAAAGCTATTATAAACTGCCAAAGACGGACAGACAAAACATTATATACGCAAAGAATCTACAAACATTAAGATTTTCTTTAAAAATGTTTTAGTTATATGTTGATTTATCAGCCTTTGCAAAGCATGTAGACACATGCATATTGTTCAGTTGTACAATAAGGTCCAACTCTCTGAAACCCAGAGGACTGAAGCAAATCAGGTGTATCTGTCAGCCACTGCCCCTCTGAGCTCCTTCAAGCTTGTTCAGTTACCTTATCTGTCTACCCCCCTTCTTCTTGTGCCTTCAATCTTTCCCAGCATCAGAATGTTCTCTGGGAAATCCGATATTCTTATGATATGGCCAAAATAAATATGATCAAACATTCCAGTGAAGAGTTAGGCTTGATTTCCTATAATATTGATTGGATCTTCTTGCTGTCCAACAAACTCTAAGCAGTTTTCTTCAGCAGCACAATTCAAATGCTATGGTAAACAGCCTTCTTTATGGTATGTTACTACTGTGAATGCCATAGTTCTAACTATGCAAACATTTGTTGCTAGCTGCAGTCACCATCTGCAAACCGTGGAGGAGCCCAAGAAAATAAAAGCTATCACTGCCTGCACTTTTAACCTATCTTTTTGCCTGGAACCGAGATTGCTATTTGCCATGATCTTCGGGTTTTTAAAGTAGAGCAGCAGGCCAGCTTTTGCACTCTTTTACCCTGATCAATAGGTGCTTTAGTTCCCTCTAAATTTCAGCCATCAGAGTAGTATCATTGTCGTATCTGAGGTTGTTGATAGGTTTAGTTCCCATTAGAGAAATGGGAACTAAAATGGCAGATGAGATTTAATACAAATAAATGTAAAGTTATGCATTTAGGAAGGAAAAATAGCCATGCAATTTATAATCTTAATGGAGCAAATCTAGGGGTATCAGATATTGAAAGGAATTTAGGAGTGCTTGTGGACAAATACCTAGGTAACAGTGCTCAATGCCAAGCAGCAGCTGCAAAGACAAATAAAATATTAGCATATACAGTAAACTCACCGTTTTCCAGCACCTATGGTGATTGCCTATTGCCGGATAAGTGTAGTTTCCGTATATTAGAGAGTCTTGAAAACAACAGCCTAAACAACCATTAAACCCCTTGAAACACCTCAAAACCTTATAAAATAGCTACTAAAAACTAAACTATAGTGCCGGATAATCAAGAGTTTTTTTGCAAATGGGGAATAGAGGCAGGTGCCGGTTGCTTGAGAGTCCCGGGTGGTTGAGTGCCAGATAATCAAGAGTTTACTGTATTAAAAAGGGTATAGAAGCAAGGGAAACAAATATATTTTTGCCACTATACAAATCCTTAGTATGCCCTCATTTGGAATATGGAGTACAATTTTGGACACCATTTCATAAAAAGGACATTTAGAGCTGGGAAAAGTACAGAGGAGGGCAGCAAAACTAATAAGGGGAATGGAGGGGCTAAGTTATGAGGAAAGACTAACCAAATTAAACTTTTTTTCTCTATAAAAAGCACTTAACAGGGGATATGATTACCCTTTTATGCCAAGAGGTTTTCCACATCCTTTGAGGTTAGAAGTAAACAGATTCCACCTTAAAGAAAGAAAATGGTTCTTCACAGTAAGGGTGGTTAATCTGTGGAATTCTCTACCAGAGGAGGTGGTGACAGCAGATTCGATAGATAACTTTAAAAAATGGATTTGGATATATTTTTAAGTAAAAAGGCCATACAATTACTAGGTAACTATGTAACTTTAGAATAGGAAAATTTTTTTTCTGGAACTCTCTTACTTTCTCTATTATATAGCAGATATTGGCAGTTTGATCTCTTATCCCTCTGCCTCTGCAAAAACTCAGCTTGTACATCTGGAAGTTCTTGGTCTATATGTTGTTGGAGACAAGCTTGCAGGTTGGTACGTATTAACTTGCTTGCATGTGAAATTAGTGCAATTAATTGGATAATTGGAAACTTTTTTTGACACTGACTTTTTTCGGATTGGGATGTAGACTTGCCTATTTTTAGCCCACTGACCACTGTTGAGTTTTTCAAATGTGTTGGCATAATGCAAACAACAATTTCACAGCATCATCTTGTACAAATTTGAACAGTTCAGCTGGGATTCCATCAACACATGCAAATCTATTTTACCTCCACTGCATATTCACAGGCGGTATTATTTATATTGTAGCTGCTTGGTCTGATGATTTACTCTCTTTTCCTCGGTTTTATTCTGAACTTTGCAATTAGAAGCTCATGACCTGAGTCACGGACAGCTCCAGGTCTTGTTTTTGCTGACTGTATAGAGCTCCTACATCTTTGGCTACAAAATATATAGTGTAACAAAGTGCTTCCCAGAGGTTGGTGTAAGCTACAAGTTTTTAAAGACTTTTGCACAGGTTGTGAAAAAGCTAAATCCTGGAGGAGTTTAATTAGCTCAGGTGAGTACAGCCTTAAAAGCCTGGAACTATGAGATGGGAGTGGCCTGTGTTATGCATTGCTGGACTAAGGCTGTGAAAGCAAACAGAGAAGAAAATATTGCTGTTTATTGGAACTGGAAGATGTTGATTTTGAGCTGGAGAAAAGAGACATATGTGTTTAAACCTTCTGAAAGCAGGATCTTTGGAGAGAGAAGCTTTGCTGCCAAGTTTGTTGTTCCTGCATTTGGAGTAAAGTTGAGATAAATCGACTGGAGACTGTTTGTAAAGAAAAAAAGGTACCATTTAAAGATACTGTTTAATTGACCCCAGGGATAAGTCTGTTGTGTATACAAAATGAAACCCTCACTGGATAAGTGTCTTAAGGGTCCCTGGGGTGGGGCATTTGGAGAGAAGGGCAGGCCAGTGCCGCACTAATTTGCTTGAAAGGTAATACTAAATCAAGTCTAAAGAAATAAGACCTGGAAAATAAAGTATTGTGAAAGTGGACTGCACAGAGGAAAGTGGCCTATATAAAAAGTACTGCGTTTGTTGTTTTATCTGAGAGCTGAGAATTACTCCAGGGCTACTCACAGAGTTCCTGCAGTTAGTTAATTTGTGTGTTCAGATTTAAATTTTATGTTGCTGTAGTAACCCATATTCTTTATATTTTAAGACTTTATAGTAAAAAGATAAAATAATAATAAAATATAATCAGTGTGACAGTCATAGCCTGAACCTTATAATATATATAGATCTTTTTGGATGGTTCATATGGTGAATTCAGTATCCCTTTAATTCTCTACTTTTCAGGTAAATGCAAATGAGCAGAACCTGACAAGCCTCTGATACCTGTGAGAGGAAAGTATTGCATTGCGTTATTATTTTTATTTATATACCACCATCAATGTCTTTACAAAGACAAGGCACAAAACAATTACATGACTATATGAAGTCCTCCAATGGGGTAAATGGTTCCTGCCTGGAATAGCTTCCAATATACGTATATGGCAATAAAATACAGACATAGGCCCCTATTTAATTCCAAGTCAAAAATTACATGTAACCCAACATTTTGGCTGCGGATTACTAATTTTTTACATATATAGATGTATTTCATTGACTAAAGCCCGCAATTACATGGTCACAACCACAACATGTAAACCATGAACCATTTCCGGGTATGATCATGATCAAATAAGCAAGGCCGTAAGTGGCATCTAAGACAGAGACAATAGTAAATGAGACCGTCATCATGACATCAGTAAAACATGGAGTTTAACTTACAATCAATTAGTGTTTAGAAATCCGATTCGCAATCGTACTCTCAATCCAGAACTGTAGAAATGATTAAAAATCAATAAGCAACTTTTCTAGTCCATGCGGGTTCCATGATATGTATTAACTCAATGTTTCCCAGGATCACTATAACACGGAAATAAAACATTAAAAAAATAATATTTTTTTATTGCAGATTTGTGAGTTTGAGACTGTTGTGCAATTAATTCTAATGCCTTTCATTGCTTTCCCAGTATTTTTAAGTCAAGTATTGTGTGTTTATTTGCTTTTGCAGTGTTGCGAACAGGTGTTTTACCCACTTGTGAGTCCTATTTAGTACTCGTATATATATTTTTTTATACATTTGCTATTTATGGGTTTGAAGGCAATTAGGGGCTTGTTAAATTGTTGTAATTTAATATAAATTTTGCGTCTTTAGCACTTGTAACATTTACGGGCTTGAAACATCAAAGGAGGAGATAGGACGGAGTTAAGTTTTCGTATTGCATTTGAGACTGTAATGTGAGTAGCTGAAAGTAGCCAATTGAATATCAGTAACATTTACGGGCTCCATTACAGGCTAATGTAATTGCAATTTGGACAATTACATAGGAGCCATAGTAAGGTAAAGGGTAATTGCATGTGTAAAGGAGGATATTACCAAGTAACTCCAAGTGCATTCATTGTAGATACTGTTTGAAGGCATCATTAAAAAGGTGCTTTTTAAGCTAAAACCTTGAAAATTGAGATTAGGGATTTCTCTGATATTGTGAGGCTAATAGTGCATTAGTCGCAAAGAAACTGTAGACCTGGGGTATAGCGAGAGATGAGAAGAGAGAACTGAGAAGTGAATAGCCTTGAAGCAGAGAAGTAAAGATTTATAAGCTATTATTGACTTGACTGAGGCCAGCTGAGAGATTTTAGCATGGGAATAGAACGAATAAATCTAGTAGAGACTACTGTAAAAGGAGTACTGTAGTTTAGGAGAAAAAATACTCACGTTTGTGGAATATGTAACAAAATAACATCAGTAGCTATGAAAGCCACAGGCTTAAAAATATCTTATTTTTTGAAAAAAAGGTATTGTTGCCAGCTTGAAGCCTGAGGTGTGTTCTCATCCCAACTGTCAGTGAATGCAGTGGATAGGATAGGTGGTGATGGAAGGAAGGTTTGTTATATCAACTGGGAACTGGCATTGACCCTGTTACAATGGTCTGAAGCAGGCAGTTGCAATGTAAACTACAAGCCCTGCTCCTGCAAAAAAGTACACACCCACAACCTTAATCAAAGTATCATAGATGCCCCCATGGATCAGCAATGGCATTAAATTATTTTCTTTAGCTAAAAAATAGTTTTTAGATATTTTCACAGGATATATATATACTCAGAATCATATTTTTCAGACAGTTTTCATCATACAGTGGTCCTTTAAGGCAAATTAACAAGCTTGGAAAACTGAAGTGGTAAAGACAATGGGAATAATGGTCTGACAAGAAAGGAAACATTTTAATATTGTAGGTATTGTGAGAAGGTGAAATGGAGATAGAACTGTTTCAATTACAAGGATCTTTAGCCTCTATACAAAACTGTGTCAATGACATTTGCACAGGCAAATAAATAATAGTGTTAACACGTGTTTTTAACCAAACTGAATTTATAGCCAAGTTTAATTTCTGCAAACTGTTTCAAGTTAGCAAACTATCAAACATTTTTTTTTTAATTCTTCAGCTCATGATGTATGCAGTCATGTTATACTCAGATCACACAAAAAAATATATTTTGGTAGACAAAATGCTTTTATAGCTTTGCCAGCATAGAAATGTATCCCGGGTACGTATATAAGTACATTAGTTACCTCAAAAAAACAAGCTGGTGGATAAAAAAATTAACTTTTTACAATTTTCATATATTGCACAAATAAGCACATTATTTAAAATATAAAACACAAATAAACAAATAGAAGCAATGTATTTATTCGAAAAGATGAAAACACTGTTTCTGGTTCCCTCAATTTCCCATGAATATGTCAATCAGTCTCAATGGGTATTTGAATGTATTCACAATATGTTTTTGTTTTTTAGAGTCTTTTGGAAACAAAAGGGAGGAACTGTGCATGAAAGAAAATAACATAATTCAAAACACATCTAGATAAGTTTAGTGTGATACTGCCTAGCTTTTGTGGTTAATAAAAGGTCAAATTTAAATGCATGTAGTGCATCCACTGGCAATTAAAATAGAAAAATAACAGCTGAGACACAATGGATTTTATACATAATTATGTTAGTGACACTGAGCTTAAGGCTTATATTTTTCTGTTCTTTACAGTATCTGAGCAATTACTGCCTAATTTTGGAAATAAATCAACTACATTTCACAGTTTACAGGAGCTTTTCCACTGGGTTGCCTTGAACAAACAATCAGATCTCAGTATGGTATTAAATCTTTGTTATATTGTACCAGTGTTTTTTGGCATGTTGTCTTGTGTTTTCTTAGTATTTGCTCAAACTATATTGTTTTTAGTTTTATGCCAAATGGTAGGGTTCCATTGAAGTTTTAATTTAGAATATTCTGGAAATATTAACCACATACCTTTCAATATTTTCTGAACACTTCTAGGAAAATATTTCTGCTAAGCAATCACAGTACACGGAGTTGCTTGGTAAGGACTTGGATAATTTCTTATCATTCTTTTTTAACATTTTATAGTTAAATAATCAGAATGTGATTCTAGTTAGGAGTCATATGTTTTCCAAATAACATTAATAAAACATCACAGACATGTAACACTTAACTCATTCCCTGAAAGTAAGAAATATCCCTGAATGTTTTCAATCTAGAAAAAAGTGGCATGATCCTTGGAAAAAAGGCACATAGCATGTTTGTAACTGAATCAATGAATTCACAGGTTTTGATAGCACAAATATAGTAGTTACAGTAAAATGGAATTTTGATTTGAAAAATATGGAGGTTTTTATGTGCTATCATGAATAGATAAACTAAACTGCTCCATTGAAAAAAGGGGGGGCTCCTATGAATGTACAGCATCTAGTTGAGCTAGTCCAATAATAAGCATAGTAACAATGCTCAGTAGCTTCTCTGCTTTCCCAGCAGGAATAAACAAGGGAAAAAAATCACAGAGAATAACATGAAGGGGATTGGAAATTGTGAAATCACAGCACTCTTTGGACATAGCACTCTAGGATATGGATAATATATCCAATGTATAAGTGCTCTTGATAACAGGGCTGACCTCTTAGGCCATACAATAGAGGAAGGTTTTAGAGCATAGCTATAACAAATCCAATCTCAGTTAATTTGTCCTGATTTAAGCATCAAGATTTTGAACTAGGGAATTTGAAACAGTAAATATCATTTGAAAAATCTATTAAAACAGTGAAGTACAGAAACATATACCTAACGAGTGAGTTATGCTTGAAAGGATAGATAAATGAACAATGGAAATAAGTTAGGGGATAGGACATTCACCTCTATTATTTGGATTAAAAATTTCAAAATGTTTAATTTCTTGGCTCAATACTATGTTCAGGATATGTTTGCCACCCAAAGTTTCAGAACATTAAATATAAATTATTAATAGCCGAACAAAATAACAAATAAAAGAACATTACTGTAAAACAGAAAGAATATATATAACATGTCTTATGCACTCACATTCTTTATATAGTGTACACATGTTCTTACACCAATATGATCCAGTATTATAGCAGATCCTTCTTGATCTCTTTTGTGTCCTCCAATATATTATACAATCAATTAATATTTTAATGTAACAATAAAGATGCTATCAGTTTAACAAACAATTATTCAAATGCTTCAGAATAACTTAATTGCATATTTATTGGAGTAATATTGTTAAGCAGTTATTAATGTTGATGTAAATGAGGAATGATCATCTCATTACTATTATGAGCTAAAGTCCGAGAGGGGATGTTAATCAAGTCTAAAATGCAAATATTCCTATTTAAGAGCCAAAAAAGACTCAGAAGACTCAGCTCAATAGGTTAAAATAAAGAATTAATATATTTTATCTAGTTATCATATTTCTAACATTAAACAGAAATATAGGTTTTACTGAAGGGCAGCCTGTGCTAATTCTTGTTTTAACTATTACTCTGTGACTTAATGTCTTTATATGAGCATTTTTAGTTCTTAAGGTATGTGTATTTTATTGCCTGATTAACTGAATGTATTTGATGTGACATGTATTTGCTATAATATTATTATAAATGATTTAGATTTTTTTTTTATTATTCCATTGTATGTACAATAATTAAATCTACAATATTATCATACTCTAATAAATATCTGTTTGCAATTTGAAGTTAAATCCTTAATACAAATAATTCTCTGTTCATATACACATTTTATGTGGTTGATTTATGATATCATTGTAATAATTACTGCTGTATGCTGGTGATGAATTATCTTTGCATTATATGTTCTACCCATATTGAAACACCTGCATTTTGTCCTGACATAGAATAATGAATAATGTTCACCTGGATGTACTATGCTATAATACTCAATATAACACCAATCATAAGCATGATTAAAGAACAACAGTTCTAAGGGAATTTGCTGTCTTGAATCAGTCCTTAGTAAATCTGCCCCAGTTACAATATGTATTAACAGGTTTGATATCTAATACATTTTGAATAAATTCAGTAGAAGTAAGTTTTTATTAACTTCACCTCTGATAAATAAGTACCATTGCTTAATCTCTCTGCATCCAATGTAAACAAAAATAATCCTGGTTTCCAATTGCACACTAACTAACCTCCATGTTTTACTGCCATAATGATGGCGGTCTCATTTTCAATTGGCATTTTTGAAATTGGTAGTTATGGCCTTGCTTAATTGATCATGTTCTAACCCTGAACTGCTACGTACAAGTGCATGGCTTACGGTTTCAGCATTCAGCCTGTAACTTGCGGGCTTGTTCAATTAAATAGCACCAGAATTGAAGCAGAATTCAAGTCTGCAGCACGCCCGCAAACATACGGTCTGTATACCGCGAGATGCAGGCTTCTAATTGAATTGGGCTTGTATTTATAATGTAGTAGATACTTATCTTGTTTTAGATGGATCTTGACTGTATAAATAAAATTGATCTTTTGAATGTGTATTGTTAATTCTCTTGATCAGACATAAATAGTTCATCTTATTTTTAAGGTGGGAAAGTTTGATACATACTGTTTTTAAAATGAAAAGTAAACTGATCAGATTCAAAATATCAAATATTTTAGATATTAATCACATATTAATCATTATTTTAAGCTATGAGAATGAGACAGTTCACTTTTCTTTTTGGCACAAAAATACCAACTGAAAAAATATACCAGTTAAATGTATATTTTGCATGTAGCTCTCCAATACTACTGCCTATTTCACTGGCTAGTGGGATTCTTGGCTCTTGTTTACATAATTATATATTTTCATAATAAAAATAAAAACAAATAATGAACCCTTTGACAAATCTGAGAAGACCCCAAAAACCTAGCATGCAGACAGCTTTGTATAATGATTGCCATCACATATATAGTTGTGAGCAATAAGGGTTTTTGCTAACGTTGTGGGCTCACGCAGTGGGCCCGCAGCAACCGCATCCGTCACGAAGCGAGGACGCTGGTGGAGATGAGCGCCATAGGTGCTCATCCCTATGACCTTGTACAACTTAGGCAGGGAGCGCCATAGGCGCTCACTGCGCTGGTGGAGATGAGCGCTGTAGACGATCATCCCTACAACCCCGCACGACTAAGGCCGGGAGCGCCAAAGGCGCTCACTGCGCTGGTGGAGATGAGCCTCGTAGGCGCTCATCCCTACGACCCATGGAACTACACATCAAAAGAAATCGCAATTACACCATTCAAAATGCGAGACCCGTAGCACTTTGGGGAAAAAGAATTACGGCCCGTAACACTTTGCAAAAAGGAAAGCGGGACTTAGAAAAAAAAATATGACCTGCGGCACTTAGAAAGAAAAAAAATTAGGTAAAAAAAATACAAACTTGAATCACGCGCATTCAAAAACAACAAAAAAACTAAGAAAATGTAAAAAAAATAGAAAAATACATCACACACAGCACAGGGGGACATCCAGGACATCTGGGACTGATGTTGCACGCAAATTTAAGTTGAATTTGCCGAGTTTCGGGACTCGAAAATCGCCTAAGCAAGAAAAAAAAAGTCGGCCCCCAAAAAATTAAAACAAGGCTATATGACCCCTAAACACGCAAAACACTGCCAGGCACATAAGACTGCAAAGCGGGACCAAATACGAGCCGCGGGACTAAGAAAAAAAAAATACGAGGTAGAAAAACCCTAAACAAGGCTACACTAAGCACGGACAACACCACCAGGCACATAAGACTTTTACCCAGGACTCTACGAGGTACAAAATACTCTATTAGGAAGTACGGAAAATGCTCCAGACCTGAGTAACACAGACACAATCGCAGTCATTTTACAACACTAACTATCAACTAATAACAATACCATTCTAAAATGGCGATTTACACACCTAATCAAATGCTTTGCACTCGCGCACACAGCCTATTTACACTGCACACTTGCCACATTGCTGACACTTACACCTCAGGTCACCAACACTCTAAATGCACATTGTATGCTGCAGGAAAATACAAATAGATTGTTAGCTGTTCAGCATATTGATTGCTGCATATATAAATTACAAAAAGGTAAACATATATTAATTTATGATTTCATTAACTCATTAATTATTATTAAATTATATATATATATATATATATATATATATATATATATATATATATATATATATAAACAGCAGGGGAGAAGCTCACTATGAGCATCGAAGGTACCAAAACACTTACATTGTGTGACAAACAGCATTACCTGCCTTACAATTTTATGACCGTCATTTTTTGACGGGCAATCAAAGCAATCTATATTATCTTTTAAGAATGTTGATCATTTTCTAGATATTACACCCTACTAAAAACTGCATCACATAGTGGTTTAAAACTGCATTTTGTAGCCAGCCTAAGATCTAGGTTATGAGTGAGATACACCAGGGCTTATTGTTAATAAAATTACATTTGTCTATGATGATGCATGGAAAGGCCAGAGAGGTCAATACATTCTGAGAAACCAGCTCTGAAATGCTACAGCTGTGAATCACAAAGCATTTGCTTAAGTTTCAGCAATGCATCCTTTCATGGCAGTGCTGTAATTGTGCTCTGTGAGACCTTGTTAACATCCCAGAAGGAGATAGTTAAACAGAGGCACTGCTGGTGGCTGACAACAGATTGCCTTCCCCTAAGGGTAGAGGAGTCTCAGTAGATTCAGGGAGCTGTGGCATGTTGCCAAGATACAAGCCCCATGTCAGCGCTGACAAGAAAACATAAAGAGCAGAGATTAATTTTTCACAAGCAGTACCTCTGTATACCATAATTTCTTGGCAGCATTCCTGCTGGAATCCTACCAGTTACAAATCTAAGTGTACGCACCACATTACTAAACACAAACACTCAGATTTATCTTCAGTCTGTCCAAATCAGCTACAAGTTTGGCTTTTTATTGTTGATTAACCCCTAGAGCGACAGACAGCTGCAGATCAAATAGGTCTTTTTTCCACATAAAAGAGATTTCTTGTTTGCCTACCTCTGCTTGTGTGGTCAGATAAGGCTTCCTGGCTATGAGAGGCCTTTAATGACTGAGGGCCACTGTAGTCATCATACAAAAGCATTTGAAGAAAAAATAAAAAAATATACAGCCTTATTAAATTGCAATTCGGCAAATTTAAAAGGGTTCTGTTTAAGCACACAGCATATTTTTTTTACAGAAGTTTTTAGTTACTGAGCTTCTATCCAAAAGCAAAGTCTTCACTAACTAAAAACTTCTGTAATAAAATATGCTGTGTGCTTAAATAGAGCCCTTTTAAATTTGCAATTTAATAACCCTGATAGTTTCTAAAACTTACGTTTCATTTGTTTTATACATTATTATGTTATTATTACTGTTTTTTTTTATAAAGCGGCAACATACTGTGTAGTGCTGTACAGGGGTTAAGTATAAAAAAATAAATGAAAATACAATGCATGCCAAAAAGTAGGGACCCTGTTTTTTAGTTTAAAATCTTAGATTTTTCAAAACACTGTACAAGATTAAAAACTCACAATCTAATGGGATTATTGAAAGAAAAGGAGAAGTAATTAAAGGAAGAAACAAGGGGTTGGCAAGTAATTGAAGATAGAGTAGAGGATTAATTAGGTTGTGGGTCTATCAGCTGTGGAAAATGGTGGTGATAGTGCTAAACCTGCACTATGAATTAACACGAATCATAGGTGGGAGGGCAAGTTACATGAGTTTAGAGGCAGAAAACTGGGGCGGTAAAAGGGTTTAGAGAAAAAGAAAAAAGGTAAATGGAACTGGTAAAATGGCAGTTGGAGAGTGAGATTTTGCTGAGTGGATAGGATGAGGCCAAGTGGTATTTGCAGAGCCTCTTGCAGAAGTGGCTGCTTCAGTCCTGATGGTAGATAGAACTGGCAAAATGGTGGTTGATGCGTGAGATTCTGCTGAGGGAATGGGATGAGGCCAAGTGGTATTTGCAGAGCCTCTTGCAGAAGTGGCTGCTTCAGTCCTGATGGTAGATAGAGCTGGCAAAATGGCAGTTGGAGAGTGAGATTCTGTTGAGTGGATGGGATGAGGCCCAGTGGTAATTGCAGAGCCTCTTGCAGAAGTGGCTGCTTCAGTCTTGATTGTTGATAGAAATGGCAAAATGGCAGTTGGAGAGTGAGATTCTGCTGAGTGGATAGGATTTACAGAGACATCAATAGTACATCCTTCTTATACAGCAATGTGCCCACCAAAGACGTTCATTGAGAGCCACGCAATGAGCGCCGTAAGTGCTCAGAGGGGGCAGAGCCTCATATTGTGTGGCAAACAGCATAGCCAGCCTTAAAATTTTCTTGCCGTTATTTTTGACGGGCAAGTCGCTAGTAAATATATAAGGTTGATACTTTGTATTCAAACATCTATGTCCATTTGCACGTCTGGGAGAATGAACTCTAAGTACAAATTGGCGTATTGCAATAAGCAGGGGGTATTCAAACCAAATACACATTACAAATGTATTGGTATTACATTCCTTTGGTGAATATGCAGTTAATATTGGTGGTTTCCAGCTTTTTTCTGCTTTCCAGAGGTACAGATGTACTATGATGTGTTTTTGAAGAACTGACAAATGTAAAGTTTTTGAATATAGGGTAACATAGAAATGGAGTAGTTCTCAAAAACTTTATCCTTTAGTAGATCTTGTCCATGGTGGTGGATTAGTTGTTTTTTGATAAAAGTATTTAAAAAATGGCTCTTTTTTACATGATATGGCAGAAGGCATTTAGTAACATATTACACAGGAAAGATGAGTAGCTAGTACAAATTTGAATAGAGGGTGAAGGAAGATAACTGGGAAGACTGTAATATGTCTTGAAATTACATAAATATGTTTTGTAAAGGTATAGAAAGACCCATGCTTGGATAACTGAGAGGGGGAGAGGGGTTGAGTGTTGCAGTAGGTGTGTAAAGGGAATATATCTCATCCTGTGTGAATGTATATTACACTGTGTCTTCTTTGTATGTTAGATATAAAACACATTTAAATAAATAATTACAATGTGAGGGGTGATAATGTTTCACTATTGTGAGATGTCTTTGAGAGACCGCTCCAGTTACTTTATTTTATTATTACAGGCATTGTTTTTTATTTGGAATGGTCTTGGAGAGTGTTTGGAAATATCTTGAAAGGATAACTTCAAATTGAAAACAAGACTTGATAGTATAATATTAGAATTGAAAATGTCTCTCCAAGAAGTGCACCTGTAGTAAATATCCCAAGGTGCTTTCATATTACTTTATTTTGTATTTGTATTTGTTGTATTTGATCATACAACAAGTAGGGTTTATGTATATAAAGTGAAACACTCTACCTAAACAAATAAGTTCAGTATATACACATTATGCACATTATTTTCAAAATATTCTTCTACTATGAATGTGTTCCATATTGAAAGTTATTATGTAAAACATATTATTGACTCATACCTCTGTCTTTGGTAATTTTAAGTAAACAAATATCTATAGGATGATCAAAAACTATTAAGGTAAAAAAGACACATGGCATTGGCATTTTCTGTCAAGAAATTAATGATTGTGCTCTATAGAAATCTCAGCATGTTCATATTAATTTACCATTTAATTTGAATATTTGGATAGCCATTTCACTTGAGATTGTGTGCAGTACAAACAAACATTAAAAAAAGAGTAAGTAAAAAAGTATACACATTAAACATAATTTGTAGGGCAGCCCCAAGGAAATGTAGTGGGAATTTGCAAGTATTCAGTTAAGACTTACTTAATGGATAAAAGTAGGTGAGAGACAGAATTTATTCACACATCAAAGAGCAAACTTCCTTGATAAGAAGTTTCTAGGTCAGGTGCATAGCAAAACATTTCTAAACTTCAATAGTAAAACAGAAGAGATTTCCCCTGGCACCAGAATGTGGCTAAGCGTTCATTAATTTCTGCTAGTTAGTATATTGCTCTTTTTTGCTAAAGGGTAGTGACAAAGTTAGACACAAATTTAAATGCACATTGTCTTAATGTCTGCCTGAATATAAATTGATAATTACACATCCATATCCCCTTGTTTGTTTCTTCTTTTTGTTCAACAAGGTGATTTCTTCATTGGCAGCAACCACGTCATAAGAAAATCACTGTTAAGCCGCCAAGGCTTCATGCTAGCTTCTTATTTGTGGAGCAATATGATGTTTTTAGTGGAATGATGACAATACTTTAGGACTAATGATATGCTATGACCTCTAATGACATCATGGTATAATATAATACCTTTGAGACTGATCATAGCACATAATACCTTGGAGCATCTGTTACAAAGTGAAGACTGAAAGCTGTCTCCAACGTGGGCAAACAAAAAAAAGCTTACTAGGAATGATTAAGAAGGGGACTATACAGATCTGAGAAGTGTCATAATGGTATATTGTACATGTGCTTCTTACATGCTAACATGTTTTATACATTATCTTACATTTAAACCTTTAAGTCACTACTTAAGCACTTAAAATCATATATATATATTATTTGATAAGGTGTATAAAGTGATGACGGGAAAGAAAATATTTAGGTAAATTCTGTTCCAACTGACTGTGACAGTGCAATGTTTTAAATATACATCTTCTGTTTTTTCACTATATTTTAGTAGTAGGACTACAAATTTATATGAAGAAACTGGAAGAAGTCGCACATATGGGTCACTATTATTAAAATACTGAAGCTTATTCTAGCTTCAGGGGATAATCGTGCAATTGTGCATACAGTCTTTTCTGTGGCATAGATGTGCTAAATTTAATGAAAAGATTTTTTGATAGACGTTAGTTCATTCAACTTCATGCTAATATTATATTTAGTGGCATATGGTAATGGTTTTTGCTTTTTGTACAAAGCAAATAATAGGTGGCATTTAGATATTTATGTTGATATGGTTATTTCTACCAGATTATCTTTTTTCATGTCCTTATTCATATTCCTATCAGGATTTCTATTTCATAGTTGTATATCGTATTACAGGGATTTTCCACCAAAGCAACCAATTTGGTAGCTATGCATGGTATAGGGTGTTTTTTATGGTTTTCATTCAAGACATACACAGCAGATGTTACTCACCCTTTACCTTGACAATTTATGCCATCAACCTTCATAATAGATACAAGATTTTCTGCAGCTGTTTTGAAATAAATGGCACATCTTTTTTAAGGCATGTAGTTAATCTTATGCACGTTAATGGATGTTAGATTGTCTGCAACATCTGCATTTCATGAAGCAACTTCCCTATGTCAGGGAAAAGAGAATCTTATGTATTTCTGTACTCACATAGAAATGTAGCAATTTTATCATTTTTCATTCCAATGCTACTGTCGCTCCTGTTTTTTGTTATATTATTTGTGAATAAGCTTTTTAACTAATACATTTATGTCATCACTCTATAAATGTTGACAATATGAACTCACAAAACTCTTACATTCTCAAACAGTATATTTGTTATTTTGAGAATGAAGGGTCGTTATTCAGTACAGTCTATTAGCAGTCTATTAGAAGATTTGTGGCACTAATTTATATATTTCTTTGAATTAGAAGTTAGGGAACTAAATTAATATATTCCATTTTCTCTCTAAGAATAGCCATAAGCTGAGCCATAGCCATGTTTTATTTATAATCTTATTTGGATCAGTGCACAATGTATTATGAACTAATGTATAACCTGTAAACCTACACTTTAAATGTTATGAAAAAAAAATAACAGGCTTTATTGTGATGAACAGTCCAAGCTTTGAGAGGGCTTCATAATGCTGTTCCTGTTGACCAACTTTAGCTGAAAGCACTTGAAGGACAGGTATTATAGGGTCTTGTATTCAACAGTGGTGGCAGACCCTATGTCATCTTATTTTCTAATGTTATTTTACATGAACTCAAAATTAAATTATTGTACATATATATATATATATATATATATATTATTTTAAGAAAAATATTTACTGAACTATTTTCATGTTCAACGGTGTGTATATTTCAAGTTTTTTGGTAAACATTTTTAACACCTTTCTTAGTTTAAAACAATATGGCAATTATTTATGATAAGTATACTAAAAAATTGGTGTAGTTCTTAACCTTCCCATAAGAAGGGAAAGAATTAGAAAAAAATAATATTATACATTTTTTTTTATAAAAGTGTCTTTACATAAATTTAGGATTCTAGTGATTTCCTTTAAACTTTAGAAAATCAGCTTTTGATCACTGACAAACATTGTAGAAATATTGTATTGTCAGAGACTTTACAGACTGTGTTTATTTTTAACTTCTGAAACAAATATGTAAAATATTGCTTACAAACTAATTTTTTAACATTCTAAATGAAGTAATGGAGTGAGACCCATGGTCAGATGTACCAACATTTTTTTCAAACAATATTGCTATGTCCATGATGCAAGTATGTACTAATTAATGTTAATTGAATAAGGAATAAAGTCATAACTTTGCTGTCTTGCATTTATCCTATTTTGTATCCATATCTTAAAGGGACACTGTTGCCTCAACAGCAAGTTGATTTAATCTTAAAGAACATACATTGCACTAGCCATTTTCTTCACAGTAAATAATTCTTGACATATCCAGCATTGAAAGTTAGGCCCCTGTTGCTAACATGCAATCTAATATGCTAATTGATACTCTGAGCGCTTGAGAAGAGTGGGGGTGGGGATCTAACAGCATGATAGCCTTAAAGGGACATTGTTTTGCCATCAGAGACAGACAAGCAGACTGTGTGCTAATTAACACATGAAAATATTATTTGCGAGCTTCTCAGTTGCATAAGAACACAGCAGAAAGAATTGATTAACACAGGAATTACTCACTTTAGAATCAAATGACTATCATAGCAGTTTATCATGCTTTTTATGAATAACTTTTTTTGGGGGGGTGACAGAATCCATTTAAACAGTTTTTTTTCTTATGAGAACAAGTTTATTTTAGTTTTATAATCATATATTGTATGATATATACAACTGTCAGTAAGTGTTTCATTTTGTCCAGCCAATTTAATATGTTCAGCTTTTTGTGCCGCCAATCTGGACCTGAACTGTAGTATTCAGTTTGTATTTAAAATTAGTTGATAAATCACAATGCTTTAGGAATAATGGAGGAATGCAGATCATTCCAAAATGTAAAAATACTGGTCTTCATTATTCACAGTAAAACTTTTCTAATATTTATATCATCCCCTTTTATATGCATGATGCAAAATATGCCATTTTATAGTACCTTTAATATGCACAGTAGCTTATTGCCTACAATATCAGAGCCATTATCCTTTGTACAAAATTATTAACATCTGTATAACCTATGACACCCTAATGCTGTCAAATTAGCGTGTCCACAGAATGTTGTACTGGTTACAGGCTTTACATGTAAAATGTAGCTGACTGAGCATTCAAATGACTTAAACAGACACCCATTGTATAGCTTGTTGAGATTCCCACAGATTCTGAACTAGATATGACTGTGAGAAGTCTGTAGAACTTTGAGGATCAAATAAGCAGACTTTGTTTGTTTGCTCAATCTTTTTGATTTATTTAGTGAGACTTAACTAGGCAACTCAATTGTAAGTCTATAGCAGGCATTAAGAGGTGCTGGCAATTAACTTCTCATAACTGATTCACATGTATTTGAAAATATTATATTAAATGCTAAATGTAAGCACCAGGTAATACGCTGTGAGTATCAGATCATGCAAAATTTACTAGACATAGGAGATAGAATGCGTGCACTTTGGATTGGAGTTTGTTGTCCAGAAAACTGCAACAAAGAATGCTCCCAAATGAAAGAAAATTAAGAAGACTCGTTGTTTGATGAGGCTTTGAAAGATGCCCAGGAAAGAAGAAAAGTCAAAAGTATTGGAAATAGTATAATATTTATCCAACTGAATGCAGAATTAGAGAGTGTGACACACTATTGCAATGGTTTATTGCACTAGGTCATTTTTAGAATACTCTAAGATTTCCAGAGGATGGCAAGAAGAGACAAGCAGACATTCTATAATGAGCAGTGTAAACAGATAGAAGAAGATAACAGAATGAGAAAGTCAAGAGATCTCTTCAACAAAATTGGGAATCTCAAAGGAACCTTTCATGTAAAGAAAAGGTGGCAGTAATACACAGAAGATCTATACAGGAAGGACCTTAACTGAGCTTGAGATCCAGCTCTAATGAGCTAGACCCAAAAATCTTGTAGCGTGAACTGCGAAGGGCTCTATGAAGCCTTGCTGACACACTGCAGGAGTTGATGGAATCCCAGCTGAACTATTCAAAATCGTAGTTGTTGTGAAAGTGTTGCTTGCATTATGCCAACACATTTGGAAAACTCAACATTGGCCAGTAGACTAGAAAAGGTCAGTCTAAATACCTATCCCAAAAAATGCTATGCTATCGAACAATTGCCCTAATTTCTCATTCCAGCAAGGTAATGCTTAAGGTCCTGCAAACTCTTCTTCAACAATATATGGCCCAAGAACTACCCAATGTACAAGCTGAGTTTTGCAGATGCAAAATAGATCAAATTGCAAATATCCGCTGGATAATAGAGAAAGCAAGAGAGTTCCAGAAAAAAAATACCTCTCCTTCATAGACTATTCTAAAGCCTTTGACTGTCTGGATCACAACATGTAGCAAGTTATAAAAGAGATGGGGATACCAGATCATCTCACCCACCTCCTGGGGAATTTGTATGTCGACCATGAAACCACGGTCAGAAGGAAACATGAGGCAACTGAATGGTTCAAGATTGAGAAAGGAGTGGGACATGGTTGTATATGCTCACCTTATTTATTCAACTTATATGTGGAATACAACTTATATGTGGAATACATGATTACAAATAGTTTTATTGTTGACTTTATAAATACACATTTCTTGATCCAACAACTACTCATTGCTTACACTGGCCCTTTAAAGACACAGTTTACAAGAGGCATCTGTCAGAGGCTTTCCGAGAACCTGAGTGTTGCTCCCAATTACCAATGGCTTTGTCTGTCCCACCAGAGATGCAGAGATGGAGATGGATAGATTAGGTCAAGCAATGAGCATGAAATTGGTGAATCTCAGAGGGGCAGTAGAAGCGTGCTCCAGTCCATAGCATCACGGAGAGTCAGACATGACTGAGCAACTAAACAATAACAACAACAATCTAGTTTGACACTTAGTTAAAATAAAAAGTGTATTCACAAACTAAATAATACAATCATTTGTAAATAAAATTGTTTGAAAATGAATGTTATTCTTTCTTTAGCTGCTGGGTCTGAATTCACCTCACTCCCTCAGATTGTTTATGTAGAAGCAATTGAAGTTATCTGACTTAAGCATCCCTTTAATCTGATAGCAGCGTAAATTAGCCATTGTTTGGAAAATCAGATAGCAAGAAAAAAACAACAACATTAATTTAATTAGTGACATTACCATTCTAAGAGAGAGCTTGTGGCATGTTCACTCTTAGACTTCTAGTCTGCTTGTAATTTGAGAAAAACTTATAAGCAAGTAGCTCTACTACTGTGATCCAATAAACTGTGGGAAGCTCTCCAAGGTGCTGCAGGTATGAACTCAATTGAATTAATTTCTGACCACTGTCCAAGGTTCTGTAAACATTTCTCATTAATGCATGTTATATCTACTGTTATAACCCAACCCCTTTCAGATTTTCAATATATTGGATATTAAATTAAATATATTACTCTCTATTATAACATTTTATTTTCTTTGAACCACTGGGTAATGATTTATTCTGATGCCATTTGAATTATAGATAATACATTAAATAGTTATGTGTATAGTACAATAACTTTTAGTATCCAGCATCATAATTTAAGTGAATGTCTGAAAAGGTAAGTAAAAAAAAAACTTAAATAATAATAATAATAGAGCCGTTTCGGGACAAAGCAAACATATACCACTGTTTAACAACTGTACTATACATGGATTACTATATAAAATAGAAATGTTTGTGCTCTTCCTAGACATATTCTTAATTTAAACATGCAGGTAGGCAGGTGTTAAGAGCAAGCACATAAGAATTCATTTGAGTAACATCACCACTCTACCTCTCAAGGCCATAAGTAAGGTTTTTAAGGCTTTTTTTCTTCCCTGACATTTAGGGCCTGTCTTAATGCTGATGAAACACAGGCAGAAAAAAACTTACATTCTTATAATACTGAGAGTTTAAGAAGGGCAAAGCATTTCCCAAGAAGTCAGTAAAAGCAGTAATGGCTATTAATGATTGCAGCAGAGAGCTTTTCTGAGTGCCCTACTAAAAAGCTCTTTGTCCTAGTACATACTAGTGTATGATCTTGCTCTCAGAGCACCTTCCCTGTACTTTGGTTATAATGAGACATCTAATGAGTACAAAGTGTTTATGTTTCCCGGGGAGACTCATCACCATTCCCATTCCAGGCTGTTTTTTTGAATATATGGAATGAAGAGGTTTTTTTTTACTTCAATATAACTTTTTGCCTGGCATATGGAGTGCTCAAGGACAAAGTGTTTAACAGTCAAGGAACGGAGGCATATCTACTGAATAAATCTTTGTACATTTCAAAGCTGTATGTTTCAAGTTGGAAATAAAAGGAAAGAAATGCCAGACTTACACAAATAATAAGGCTTTTTATTTGCATCCCTTTTGATTAATTAATACTTCATTTGAAATAATTTTTCTGTGTCTAATTACTGAATTGACATTGAAATGCAAAACTGTTCATTTTTTATATATGATAATATAAAATCCATTTCACATTTATATTAATGTGTATTTCATTTCCTTTCATATTATGTAGTATATAGATTTTTTATTCAATAGATTTTCTTCTTTGTAAAAACCTTCAAAATGTAGAATTCTTTAAAAGTCATTGTTACATCAGAATGCATTTTATCTCTATTTTTTTTTTTTTTTAAATGACAAGCTTGCATGAGACGAGAAAGCAAACCAGTGTTAGAATTTTAATTAAGACATTTCCGATTTCAAAGAAACATCATGAAAACAGTTTTCACTGCAGAGCGACTACCCACATCTCTCACAAAAGAACAGAAGATAAAATTGAATATAAGATTTCAAGCTATTTGTTATGCTCAACAGTGAACCGAAATGTGCAAAAATTACAATAAGTTAGACTTTGGAGGTCTGTTGGAAGGCAATCAGTGACAGCAAAGTTTAAAGTTATTTTTCTAAATATCTGTAAATCTTGTAATAAATATCAATAAGTACAGCACTTGTTCTTAGTGTCATTGTATTACAGTACTTTCGACTCCCTCTTGGGGCTACAAAATAAGTCCTCAAGGTTGAATTCTTCCTGGCTGCTAGTGGCTCCTAAAAGCTTTCTTTCCCATAAGTGAAATTCAATGTGCAATATAAAAAAATAAAAAAATCTAAATTAAAAAAATACAATCTTTTTAAAAAAAAATCCCTCCAAAACCTATTTTATGCAAGTGTAAACAATATAGTTTTAGAAAGATATCAGCAAATTAATATATATTAATCATGAATATAAAATGTTGTAAGTAATTTGGATCCCATCTGAACCCCAGAGGTGGCCATTATACTTTGGTGAAAGTTGTGGGACAAGTGGATACTTTTCTAGAGAGCAGTGCTTGCAACTGTTGATGAAAGCTGTTTGCTTCTGGGCCTGTGAGGAGGAAGGGGGTGTCAGTTTTGGTCAGTACTAATTTTCTAACAAATACTTTTGACTTGTTCCTCCACCCACCTCTTCTCTATCCTTAACACTGATATATAGAAAACCGTCATGATTGCACTGTCAGAGGAAATGCAACAAAGACAAGATGCAATTCATAAACTGTAATCAAAAAGATTAGCTTTTCTTTAAAAATGATTTTGTTCATGACTTACACAGCTGCTATGGTTGCTAGCTTGTTAGATAATTTATAAGTAACTGCCATTTTTCTTGAACTACAGGGGTTCTTTCAGCAGGTTGATAAAAAGTGATCTAGGAGCATAAAATGTATTACTCAGTGCCCTATAAGGCTATAATAATTTTTCATACTTGTCAACATTTTTCACTTTTTGAATATATTACAATAATGGTCTTATATGTAGGCATTATGGATGTAGACTATTTCTGGAAATTGCACGCTTTTTAATGAAAAAAAATTAAAAATAAAAACAGCGGAAGTAGGACACTGTCAAGAAATGCTATGTTGAGCCCATGAGACCATTCATTAGAGATGATATTGCTGATTGGGAAAACTGTCATGGTTTAATGTATAACCCCATAAGTTGATGTTAAAATAGGACAAACCCCCATGTTCCACTTGCATGACATTAAAAACCTAATATATTTATCACAATATGAACTACATTTTTTGCACTAAATTATAGAATCCTTAATGTGCAACTGTTAAGTCTACATTTCTATAGTTACACTTCTGTAGTCCATGAGTATCTTGTTTGTGCTGCATAGCTAATTAACAGATCTTTTCTGCACTCTTCCTTTTGGAGCATGGATTTTTGTAATTTTCAGAAGTGATTTGATGTTCGTTTCAGAGCTAATTTAGTTGCTGTCTGTTGGAGTGTTTCTCACCTACAGAAAATACATAAGTTTGACAAGTAAATAAGTCATATGTTCAGGAACACAAACAAGAAGAAACATTATCTATTTCAAATGGCCATATGTCCCCAAAAGCAGCTGGTCAGACTAATACCATGTTGCACCCACAATGTAAAATACCAACCATTTTCTGTAGTGATCCATTTACCTTCTTGAAGGACACTATAGACCATGGCTCTACAGTTCTCCTTCAATGGTTTTCTCTGCTTCCTCTGGTGTACTTAGATTTTACCCCTAACTAAAAACCAAACCACTTGTGCTCCCTGTCAACCCTGGATCTATGCTTACACAAAAGTGACAGTTCAAAAGATGGAGGCAACCATTAACTCATAACTTGGAAGGCCTGGTTAAGCAGGGAGTAAAATTTGGTGATAAAACAGTTAGTCAATTCAAAAGATACTTTTGATACAGCTAGATGAATATCAACAAGCAAAACTATTGCATTTGTTTATTATATTTTAAATATTGGTATATTAATCTTACCATATAGTGTGTATAAAACAATTATTGACAGTTATACATAAAAATATAACATTATTTTTGGAAGAAAAAAGTGTGCTGTAAGGATCTTCAGGGTATTTAAAAAATAAATCAATGAAACAATTCAAATGCCTGAGCAACTGGATTCTTTTTTACAGCAGTTTTTGAAAAAGTCAATTTTGAACAAGAGAGCATAGGGAACATAAAGTAAATCCATGCTGTGAGAGAGAATTACTTGGTTTTGCATGCATTCTATGCTATTTCTCTCTTAAAATTATTGACTGAACTATATTGGAGTTTATTTTTTTCACAGTGCTCATTAGTTATTGATGAAGTGGGCATAGTAATGTTACCCAGAGCACCCTGTGCGTTACAAAGCACTCAGTAAACAGTTTGCTCATGAACTCATAAGTAACTAAGAGCTTTATATTAATGGTTGTATTTCTTTAGCATCCTGTCTGAAAACAGATAACAAAATAAAATATTCTGGAATATTTGCCAAAATAAACTCACACAAACTCGTATTCACTAAATTATTTTAACTATCGAAATGTGAAATACTCACATATAAATTTGCATAATGTACAAAAGTAACATCGACACCGATATAATGTTAATGAAACAGAGGTTCAGACTCATAAAATAATATCTAATTTACTTGCCGTTATTATTTCATTAGTAGCATTAGCAACATAAACGGTATTATTGTTTGTTACTTTTAGAGAGGCAAGTATAATCTATAGCTGGGGGTAGTGCAAATGAGTACTTACCATGTATGGGTTTGATTACATGGTTCCTGCAGGAAATATTGCAAATGAACATTTCATGTAGAGAGCCACAGAACTATTGTATTTCACCTGCAGTAAACCATTATGAATAAACTCTTAGTAATCACAACATATGAACAATTCCTTTCTTGATGGGAGATTTTACCTAAAGTGTGATTACATGGTTCCAGTAAGAGTAAATGAAAATCTTAAGTGTTCTCCTAAAGCTCTTAAAGAGTGCTCGCAGTGAGTCATGTCCTTACGTGTAAAATCAACCTCCTGCAAGAGCAGTTAAAATCCCTTACTAGTACACTTAAAATACACTGAATGTGTTACATGTACCACAGTACAAGGAAACATATCCAGAGAAGCATTGTTTAGGAGTCTCATAAAAAAAAATTGAAACCAGGACATCTTACAGCACAAAATAAGTATCTGAAATAGTTAACCTAGCCCTATACAACAATACTAAAGAACAATCAGATAAATCATAAGGTCAATTACAAATGCTTGCTCACAAAATAAACAATTTACACCTAACTAAGTCACAGCTTATTAAATCAAAGCCCCAAGGTTTAACACCAACCCACATACAATAACATGTAGCCCTTAACAATAACCCTGTCTTAGCATTCAATATGTATGCCTCGATATTTAATATCATGTAATAGGTATGAACCTAATATGCATGTCATATGCCCAAACTGCAATGTTCGTGTGTAATTATGGAAAACATGTGTTGTCAGTCTTTAAGTGGGAAGAAGAGGAAAAAAGAGACGATATGTAGACAGGGAGAGATAAGAGGGGAGAACAGGGGTAGAGGAGGGAGAGAGAGTAGATGATGGGGAGGAGATGGGAGAGAGAGAGGGGAGAAGTAGAAGAGGAGTGGAATAGACAATGAGAGGATAGTAGAGAAGGATTGAGATAGGTAGATAAGGGATAGAGAGAGGCGAAGGAGAGAGGGTCGTCAGGTGAAAAAGTGACAGGAGTGAGACAAAGAAATGGATAGGAGTGAGAAAGAGGGATAAAATAGAGAAATGGGAGAAAGGGGAAGTGAGAATGAGGAGAAGGGGGAATAGAGGATAATTGGAAAGAGAGAATGATGGAGGGATAGAAGTAGAGGTAAATCTGTAAAATCAGTTTAGGGCATCTATGGGGACATGCAATCAGAGTTCAAAACATTTGAAGTTTGAATGACACTCAGTATTGGGTAGTGTAAGTATAATAGTAATATAATTTATAATGGACACAAATTATTTTTATTGAAACATTAATAAATTGCACCATATGAGACACCTTTAGCTTTTGATTAACCTGTTGAAATTTATAAGCAAACAATTATTATAAATGCCAGCGAAAAATATACTTTTTAGCATGGCTTTTCAAGTTAAATGCATAAAAGGTCTAAACATTTCTTTATTATTAACACTGTACAGTGCTTAGTATGAAGACATATTCCACTTGCAAGAGTATTTGAAGTTGGCAATTGATTGAAGTGTTTGCCACTTCACTTAGGATATGCTTTAAATAATAGTTAAATTATTCCTATTTAGTTTCAAAGAAAGCAGATTTTCAAACACATTTCAAATATTTCATGCAACTTTTAACATGCTTTTCGACTCAATTTCATACAAGTACAAAATTAGAAATCGCTGTTATTAGTCATTTGCAAATGCAAATTGATACAACTATATGCTGATTATCAAAAGTATATTTATAAACCTGCCCATTAAATCACTGTGGTAGTCTTGTGTATCTTACATTAAGTTTAAGTATAAGGAAGAAAGCATAATATGGGGGAGTCGTGGTTCTGAAATCAACCTAAAAAGGAGCTTGTATTAAAAGTATCTGTTATTAATAATTGTCATTTAGGTGGGTTGATTTCAAATCAATGAATTCTCCATCGGTAAGCTTCTTTCTAGCAGTAACAAATATCACAGACTTCTTTGACCCACAACCTTTTATTATAAACATTGAATACTATGAGTGATATCTGAGATTGACATAACAGTAACTGATGTGCATAAGCATTAAGAGTCACATTGCAACAAATACAACAATATTGTGTCAGTATACAGTGTATAATTTACATTTTTTATTTGTAAGTATCTAGTGCTTCAATTTTGGATCGCTACCTTCTTGTGGTGAAAGGGCTTATGTACCTCAATGAAGCTGTGAGCTATACCATGTAGGGTCACCCAAGATAGGCAGGACGTAGCAGAGAAGTCAGAAAAACACTGTTCACTGGAGAAGGAACTGAAACCTAATCCAGTATCTTTGCCAAAAAAAACATAGGGATCAGCACAACCAGAGACATAACTATATGGCACCCGAAGATGAGACCCTACCACATTACAGAGGAAAAGAAGACTCTGAGTACAAATAGCATCAAATCTAATAAAATGGTTGGGTCAAAGTCCAGTGGGAACTCTGCTGCAGATGTGTCTGAAGGGGAAAGGAAAGTCTGCTGCTGCTGCAACCAAAAATTCAGCATATATGCCTGGAACATTAGAACAATAAATCAAACTGGACAAACATGAGATGACAAGATTAAATATCAATATCCTGAACATTTATTAATTCAAATGGAATAGAATGGGTCTTTCCATGCAACCTTCAACTTTGGCCAAGAATCCTACAGAAGAAGAAGAGTAGCCCTCATTGTCAATCAAAGGGTGGCCAAAACAGTCCTCGGCTACAAGCCAAAAAATGACAATATAACCATTTAAGATCACAGTAATCCAAGTCGATGCTCCAACCACTGATGCTAAAGAGGCTGAAGATTTCCAATTCTACAAATATATTCAACATCTCCTATATGTAACACTCTGCTTAAGTAGAGAACCAAAAGACTTGCCAAACAGATACAAATTAAATTATATTCCCTGTTAATATACAGTTGGAGGTAAAGAATAGATTTTACGAACTAGACATGGTAGATAAAATGCCTGAAGAACTTTGGACAGGTTTGTGACCCTGTCCAGAAAACAGCAACAATGAATATCCCCAAAAGAAAAAAAATCAGATGGCAAAATGGATGCCTGATGAGGTTTTGAAGTAGCTCAGGAAAGAAGGAAAGATACTTGTCCAACTGAATGCAGAATTCCATAAGACAGAAAGAAGAGACAAGGAGGCATTCTATTATGAGCTTTGTAAAGAGACAGAAAAAGATAACAGAATATGAATGTCAAGACATCTTTTCAAGAAAATTGGTAATCTCAAGGGAACATTTTATTCCAAAATTGTATTGATTAAAGACAAAAATGGTATGAACTTAACAGAAGCAGATCAGATAAAGAAGAGGGGACAGGAATAAATAGACCTATATAGGGAGGACCTTAACAGTATTGATAACCTCAATAATTGGTCCAATGTGCTAGAGCTACACATCTTGGAGAGTGAGATGGACCCTAGTAAACAAGACTTCAGGAGTTGATGGAATCTCAGCTGAACTATTCAAAATCCTACAAGGTGATGCTTTAAAAGTATTGCTTGCATTATGCAAACACATTTGGAAAACTCAACAGTGGCCTGTGGATTGGAAAAGGTCAGTCTGCATCCCAATCCCCCAAAAATGCAGTGCCAAAGATGTTTCCAATGAGTGAACTACTGCACTCATTTCACATGGCAGCAAGGTAATGCTTAAGGTCCTTCAGGCTCCTTTCCAACAATATACAGAACAAGCATTACCAGAAGTGAAAGTTGTGCTTTGCCGAGGCACAAAAGATCAAGTTACCAATGTGCACTGGATAATAGAGAAATCAAGGGATTTCCAGAAAAAAAATATTTACCTCTGCTTCATAGACTATGCTAAAGCAATTGACTGTGTGGATCACAAAAAAACAATTGGCAAGTTTTTAAAGAGATAGCAGATCTTCTCATTGCCTCTTGAGGAATCTGTATGTGCAGCAAGAAACCAATGTCAGAACCGAAAATGGGAAACTAAATGACAAATGAGATTTAATACAAATAAACGTAAAGTTCTGCATTTGGGTAGGAAAACAAGCATGACATTTTTAATCTTACTGGAGCAAAGGTAGGGGTATCAAAAATAGAAAGGGATTAAGGAATGTTGTGGACAACCACCTACATAACAGTGCTCAATGCCAAGTAGCATCTGCAAAGACAAGTAAAATATTAACATGTATTAAGAAGGGTATAGAAGCAAAGGAAGTACAAATCCTTAGTATCAGTGGAGTAGCTAGAGCTTTTGCTACCCGGGGCTGTCCCTGAGTTTGCCACCTCCCCCATTCGAACATTATATATATATATATATATATATATATATATATATATATATGTATATATATAAGCCCCTCTCTCTCTCCCCCTTCTCTCTCTCACTCACCCTTTTCTCACCTTCTCTCTCTCTCTATCTCTCTTCCTCCCTTCTCTCCCACCTCCTGTCTCTCTCTCCTTCTCTCTTTCCCTCATCCCTTCCCTCTCTCTCCCCTCCCTCTAGCGCTCCTTTTGCTTTCTCTCTTCCTCCTTTCTTTCTTTCTTCCTCCCCTCTCCCTCCCCTCCCTTCTATCTCCCCAGCCTCTCCTTTCTCTTCTTTTTCTCTCTCCCATGCTCTCTGTCTCTCCCTTCTCTCTGTCTTACTCCCCTTCCCTATCTCTCTCTCCCACTCTACCTCTGTTTATCCCTTCTTTCTCTCCCTTTCCCTGTTCTTGTTCTCTCCCTCTCTCCCCCTCCTCTCTCCCTCCCTCTCCATCCCCTCTTTCTCTTCCTTTCCCTCTTTCTCTCTCTCTCTTTCTTCTCTCTCTCTCTACCCCCTCTCTTTCTTACCCTCACTCTCTCTCTCTTTCTCTCTCTCTCTGCCTCTCCCCCTTTATTTCTCTCCCTCTCTCTCTCCCTATTTCTCTCCCTCTCTGTCTCCCTCCCCCTTTATTTCTCTCCTTCCCTCTCTCTCTCTTCCTCTTTCTCTCTACTTTTCCCTCTCTCTCTCTCTCTCTCACTCTCTCTCTCTCTCTCTCTCGTCTCTCCCTCCCTCTCCCCTCTTTCCCTCTCTCTCTCTCTCTCTCTCTCTCTCTCTCTCTCCCCTATCTCCCCTCTCTACCTTTCCCCCCTCTCTCCCCCCTCTCTCCTCTCTCTTTCTCTCCATCACTCTCTCCCTCACTTCTCTTTGTCTCACTCTCCATGTCTTTCTCCCTTACCCTCCCTTCTCTCTCTTTTTCTCTCTCCCTCTTTCTCTCCCTCTCCCACTCTTCCCCTTGTCTCCCTCTCTCTCTCTCTGTCTCTTTCCCCCTCTCTTTCTCACTCACTGCCTCTCTCTCTCTCTCTCTATCCCTGTCTCTCTCTCCTCTCACTGCCTCTTCCCCTCTCTTTTTCTCCCTCTCCCTCTCTCCCTCTCTCCCCTCCCTCTCTCTTCCAACATCTCTATCTCCCTTTCTCTCTCTTTCTCCCCCTCTCTTTCTCTCACTCACCACCTCTCCCTCCCTCTCTCTCTCTCCCTCTTTTCACTCACTCCCTCTCTCTCTTTCTCTCTCTCCCTTCTATCTCTCTCCCCCCCTCTCCCCCCTCTCTCTCTCTCTCTCTCTCTCTCTTTTACCTCACTAAAAAGTCCTAAAAATTAAAAAAATCTTTTAATTGTAGTGTGGAGTGGAGTTTTGGCTACTAGGTTTGTATTGGGGCACAATATTTCTTAATACAGATCTGCTGCAACATATTTGTAAATAAGACAATAATAAACAAAAGGTATAAGATGCTTACATTACATTTAAATATTCACTTATTTATAATAACATTACCTTGCTTTTAGTTACTACAGAGATGTATGAATGTTAAATCATTTATTGAGAATATATAATGATACCAATTTTGCTAATTTGTAGATATTTAAAAAAAATCCCAAGATATATTTTACTGCAAAATCTTAAGTAATTTGCCTAATCTAATTGGAAATTGTGATTGCTATAGCCATCATCCGTATCTTGTAGTCTAATTATAGCTTCATATCGTCCTGGTAATGCAATAAAATAAGCTTAGGGCATGCAGGGTCTTATGCAATTGGAGTTGGGAAAGTAATTTGAATTTTATTCAAATTTGATATTTAATGAGTATTTTGGTATTCAATTATAGGAGCTTTTTGTATGGTATTCAAGTGTATGACTGCTGAAATCCGACCATCTTTGCTATCTGATATACAATAGAAGGTTTACACTTACACAATATCATATCCCAAGCAATGTACATGAAGTATCCTAGGTAATGTATTTTTCTAGTGATTTCATGCTATCATTTTAGTGATCAAAAACCTTTTCATTTACTAAGCAGAGTAGGATTGTGCTGCAGGAAAGAAATATCTATTTTCTATTAGCAAAATTGTGACTTCAGCCCTTCTTGGTGCATTGTGAAGGCTTTATGAATCTACCCTATCTTGATTGATTGTGGAATTACAATTTAACATCAGAAAATAGGTTAAGTTTTGATTATTGATAATATTTCAAAACTGAACAAAACATTTGGCAAGCTTTAGATCAAAACAACTAAGTCAGAGGTGTTCATCAGAGAACGAACCTACCTTTATAGGTTAGTTCTATGGCCATGATAAGCCACTCTGAGAGCAACCTCTTTAAGCTCACTTGTGCCCTTCACAGGGAGAAATATCCTATCGTATATCAGTCTGGTCCCACTCAAAAGAGTGACCCAGCCCCGAAATACCAGGCAATTCTACCCTGAACAGGAGAAACAGCAAACCCCAGACGCGTTTCAGCCTTTATGGGCCTCGTCAGTGAGGTGCAGCTGCACTCAATAAGGCACAGTGAGCAAGGGGTCCACGTCTGGAGTCCCCTATTACCCTTAGGGAGACTAAACCCTAAACGTAATTTGCATATACAAAACAACTAAGGCAGAGGTGTTCATCAGAGAACGAACCTACCTTTAGATAAATATTAAGGCAAATCTTGTAAAGAAAGTTGGGATTCATATTCAGTTGAACTATTTCATGCAATTTTTAACATGATTTGAAAGTCTAAGAGCCCTATTAAATTAGTCGAATCGCAGTTCCAGAAGCCAGTAAAGTAGCACGCAAAAGTTACAGCTATGAAATTGGCTTCTTTTAGCTACCCGCAAATGGTGGAAAAACCCAAGGTCTGTCAAAAGCTGAACTCTAAACCCAGCTAAGCCTTTGGTATTTTAATCCCGTAAATGTTACAATAGCAAATCGCTATTAAATTGCTACAAGTCCTCAAGCTTGCAATTGTTTTCACACCCGTAAATGGCAAATGTAGCCAAAAATCCTACGGGTATTAGAGAGGACCCACAAGGGGGTTAAACTCATGTCCGTTGCACTGTAAGAGCAAATATAAACACACTACTGTATTTTAAATTACAGGGAAAGCGATGAAAGGTAATAGAATTAATAGCACAACATTCTCAAGCTCATAAATCTGCAATAAAAAAAAAATTATGTTTAATCTCTATGTTATATTGATCCTGACAATCAATGTGTTAATACATATAATATAACTTGCATGGACTACAATATTATAGTTATTGATTTTTTTCATATTGTATTATTTCTGGAATTCGGATTCGATCAGAACTCAGAACTTTAAAACCGTAAGTGATTGAAATGTAACCTCAATGTTTAAGTGACGTAATGCTGATGTCTCTTTTACTATTGGCTCCGTCTAAACCCTTAACTACGGGTTTGAATAATTTGCTACGTGCCGAAGCATGGTATAGGAACTTGGATTTCGTCCATTTCCTTGCAGGCTTTTCTAATTTAATCACGCTGTAACTCAGAAATACGGACTGTATGACTTGAAATTTAATAAAGGGTCTAAGTAGAGTAACAAAGAAAATGTTTCACTGAAACATAGTTTAAAAGCACTGATAATGACAACCAACATTTAGTTGACTACTTTAAAAAAGCAATTACTTTACTATTTATTGATTAAGTAGTTTCATCCACATAGACAGTTTAAAATTATGTTTTTCTTTATAACATTGCTGCTAAATTAATTACAAATATTAGTTTTGTACATACAAATATTTTAATGTTGTACTTTTCGTCTATTTCTAACTAAAGCTTTTCTTTTCAGAATAAATAATTACTGGCCACTGATACTAATTAGTAGCCCCATTATATTGGAGCTACGTTCTAAAACGTAGCTCGTAACTCCAATTTTACACGTTACGGCTATTAAAATAGCCCCGTAATGTTGCGTGTTAACATGCAGGACGGCTGAAAAATGGCTACATGCTGGGCAACGTTGAATGTAGCGCACATAAATCCTTTGATCTGTCATGGCCGTAACCGCTAGTTGTTCAATTCAGCTATTATATTGCAACGTGGCCACTCGCGAGCAAGCACGTAACATGAAAACAGAGCCCAAAGACCTACATGTGCTCGAGAGCACCAGCAAGAGGAGTAAAGTCGAATACGTAGCACTTCGTAGGCAAATAAAAACACACTACTGTACATTTATTATAAGGAAAAGTGATGTTAGGTCTTAGAATTAATAGCACAACATTCTCAAGCTCGCACATTGGCCCCGAAAAATATTGCGCATGTAATAGAATATCATTGTTGAGGTACGATGAAAGAGTTAACATTTTACTTGACCGTTGCCTTACTGAACTAGTGACAAGGCAGCATAAAGCCAGTTTTTTATTGTGTCAGCAGGCCCTTGTAAATTCCTTATTTAGTGTATACACATGGGATTAATGGTTCTGTTTTCTGCCTATGTAAGCTCTCCTTATATACCAAAAAAGGTATGTACAGATAGCAAATACTTGTTACTAGCCAAAACCAACCATGACTTGTAATTATTGACCCTGCATAACTGACCATGTAAAGTCAGCATGTAATTCTGATAACAATGCAAATGATGGGCGGGCAAAGCCCTATATAATGTTCTGCCACAATGCCTATTAAAGAGAGACACTATGATATCACTATCTTAAGTGTATTATTCTGTCTCCCTGATATTTTGACCAGGAGGAGAGAGGTACCTGAGGAAGGTGGATAAAGGTCTTCATCTGGTGTAGCCCTGTCCCTGGCAGTGGCAGACATCCTGCTCTATCAATCCTTTTGACTGCTTTACACACACATATATATATATATATATATATATATATATATATATATATATATATATGTTATATGTATATGTACATATATATATATATATATATATATATATATATACATACACACAGTATCTCACAAAAGTGAGTACACCCCTCATATTTTTGTAAATATTTAATTACAGTGGATATAAAAAGTCTACACACCCCTGTTAAAATGTCAGGTTTCTGTGCTGTAAAAAAATGAGACAAAGATAAATAATTTCAGAACTTTTTCCACCTTTAATGTGACCTATAAACTGTGCAAATCAATTGAAAAACAAACTGAAATCTTTTAGGTGGAGGGAAGAAAAATAAAAAAGAAAAAAAATGTGGTTGCATAAGTCTGCACACCCTCTTATAACTGGGGATGTAGCTGTGTTCAGAATTAAGCAATCACATTCCAAATCGTTTTAAATAGGAGTCAGCATACACCTGCCATCATTTAAAGTGCCTCTGATTAACCCCAAATAAAGTTCAGCTGCTCTAGTTGGTCTTTCCTGAAATTTTCTTAGTTGCATCCCACAGCAAAAGCCATGGTCCACAGAGAGCTTCCAAAGCATCAGAGGGATCTCATTGTTAAAAGGTATCAGTCAGGAGAAGGGTACAAAAGATTTTCCAAGGCATTAGATATACCATGGAACACAGTGAAGACAGTCATCATCAAGTGGAGAAAATATGGCACAACAGTGACATTATAAAGAACTGGAGCTCCCTCCAAAATTGATGAAAAGACGAGAAGAAAACTGGTCTGGGAGGCTACCAAAAGGCCTACAGCAACATTAAAGGAGCTGCAGGAATATCTGGCAAGTACTGGCTGTGTGGTACATGTGACAACAATCTCCCGTATTCTTCATATGTCTGGGCTATGGGGTAGAGTGGCAAGAGAAAAGCCTTTTCTTACGAAGAAAAACATCCAAGCCAGGCTACATTTTGCAAAAACACATCTGAAGTCTACCAAAAGCACGTGGGAAAAGGTGTTATGGTCTGATGAAACCAAGGTTGAACTTTTTGGCCATAATTCCAAAAGATATGTTTGGCGCAAAAACAACACTGCACATCACCAAAAGAACACCATACCCACAGTGAAGCATGGTGGTGGCAGCATCATGCTTTGGGGCTGTTTTTCTTCAGCTGGAACTGGGGCCTTAGTTAAGATAGAGGGAATTTTGAACAATATTGGCACAAAACCTTCAGGCTTCTGCTAGAAAGTTGAACATGAAGAGAAACTTCATCTTTCAGCAGGATAACGACCCAAAGCATACATCCAAATCAACAAAAGAATGGCTTCACCAGAAGAAGATTTAAGTTTTGGAATGGCCCAGCCAGAGCACAGACCCGAATCCGATTGAAAATCTGTGGGGTGATCTGAAGAGGGCTGTGCACAGGAGATGCCCTTGCAATCTGACAGATTTGGAGTGTTTTTGCAAAGAAGAGTGGGCAAATCTTGCCAAGTCAAAATGTGCCATGCTGATAGACCCATACCCAAACAGACTGAGTGCTGTAATAAAATCAAAAGGTGCTTCAACAAAGTATTAGTTTAAGGGTGTGCATACTTATGCAACCATATTATTTTATTTTTATATTTTTTCTATAAATTTATTTGTATATATGTTTGGTCTGGGCCTGCATGAGTGCTGCTGGCACTGGGGAGCTACAGTTCATTGAGGGAACCATGAATGCCAACATGTAATGTGACATACTGAAGCAGAGCATGATCTCTCCTCCCATCAGGGACTGGGCCACAGGGCAATATTCCAACATGATGACAACCCCAAAGACACCTCCAAAACCACCACTGCCTTGCTAAACAAATGAAAGGTAAAGGTGATGGACTGGCCAAGCACGTCATCAGACCTAAACCCTATTGAGCATCTGTGGGGCATCCTCAAACGGAAGGTGGGGGAGTGCAAGGTCTCTAACATCCACCAGCTCTCAGATGTCATTATGGAGGAGTGGAAGAGGACTCCAGTGGCAACCTGTGAAGCTCTGGTGAACTCCATGCCCATGATGATTAAGGCTGTGCTGGAAAATAATGGTGGCCACACAAAATATTGACACTCTAGGCCCAATTTGCACATTTCCACTTAGGGGTGTACTCACTTTTGTTGCCAACGGTTTAGACATTAATGGATGTGTGTTCAGTTATTTTGAGGGGACAGCAAATTTACACTGTTATACAGGCTGTACACTTACTGCTTTACATTGCAGCGGAGTGTCATTTCTTCAGTGTTATCACATGAAAATATGTAATAAAATATTTACAAAGATGTGAAGGGTATACTTACTTTTGTGAGATACTGTATATATATATATATATATATATATATATATATATACTGTATATATATAGACACAGACCCACATATTTATATGTTTATTTTTTCTATGTATTTAATATATATTTTATATATGTACTGCGTTGAGGTTGGAGGGGGTTCGGAAAGTGCAAAAAAAGATTGTGCCTACCCCCTCCTTTTTTTTTGCACCGGGCCCCCATGCACTTGCTCCACCACTGGATATAGCCATGGGCCTATCATAGTTACATAGTTACAAAGTAATTAAGGTTGGAAAAAGACTTTCAGTCCATCAAGTTCAACCTTTTAAGATCTCCTCTGATCTGCAATATGCAGATTAGTTATTAGTTAATTACTTGTTAATTATTTATTAATCAATTATTTAATTATTTACTTTTAATTTTATTTTACATTTTTTATTATTAATTAATCCAGAGGAAGGCAGAGAAAAAAAACAAGTGAAACTTAGCCAATCGTCTCAAAGGGGAAAAATAATAATTCCTTCCTGACCCTAGATACTGGAGATCGGATTTCTCCCTGGATCAATACTCTCTCTCTCTAATTATCCAGGATAACCCTGAATTCCCTTTTTAATTAGAAATAAATCTAGTCCCCTTTTAAAGTTATCTATCGAATCCGCTGTCACCACCTCCTCTGGTAGAGAATTCCACAGATTAACCACCCTTACTGTGAAGAACTCTTTTCTTTCTTTAAGGTGGAATCTTTTTACTTCTTTTCTCAAAGGATGTCCCCTTGTCAGTTGAAGACCTCGTAGCACAAAAAGCTCCCTTGACAAATCTTTATACTGACCCTGGATGTATTTATATAAGGTAATCATATCTCCTCTTAGACTCCTTTTTTCTAGAGAAAATAAGTTTAATTTGGTTAGTCTTTCTACATAACTTAGCCCATCAATTCCCCTTATTAATTTTGTTGTCCTCCTCTGTACCTTTTCCACCTCTAAAATGTCCTTTTTATGAAGTGGTGCCCAAAATTGTACTCCATATTCCAAATGAGGGCGTATTAGGGATTTGTATAGTGGCAAACTTATATTTGCTTCTATACCCTTCTTAATACATGCTAATATTTTACTTGCCTATGCAGCTGCTGCTTGGCTTTGAGAGCTGTTACCTAGGAGGTTGTCCACAAGCACTCCCAATTCCCTATCAATATCTGATACCTCTAGATTTGCTCCATTAAGATTATAAATTGCATGGCTATTTTTCCTTCCCAGGTGCATAACTTTACATTTATTCGTATTAAATCTCATCTGCCATTTAGATGCCCATTCCTCAATTTTATATAAATCACTTTGGAGGGAAAGCACAAGATTATCTGATTTAATTACCTTGCACAACTTCGTGTCATCAGCGAAAATGGAGACACTACTTTCCAGTCCCACCTCTAAGTCATTAATAAATATGTTAAAAAGGAGAGGACCTAATACTGAACCCTGAGGAAACCCACTTACCACATTAGTCCAATCAAAGTATGTTCCATTTACAACAACCCTTTACTTCCTGTCTTTTAGCCAGCTCTTAATCCATAAGCAGATATTTACTGCAATTCTTATATCTCTTAGTTTGCACAATAGTCTCCCATGTGGCACTGTATCAAAAACCTTCGCAAAATCCAAATATACTACATCCACTGAGTTGCCTTGATCCAAGTTCCTACTAACCTCCTCATAGAAACTAATTAGATTTGTTTGACATGACCTATCCCTCATAAATCCATGTTGCCTACTACTTATAATCCTGTTCAAATAGACATATTCTTGTATATTATCCCTTATTAATCCTTCTAAAAGCTTCCCCACTACAGAAGTGAGGCTCACTGGTCTATAATTCCCTGGATTTGCTCTTGCTCCCTTTTTAAATATAGGTATCACATCTGCTTTTCTCCAATCATCTGGTAGAGACCCTGTGTTGAGTGGATCTTGAAAAATTAAATATAATGGTTTGGCTATTACAGAACCCAGTTCCCTCAGTACCTGTGGATGTATTCCATCAGGACTCGGGGCTTTATTAACATTTATTTTTTCCAACCTCTTTTGGATTACCAAAATCTTTTATGCAAAGAGTTACGGCACAAGTTGCACCATAACTTAGTAATTTTTCAATCTCAGTCTTTTTTACAAGGCTGCGTGAAGCCACCTCAAAATAGGCTGAAGCAACCAATGTTATCAATTATGATCTGTGGTTCCATTCATTTTGACTTATCCCAATTCCAATCTAATGTTACAGTCCTGGTTATATGCACTGGACCCTCTCAAGAAACATTTCCAGCAGGTCACCCAAGCCTAGAGTGCTCTAGGCCAGTATTAATTTCTTGTGAAATTAATTTATGTTAATAATGTGTTACATTGAACTAATAAAAATATTTTTAGGGTAGTATCACTTTAAGGGCAACCAGTAGGGTCATCCAGTTGCCAATAGTAATACTAACAGCCACATTAAATTTGAGGCCAGTAAGTGTAACGTGAGGCATGCAGTGGCTGCGGGCTTGAAATTTGTCCGATTTACCTAGCTATTAAATTAGAACAGGCTACGAGTTTCTAGCTTGAGACGCAAACTGTAAACCATTTGTTGAACGTTGGAGGCTAATGATCAATTAGTCAAACCTGTAGTTACGGGTTTTAATGGAGCCAATGGAAACAGAGATTGTCATTATTGCCTCATAGAAAAATGGAGTTTGGATTTCAAAGTCTTATGGGGTTCAATTACGAGTTACGATCGGACCCACATTCCAGATATAAGGCAATATTAATGAAGCCATGAATATAATATTCTATTACATGTGAGTTACAGTATATGTATTAACACACTGATTGCTGGGATCGATATAACACAGAAATCAAAGATGAAATAAAGTATTTTTATGGGCCGATTTGCGAGCTTGAGGATATTGTGTTATTAATTCTAAGACCTAACATCACTTTCCCTTTCAATAACAGTACAGTAGTGTGTTTATATTTGCATTTAAAGTGCTATGGATTAGACTTTACCCCCCTTGCGGGTCCTCTCTATCACTCGTTGACCCTTTGGGCTCCATTTGCGTGTTATGGGGTTGGAGGTAAGTGAAATCGTTGCAATTTAATAGCATGATTGGAATTGTAGCGGTTTCGGGCTTGAGAGAACAAAGGATTTACAGTTGCGAAGTTACACATTCCACAGGCTTTTTTTCGTTCCAAACCCGCAGATCCTCAGTGGCTTAATTTGCTGGACTAATTTATTAACCATAAGTCTTACTGTCTACATTATAAGATACGGTTTTACACGTTAGGGGAATTTAATGTGACTGCTAGTTTGCTCCCAGTCGTGGCTGGATTCGAACTTGCAGTAAGTGGTAGGTGGGGCTCCAGAGACTTCTATGGGAGAGCCATGGATCTGATTAGGTGTATCTAAGTTTCCCTGTTTTACCTTTTTCTAATCGAACACATTCTGCTTATATCAGACACACAGAATCCATTGAGTCATTATATACACATTCAGATTTTTTTATTTAAAAAAATGCTTACAAAGGAACCTGATACCTACCAATATAAACATTGTATTTGGGTATTTTTTTTAATACTATACTAACATTCAAGCCAACAGCAGCACAGTGCAGAAATCCACACAGCAATTGCTGAGCTCCTCCTTGCTATATTGTGGAGAAGGAAGACAATGCTACACATCTGATGATGCTTTACTGCACAAACTGACTTCCCAGTCATTTGAAGCAATATTATAGCTGCCTGTGGTTGGCCAAAATGAATTATGAATTTTATGCTAATTTAACAAAGGTTTTCAAGGGACACACCTTCGTAAAATCTAGTTATATATTGATTTGCAGGTCAATAAGGGAAATAAGTATTTGACCCCTTTGTCTTAGCACTTGGTGGCAAAACTCCTGTTGGCAATCACAGAGGTCAGATTTGTCTTGTAGTTGGCCACCAAATTTGCACACATCTCAGGAGAGATTTTGTCCCACTCCTCTTTGCAGATCCTCTCCAAGTCACTAAGGTTTTGAGGCTGATGTTTGGCAACTCGAACCTTCAGCTCCCTCCACATATTTTCTGTGGGATTAAGGTCTGGAGACTGGGTAGGCCACTCCGGGACCTTAAGGTTTCAATGCCCTGGCTGAGGGAAGGAGGTTTTCACCCAAGATTTGACAGTACATGGCCCGATTTGATGCAGTGCAGTTGATCCCTTTGATGCAGTGCAGTTGTCCTGTCCCCTTAGCAGAAAAAGCACCTCCAAAACATAATATTTCCACCTCCATGTTTGACAGTGGGGATGGTGTTCTTGGGGTTATAGGCAGCATTCCTCCTGCAAACACGGCGAGTTGAGTTGATGCCAAAAAGCTTGATTTTGGTCTCATCTGACCACAACACTTTCACTCAGTTCTCCTCTGAATCATTCAGATGTTCAATGGCAAACTTCAGACAGGCCTGTACATGTGCTTTCTTGAGAAGGGGGACTTTGCGGGCGCTGCAGGATTTCAGTCCTTCACGGCGTAGTGTGTTACCAATTGTTTTCTTGGTGACTATGGTCCCAGCTGCCTTGAGATCGTTAACAAGATCCTCCCGTGTAGTTCTGGGCTGATTCCTCACCATTCTCATGATCATTGAAACTCCAGGAGGTGAGATCTTGCATGCAAAAGGTGGCTCTACAAACTATTGACTTTAGGGGGGTGAATAGTTATGCACATTGACTTTTTCTGGGATTTTGTCCTATTTGTTGTTTGCTTCACAATAAAAAAAAAACATCTTCAAAGTTGTGGTCATGTTCTGTAAATTAAATGATGCAAATCCTCAAACAATCCATGTTAATTCCAGGATGTGAGGCAACAAAACACGAAAAATGCCAAGGGGGGGGGTGGGTGAATGCTTTTGCAAGGCACTGTATAAGCAGGCACACACCAATTTCAGGCCAGGGGTGTGTGCGGCCAAGGAGGCACAGTGGGGTGCCCGGGTGGGGGGTAGGGGTTGCCATGTTGAGTTTGGCCAGGGTGGGTGGTCCCAGGGTGCCCCAACACTACAGAAAAAAAAGCAATGCAGGGATGTCCTTTGTATAGAGTTTACTTAATTTTTTTGGTAACACTGCACGCAGATCATCAAATTGCCTTAATGGATTGGAAATTTGCTAACATTTAATAAAATACAGGTGTTTCAGTAAGTGGAGGTGGAGGCATGGATCTAGATGGGGACGGATCAGGCTATTGGGAACTGCTCTGGAGTTGGGGAGGCACTGCTTGCCATGTTCATATGGATCAAGGCACTTTGCTACTGCCTGCATAAGCCTAGTCATTAAGGTCTGCATTTACACATTGTGCCTCCTCAACTCCTTATATATTCTCCTCTGTGTGCATGCCACAGTAGTTTGTCTGTCAGTGCTGCTAGGAGGTTGGTAGAGCCTTTCTATGGTGGCATTCAAGGAGTGATCTAGGGGTGAGTGAGTAGAGACATTCCCGGTGGGGACTGCAGAGATTGTGGCAGTGGTGGTGATGGTGCAGAGGTAGTGGTGGTGGCAGCTTGGTGGTGCATGTGCAGAGGTGGTGGTGCATGTGGAGGGTATAGTTGAGCCGGAATCCACTTGCTGGAGGAGGAGGTGTTGATGGAGGAGCAGGATGAAATGCTTGGGGATCGGACCAGTATGAGATTCCAGGTGGTGAGTCTCTCTGGGGAGGAGGGGCAAGTGGGGTCAAACTCCACTTGAGTTGTGAATGCCCTGCAGGTTCCCCCACTAACTACATGTAGGCATTGTGGTGTATCACCAAATTAATATTACACAAGGTTCGTCTACATTAAAAGGTATTTATTAAAAGGCAGATAACACAATACTATAAATGTATTACAAACACAACAGCCCAGACCCACGGAGCAACACCCCCTTTTTAAATCTATCTACCTATATATATAGTAATTCCCTTCCCCAAACGCTTGATCTTACCCACGGTTAGACCATTGACATCACCTCCATCACCCTCACCATCAAGGAAGAAAACAGGAAGCAGCACCAGTTTCCTGCCTGGATATATCCTTAGTTGAGATGATGTAATTTACATCACATCCTGTCCATGAGCAATTGTGGGAGGGAAGTAAAGATTCTCAGCCCTCCTACAAAGGCCTGTTTAAGGAAGTCCTGAATTACCATGCAAGGAAGACAAGTTACCACAGGCATCACCCTACTCCACATATCCTGCATGGTTCATTTAATGACCATTGTGAGGAGTATTCATTGCCTCTGATTTATCATTGATGTCATTGATATATCAAAACCAATAACTTCTACTTGGGTCAGCCCTCTGCAGTTCATGAATACACAAATTCTGCTGTAGTTGCTGTACTGTGTCTCATACTAACTAATTTGTGACCATCTCTCATCAAGAGTTAGCAACATGCTGCTGATACGCGGCTCCTGAAAGGCTTGGACAACACATTCCACATCCAGCCCTACATTCTGTGTCTGTATACTATACAGTGGTCACATCCATGCAGGGACTATTTATTTGATGTGTATTCACTTTAATTCTATGTTTTCATTTATTCTGGCATAATTTACAGGTATATTATATACCTAGTCAAATCTAGGAACCCTACATATTTACCCTTTAATCAATGGGCATTGGTTGAACATTGGATATATGTTATCCATGTGTGTGGTGTACATATTTGAATTTATGATATTCACCTGGGATTATGCCTGCCTGCTGACTGTTCGCCAGGCCCGGGATTCCATCAACTGTTGCTGGAGGGTGGACAGTCACTGGAAGGCCACCACCTGTTGGTCTGGCAGCTTTGGTCTCCTCTAAAATCTTTCTCCTCACCTTGTACCCGCAGTCATTGTAACAGTGCTTTATGGACCTACCTACCTTACATCCCTCACAAAGACTCCTAGGTCACTAATCACCCTGGCTACCTCCTTCGAAATACTGGCCCTCTTGCTAGGCCTTGCAACCCTGCCCCTGTGGAGAATATGGGCATGGGCACTTGGAATAAAGAAGAACCATGAATTCTTCATGGAGAAAAAGGCATGCCCACTTTTTACATCACTATTAAAAAAAATGTTTTTCTTTTTTTATTTATTTATTTTTTAACATAGAAAATTACATTAAAAAATACATACATCCATCATACAGTCTAAACACAAAACATAATAAGAACAGTGTAACAGAAGAATGCTATTTAAAAAATTCTATAGCTATTGAGAGAGGTTAAGACACTGACCCTAATTTTTTAAAATAAATAGATCATTTTAACATTTTATTCTTATCCTTAAGAGTATCTTTAGGAGATCTCTGGGCAATATCTCTTTCCAACAATCTATTCCTTTGCAGGTTAGTCAAAATTAGCCTCCATATCGGGATTTTGCCCTCCTTCCAATTAAGTCAGACCAACCTCTTAACCACCCCTAGTAAATTAATAATTAAAGGTTTCCTCGAAACCCTGAGGAAAAATATTAAATAAAACCAATTCGGAGACAGGTCCACATTAAGATTACAGATATTCGACAAATTGCAGATGCACTGTTTCTGAATCTTTGGGCATTCCACCACATATGCGCCTGAGTTCCCACATTGCCACACGACCTCCAGCATTCTGCCGAATTTCGTACAGGATCTAGGTCGTGTGACAATATGGGAGTCCAATACCACCTCTGCAGAATCTTAAAATATATTTCCTGCAAGGGTACACAGCTTATATTTCTATATATTACCGACAAGGCACTCTTCCATTCATCCATCTCTAAGCAGAAACACAAATTAGATTCCCATTTCTCCATTGCTGCCGATTTACAATAGGAAGTCATTAGCTCCAGAATATTCCTACAGTTCGAAATATAAAAAACATAATCACCCTTGATTAATTTGCACTCAAAGGTCGTTAGTTCTCTTCTAGGAGCTTGCTTCCCAAAAATCCTAGTTACCTCTGTTATTAAAGAGATATAATGAAGCCATAGATGTGGCAGCACACCATTGTCCCTAGTTATATTACTAAATGTTTTCAACTTATCATCCACAAACTAGTCCTGAGCATACACAAAGTTCCATTTTCCCCACTTAATGATAGATGGTTGAGAGTTATAATTAACTAAGAGAGAGATTGGCATAATAGGAGACGGGAAGGGTGTTAAGTTAAATTTCTTATTTAGGCGAAACCAGTTTTTAAGACAATAAGTAACAACTATTGGTAGGCCTCTTAGGCCCTCATTCAATTGCAATTTGGCCAATTGAATAGGGCTCTAAATAAGCACATAGCATATTTTTTTAAAGAAGTTTTAAGTTAGTGAAATCCTAGCTTTTGGATAGATGCTTACTAACTAAAAAAAACGTCATATTTTTTTAAAGAAGTTTTTAGTTAGTAAGCATCTATCCAAAAGCTAGGATTTCACTAACTTAAAACTTCTTTAAAAAAATATGCTATGTGCTTAATTAGAGCCCTATTCAATTGGCCAAATCGCAATTGAATGAGGGCCTTAGTCTTTTATTTTCATCAGGGCTACTCCAAATCGCTTTCACCAGATCTACACTCCCAACAATGGACTTTTCTATCTCTACAAATTTCAGATCCTGATTATCATTAGCTAGACTTAAAATATGATATACAGTTACTGCTTCATAATAATTTGTTAAACATGAACTACTAAATTCAAACATATCCATTCAGCACTTTTTTGATACAAGTGGCCAAAAGAATCTGGGAAAATAATCATTTCATCACCACAATATTCAACATATTTTTGAATATGTTGAATATTGTGGTAATGAGATGGAATTTCATGAAAATTGGAAAAAAAAAATCAAACCCCAGTCTTTCCTAAAATCCACCAGATGGACCATCCCAAAAGATCTATGTAGAGAATAAGTTTCAGACTATGACTGTCACACTGATTAGATATTAGCTTTATTGATTGTTTTACTTATTACTTACTTTGCACATCCCTTTCTGTATGGCTTAATTTCTGTGGTTAAGGGGCTGTTTTCTTAAATGAAGCTCTGAGCTATATCATGCAGGGTTACCCAAGATAGGTAGGTCATAGCAGAGAGGTCAAACAAATAGTGATCCACTGGAGAAGGAACTGGCAAAACCAGATCCAATGAAGTGATTGGGCTAAAGTTGAGACTACATCCTGCTGCTAACGTTTCTCGAGGGTAAAGGACAATTTGCATCAGAACAAGCAAATATGAAATAAATAATATCCCCAGTGTATATGCAGTGGATGTAAATAATACATTTAAGAAACTATACATAGCAGATAGAATGCCTGAAGAAATTTGAAACAAGTTTGTGACATTGTACAGAAGACAGCAACAAAAAATATCCCCAAAAGAAAGAAAAGTGGCTGTCTGATAAGGCTTTGAAAGTAGCTCAGGAAAGAAGGGTAGTGGAGAAAGGAAAATACTTCTCCAACTGAAAGTAGATTTTCAGAGGACAGCAAGAAGAGACAAGGAGACATTATATAATGAGTGCTTTAAAGATATAGAAGAAGATAACAGAATGGGAAATTCAAGAGATCTCTTCAAGACAATTTGGGATCTCAAGGGAACCCTTCATGCCAAAGTGGTTGTAGTAAAATGGCAGTGACTTAAAAGCAGCAGATCAGATAACGTTGAGGTGGCCAGAATACACAGAAGTTCTATACAGGAAGGATCTTAATATGATTGATTTCAACAGTTGGGCCAATGAGCTGGCACCAGACAGCTTGGAGAGTGAAGTGAGATGGGACCCAGGAACTCCTGCTGAAAAAAAGGCTGCAGGAGTTGATGATCAACTGTTTAAAATTCCTAAAAAAAGATGCTGTGAAAGTGTTGCAGTATGCCAAAAAAAAATGGAATGTCTTGCAAAATAATACTTAAGATCCTGCAAGCTCTGCTCCAACAATATATGGTCTGAGAACTACCAGATGTGCAAACTGGGTTTCTTAGAGGTATAAGCACAAGATATCAAATGGCGAATGTCTGCTGAGTAATAGAGAAAGCAAGAGAGTTCCAGAGAAATATTTACCTATGCTTCATACACTATTCTAAAGTCTGTCTGTGTGGATCACCACAAAATGTGGCAAATTCTTGATGAGACGGGGATACCAGACCATGTCAACTGACTCCTGAAGAATCTATAGGTGGACCAGGAAGCCACAATCAGAAACAAAAATGGAACAGCCGAATGTTCAAGATCGGTAAAGGATTGTGACAAGGTTTTATATTGTCACCTTTTTTATTCAACTGACACTTGGAAAACATCATGAGTAAGGCCGGGAAGGACTAATCTAAAGCCGTAATTAACATTGCTGAGAGAAATATCAACAACCTCACATATGTGGATTATACTACTCTGATAGCTGAAAGTGAGGAGGAACTATTGATGAGGATGAAAGAAGAGAGTGCAAAAGCTGACCTGATGATCAGTGTTAAAAAGATTAGGATCATGGCAAATGTAATATCAGTTCCTGGCAAAGTGAAGTGGAGCCAGTGACAACTTGTATTTTCCTGGTCTCCAAAATATCTGCAGATGACTATTGCAGCCATGAAATTAAAAGACATTTGCTTCTGGGGAGGAAAGCAATGGCAAGTCTGGACAAGATATTAACAACAAAGGTCTGTATAGTTAGAACTTTTATTATTCCCAGTAGTAATATACTGATACAAGAGTTGCACCATAAAGAAGGCTGAGCTCCTTAGAATTGACGCCTTTGAATTGTGGCTTGGACTGTACGAAGATCCAATCAGCTAATACTAGAAGAAATCAAGCCAAAATGTTCACTGGAAGGTTTGATCAGTGAACAAAAGTGTAAATATTTCGACCATATCACGAGAAGACAGGATTCCCTGGAAAAGACTTTTGTGGTGGGAAAGATTTAAGGCACGCAAAGAAGGGAATGGCAGAGGTGCAGATGGATTATTATTATTATTATGATTTTTTATCATTATTCTTTATTTGTAATGCTAACATATTCCATATCACTGAACAGGGTTAAGTACAAATCAAAGCATTTTATAATGCATTGCAAAAGAATGGAGGGCCCTGTAATTGAGCTTAAAACCAAAATACCTACAGCCCTATTAAATTCCAGCAAGACTTACAGCTATTAAATTGGCCTCTCAAGGCTACCCGCAAATGACTTGCGGGATAAGGGCGAAAAAACCCTATGGGACATTGAAATTTGAATTCCGCGGCTGCAAATCCTTTGTTCTGTCAAGCCTGTAACTGTTACATTGGAAAATCGCTATTAAATTGCTATGAAACCACTGGCGTTCAAACCCGTAACCCGTAAATGGAGCCAAAAACCCAACAGGTACTAGAGAGGACCCTCAAGGGAGTTAAAGTCCTATCCGTAGCACTGTTAATGCAAATATTCACATACTACTGTACTTATAATTAAAGGGAAAGTGATGTTAGGTATTAAAATGAATAGCACAACATTCTCAAGCTTGCAAATCTGCAATATAAATTACATTTGTTTCTCTTTAATTTCCGTGTTATATCGATCCCAGCAATCAATGTGTTAATACATATAATGGAACTTGCATGGACTAGAATATCATATTTAGTAATTTATTAATATTGAATTATTTCTGGAATACGGGTTTGATCGAAACTCGTAATTGAAACCCGTAAGGCTTTGAAATCTAACCTCCCATTTTCCAGTGACGTAATGATGGCTCCGTCTTTGACATTCAGTTGAAGGGCAGACATTCAAAAGGATATGCAAGAGAGGCAGTTTGCAATGTGAGCTAGAAGAGAGGGGGATAGTTCTGGTGCTGGGAGATATATTTGTTTTAACTAAAAGGTTTTAATACACCGCCTAATAAGGTAAACTCCCTCTATTTGTATTATGTCAACAAAGGGGAGCTAAGAAAATAATTAGAGAGTGTAGTGATACTCATAAAGAAACAAAGAGAGAAGACACTCCTTCCTAATTATTGAACGTTAGTGATAATAACTTCAAGGAAAATATACTAGGAACATTTAAAATAGATATTTTATTATATACATATTTGGAAATCCGACAATTAAATAATAAAAATTATTACATATATTTGGCTGACCCCAGTTGACGTCACCAGTATTAATTTTCAAAAGATTTCATTGATAATATAATGCTATAAAGAGTATATTCCTCTCGCAGTTTCACCTCAGTATTCTGAATCATCTAAGCTAATACATCTAAATAGTGCAAATAATGATTATAAAGTATATATTTATACATGGTTGAATATTATAAGAAATATAGCATTTTTTTGTCAGGAGAGCAAAAAATGCCAAATAGCTCATTTAATTACTGTATACTGTATACTCGAGTATAAGCCGAGTTTTTTAGCCCTTTTTATAAGGCTAAAAAGGGCCCCCTCTGCTTATACTCGAGTCACTCGCCCCCCGTGTCTATCTAACCCCCCCGTGTCTCTCTAGCCCCCCCACCGTGTCTCTCTACCCCCCGTGTCTCTCTAACCGCCCCGTGTCTCTTTCCCTCCCCACATGCGCGCCACGTCATTAGCATATACCAGATGCAGGTAAGTGAGGGGAAAGGGGGGGGGGGTATTTCGAGGGGTAGAATGAGGAGGAGGGAGGATGAGGAGGGGGGTTGAGGAGGGGGTTGAGGAGGGGGGGTTGAGGATGAGGGGGTTGAGGAGGGAGGTTGAAGATGAGGGGGAGGATGAGGAGGGAGGTTGAGGATGAGGAGTGGGGTTGAGGAGGGAGGTTGAGGATGAGGAGGGGGGAAGAGACACAGGGAAGGGAGAGGGGGGGAAGAGACACAGGGAAGGGAGTGGGGGGACGATACACAGGGAAGTGAAAGGGGGGAAGAGACACAGGAAAGGGAGGAAGAGACACAGGGAAGGGAGAGGGGAGAAGAGACATGGGAGAGAGAGGGGGACACAAGAGGGGGACACAGAGGGCACAAGAGGGACACAGGGGGCAGCACATTTCCCACCCTCGGCTTATTCTCGAGTCACTAATTTTACCCAGTAATTTGTGGTAAAATAGGTGCCTCGGCTTATACTCGGGTCGGCTTATACTTGAGTGTATACGGTAATCATTTGTTGGTACAATTTTTCTACTATATGAATTAGTCTATACATATATATAAGTGTATTAATACTTATTTAAGTCTCATTTCTAATATAACAGAGATATTAAAAGTATCTTGATTGGCACTGCCTTCATAACAACAATAGTCAATATTATTGGGTTTATAAACAATGTGTTGTGCTGTTATATATCCCAAATATAATATCTAAGTCAGAATATAAATTTGAAAGAACACTAAGCTTACAGTCATTATGCTTATTGTAGGTACATAATTGATAAGATCATTTTGAACAGCAAATACTAATACTGTATTTATCAACAACCATTATCCAGATATATATCCCTCAAATTATCTCTTTCTAATATCATTAGAAAGTGCAACTTATCTTAGAGTAAGGTATAAGAGTCACTGGTTAAATGCTCTTTCCAGCAGTAAATTCCCCTTCCAGCATATGGATCACATAACCTGGCGGCGTGTGACGTCACAGGGGTCGCACTGGAAGTGACGGTCGACGCACGTTTCGCGGGTCTGGTACCTCAGGACCTAATGTTGATGGAGGATGCTAGGCCTTAAATAGTCTGGGTAAGTATCTTATTGGTCAGAAGTTTATACGTTAATCATGTCTTTCTATTTTCTTTTGCAGAAATACAAGCTGTATCCTTGAGATATCTTTGTCATTCTCCACTTTATCGATCCAGGATCTTCTCTACAATACTTCCCTTTCAATTTGCCATCATTATATCTGCAGAACAATATGGAGAAATATGCAAGTTTAAATGTCTATATACAAAAATGATGATATATCAATAAAAAAGTTCAACCATACCAAATAAATATGAATAAATAACAAGAATTCTTGGGTTTCATTTTGTGTGATGTAGTTTAATCACTGATATACATCATATTATATGCAGATGCTAATGATATTAGAAAGAGATAATTTGTGGGATATATATCTGGATAATGGTTGTTTATTAGAGTACCAATTGAGGATGTATAAGGCGATTGTAAACGACATTCTCAAGCAGTTTAGAAAGCTGGGAAATAGATAATTATAAATATAAATAAGGCAATAGTTAGATAGAGAAAATGGAACAGAAGAATGGGTGTAATTATGGTGTGTTTTAAGGGTGATGAAAATTTTCCAGTGTTAAGGGAAAGGTTGAAAAGATGTGTTTGAGCTGGGATAAGTGTGTTAGAGAGGGAAGGAATGAGTTGTGATGGAATAGGATCATGTGGACAAGTTGTAAGATGATAGATGAGATCACTAAATCAATGAACATGGGCTTGAGGGAGCTCAGATTGGAAGTGGCTAACAAATGTGCCTCTTGTGCTTTGGTCCATAGGGGCATGGTGAGTCAAACACAAAAGAATAACTAAACAACAACTATATCATTAAAATTCTCAATGAAAATAGCTTTGCAGTTTTTTATAAATGAGTAATCAGATTAAATGCTTAATAGTTTCAGCTAAAATGTATTCAGTAATTGAACTTAGAGGCCTCTGGTTAAAGTAAATATGTACTGAGTTTGTTTATAGCAGTTGCAAGAGAAAAAGGTTACTCATTTTAATTAATGTTTAAAATGCACAAATGCCACATGAACTATTATACTGAATAGGTAAGGGGACCAGCGTGTTATATCTGAAGACTTGAATCCAACCTTGCAAAAATGTATTTTGCTGACAAAGTTGTTTTGTTTGTAATATTTGGAATTAAACTACAGACTATTCTACATGTTCTTATCACAATATTGTATGACCTAAAGTGATTCTATGACAATATGTTTCCTTTGTGACAAATAAACGGTAATCTAGATTTCTTCAAAACTTGCAGTCAGACTCATGGTATTCTGAGTTAAACAGCTTAACCCAACATTACTGTACTCCCTGTGTCTTTATCACTTGGGCTAAAATGTATATTTAGAAAACTTGCAATATGTAACTTCTGTGTGAAATTTTAGAATTACTCTGTGAGAAATTTGTCACTTGCTGAAAATTCAGAACTAAAAATAAATTGTTGGCCAGTTTCCCACAAATTACAGTCCAGTTTTGAAACATGTATATGACAGTTCTGGTATTCACCCATTGAAGAACTATGATCATTAAAGTTATTCGTATGTAGCAATAGAATGACATTAACAATCGTGTAAATTATATGTATAAACATTTTTTGAGGGGAAATCTGAATTTTTGAAGACTCTGTTTTGAGTAGAAGAATCCATTTTGTATTTGTTACATCACTTGCTGAGAGTTGAATCATGAGAGTGTGTTTAGTTATCTATCAGTGGAGGGAGGTATGTCCATAAGTCTTTGTAATTGGACCTGCCTGAAATTGACAATACACCCAGTAAAACTTACAGGTTCAGAAGCAGGTTTCTGGCATCAAGAAATGAAATAAATGCTTTCCAGAAATGTAAATGCCCCTCTCACACACACACAACTTCCACCAAAGTATCATGCAGCTCATCAGGCATACAATCTTTAATACTGGCTGTGCAGTGCCTCATACTAGCCAATCAGGGTAAAAGTCTCAGCAACATGTTGCATGATACTGCTGAGAGATGGTCACTGACTGATTAGTATGAGACTTTGCACAGCCAGTACTACAGAGTAAGAGTCCGATTCAGTTGAGCTATCGCAAGTTACTGTAGCCCGTAAGTGAGGCCGCAAGTTAATTTGCTATTCATTTGGTGTCTTTGTGCGGGGCTCCAAACGGGTTACGAGTTTTGTCCTTGAAAACTTTGCGATGGGTAAACCCGGAACTTACAACCTCCAGAAGCCTCTGATCTTTCAATTCCGCCAGAGATACAATGGCTAAAATCGCAAATCGCTATTCAATTTCTCCAATTCCCCGTAAATGGCAAATGAAGGGGAAAATCCTACGAGTGTTAGAGAGGACACGCAAGGGGGTTGAACACCTGTTCGTAGCACTGTAAATGCAAATAAAAAAACAATACTGCACTGTAAGGGGGAAAGTGATGAAAGACATTAGAATTAATTGCACAACAGTCTCAAGCTCGCAAATCGGCAGTAAATAAAAAAAAAATGTATGTTTCATTTCAGGGTTATATCGATCTTGGGAATCAATGAGTTAATACATATCAGGCCACCCACCTGGACTAGAAAAGTATTGGAATTCATTTTCATAATTCTGTATTTTGCGGGTTTTGCGAGTCTGATCGCATATCAGACCCCCGAACCTAATTGATTGACATGTAACTTCCATGTTTTACTGCCGTGATAATGACAATCTCATTTTCTATTGGCTGATTCGAAATGGGAGGTTGCGGTCTTGCTTAATTGATCATGTTCCCACCCTAAACTGCTACGAACCAGTGCATGGTTTACATAGTCGACTTTGGGCCAGTAACTTGCGGGCTTAATCAATTGAATAGCTCCGGAATCTAAGATGAATGGGAGCCCGCAGCACACCGCAGACATATGGTCTGGATCATGTGAGATGCGGGCTTGCAATTGAATTGGGCTCTAAGTGTCTGCATACAGTGCAGAAGGCAGACCCAGCTGGTATTGTGATTTTATGCAGTAAAAACAGAGCTCATAAGCACTTCTTAATAAATGAAAGCACATAAAAGTAAAAAGATACATAAACATATTACATACCTAGGAAAATCCAGAAGCTGTCCATGCCCATTTAAGTATTTTCTTCTGTATTTTGCGGGTTTTGCGAGTCTGATCGCATATCAGACCCCCGAACCTAATTGATTGACATGTAACTTCCATGTTTTACTGCCGTGATAATGACAATCTCATTTTCTATTGGCTGATTCGAAATGGGAGGTTGCGGTCTTGCTTAATTGATCATGTTCCCACCCTAAACTGCTACGAACCAGTGCATGGTTTACATAGTCGACTTTGGGCCAGTAACTTGCGGGCTTAATCAATTGAATAGCTCCGGAATCTGAGATGAATGGGAGCCCGCAGCACACCGCAGACATATGGTCTGGATCATGTGAGATGCGGGCTTGCAATTGAATTGGGCTCTAAGTGTCTGCATACAGTGCAGAAGGCAGACCCAGCTGGTATTGTGATTTTATGCAGTAAAAACAGAGCTCATAAGCACTTCTTAATAAATGAAAGCACATAAAAGTAAAAAGATACATAAACATATTACATACCTAGGAAAATCCAGAAGCTGTCCATGCCCATTTAAGTATTTTCTTCTGTATTTTGCGGGTTTTGCGAGTCTGATCGCATATCAGACCCCCGAACCTAATTGATTGACATGTAACTTCCATGTTTTACTGCCGTGATAATGACAATCTCATTTTCTATTGGCTGATTCGAAATGGGAGGTTGCGGTCTTGCTTAATTGATCATGTTCCCACCCTAAACTGCTACGAACCAGTGCATGGTTTACATAGTCGACTTTGGGCCAGTAACTTGCGGGCTTAATCAATTGAATAGCTCCGGAATCTGAGATGAATGGGAGCCCGCAGCACACCGCAGACATATGGTCTGGATCATGTGAGATGCGGGCTTGCAATTGAATTGGGCTCTAAGTGTCTGCATACAGTGCAGAAGGCAGACCCAGCTGGTATTGTGATTTTATGCAGTAAAAACAGAGCTCATAAGCACTTCTTAATAAATGAAAGCACATAAAAGTAAAAAGATACATAAACATATTACATACCTAGGAAAATCCAGAAGCTGTCCATGCCCATTTAAGTATTTTCTTCATATGCAATTATCACTGAAAATGCATGCATATTGTAAAAGAAGGGGTCAAAGCCTAAAAAATGTTGCACAGAAAATCAGGATCATTAACAGAAGTAAAGTAGAATTTTTCCTAGGGACAATTTAAGCCATAATAAATATCTAGTCATACAACATGACATTAAATTATTATTTTAATGATGTTCCTTAGTGTGTACAAAACATCAATAGAAACAGTGCATATGAAATAATATATGTTCTTCATTTAATAACTAGATTTATCAGAATAAGCTTAAAAGAAAAAGGAAATATATAAACCCCAAATAAAGAATTGAAAATATACATTCTATATTTAATAATTGCTGTATTAGAATAAACTTAAAATATATGCATGTATTATATTAATACATATCTGAAAAAGCTCTGATAAATGTATGGAACATTTCTGAACAAGCAAACATCCTAACGAGCCTCCAGTCAGAGAAAGCAATCAATATGCACAGAGTGATTTAAGAGGTACATTGTATTGTTTTCTCCATTCTGAGACCCTGTACCATTGCAGTGTGTTTGGTAACTTTATTACAAAGTATTTATCTCCTCCTAGAATTTAGGTATAATATGCTTGTCTATGAATATACTATCATGAGGGTTATATAATATAATTCATGAGGGTTTTTTCAGATATATATTAATTGAATACTACCAGTGTAATATATTTTTCCTATTTTCTTTATTTTTCTTTATTTTCTATTTCTTCTGATATATACTTATTAGGAGATTTTTTTATTTAGTATATGTATTGATGTTTATTGTACCTTTGGGCAACTGCTAATATTTTTGTTTTGTAATGAACAGTTTTCCCCAGTCCTGCTTAAAATCCTAGGGCCTCATTCAAATGTGATTTGGATTTATTGAATATGGCTCTATATAAGCACATGGCATATTTTTTTACGGAAGTTTTTAGTTAGTGAACTTCTATACAAAAGCAAAATCTTGACCAACTAAAAACTTGTGTAAAAAAATTATACTCTATGCTTATATAGAGCCCTATTCAATTGGCCAAATCACATTTGAATGAGGCCCCTAGATTAACTAAATGTTATCCAATGGCCAAAGGGAGCTGAAAAAGGTGGCAACAGAGCTTTTTTCCATTAAAAATTAATTACAGCCTTCAGTGAATCACTTTATAGACCCTGCAGTACATAGTGAATCTAGGGGAAAGGATCAGCAGCAAGTCCAGCCTTTAATAACCTTTGAGCCATCTATGGCCGTCATTCAATTACGGTTTGGCCAATTGTATAGGGCTCTAAATAAGCACATAGCATATATTTTTTTTAAACTAAAACATTATTATTATAGCAGCAAAAACTAAAACCTGCAATATAGCAGTTTTTCTGCATCTGTCTGAAGGGACATGTATACTAATATCCATATGTTTGACAAAAGTGGTTTACTTATTTACAAATGTTTTGTAATATTTACTAAGACTGTTGATTTTAGAAGATGCTTACTCCTTGTATTTCTGAACAGTTATCTAATTGTATATAGGAGAAGATGGATAGATGAAGTAATTGAAGCAATGAACTTGAGAGAGCGGCAGGCTGACAGTTGTGCCTGGCGTCCTATGGTCCATATGGTCACAGACAGTCGGACACAACTTAACATCTACCATCCTTAAAGGTAGAAAAATGCCTCAGATAAGACTGTATTGCTAAAATCCCACTAAATTAAAGAGCTACTACTGCCTGAAGTCAGGGGTTAAATAATAAAAAAATGAAACTGGGATTTTGAAAATGGCCAGTCCTCCTATGAGACTCCAGGGACCTCCCTAAACACCCATTACCCCAATGAGCCCAGGTATCTCCCTAGACCCTCTCAACAAATGGGCCCTCGTTGCATCCTCCCCCAACCTTTAGGCTTTGAAGTGTGGGGCCCATTAATCTCATGGGGCTTCCTTTGGTCACCTATGATGCTTATAACTAAGCATGGTAAAATGAATCAATTTCCATAAGGGTCCCTATGGTAATCTAATGTATAAAGATGGGGTGGGGGAGGTTTAAACCCCATTACACCAAAAAATAAACATTTACTTAATGACTTTCCCTGGTTAATTATGCTCTTATACTCAAAGTTATAGTTGCTCCATATAATGTTTGTGATACAAGTATGATAGACTATGAATGGTTTAGAGGTGAGGTAGAATACAACAGGGTCAAAAATAAAAAGAAATGTGTTTGGGACAGTATACTATGGGATATGTGGTAATAAAGCATGCAAGGGTTTTAGGTAAAATAAGATATTTGAATGTCAAAGATCAAATAATATATTTGAAGGTCAGAGCTGAGATATATTATATAAAATATGCACGGGTCTGGAGAGAGATAATTTATGCAGAACTGGCTCGTTAAAATACAATTTGCCATCTACTATATAGCAAAATTTAAGAAAATATCAAATTAGTTGTTAAATCAATGCATAATGTGACTATTTCTTTTAATTCAAATAATTAAACAACAATAATGAATGCAATTACAAATCAAACTGTATGGACTCCATAAACTGCAACCATGACTGAGATATATGTATTCTAGATTAATATCTATGGAGCACCAATTTTCAATCATGATAAATTAGTTTTGGCAATACTGGGGCCAATGAATTTCAGATTTGCATGAAAAAGATGAGAAAGTAAGAATACAAACCAAAGCAGAGAAAAGTTATACAACTATTGAAAATGACTAATAGGAAAGTCAGAAACAAGAATGGAAAGTAAATGGTTTGTTTGTGCAAGAAACCTTGGCAAGTCACTTAAAATATTTATTATAAAATATTTAAAATACATTTCATTTAGAAATTATAGATACTAAAAATGTTAATTAACTTTAGAATCTGTAAAGTCAAGGTGACAGAGAGTGAGGCATTTAATTTGTTAAAACAACTGCTGTACACATTTCAATGATGCCAGCAATGACATGCTCTGCTGCAAAATCACTAGGGTCTAAATTAAATGCATTTAAGGTCTAAACAGATGTGCTCAGTATTCATATAGATTATATGCATGCTAATGTCTCATTGTTATTCCATCTTGCAACATATACTGTATATTGGTGTGTCAATGTTCGTAATGTCAGATGGTACATAATTACCCTCAAGGTCGAATCTTGATGCACATTATGTTACATTTTTCTATTGCGAAGAAAGGAAATGTAATAGAGTACATTAAATAACAGTAAACATCTGAATTTACATACACGACAAAGGAATTATTTCTGACATTTAGTGAATGCAGTAACCATGGGGTTATCAATAGCCAACTTTAGCATTTAAACTTTTGGAAATCCATAAATGGTTACTTTAAGCTATCTTGTGAAGCAGTTGGGGTTTAATTTGTATAAGCCCTTTAACTACAGCAAACAGATACATTTTGAACCAAAGAAATGGACAGGGGTGATCTCCAGGACCCCTGACAATAACTGTGGGGGCCGTTAGTGGCCTTTCACTTTTCCTCATCCCTAGTGGATTGGGGTTGGGAGGTAATAATAAAAATAGGGCAATTGACCCCTTTATTATTTGGGGAGCAGAGATGTCACAACTGGACTCTGGGGGGGCGGGGGGAGCCAAAAGCCTTTTCAGGTAGGGCTAGGCTCAAGAGAGACTGCTTAAAACTACCCAGCACTGTTGCCATGATAGTCTATGAGAATTTTTTCCATTGATGTCCCCTTCCACTGACGTTACCCACCTGGTCCATCCACACCAGCCAGAGTAACTTAATGGGGAAATTCTGACACTTAAATACCATGTAGGTTAGGTTACATGATGTGAGCTGAGACTGCTTTGATGTACTGCTGAGGGTAAATGTGGTGTATGAGCTCAATTTCCTAGCTCTGCTCACCCGGAGAGACATATCTTGTTGAATTACTATCTCCAAAGCAATCTCCCAAGGAGTCATGGTTGAACGTGGACCAGTCAGATATAATTAAGTCTGGTGGTGAGTGTCTAGTGCTGACCGGTCACTTAAGCAGCAATACCCCATCATAAAGTGCAAAGGCTGGGAAATAAGTCCAACAATAATAAATAGGGGAAGGGAAAAGTAAAATGTCCCATTGGGGCTGTGACAACCACATTTGTTTTGTTCATCTTAAAGCCTGAATAACAGTATGTTATCTGCTACTGGTGGATATCTGGATTATAGAACTTCTGACCACGGAAGTCACCAGCTGATTGAAAGTCATTCAGAAAAGTTATTTAATTTTTCCAAAACATTGACAAATTGTTGTTTTTAGACTAAGTATAACCTCTTTTGAATTAACTGAATACATAATAAGCATTACATTTAACAGTTTGTCCATAATGCCTGTGCAGTGTGTTCCTGTAAAGCCGGGGGATACACACATATGCAGTACTGTCTAACATGTAATCACTGCCACCATTACACTGGGATCAAGGGAGACAGCGTCGGGAGCAAGAGAGACAGGACAGAGAGAGAGAGACAGGACAGAGAGAGGGACAGGACAAAGGGAGAGAAGGACAGGACAGAAAGAGAGGGACAGGGCAGAGCGAGGGTCAGGACAGAGTGACAGGACAGAGAGAGAGAGACAGGGCAGAGAGAGAGGGACAGGATAGAGAGAGACAGGAGAGAGAGAGGGACAGAGAGAGAGCGACACACACAGAACGGAGATAGCAAGAGAGAGACACACAGGACAGAGAGAGAATGCACAGAGAGAGAGAGCGAGAGTGCACACAAAGAACAGAGAGAGAGAGAGAGATCACACAGACAGAGAGTGCACAGAGCGCGGATAGAGAGAGAGCGATCATAAAGAGAACGAGCATACAGGGAGCGAGAGCGCACAGTGAGAGAGTGCAAACTGCAGAGAGAGAGTGCGCACAGAAAGAGAGAGTGCACGAGAGGGAGAGCAAACAGAGAGCGCAGAGAGAGAAACAGTGCACAGACAGAGAGAGTACATAAAGAGCGCACAGACAGAGAGAGAGAGCACACAGAGCACAGAGAGAGAGAGCGCACAGAGATGGGGTGCACAGAGAGAGAGCGCACAGAGAGTGCACTGAGTGAGATAGAGCACACAGAAGGAGATCACGCAGAGAGCCAGAGACTGCACAGACAGAGAGCGTGCACAGAGAGAGAGCACAGAGAGAGCACATTTTCATTTTAATATTGAGATAGAAAAATGTGTCAATTACAATTGTTGCATAGATCTGGGATGGGCCCTCTTCTCAGTCCATGACACTAGCCGTGCTTGTTCCCTACATAAAGCTTGGAGATTTTTCACTACGGATCTAATAAGTTTCCTTCTCATGCTGGTCTTTCTCTTTTTCTTAACTATCCTCATGTTCCTCTTTCCTCACATTTCCATTAGCAATGTACATGGATGGCTCAAATCTTCCCTTTTCAGAATCCTTTCAGCCCCCCACCCCCCTCACAGCCATGCATGTCTTCACATGTGAGTGCCCATGGGTAAATATATTATCCATAGCATTTGATAATAGTAACAGTAACTAATATCACATTTTCATGATATATCTTGATAGATAGCTGGACACATTCTACAAACATGTAAACAGTTCCTTCTATTGTTTTATTTTCATTTGTACTAAAGCTGCAACATTAAATAGCCTATCTTTGCTCATGTATGATAAGCAGAACTATTATGCTAAAGGCCAAAGGCCATTTAAACTGTAATGTACTGCTCTTCTTGAAGACACAGGATGATGAAAACAAAAAGGAGCTTTTCATTTTCCTGTATTCAGCCTTGAGCGATTAGTCAAAGGTAACCATGTTCAAAAGAAAGTGCAGGTCTTTTGTTTTAATACTAGCTCTTTCAAGCTGTAAACCAAAGACAAGGTCAACCTCTAGGACTCGCTTGTATTAAATCAGTGAGAAACCTTATATGCATTGCAGATTCTCTGCCCATGAGATCGCTTGTCTGAAACAATCTGCTGAAAGGTGATGGGGTTGAAATGTAATTCGAAATAAGATGCATATGGTAGAGTCTTTTTTATTCTGAGTCACACTGGCTGTATTCCCCTGGGTTAAGACAAAAAGAGAGTTGGCAAATCAATAGTTTAATCCAAGTGAGACAAGATAAGTTGTCCAGTGTTTTTCTGTTCTTATAACACGCTTCTTCTATCAAACACACCAGTTTTTCAATCAGTGAAGAGAATCTATTTTATGACAGCTGACAAATAACATAATTATTTCAGCACCTTGAAGTAATTGTAGCATAATAATTGAATACTCGAGGTAGCAGTGAACTGATGCTAGATACAAAATCACAAGCAGACAATTTCAGATGAAAATCTAGGTTTGTCTATCTACTCCTTGTTGTTTGTTTTTGAAGGCTAAGCAATTGCTTGGTTCATTGGCTTCTTTGTGTGGAAGTAGGTTTTGAGGAGTTATTGCTGACTTCTTACACTGTATGAAAGTTCAATAGGTGGTTGCAAATATTCTTGAAAACTAGTAGAATGCTGAGGTTGAGTAGGTAGCTGTCAAGGTTGAAATTAAATTGATAATAAAGTTCTATAGTTCTGAATATAAAAAAATGTATTTCACAAGAAAAAGCCAGGTAAAGGAGTATATTTTCTATAAAGTTTGTTTGATTGTGTCAAAAGTTTAACATTAGCAGCCTTATTAAATTGCAATTAGGCCAATTGAATAGGTCTCTATTTAGGCACATAACATATTTTTTTACAGAAGTTTTTAGTTAGTGAAGACCTTGCGTTTGGATAGATGTTCACTAATTTAAAAACTTCTGTAAAAAAATATGCTATGTGCTTAAATAGAGCCCTATTCAATTGGCCGAATTGCAATTTAATAAGGCTGTACAGGGATATGAAAATATTTTTTTCTTTATTACAACAGAAAGAGGGTATTTGATAATGTGTGTTTAATTCTCTTAGATAAAGAAGTATTCAGAAGTTTAACGGATATTGGGGGCTTGCCCTCTGACACCCAATGAGATACAAGGATTAAAGTATGTTCTCTCCATTTCATGTTAGATTCATTGAAGTTTAAACAGATTTTACTTTTACTAATATTTTTTCATGCAAGAAAAGTTTGTAATGTTTAAAACATGTTTTTTTTAAATGCTTGAAAAAAACAGCTGTGTTCAATATCCCTGTAAACAAAAAAATATATACCATACACATAACTGTAAAAAAGACTATAATAATGTATGTTTCTGGTGCCCCATTACAACATTAAATAGTAATGCTAATTCTTGATTACCAATTAACAGTTTACCTGCCTATGTATTGATGCATCAATCATAATTACCAACATTCTGGCTTGTTACTGGCACCTGAATACATAAATGGTTTCTCCTTTTAATAAAAGGGTAACTGTAGTCCACAGTTTTCTGTCATACATATAAAAGATCATGATCCTCAACCCCCTCCTCAACCTCCCTCCTCAAACTTCCCTCCTCAAGCCCCCTCCTCATCCTCAACCTCCCTCCTCATCCTCAGTCCCCCTCCTCATCCTCAGCCCCCCTCCTCATCCTCAGCCCCCTCCTCATCCTCAACCCCCTCCTCAACCTCCCTCCTCAACCTCAACCCCCCCTCTCCTCAACCTCCCTCCTCAACCTCAACCCCCTCCTCAACCTCCCTCTTCAACCTCCCTCCTCATCCTCAACCCCCACTCATTCTAAACCCCCCGTCCTCATTCTAACCCCCCCCTTCATACTACCCCTCTAAATACCCCCCCTCCCCTCACTTACCTGCTCCGGCCTGCACTCCTTCCTGGTCTTGACTGGCGCGCATGTGACGTCACGGCATTAGCATATACCGGTGCCGGGACCCGGTATATGCTAATGCCGTGACGTCACATGCTCGACAATTCATTAGCATATACCGGGGGCCGGCACCCAGTATATGCTAATGACGTGACGTCACATGCGCGCACCCGGTATATGCTAATGCCGTGACATCACATGCGCGCCACGTCATTAGCATATACCAGGTGCCGGCACCCGGTAGATGCTAATGACGTGACGTCACATGCGCGCCACGTCAAGACCCGGAAGGAGCGGAGGCCGGAGCAGGTAAGTAAGGGGAGAGGGGGGTGGGTATTTAGAGGGGTAGTATGAGGGGGGGTTAGAATGAGGGGGGGTTGAGGATAAGGAGGGGGGAGGGAAAGAGACACCGGGGCGTTAGAGAGACACGGGGGGGGGGGTAGAGAGACACGGGGGGGTAGAGAGACACAAGGTGGGGTTAGAGAGACACAAGGTGGGGTTAGAGAGACACGGGGGGGGAGAGTGACTTGAGTATAAGCCGAGGGGGCTCTTTTTAACCTTAAAAAAGGGCTGAAAAACTCGGCTTATACTCGAGTATATACGGTACTTTATTGATAATTTTATATGTATATGAAATGCCTTTACAGTACAAGTATCTGCTATAGTAAAATATAGTTTTGGTAGAAATAGGGCAATCGAAAAAGGAAATATTTGTGACCAATTATTTTATGTTGTAAAACAAATTCAAACATAAACAAGCCATATCTGCTGAATTTTTTTCTGCATTATGTAAAACTCCCAATAAACACACTGAATATTTTATCCAATGAACTACCCTTGAGATGTCTGCCTTTATCTGTAACCCGTGGATTATATATATATATATATATATATATATATATATATATCGTATTTATCGGCACCGGCGTATAACACGCACCTCATTTTAAGAAGAAAATTTCAGGGAAATTTTTTTTTTCAAATAAAGAACTTTGAAGCAAAATCCTCAACCTCCCTCCTCATCCTCCTTCCTCAAACCCCCCGTACTCAACCCCCTCCTCAACCCCCATCCTCATCCTCCTTCCTCAACCCCCTCCTCAACCTCAACCTCCCCCTCATCCTTAACCCCCCTCCTTATCCTCAACCTCCCTCCTCATATTCAACCCCCATCCTCAACCCCCCTCCTCATCCTCAACCTAACTCCTCATCCTCAACCTCCCATCCTCAACCTCCCTCCTCATCCTCCCTCCTCAACCCCCCATCCTCAACCCCCTCCTCAACCCCCCTCCTCAAACCCCCATCCTCAAACCCCCTTAACCCCCCTCCTCAACCCCCCATCTTCATCCTCCTTCCTCAACCCCCCTATCCTCAACCTCAACCCCCTTCTCATCCTCCCTCCTCAACCCCCCATCCTCAACCCCCTCCTAACCTCCCTCCTCCACCCCCCATCCTCATACACCCTCAACCCCCCTCCCCAACTCCCTCATCCTCCTTCCTCAACCCCCCTATCCTCAACCCCCTCCTCATTCCCCCTCAACCCCCTCAACCCCCCATCCTCATCCTCCTTCCTCAACCCCCCTATCCTCAACACCCTCCTCAACCTCCCTCCTCAAACCCCCTCCTCAACCCCCCATCCTCAAACCCACTCAACCCCACCATCCTCATCCTCCTTCCTCAACCCCCTTATCCTCAACCCTCCTCCTCAACCTCAACCCCCCTATCCTCAACCTCAACCCCCCTCCATATTCTAACCCCCCCTCCTCAACCTAAACCCCCCTCCTCAACCTAAACCCCCCTCCTCAACCTAAACCCCCCTAAATACCTCCCCCTCACTTACCTGCTTCTGCTCCGGCCTCCGCTCCGCTCTTTGACCCGGCGTGCATGTGACGTCACATGCGCACCACGTCATTAGCATATACCGGCTGGCACTTTTTCGGAATATCCATAGCTGTTTGGTGGTGTTTATGGCGGTGCTTTGCGTGTTTAGGGACCTTTAGCCTCGTTTTCATTTTGTTCGGCGGCCATTTTTTCTCTTGTTTTTTGTATTTTCGAGTTTCTTAACCTCGAAATTTGTGCTTAAATGGAGGTGTAACTTCACTTGCAGAGATCCTGGGTGCCCCTCCTTGATGTGAGTAACCTTTTTATGTGTTTGTTGTTTGTATTTATTGTGTTTGTAATGTTTTTGGGGTCGCGCGGGTTGCGTCCTTGTTTATTAATCTCGTAGGTGTTTTTCAGCAAATACGTATGTGCTTGGTGGTGTTTTGCGTCTTTAGACTGCTGTAGCCTCCTTTTCGTTTTTTTCGGCGGCCATTTTTTCTCTCGCTTAGAGATTTTTTTTAGAGTTTAAACTCTTTTAATGTGAGTTAAATTGAGGTGTAACTTTCGTTTTCGAGGTCTTGGATGCTCCCTCTTCCTGTAAGTAAGCTTTTTATGTATTTGTTGTGTGTATTTGTTGTATTTTTCATGTTTTCATGTGCTCGTGTTGCGGCCGATTTTTGCGAGGTCGTAATGGATCGTAACGTGTCTCGTATTTTCCTAGCGTAACGCCGTATATTTTGCGAGGGTCGCAGTTGCTGGCAAGGAGCGCATTCGCGAGGGCCGCGGGCTCGATATGCGATCCCGCAAGAGTTAGCAACAACTTGCATGCTCACAACTATATATGTGATATAGTTATATAAATAGCTAATTTTGTCATAATCATGGTAAGCATCATATAATATGTACATTTCTCTCAATTTTGAGATGGACATAGATACTCAGATACTCAGCTTCCTTCTTTTTCTTGTTTGTTCTCATGCAAGCTGCCATGTTTCACTTCTGTGATCTAAGGCCATGCCCACAGGGGAGGGGCTTCACACTGAGGTGTCTCATGCTGCTGAAAGGATACAATGGCATGTTTTTTGTCTGCACTTACTCTTTCACTTCTTTTGGTACACTGATGCATTAGCTAATATTTTCTTTATTTGTCATCTACATCTGATATCACACAAATAACTAATAAACATAATAATTTTAACATCCCTGCATGTGACATATTTTCAAAGACATCTTTCATGCACATAACCTAAAACCTATGAATATAGGAAATGTATTTTATATTTCATAATTATTGTTAATTTATAATATGTAATGCAAATAGCATCCAGAATAGTTTGTATAGCTCCCCATAAACAAACAAGCAAGCATAATCAATAATTGTTTGTGTATTTTCATTTTAAACTGTGGTATTATTATTCTCTGAAGTGTGTGTGAGTGGTGTGAATGAAAAACTTATTTGAAGTTTATCTACCTGCAATGATAAGTAGCTTAATCAATTCACTGGCAATTACCAAACCTTAGAGACAGATTCTTTTTTTCTTCTGCCCAGTTGCTCTTAATATATTGAGACTGTCCAAGACAGCCCTATTGTTTTAGCAAGATGCTTTCACTTACAATTGACCCTTTTATGCTATTGATCAGAAGAGCCACTTTCAGAAGAGTGTTTCCAGTGTGAATTATAACAGAGGCAAACTCATTACCTCTAGCAGGCAATTAATTTTCAATATCTTCCTTTTACTTATAAAAAGTCTAAATGAAACCATGAATCCTTGCTAGAGCCAAGTAATACATTACCCATGTTCCAATTTCTCAGGGCTCAGATACCGCAGTCATGCTTTCACTTGGCAGCTGCTTTGTGCTTTTACCCTTTTATACCCATCTCAATACCTTTGTTCTTCGACTAGGAAATTCGGAAAAGCTTTTTGCAATTCCTCTGGCTCTCTGTACTGTAATTTAAAAGAAGATAAGGAACGTTGAGAAGAATACTCTTAAAAGAGAGAGCAGATGTAGTACTCTCCACTGTAATATAAACCTTAACACTAATGGAGTTAAGGCAGTAAAATGTGTTCTTGAAAGAAAGCACAAAAAGAACTGGAAAGGTCACTCTTTCCTTAGCTTATTTGCTTTACTGCTCTTCTGAAAATAGCATTTTTAAAGGAAAAACATCCTATACTATGAAGACAAAAGCAAAGCAGGCACAGAGGAGTTCAATAAAAGGTACATAGAAATAGAACAATATATAAGAGGAATTTAATTTGCTTTAGAAAAAGCATACAAGAAAATAACTTTGAACTTGAAAGGATTTTTTGATGGATATGTTTAGATACAGGCAAGGCCAGATACATATTTTTAGTGCCCATAGGCTGTGAACTTAGACCCGCCCCTGTGCACACATGCAGCACTCACATTCTCACAGCTGCATTTATGACATCCCTACAATGTGTGAGCTGCTGACAAACCCTTTGGACACGCACATCCAAGATTACCATTTATTATCCCTTAGCTGCTTAAAGCACCAGTTACAGTGGTTGCAACACTAATCAATAAATAGATTGTAGGCATTATCATTGGGTATATAAAAGACCAGATCCAACAATATATATTCCATATTGAGAGGATTGCGCCCTGAGAAAGTTTGCATTATATATACTACAACCAGTGACGGCTGGTGACTTTCCAACTTGGTGGGGCAGAAAACAGAGACCTGGCCCCTCCCCTTATATTGACTCCACTCAACAGTATAAACCCCTCCCCTTCACAACATGTTACCACAACATGTATAGACCCTGCCTAGTGACACAGTCTCCACCCACAAAAAGAATCCCACAGAAAGACAGGGATAGAGATAGAGAGGGGGGATAGTGAGAGAGGTGGATGGAGAGATAAAGAGAGGGCTAGAGAGAGAAAGAGGGATAGAGAGAGAGAGGAAGGGATAGAGAGAGAGGAAGGGATAGAGAGAGAGGAAGGGATAGAGAGAGAGGAAGGGATAGAGAGAGAGGAAGGGATAGAGAGAGAGGAAGGGATAGAGAGAGAGGAAGGGATAGAGAGAGAGGAAGGGATAGAGAGAGAGGAAGGGATAGAGAGAGAGGAAGGGATAGAGACAGGGAGATAGAATGTGAGAGAGATAGATTATATGCCTCTTCTTCTACCCCTCTTCTCCCTCCCTCAATACCCTCCCCCCTCCCCACCCACCATGCTTACCTCTCTATCTATCCCTCTGAGCCTAGGTCAGGTATTTAACGACTGAGCCAATAGCAGATACTATGACAGCAGCAAATATACTGAGAGAGTAAAACTGCATAAATAAATAATTTGTTGAATGAGAAAATAGATTAATTAAACAAACAGAGACTTAACAGCACATGGGAGGAACATCTTGCACCTACAGAAGGACAGGGTGATAATTCACCAGCAACAGACCAGAACAAGAATGTTGCACGCCAAGTTGTTCTGCATGATTCAGTAATGTTTTGTTTCCCCCTCCATTTTAAACATTATTATCCATTTGAATAAATCTATGTGTTTGTAAAAAATATATTAAAAAAATGTATTCAGTTTATAGGCTGCCTTTACATAAATAATAATAAGTTGCAAAAAACATATATGAGTGGTTGATTAGCATATATTTCTAATTCTGCTCCTTCACACACACATATATATATATATACAGTATCTTACACATACAATAAGAGATCTCTCCAAAAAGTAATTATACCCTCTCCATATGTATACATATGGACATTGAGAGAGACTAAGACACAGGACCCCTTCTGGATCGCTACCTTGTCATGGTGAAGGGGCTTGTTACCTCAGTGAAGCTGTGAGCTATATCATGAAGGGTCACCCAAGATGAGCAGGTCATTTTAGAGAGGTCAGACAAAATGCAGTCCACTGGAGTAGGTACTGGTAACCCACTCCAGTATCTTTGCCATGAAAACCATATGGATAGGCGCAACCAGAAACATAGACAGATGTACCTGGTGTGCTGCATCCATGTGGTCACTGAGAGCCACACATGACTGAAGAACAGAACAGCAAGACACAGAGAGGGATGTGGACTCACCTGAGCTCTTCAGCTGTTTCAGTCTGGTATAGGCCAGGGTGGTGACAGACAGGTCACAAGCTTGGTGTGTGGAAAAGGGTAGTCAGAATCAATAAGACAACCAGAGTATTGAGACAACTGAAGCTTTACACGCCGCTCCCTCTATCTGCATGCACTGTGAGCTGGGAGTTGTTATTTTTAATAAACTTTATTTTAATTGCACCAATGTTTTCACTTCCAGGGGGACTGTGAGAGGTGTAGTCCCTTTATGATACAGGGCTTTTCTCTCCCGGCCATTCTGATTGGGGGATGCTGCATTTGACAGACAGGCTCAGCTCTATCAGTTAGCGCACAGTTTGGCAATAGACAGCATTGTGACAGTTTTTTTTTTAATTCTCACATGTACCCTGATCTGTATTACTAGGCAAGTCACCAGCAGGGGGCTAGATGTGATATGTCAGTGTGTTTAACTGCAGCACTGAGGGTTTTGAAATTTAAAGTGACAGCAGCAGCTATTAGAAAACCGATTATTGAACACAATAAAGCATTTTTTTTATTTTTGTATTATATAAATTCTACAATTAAGTAAGTGATGGTGGGATTAGGTCAGTGCATTAATTTTGGGAGGGTGGTTGCCCATTTGCCCCTATGCACTAGCCGCCCCTGACTGCAACCCTGTTACAGATATTTGTGTTATTTGTAAAAAAACTTTCCTTGAAGTACCGGAGTAATATCATTAACAAATCTTTTAAAGAAACAGACCCCAGCACAGATCCCAGAGAAACTCAGCTTCCTCATAATGTATTCTATTAAAAGTGACACTGTTGCCTGTCCTTCAGAGAATATTTTCCCCATTGAACTACCTTTGAATTCAACCCCAAACCACATCCAGTGTGCTCAACTTTAGTCTATCGCTAAAGTTGCATTACCAATAATGCATATTTGTCTTCCTGCTCTAAATCCACTCACAAAGACTGGATTCCAATGCTCTCTCTGTTCTACTTGCTCTATAGAGTAGAATTTCCTATTATGCAGTATATATAAAGATTTTAACCAGATGTCCGTACTTGACTCCTTAATATTTTTCCCTGTATTGTATCTCCATGAAGGGCTTCCTATCAGCCTCCTAGAAATAGTTTATTATGAACCTTCAGCTTCATTGTAACTCTGATGGAATGCATGTTACACACATTTCTTACATGCATTGATCTTCTTACACACAGTAATTTATTAGTTTTTACTAAGTAAGGGCTCAGTTACATTGCTTCTACAGGAAATCTTATGAGACAAATTCCCACATAAACACCAACATATCTATTACATGTTGCCTGTAACAAACCCTTACGTGTAAATTCTAACGCGTGATCGCTATGTACAATATGTTCCCTGTTCTACATGCATTTCTACCAGAATTGCAATTACAAGGTTCCTGTAAGAAATCAGCTTATTTCTATGTGTTCTTGTAAAGTCCTGCTGGGGCTCACAGTAAATCTAAACCCTACACATAAACTGAACCACCCTACCAAGAACTGTTACATATGATGTTACTCAATAACCAGAGAAGGTTACCACCACTATTCTGATTGGTTAAGATTTTAATCAATCAGAATGAAGAAATTTAAATCTGTGCCTTCTGACTGGTTAGTCTTTTCCCCTATTCTGATTGGTTAAAGTAGCAACCCACCAGAATAGTCTTTATTATAATGTTAAGAGCTTTCTTATAAAAAGAGTATTTAAGTCAAGGGTGCTGTCGAAAACTATTTTCGTCCCAAAACTCAATATTATTTTTTTTTTTTATTATGAGTATCACTCGCCTGCATGTAGACCTGTAGACCAAGTGTTGAATATCCTCTTCATCATTCTCAACCTCTCCTTCCTCAAATGTCTAGATTCTCATCACTGAGCTCTGTTAGTCCAACAGAGACTCCTAACGCTGCTCTCCCCATGCGCTGCTTGCCTCCTTTTATACCTTTTCAAGCATATGCTCAGAACAGTGAGGGAATTAAATAAATTAAATAAATATATGGTACAATTTAGAGCAGCACAAGAGCAGGCATCTCACTCGGGTGCTGCTGGAATTCACAGATTTGTTTTTTTGTTAGATTTAAAATTAGTTGCCCCTCAGTTAGATGCGCTTTTATGAGAGTGCCTAACTTGCATATTGGAAGATCCGGTCATGGGTCTTTGTGAACCACCAAATGATTTATCTGCCTGCTTTTTAACAATTGTAATGCAATGTGATATATTAAAATATAATATATGAATTTATAAACTATAATACCGAGCATCTAGGGGCCTCATTCAAATGTGATTTGGCCAATTGAATAGGGCTCTATATAAGCACAGAGCATATTTTTTTACAGAAGTTTTTAGTTAGTGAAGACCTTGGTTTTGGATAGAAGTTCACTAACTAAAAACTTCTTTAAAAAAAATATGCTATGTGCTTATATAGAGCCCTATTCAATTGGCCAAATCACAGTTGCCTGAGGCCCCAGGTATTTCTATAGTGCATATTTATGAATTGTTAGTGTACTCTTTCATTTTGTTTCATAATTTCTTTGCAAACTCAGTTGGAGCTTACTACCATTGATGGTCCACAGTTTAGTCTGGTCTAGGGGGTAAGAGATGATCTGCCTATGAGGCTGTCATAATTAGAGTATGTCTGCTTCATTTACTGACGCTGCTACTACAGACAATTTTAATAGAAATGTTAGAAGAGCTTTCTGGAAAGGAGAGAATTTGGGTTTTATATTGCCCTTGGCAACACCGATTTGTGTGCCGTGTTCACTACTATTACTTTCCTCTTGCTCTGCCCCATTTTAAGATTACCACATGGATATATTCACAGTCACAAGCATATGTATTTTTATGTATCTATGCAATAAGTTATACAATGTCATCTAGTCTTAAAGACAGAAAAGTTACTTTACATAAATATTTCTGTACATATAGTCACACTTTTCCATAACACTGTAGCAGCAATTTGAGGTTGTCTGCTGCCCCCTGAAAATGCGTTGTCTTAGGTATGGGTCTCATAGACCTAGGCAGAAACACACCACTGCTCCTAGACAAATATGCTATCACACCTCCGCAAGCTACAACAATAAAGTTCAAATGTAAGTTTTAAAAGATGTATTGAATGTTTTTACAGATGTTATCTGTCATAAAAAAACAACACCCAACTTATATGAGCACTAGCATAGCCCTTTTTGTAATACTATAGAGTGGTAAGACTGAAATCATTAAAGAAATAAGCAACAGAGAAAGTTGCAGCAAACAGTTCAAGGAGGATCATTAGTAAGCTAGAGGAGAGTTAAAGGATGGAAAATAGTTTACAATGAGTAGATATACTCATAGTAAGTAATGAAAGTAATTATTTAAATTAGAAATTATCTTTGGCAAGGATTAGAACAATCACATATATAGTTGTGAGCAGGCGAGCCATCTCGAGCCGTTGCTCACGCTTGCGAGCCGCGGCCCTCGCGAAGCGAGGGCCTTAGTTGCTGGCATGGAGCGCCAAAGGCACTCCTTGCCAGCAACTGCGGCCCTCGCAAACTTTACGTCGCAACGCAAACAACATACAAGACACGTTAACACACATTACGGACTCGCAAAAATCGTCCGCAACTTGCGGACATGAAAAAATGAAAAACACAATAAATACACACAACACATACATAAAAAGCTTACCTACAGCAAGAGGGAGCATCCAGGACCTCAAAAAATGAAGTTACACCTTCATTTAACTCAAAATAAAAGAGTTTAGACACTAAAAAATTCTCTAAGCGAGAGAAAAAATGGCCGCCGAACAAAACGAAAACGAGACTACAGCACTCTAAACACGCAAAACACCACAAGAAATACGCAAAACACCTACGGATATTCCGCTACAGACGTATACCACACATTACCCACCATTTTAGAAAAATGCAGAACTACACAACTACGCTAACCGTTTGGTCTCGCGCACGCACTCTATTACCCTGCACACATTCATCACGCTTACACAGCAGCTCCACACCACTAATGCTGCAGCAACATCTAAACAGATTGCCAGCTCTTCAACACAATGCTTCCTGCATATATTACTTCAAAATAGGTAAAGTATATTACTTTATTAATCTATTAGTTATTTTATTATTATACACCAAATAGCATTAGCTCACTTACAATTTCATTGCCGTCATTTTTTGAAGGGCAATTCGCTAGTAGTATATAATTATATGATGAATTTGTAGTGAATACAGTATGCACCAGAGGTTTTGAGAGTACATTTGGAGATAGTAGGTTTCTTTCTATTGTCTAGACTGTGACAACATATAGAATGGCTTAAGTTGGTGCAAGGAGGTTTCTGAGGTAGTGGTTTTATAGAGCTGCTGCACTAACACGGACAGGACATGCTTGTAACACTACCAGCTAATTTGTAGAGGCAATCCTCCTACTGGCCAGGCAAATGTTACTGTGAAAACCCTTATATCAGCTGTCTAGTCCAGAGATAACAACATAGAGATGTAAAATGGCTACAAGGTTCTCATCGCTGTAGTCAAGAAGCAGAATTTTTAATACTGACATAAGAATATCTCCACCAAGTTATCATTTATTCTAGGAAAAGTAAAGTGTACAGTTAATCAATTACTTAACTATTATTTTTAGTAACTTGTAACATGAGAATTCAGTCCCATTGTTTTTTTTTTAATCTATCATTTCTATTGCCCTGTTTGTGAACCAGATATGTTTACCATCTAATAAAGCAGATGTTCCAAAATAACTGTCAGCTTTATATTGTGGAACAACAGATTTAATGTTTGATATCTAGTGGATTAAATCATTTAATTTACAGCATTACTTATTTCTGACTTCCTACTGCATAATCAAAAAGTGTCAGGTGACTCTAGATCAAGAGTAGTTAAATGTTTTTCTAAAATTCACCAAGGTCCAAAAATCTTTATGAAAATAGTGAAGGTCCAAGGGAATCATGAAAGGCAAAGGGAAGCATGTTTACATAGTTAAAGGGGAAAACAGCATTCAACGGATCTATCCCTCTTTGCCTTCGCATTTCTTCGGCAGCACTGACAGCTGCAGTTACAGGAGCCATCCGGCCGTATATCTTGCAACCGGCCGTAAGCTCCAAAATCTTTAAAGTCAAATATAAATTGAAGACTGCACTGTAAATCTTTGTAAATGCTAGGGATCATATTGGGGGACATGAGGATTAATAGTAACCCCCTCTCAAGCTTGCACATCAGCCCAAACCCGAGTTGACATTAACTCTTTATTTTCCGGCCGCAGCGTGGGCGGGTCTGAGGTGCTCCAAGCACTCTGGACTTTTTACATGGATATTTGACATATAATAAAAAATAATTTATTTACGGATTTAAGTATAGGGGAATGTTGTGCTATTTTTGCTAACACCTAAAATCACTTTATAGTCTCCTCAGAGTGCATGGTGGCTTTATTTGGGCTATATTTTGTGCTTAATTGGTGCTAGCGGGACCTTTTTCCTGCAAGTAAGCTGCGGCTCAGTTTTAGCCTTGCAGAGAGGGTTCCCGGAGCAATTGAATTGCAAATAGGATTTTCTTGCGGCCGATTCTCTTGCGGCCGTTTTAGATCAAAGGCTTTTCTCCGGAGTGAGCGGCCGCAAGGCGCCGGCCGCAAGCCTGCCGGAATCCCCGGCCGGAGGGGAATAGAATAGCCGAATAGCTTGCGGCCGGTCCTTGCGGCCCCTCATCTCCTACGGCCGCTAATAGAATGAGGCCCATAGAGTTAAGTCTGCAGCCTTTCAACAGCATAAAGATCACCTTTATAGGTATATCATTTAATTATGTTCTTATGGAACAAAAAAGTATTAAGTCTTTTTTATTTTGGATTGATGACAGTTATTGCATTATTAACGTATATTAATATATTAATTAATGAATAATTTGTAATAAAAAAAAGGTTACATTTTATACTACAATAAAATTAATAACACATTTTAACCTGCACTTATATATCTGCCTTACTGCTCATTCATGTACATTGATTTTGGAACTATTCATTAATAATAATTAATAATAACTCCAAAATATAAAACAAAATATAATAGATAAAAAAATATGTACATTTTACAAAGTAATTACATATCTGGAGTGCTTATAATTGCCTAACAGGGATAGGACCTTCAAAGCACTTAAATATTTAAGGCAGTTGCGAGATGACACCGAACAATGGCCGAGAATAGGCTCTGAGAGAGCCACTTAGTAACATGCAGCCATAAATCTCGCACCTCGGAAGAATCCCTACGGGCACAAGAAAGTGCCAGCAAGGGCTCCTAAAGCCTCTACGTGCTGCCTCGGAGTAACTCGAAACCCTTTACTCCTTAAAAACATCAACATGCAGAGCCGCATGATCACTTAAATTAACCTTGTAACCCATGGGGCTTTATACAGAGCCCCATGAGCACTTAAATTAACCCAATAACTCATGGGGCTCTATACAGAGCCCCATGAGACTATAATTACCCCCCTCAGTTCAATAGGGGTCTATATAGACCCCTATAGGACACTATTTACCCCTAGGTTAACCCTACAAGTGCCATTGGGTCCTCCAGGACCCCCATGACAAAGTCCAAGCACTACACTACACTATTAACCCTAACTATACCCCATTAACCCTTACTGAACCCTATCTAACCCTAAATGGACCAATCTAACCCTAATTGGGCCTATTTAAACCTATCTGGACCTATTTAATACCATCACTGAGGGTCTATACATACCCAAATAAGCCTCCATCTAACCCAATTCCTTATGGGGGTCTATACAGACCCCCATAAGCCTCCATCTAACCCCATCTCTTATGGGGTCTATACAGACCCCTGTAAGCCTCTAGTTAACCCAATCAGTCCCATAAGGGTCTATGAAGAACCTCATAGGACAATTAGAAGCCTATAATTAACCCCATAAGTGCCATGAGGGTCTTCCAGGACCCTCATGACACTAAGTACAAACACTACATTACACTATTCCACCCCCAATAAACTACTAAATCTAAACCTCCCTTTCCCCTAACCTATTAACCCCTACCTATCTAATACTCCCTACCTAACCCTATTAAACCCCCCACTCTACTAATTAGATAAAATAAAAAATCTAAGGTACACAAAATAAAAAAACCTAAGGTACACAAACAAAAAAAGACATTACAAACTCCCCCTCACTACAAAAAAAAAATCACAAACTCCCCCTCACTATAAAAAGTAAAAAAACATCACAACCCCTCACACCCCACCACCCCCAATCTAAACATCACCCCCTATCCATACCTAAGCCCCAATCTAAATATCACCCCCTATCTATACCTAACCCCCAATCTAAACATCACCCCCTATCTATACCTAACCCCCTAAATCTAAGCTAAAATAGAATAAATAAAACCACTTACCTTTGCAGATGTCCCTTCAGATCGCACCCCCTAGTAAAAAAAGAAACATCAGATTATTAGAAAAATAAACATTACATAGAATTAATTAACAATACAAATACAGAATTAAACTCACCTTTCCAGCATGTCCCCGTCCATCTTCTTCTGTTCTCCGGCTCGGCCCCTGGTAAAAAAGATAGATAACATTAGTCACGCATACATCAAACACAATAAATAAATAAAATATAAACATTATAAATTGAAAACTTACCTGTCCCAATGTCCCCGGCCTTCTCCTCTTCTGCCCCGGCTGGACCCTTGCTGAATCTGCGCTCTAAAAAAATAAAAATAGAAAAACTAACAGAGCCCCAGACTTGTTTGTACTTAGTGTCATGAGGGTCCTGGACGAGCCTCATGGCACTTATGGAGTTAATTATAGGCTTCTAATTGTCCCATGAGGGTCTTCATAGACTAATTGGGTTAACTAGAGGCTTACAGGGGTCTGTATAGACACCTCGTAAGTGATGGGATTAAATAGGGCTAGATGGGGTTAAATAGGCCCCGTTAGGGTTATTAGGTCCAGATAGGTTTAAATAGGCTGTAATGATATAGAAATCACAAAGTTGTGGAGACCAGTAGCCAAGGTCAGCAATAATCCAGTTCCGCAAACTTGTAGGTGAAAACAGGAACAAGGTTTATTGAAGTGATCAGAAACCACACAATAATCTGGCAAGGATCAATAGACAGGAAGTGCCTTATATAGGCCAAGGACCAGACACCTGACCAGACACAGCTGAAGAGACTTAGGTACTGATACAATTGCTAGCAGAGTCAAGCTTATAAGGTCTCAATGGAATTCACCACAGGCAGGCTGGCGCAGTGGTAGGGAAGAGGTATAGCAGCCTGGGGACCAGGGTTCAAAACCCAGCAGAGTCAATTCCTCACATTACCCCCGCCTCTATAGGTGCAGCCTCTGGATGCCCTATTACCTGGTTTAGCAGGGTACTGCACATGAAAAGACCGAAGGAGATCAGGAGCGTGAATATTGTCCACTGGTCCCACGAACTCTCCTCCTCACCATAGCCTTTCCAGCGAACCAGATACTGAAGCTTGCCACAAGAGATCCTGGAGTCAAGAATTTTGTCCACTTCGTACTCATCCTCACCATCCACGAGGACTGGAGGTGGGGCAGGCAGGGCTCGGCCAGGGAAAGTGTTTTCATGAAAAGGTTTAAGCAGTGCAACGTGAAACACTGGATGTATTTTCATGGAATTCGGGAGTTGTAAACGGAAAGTGACAGCATTGATCTGAGCAATGATCTCAAAAGGTCCCATGAACCTTTGACCTAATTTATGAGAAGGAATCCGAAGCTTGAGATTCCTTGTTGACAGCCACACCTTGTCACCAACGTGATAGACTGGGGCCTCCTTTCTATGCCTATCAGCAGCTCTTTTGTAACATTCCTGAGCCTCCAAAAGAGTCTCTTTCAACAGTGCTTGGGAATCACGTAAGGCCGTTAGCCGGTCAGCGACAGCAGGAATGGAAGTAGTAATTGGGAGACTGACTAGAAAGGTCGGATGGTAACCATAGTTGGCAAAAAATGGGCTCAAAGAAGTGGAGCAGTGTTGGGCATTGTTATAGGCAAACTCCGCCGTGGGTAGAAAATCCAGCCAGTCATCCTGCAGGTAACTAATATAGCACCGCAAATATTGCTCCAAAGTCTGGTTGGTTCGCTCAGTCTGTCCATTACTTTGCGGATGAAAAGCTGGCGACAGATTTACATTAATACCTAGATTAGAACAAAAATGTTTCCAAAAACTAGACGTAAACTGCACTCCCCTGTCAGAAACTACTTCATCAGGCACTCCATGCAAGCGAAATATTTCCCGAATAACCAGGTCAGCCGTCTGTTTAGCTGAAGGGAGACCACGAGCTGGTATGAAATGACCCATCTTAGTTAACCTGTCCACAACAACAAGAATGGTAGTGTGTTCCTTAGAGGGAGGTAGTTCCACAATAAAGTCCATGGATATAGATCCCCAGGGACGATGAGGAATCGGAATAGGCTGAAGCAAGCCAACAGGGGATGAGCGAGGAGTCTTATGTCTGGCACACACATCACAAGAGGACACATACTTCTTAACATCCTCATGATACTTCGGCCACCAAAAGGATCGGGCAAGTAGCTCTTGTGTCTTTGGATTCCTGGATGACCTGCTGGTTTTGAGTCATGGTAGAGACGTAAAAGGTCCAGTCGCACTGACTCCGGAGCAAACAGACGTTGTTGAAAAATCCAAAACCTATTACGCATCGTCATATGGAGGTCACGAGGAGGATCACGAAGAACTGGGTCTTCAGCGTAGCCCTTTTTAATGCGAGACATCAGATCAGAAGGAAATGTAACTCCTATAAATATATCCTCTGGCAAGATGGTGGTCTTGGTTACGGTAGTATGGAGGGGGTCAGCTATTCTAGACAAGGCATCCGCCTTAACATTCTTGGAGCCAGGACGGTATGTAACCAAAAAATTAAACCTTGAGAAGAATAGGGACCAGCGTGCTTGTCTGGCTGACAGTCTCTTAGCTGATCGAATACATTCCAGATTTTTGTGATCTGTGAGGACAGTAATTGGATGGGTAGCGCCCTCTAAGAGATGTTTCCATTCGGTGAAGGCAGCTTTTATAGCCAATAGTTCTTTATTCCCTATGTCCTAGTTTCTTTCTGCTGGCACCATCTGGCGGGAATAGAAGGCACACGGATGTAACAGCATCTTAGGTCCAGTCCTTTGAGACAGTATAGCACCAACAGCTGAATCAGAAGCATCAACTTCCACAATAAATGGTAATTCCGGCTGAGGATGTACCAGGACAGGGGCAGATGTAAACAGAGTCTTCAATCGGGAAAATGCGGTATCCGCCTTATCGGACCACTGAAAAGGAGTCCCTTTACGTGTGAGTTCAGTGATCGGTGTAATAACGGCAGAGAAATTCTTAATGAAACGCTTGTAAAAATTGGCAAACCCCACAAATCTCTGAACATCTTTTTCATTCTTGGGGATGGGCCAGTCCAGCACAGCTTTAATTTTACTTGCGTCCATACTTAAACCTTTGGGAGTTATTACATACCCCAGGAATTGAATTTCTGTTTGTTCAAACTCACATTTTTCTAGTTTAATGTATAGGCGGTGGGTACGAAGGCGCTCTAGAACTATACGGACCTGTTTTCTGTGGTTTTCAAGATTATCAGAGAATATTAGGATATCATCCAAATATGCCACAACAAACTGATCCAGGAGATCTCGTAGTACATCATTGATAAGATGCTGGAAAGTTGCAGGGGCATTACACAGCCCAAAAGGCATTACTAGATATTCGTAATGCCCGTACCTGGTTCTGAAAGCTGTTTTCCATTCATCATTGGGTCTTATGCGAACCAGATTATATGCCCCCCGAAGATCAAGCTTCGTAAATATTTTAGCTGAGCGGAGTCTCTCCAAAAGTGCAGGAATCAGAGGCAAGGGGTAGCGTTTTTTAACAGTGATGTTATTAATGTCCCTGTAATCAACGCATGGCCGTAGGCTGCCATCTTTCTTTTCTACAAAGAAAATAGGAGCTCCTGCTGGAGAAGTAGATGGTCGAATAAAGCCTTTGGCAAGATTTTCTTGTAGGTATTCACGAAGAGCTTTCAATTCAGGCTCAGAAAGGGAATATATACGGCCAAATGGGATAGCAGCCCCAGGCAACAGCTCTATTGGGCAATCATAAGGCCTGTATGGTGGAAGCTGATCAGCATTCTTCTTATCACAGACATCTGCAAAATCACGATATTGTAGAGGAAGCTTAGTCAAGTTTGTAGCAACCATTTCATTAATTGTTGTGGCAACAGGTGTTACCTTAGAGGGTTGACAATTCATTAAGCAGTGTTCTGAAGGAAAGGACAAAGTTCTGATCTTCCAATCAATCTGTGGTTTATGCAGAGCAAGCCAAGGTACCCCCCAAATCACTGGAAACTGTGTTGAGGAAATTAGGTGGAAAGAGATAGCCTCATGGTGATTCACTTCCACAGTCAACTTTAAGGGCACAGTCTCATGTGTAACCGGTCCTGACGTAAGTGGAGAACCATCAACTGTCTCCATTAACACAGGTGAAGAATTAGGGATAGACTGAATTCTATTTCCTGCTGCAAATTTAATGTCTATAAAGTTTCCGCCTGCTCCAGAATCTATCATAGCGGTAGTTGAAATTTTACGATCACCACATTGCAACGTGATAGGCACCACAAAATGAGGATGTTGAGTCAACATACCCTCTTCACCATGAGCCAGAGAAAACAAGGGTTGTGTGACAGAATCCAGTTGATCCAAAATCTGGGATTGGTGTCGAATCTGTGCACCCTCACCCGCCATAGCTATTGTTCTTTTGGATTTGCTAGGGCAATTGATGGCATAGTGCCCTGCACTACCACAATACAGGCATAAATTGTGAGTGCGTCGCCACTGTTTTTCTTCGTTGGATAATGGCCCTCTTATTAGATTTACCTGCATAGCCTCTGGCTCAGAGTCTGTAGGTGTTTGTGGGATCGGAGTAGAAGTTCTTGAATAGGAAATTGGAGTAGTACTTGGTCTAAAAGAGCCCTGTCTTTCCAATCTTCTTTCATAAAGTCTCCGATTAATACGGATAGCCAAACGCACAAATGCATCAAAGTCAGCAGGAAGATCAACACGAGCTAGCTCATCTTTTATAGCTTCTGAGAGACCTTTTCTGAAGTGGAACCTCTGGGCTGATTGGTTCCAGGTAGTATCAGCAACCCACTGTCTGAATTCAGCAGCATATTCAGCCACCGAGCGCCTCCCTTGATGCAAATGAAGGAGAGTGGCTTCTGCTGTAGCACATCGATTGGGGTCATCAAAAACTAGGCACATGGCCTCAAGAAAGTCATTTAGATCACCCAAGACTGGACTGTCTTGTTCCAGAAGAGGGGAGCCCCAAGCCAGGGCTTCATCTTTGAATAAGGAAAAAATAAATCCCACCTTCTCTCTTTCAGATGGAAATTGGTGAGGTAACATCATGAAGTGCAAACGGCATTGATTTAGGAAACCCCTAAATTTTTTGCGATCTCCTCCAAACTTTTCTGGCAGGGGCAAGCGGGCCTCTTGAGCAGGTGTAACAGTAGCAGCCGCAACATCACGTGCCCTGTAGCTGGTATACTCACTGTGCATTGACTGAAATTTATTTTGCAGTTCAGCTACCTGGTCCTGCAGCACTTGGATGGTCTGTGCCTGGGTCTGCACAGTTCTTGCAAATAAAGCAACCTGCTGGGCCAATGCAGAATCTGTCCCGGCGGTCTCCATGAAAGGGCCAGATTATTCTGTAATGATATAGAAATCACAAAGTTGTGGAGACCAGTAGCCAAGGTCAGCAATAATCCAGTTCCGCAAACTTGTAGGTGAAAACAGGAACAAGGTTTATTGAAGTGATCAGAAACCACACAATAATCTGGCAAGGATCAATAGACAGGAAGTGCCTTATATAGGCCAAGGACCAGACACCTGACCAGACACAGCTGAAGAGACTTAGGTACTGATACAATTGCTAGCAGAGTCAAGCTTATAAGGTCTCGATGGAATTCACCACAGGCAGGCTGGCGCAGTGGTAGGGAAGAGGTATAGCAGCCTGGGGACCAGGGTTCAAAACCCAGCATAGGGGTAGATGGGGGCATCAGAGGGCAAGAGGAGGCATCAGTGAGCAGATGGGGCAGTGTAGGGCATCAGAGGGCAGGAGGGGTTAGATGGGGGCAGTAGTGGGGGCCCTGAGTTTATTAAGACTAGGGGGCTTGGGTAGTGTAGTGTTGTGCAAACTTACCTTGAGGTTGGGTAGATCAGGGTCCAGCCAGGGAGGGTCTGTCAGGGGGAATCCGTCAGGCCAAAAATCGGGAACAGAGTGGGAGGGTCTGTAATCATGGGCTTTTTATAGCCTTTCCTGATGTCATATCTAACAATAAGCCTCTATAGGCTTGTGGGCGCTCAGATGGAACGGTCGGAGGGGATGTTCTTAGCAACCAGGCAGCCTCCATCACTAATTGGTTGATGCTGGAAGCTGCCAGTCAGTAAAATTGATACAATTTCATTGAACACTGCATTTGTACACACTGAAGTGGAGCATTAGAGCTCAACGATCACACACTGTAATATAATAACACTAGGGAGAGACGTGACCAGGCAAGGGGGAAGGCACACAAAGGGTTAATTTAAAGTGATAGATACATATTTTTAACAAAATCATATGAAAGAAGACATGAAAGCTGATATACAGATATCATTAAATTGCATTACCTATATAAATTTAAAATACAATGTTAAAGTTATTGATAATTTTTTGGAGGGCGCCTGCCCCTTTGCCCCTATGCACCAGCCGCCCCTGGGATGTACCCTAGTGAGAAGTTGCATGAAGTAGCTTAGAACAAGAAAATTAGCTATTGTAGTAAAAGAAAAATGTGTTAAAAAATGAAATATTTAAAGGCTGTGCTTCTTTTTGACATTTTGCTCTTTAAGAAGTGTAGTTTTTCAAAACATCATTTGAAAATAATGTAACTAAAGTGTTCCCTTAAGTGCAAATACTAAAAAGCCTTTATTTCTTAAATCTTGGCAACTGTCGTTTCTTTAGCAATGTGTTACATTTGAAGTTTAATTTTTCAAATCCAACATAATTATTACAGCAACCCAAGAGTTGGGGATCCTTGGGATCCCTTCTCAATACCTGCTACCTACTATGAGCCCAGGGATCCCCTGGGATTCTCCCTTCCTATCTGCTACCTGCTATGAGCCTGGCCATATCCGCTGGTATACTTAACTATAATAGTGGGAGTCTCTATGGATCTCCATGAAACCTAAAATAACCCCTCAATCCATTAATTATTATTGGTTGTGCCAATCAGATATGGGGCAGGGATAATTCAAATCCTCGATTCTGATTGGTAGAAATATGATTGGCACATATTTCAGCCAATGAGAATCCTTGAAATAAGTATATAAGGAGAAGTCATGTTCCAAAATCCATTAGTGGGAGCTGAAGGTCCTCGGTAGAGAAGCTCCGTTTAAGTTAGGTTTTGTTTTAGAGCAGCATTTTTTTTAGGTGGCAGCCTATTTCCACAGGCCAAAGACGAGGACCGTATCTTCTATAAACATGGATGCGCCCACTTATCCACGGAAGAGTGAGGATGAGGGCTTTGATGGTTGTCGCTTGTGGGCGTCAGTGGATAGGTAATGTATGATTTTGCCCCCTTACTGTTGCCATTATTTTTATTTTTTTTGTATGTCTTTTTTTATTTTATGTATGTAGTGTTAGGGACTATTGTTGCCCTTATGGACCCCCATAAGTGGGGACATCCATGAGAACCCCCATGGATATAATTATGCATACCATGGGGGTCTGTTAAGACCCCATAATATGGGGTTAATATTAGGTGCCAAGATTAACTATACCATGGGGGTGCATGGAAATCCCCATGTTATAAGGGGTTACATTAGGTGCCACAGGAGTCTGTTAAGAAACCCTGTGCTATGGGGGTTAATATTAGGTGCCATGGAGGTCTGTAGTGACCCCCATGGTTATAGTCAAGTATATAATGGGAGTCTGTGGAGACATGGTATAGGAGTTAGTGTTATTTGTCTTGGTGTCCATAGGGACCCCTATGGTTATACTTTAGATGGGGGATCCCTGGAGTCATAGTAGGCAGCAGTTATGAAGGGGGAATTCCTGGTTATTCCTGTGTTCATGCATGTAGCAGGTAGGAAGGGGGAATCCCAGGGGATCTCCGTTCTCATAGGGGTTATGAGCATTAGTACCATCCTGAAAGCAAAAAAATGTGAAGTTTACAAGCTTTGGTGACTGTGATATTGGCATTTTTTACAGAGTTACCATTGTTTTGATTTGATAGAAGTTTGCTTTAAATGTAAATAAAGTCTTTACTGTATAACTATGTAAATAAACAATACACTTTTCATCACATAAAATCTTATGTCACATAAAATCTGATATTTATTACTTATGGTAATTGATAAAAAGGACCTGTGCAAAAAATCTAATTATTAATTATTATGAAATCACAATGCATGTGTTAATTCCTGTATATAATATTAGTTTTAGGAATTATTGATAAAGTAGATCAGTCTTTGTAATGTAGCTATGAATGCTCCTCTGAGAAAAAGATGGACAGCAAGGTCATAATAATGTTTCTTTCTCAAATGTATTCTTATTTTTAATTGGTGATTTTCTTAATTGGTACTTTTTATATTTGCATTACTGAGTACAGAAATAATTAAACTGATAAATATTCCAATCACACCTGTTTCGATAAAATGTTTGGAATTTGTATTTTTCTTCTTTTTGTTGTCCAGTATATAGAATTAAGGCACTTAACTTTCTTGTAATACTTTTTTTTAATAATAAACTTGTATCAGGAGTTTTTTTTTTTTTGTTGAAAAAATAAATTTTGAGATCTACAAATTACAGACAAACTGGCACTTGTTAAATCCCATGTCCTAATTTAAAATGAGAAAGGTATGAGAATTTTTGAAAAACTAAATTAAGTTCAGAATGTGAGAGTGAAAAACATCTTAAAGAAAATCAATTTTGGTTCCTCAATTTTGCATGTATAAAATAGGCTTCTGAGCATGGGCAGCAGAAGGGTTAAGTGTCAAATTCAGAAATCTCTAAATAACAATTTTGCTTTCTCTCACTCCATCTTCGGTCTGATGATGAAGTGTTGTAAACAGACATAATGGAATATCCAATACTCTGCAAAAATCAAAACTCTCTAAAAATATTCTAAGATCAGAGGTTGCACAATTGCTAATGAGTGTTGCTTTGTTAAATATTTCACAAATAGATGAAGTTTTTCTGAACTACAATGGTACTTTAAGGATAAAGTGGTGGGAAACTACAGTGGTACCTTGGTACTCAAGCTTAATCAGTTCCGGACGGCAGGTTGAGTTCCAAAAAGGTTGAGTTCCAAGGTCGAATTTCCCATAGAAATCAATGTAAATTGAAATTATTCGTTCCAAGCCCCAGAAATTTCACATTTTAGTTTGAACTGATGGTGTTGTTTTTTGATACAAAAAAACATATATAAATAAAAATAAAAAAATTAGTTCAAATAACATAGAATTTAACTTCACGTTAACTGTACTGAGAGGATTTGAGAGCCCAATGGGATGGTGGTGATGTAGAGGAGGAGAAAGGTTATTGATTGGAAGCTACACTTGTTTTGTAAGCACAAGCTACACTTTGTAGGTTGCGGCTACACTTTGATTATTATAGGCACAGGCTACACCTTGGTTCTTATAAGTACAGGCTACACATTATAGGCACAGAACAAAAATATAATAGAACTAACACACGTTCCAGTGTATAACACTATATAAGTGACCAATCAATATACTAAAATAATTGGAACTTTAATATCATTATTAAAAAAGGAAACTACGCCACACTAAATCACCATCTTATTGGATGATATAAGAGTTGTAGAAGTAAATGGTAACCACTTCAGTCTGGCCATATAGCTTGCAGCGTGTTTGTTATAAACCCACTTTATAGGCACAGGCCACACTTTGGTTCTTATAAGCAAAAGCTGCACTTTGGTTGTTATAGGCTCAGTCTACACTTTCATACTTATAGGCACAGACTACACTTTGGGCCTTATAAGCACAGGCTGCACTTTGATTCTTGTAGACACAGACTGCAATTTGATTCTTGCAGACACAGACAGCTCTTGGGTTCTAGCAGGCACAGACTGCTCTTGAGCTCTTGCAGGCAGACACTGTTCTTGGGCTCTTGCAGGCACTAACTACACTATTCCACAGTATTCCACTTCCTGAAAGACAGGATTCAGGGTGGCACAAGCTAGTTGAGTTCCGAGCAAGCGCCCAGTTCTGAGGCAATTTTTTGGCAGTGAGACGAGTCGAGTTCTGAACATTGAGTTCCAAGGAGGCCAACAGAGGGTTCACTGTATTTGATATGTCAGTAGTGTCAAGTATAAGAAATGGAGTAGTTCCCAAGGACTTTACCTCTTAGCACAAAGGGCAATATGTATAAGTGAGAGGGGAAAAAAAACATGTTTTGTTGTACCTAATTAAAACATACAATGGGATAGATTCAGCTATCACAGATCAACTAAAATGTTGCGAAGGACTTTGATGGCAGTTTTCCACATAGAAACTTCAATATCCATGAACAACTTCCCATATTCAACAATGCTTGGTACTTCCAGAAGAATTGGTAAATCCTGGATGACAGATCTCCAAACAACCTTTTCTACTTCAGCATCTAAATCTAATAAATGGAGCAAATTGAGGAAAATAGGCCTTGAGAGGATCTAAATGACAATGAGAAATATTTGCATCTATTTCATTTTCTGAATTTATTTCTTAAAATTGATGTTGTGCAGTCCATCAGTTGTGTCCAACTCTTGGTGACCATACGGACACAGCATGCCAGGCATATCTGTCTGTGTGTTTGGTTGTGTTTATCCATATGTTTTTTTTTGGCAAAGATACTGGAGTGGGTTGCCAGTTCCTTCTCCAGTGGACTGTACTTTGTCTGATCTCTCCGCTATGAACTGTCCATCTTGGGTGACCCTACATGGTACAGTTCACAGCTTCAATGAGATGCACAAGCCCCTTCAGCACTACAAGGTAGCGATCCAGAATGTGCTTTGTTAAAATACTATTTAAAAATAAGTTATTTTGGAAATTCACACATTTGTAATTATCCAATATTATTATCCAAATGAGTATAATATACAAGTTGTAAAATACAACAAGTGTAGTCCAATGAAAGCATGCAAATGTGCAGGATTAAATATGTTAATTTAAAGCCCAGTGTGTTATTGTGTACGCAGTGAATTATTGTCGTATCAATGTGACTAAATGTAGGTTTTTTTCAGACTGCATTAACTCCACTCTGCATTAAATGTCAGCTTGTCCAAAAGTTAATACATGAACGTACTTAATATTTTAAGAGGTTCATTACCAAAGTACTGAACTTTTCCTGTGCTGAATTATTGATCCAGAAAAGTTTCTTTGTTACGTTTCATGCACCATGTATTACTTTTCTATGATGGTGGAGGTGATGATGAACTGTCTATAGGCTCCTTGAGGACTATAAGAGCTCTCCTGACTTACAAATACATAGGCACAGCCTAGATTCCCAATAGTATATTTGATGCTTGCTGATGCTATCAAGCAGACACAAAACAACAACTAGCACATTCTGTCGACATGTTTAGCTAAATGGAACCGAAACAGTCACAGATGACAATTTCATAAATACATTAATTAGAAGTGTCTCCAAATAGCATGCAATTTTAAATTATTAACAAAAAATACTGCATTATAAATGACTGCAAATTGCATTCTGGGTGCTCTCCATGCTTAATTTATTATGTCGTAGGGAAATTTGTAAATTACTTCCCTGTTTTATATTTAATGGGTAGTTTTGTATGTATATTGTTTCATTAAGCCAAGCTTAATTCATATTATGCACTGTAGCCTTGAATCGGCCTTATCATAGATATAATTACATTTTTGAATCTATGATACATTTATATTACACTAACATAAAAATGATTTATAGATAGTAAGGATGGGATTTTTCAAAAAAGCATAAGCTGTATTTTTTCTAAAACACTTTATAGCAGAATTCTGCAGATATTTGAGTAGAGTGATATTCACCAAGTTAGTTTAAATCATCTATCATTAAAAGTATAGTCATTGCTTAGTTTATATTAAACCTTCAGATGCATGAGCGTAGGAGCCCAAATAAATCTGGGGGGTATAATTCAACTCATCCCTGCACAGGTAGCAGGGGTGGATCTACCGCCAGCCCTGCTCTGGGGGGGCTCATATATATATGAATATATGTATATGCAAATATATTTGCATGTCCCAGCTTAGCTTCCCAGAATGCAGTGTAATAACTGATTTTCTCGGAATTCTGAGCTGGAAGCAGTTTTTTTAACTTATCTTAGACATTCAAATGTGAACACAGATGTACTATTTATTTACTATATATATATATATATATAATAAATTATGAGACAGACTTTCAAGGGAAAGATATACTGCTCCACTGCTCCATAGCCCTCTAGTGGCCAAATCGAGAAATGGATGGTTACGTTTAATTTTGCTCTTTTTTGTGTCCCCGATTCATTTAATCTGTGGGGATTTGTCATCACACTCACCCTCCCTCCTGTTCATATGCTACTGTTTAGCTGCTTCTGTGTAGCATCCTTACTTTTAGTTTTATGTAATATATCCTTATCTTCCATTACAATTATTTTTCCCATTCAGTCTTTATGCTAGTTCATATAACTGTCACAGTTTGATTTAAGATAGTAAGTACTTCTTACACTAGCCGTAAGTTTGCCACTCTCCAGCTCTGTATTTAAACCATAACAATGTAAATAATCATATTTTCATTTTTATCTATTATATTCAATTCTGATTTACTTTTTTTAACAAGATTAATCACTTGGAATAGATCTTGAATGCAGATAAGATCTAGGTTTTCATGCCATAGATAGCTGCTAATGTTCCTAGTTTGTTACATACCATACAACACAAGTGTGAATGTTTGTGACTTTTTTTTTTATCTAGTCATCCTTTAAGTTAATAATTTTTTTGCCAACATTGTTTAATTTTGCTTTGTTTGGCACAATCCAATTGTTCCAAACAACTAGTATGATAGAGAAAAGGGATACATAATGAAGCATGATATACAAACTAAGACCTGTAAATGAGCAGTAGAGCAACAGATGGCAGTCAAATTACCATATTTGCTTATTTTGTCACAGAGATTCCATATTAGCCAAAAAATACATAAGTATGTGACATCTCCATGATAATTGTTATCTCATCTCAGTGCAGATTAATGATGGATGAAGAGATCTTATTTTTGCCTAATAGCAATTCTCACATATTGTCTACATGGTAATTGAAACCCTTATCCAGTAGCCATATCTATGTCATGTGGTTTTGTGTGTTTTATTGATGCTGTTGTGCTATGTAGTCTAAAACAAATGACTGCACAGGAAACAGTTATCCAGTGATCATAAGCAAAATATCATGTCACAAAAGGAAAATATTGCCTAATTTAGAATAGAAATAGCAATATACTTTAAGCATCTAGATCTGTAACTAAGGTCATGACACTAGTAAGGAGCTGTACAAAAGGTTCCATCTTTTACTTGCCAGCCTTTAGCAGTTACAGTAAAAGTTAAATTACTGGGCGATTTGCCAGTACAGCTGCTACTGCTAGCATCGTCCACGGTATTATCTGACACTCCTTATCTGGGATTTTATTCTGAGACAAATGAACAGTTCTGTAGAAATTCAACTTTAATAACAATTACATCAAACTTTCAGTGGCACAGATCCAGTCAGGGTATTAAGAGACAAGAACATTAACCTAAGATGTCTGATTAATTTTTCCCAAGTGTCAAACATCTGGAATATCAGGGTAGGGCAGAGCAAAAGAAAATATAGAAAACATGATACAGTTTGTCATACTTCACTTTAAAGACTTATGGACATTTATTCTGCATTGCTCTGCAAATCAAATCCAGGGCTTGGAAGCTGTAATACTCTTATACCAAGAACTTTAAGAGTATTCTAAGAAAAATGTTTAAAGAGGCCAAAGTCCCCCCTGAGGATTCTTAAAGAAATGTAATAAATTATAAGAAGTTAAAATCCACTGGCGCTCATGTGAATCAAGTTAACAATTGGGCAAACTAGAGAGAAAAGGTCTATTATTAGAAAATAGAAAAGTGTGGCTTATGGAAAAATAGTTAAATAGAGTGAGCCAGTGCAGTCCAAGTGACAGCCAATGGGTGAAATTAAGATTATCAGGAGTGTTCTGGGGCCTATCGGAATAAAAAACAGAGCTGGACACCTAGGAGCAGCCATCATTTAATTATGTACATATAGGCTACTGCCCTGGGTGGAGTCGTCTTTTGCTCACTTACAGGGAAGAATCTCCTAAAACATATCAGGAACCCATGTCTGGATTATCCTAAACACAAATATAAGGGATAACCGATTAAAGCCAATAGTGACTGAAACATTTCTACCCTGTCTTTAACAGTAAGCACATACTGATATGTTTCAGGAGATGTCTCCTCTCTAACGGCATGAGTCAGCACATAAAAACAGCCGTCATCAATCTTCTTCTGAGTTTAACAATACAAGAATTAGTGACACTAAGCATAAAATGTATTATGTTTCTAAAACTCTAAATTAGTTAAAGAAAATTATTATTCCGATCTCTGCCAAATATCTTATCAAAATATCATCAGGTTTGTAAGGGACAGAACATTTGTCAAAGCTTTGACGTGAGAACAGTTTGTGTTGTACGCACTGGGATAAACTGGAATTCTGCAGAATGAAGAACAATTTATGAGAATAATCCTCTCTGCCTCATCAATTTCATGTGTTATATGGAGAAAACCACTCAACTCTGGCATAAAAATGGGATAGTCTATTAATACGGGCAACAGTGAATGTGTGTGCATATTTATGCAGTACTTTGAAGAAAGACTAACCAAATTAAACTTATTTTCTCTAGAAAAAAGGCATCTAAGAGGAGATATGATTACCTTATATAAATACATCCAGGGTCAGTATAAAGATTTGTGAAGGGAGCTTTTTGTGCCAAGAGGTTTTCAACTGACAAGAGGACATCCCTTGAGCTTAGAAGTAAAAAGATTCCACTATAAAGAAAGAAAAGGGGTATTCACAGTGAGGGTGGTTAATCTGTGGAATTATCTACCAGAGGAGGTGGTGACAGCGGATTTAATAGATAACTTTAAAAGGGGACTAGATTTATTTCTAATTAAAAAGGGAATTCAGGGTTATCATGGATAATTAGAGAGACAGTATTGATCCAGGGAGAAATCCGGTCACTGGTGTCTGGGATCAGGAAGGTTTTTTTTATTTTATTATTATTTCCCTTTGAGAGGATTGGCTATGTCTCGCTTGTTTTTTGTTTTTGTTTGCCTTCCTCTGGATTAATTAATAATAAAAAATAAGAATAATAATTGGTTAATAATTAATTAACAACTAATTAATTAATAGTTAATCCGCATATTGCAGATCAGAGGAGATCTTAAAAGGTTGAACTTGATGGACTGAAAGTCTTTTTTCAACCTTAAATACTATGGCCCTCATTCAATTGCAATTTGGCCAATTGAATAGGGGTCTAAATAAGCACATAACATATTTTTTTTAAGAAGTTTTTAGTTAGTAAACATCTATCCAAAAACAAGGTTTTCACTAACTAAAAACTTATTTAAAAAAAGTATGTTATGTGCTTATTTAGAGCCCTATTGAATTGGCCAAATCGCAATTGAATGAGGGCCTATGTAACTATGTAAGATGAAACAACTAACAGAAAACACCTCTCTGTACATAGAGTCTGTAAATGTAATTGTCAGACATTTACAATGGTTAAATATACGTTTAAAGCCGTTTCAGCATATATAATAACTAGAATAGGCAAATAGAGATAGTAATGTTTTTAACCACACAAAATGTGCATTCCAAAGTAACAAATGCAGCAGAACTTGTATCTAGAGGTCCATAAAGAGGTCTGTAAGACTTAATAGTACATTAAAACAGAGTAATATTCATGGAAGCTTGCTAGATAAATCGTTAGAAAAGAATTTAAATAAGATATGTGTTATTAGAGGGAAAATAATTATGAATTTTTCTAGAATTTGTGAAAAGTTTACATGACTAGGCTCTAAATGGTTATCTGTAGTTTTATTAGAAAACTGCGTATAGATTTGGATAATCTAAGAGAATTGACAGATTCGAGAGAATTGATTAAAAACACAAATTAAAAAATGATAACTAAATTATATACGGTAATATTGTTTCAGAAAAAAATAGAGATTAAATCATCTGCATTAAGAATAAGGGAGAATATATTAAATGTTGCTATACAAGATTTGCCTTTGAAACAAGAATCTACTTGATATTTAGATCTAAAGGTTTCCAGGGTATGATGGGCATGTTGGAGTGAATGTAAAAGATTAAGTACAATATACATAGCTGATTTTGCCTACAATTAGGAGCATTTTGACACTGTTGCTATATCAAATTCTCAGCTATTGATGTGGCCCAATCAAACTTGAAATGCCTGTATAGGGTTTGCTGTTTCTCCTGTTCACGGTAGAATTGCCTGGCATTTCAGAGCTGGATCGTTTTATTGGGTGAACCTAGACTGATATACTACAGGATATTTCTCCCTGTGAAGGGCACACGTGAGTTAAAAGAGGTTGCTCTTAGATTGGATTATCAGGTCCATAGAAATAACCTATAACAGTTAGTTCATTCTCTGGATGAGCTCCTCTAATTTATTTTTTCAGGTGTAATTTTTATGTAGTTTTAATGTATTAGTGTTAGGGGCTATGGAGGTCCTAATGAACCCTGATGGCAGGGTTAGGGTCTGTTTGTACCACCATGTTTAGGGGTTAATCTTTGGTGCCACAGAGTCTATAACTACTGTGAGGACACTCTTGGTTAATATTAGGTACCATTGGAGTCCATAGGAATCCCCTTGGTAACAGGTTAATGTTTGGTGTCAAGGGGTCCATAAGGAGTGGCTAGTGGGTCATATGCAGAGGGGTCATAAACCTTAAACCTTCCCTGCAATGGAAATTAGTTTATATACCGTAGATAGACTGGGATAAGGTGAGATGTTAGGACTATTGTGTTAATGTTAGATGCTATGGAGGCTGCTGAGATTCAGACTATGTGGCCCCTATTCAATTGATAGTTCCTGGAGCCTGTGGGGTAGCCTGTAAACTAATTTGCTATTCAATTTGCGTCTTTTAGCTACTCCCAAACAATTTGATCTTTCAAGCCCGGAAATGTTACAATTGCAAATTGCTATTCAATTGCTACAATTCCTCAAGCCCGCAATTGTTTTAACACCCGTAAAAGGCAAATGTAAAAGAAAATCCTACGAGTACCAGAGAGGACCCATAAGGGGGTTTAACACCTGTTCGTAGCACTGTAAATGCAAATAAAAAATCAATACGGGGCAATTAACGTTTAATTTCTGTGTTATATCAATCTCAGCAATCAAGGAGTTAATACATATCTGGCTACCCACATGGACTAGAACAGTACCATCATTCATTTTTATTATTTTGTACATTGCCGGATTGCGAGTCTGATTGCATATTGGACTTCTAAACGCTAATTGATTGACATTTAATCTCCATGTTTTACTGACGTCATGATGATGGTCTCATTTACCATTGGCTATTCCTAAATCGGTAGTTATGGCCTTGCTTAACTGATCATGATCATGCTCTGAAATGCTACTTACGAGTGCATGATTTATGGTTTAGGCTTTCGACCAGGTAGCTGCGGGCTTGATCAGCTGTAACTGTAACTGTTGCAAATTGCAATTGAATAGTGGCCTGTATCTCCTCCTGAGAGATTGAGAGTCGCTAAATATTATGAGATAGGTTTTGAGGAGTCATAGGATAGCTAAGGAAATTTGTTTTTTTTTCAAAACTTCAGCAGCTTACAGGAGCCACATAATGGAGGGCTTAGTCCTTGGGTTGGTGGAGGATACTTTTATTTAAGCAGTGCCCAGGCAGCAGAAAACCTAAACACACTACTGGCTTCTTTAAAGGACATACAATAACTTTAAGTAACCTTACTATACTAATGTACATGAACATGCACCGTGTTTTTTTATTTAATATCTACCATTTTACACAACCACCTGTGTTAGTTATTGTGGTATGGTAAAACAACTTTGTCATGATTTAATTGTTTAAGGACTCATATTGTCAGTAATTTCTAAATATATGCCCAAGGGAGCATGACATTGTTACATTGGGATTATGTGTTATTGTGTGGTTATACGTTGCCTGTACATGGTTATTATGTATCCTAGTTATAATATATTATAAGAGGGAAAATGTTATATAGAACATATGTGGAATTGGTAGAAATGCTCTGCATAGAAGTTAGCTGCAGATCATTGCACACTCACACATACAGACCGTTGGTCAAGACAGATGCATGTACTTAAAGTAGTCCTAAGCAAACACTTGAGTTTAACATAAAGGTTTGTTCACTAGATATTTAATTTATTTGATCTCAAGAGCTTTGATAGCCCAAGGTTGCAAGCCAGATGGTCTGACATCACACATACACAAATGTACACAAGGGTGTGGCATTGGAGAGTATAAATATGTTGTTTTGATCATTCAGTAAAGGTTGAGAGATAGTTTTCACATAAACACTGTGTGAAACTATTTCTGTGTGTTGTATCCTGACTTGGGGAGTGGTCTTGCTATGGGCAACTTGTAACCTGTATGCAGTATTATCTGCCTGTACCTTTTTGGGCCTTGCCGTCTTCAGAAGCCATCTTTTGTGCCACAGAGAACAGGAACTACATGATTCTGCTGGGGTAGGTTTGAACTAGGTTCATATCAAGCCCCCTTGAAGAATCAGATCGTGGCATTGGCTGGCAGTGGTGGGATCTCTGTAGAAAACACAGAAGGATGGCAGCTTATGAAGAGATGTCTGCAGCAAAAGAGGAGGAAGTGTCCAGATGGTACCAAAGATGGATGGAGATAATGCCTGCAGGTTTAACCAAGGATCAGCAGGGGTAACTCTGGATACAGATCACACAGGAGGTACAGGAAAAGTGGAGAAGTGTAAGCAATGGCCCTGTCTCAGCTCCTGTGGAGGGGAAATGCTTATCCCCAGTGGAGACAGAGAATGTTCTGGTGACTGGAAAGGACTGTAGAGGAATGGGCCTTCTAAATAAATAGATGACGTTCCTGGGACTATGGCCAGGTCACGAGCTAATGGAATGGCTGGAAGAATTAGTACGTGAGGAGGTTGCCCTGGAAGAGCAATATGCTTATTGGGTGGGAACTGTTGGGATACCTCAACATTTTTCATTGACGCTGGAAGAGGCACTTTGGAACATAGTATATGGGGATCCAGATTGTGGCTTGGGGGCTGAGAAAAGACAGGTATGTCTGTTTGCCAAGCGCTGTCACATGGTGGGACTGAAGACAGACTCTCAGACAGCTAACTTACTTTGGCCTTTGATCCAGCAGGAGCTACAGCTGGAGGTGGATTATATAGAGTTGCTGGATGAATAATCTCTGGATGGGTTTTGGCCACCTAGCTGGGAGGGCTCATGCCAGTCAGGCATGGAACAGAACCACCTAACAGGTACTACAGGGACCCAGCTAAATGTTGCCAAGGCTGGGTCAGAAAATAAATGTATGGACTGTGGGGAGAATTTTGATATCCATGATTCTCAAAATAACAAGGATGCCTGCATCCATGGGGTTGACTGGGAAGAGGAAGAACTGGTCCCTATCTTTAGGAGGCTGAGTCTCACCCAGTTAGAGGAATGGGGACAGGGCCAAACCACAGCAGTGCCAGGCCCAGGGGAAGAACTGGGGAAAAGCTACTCTGCTCCTAGAGTAAGAGAAGAACCCAATGAGCACTGGGCCCTACCAATTGACTGTGGAAATAGTGGAGAGGTTCCTTGGATAACCATTGTCCAGGAGCCAGCCACAGATCCTGGAGCAGAAACAGAAAGTAGCCCTGCACTCCAGCCTGAACAAGAGGCAGTAGCAGCTGCTTCTCAAGGGCTGTCTGTAACTGCATACCAGGCAGTCTCAGAAAGAGAGAGTCAGGAGGTTCCACCTGAGGATCCAGAGACCAAAGAGCCAGGGGGTACCCCATATTGTGGTTTGTCTCCTGGTCTCCCTACAATAACTCCCCTGCAGCTGCCCAAAGGCACTGGCTGTGTACCTGTAACCCTGGAAGGAAGGGGCATTTGGCCAGGCTTGGTGGGAGAGAGGTTGGCTACTGAAGCCCAACAGCTTGTATCAGAACTGCCCATTAATCCAGCATGGATGCCACCAGTGAATGTCACTAGCCCATGTTGCAACTCCAGCATCCCAGTTTATTCAGGAGAAAGCTCAGGCCTGACAAAGGGAACCTTGTACTCTTCAATGTTACCCATGGGACTGAGTGTTGATCCAGAATCAGCAGGACAAGAGGTCTCCCTAGCCTGGAAGAAGAGGGCTTTGCTGGGTAAGGATCCTCCCAAGTTTATGCTGGACTTACTAGCTGGGATGTACTGTTTCCCTTGGACTACCTTGAAGGGTCCTCCATGGCAGTTGTCTTATAAGTCTCCCCAGGGGCTTGGGAAAGTCACATGGATGGAATTTCCAGACAGGAGGACAATTAAAAGCAGCATAGCTAGAGAATTATCTGTCAGGATGATCCTCTATGCTATACTAGAAAGGAAGGGGGAAAAGTTGTCATGATTTAATTGTTTAAGGACTCTTATTGTCAGTAATTTCTGAATATGTCCAAGGGAGCATGACATTGTTACATTGGGATTATGTGTTATTGTGTGGTTATATTTTGCCTGTACATAGTTATTATGTATCCTAGTTATAATATATTATAAGAGGGAAATGTTATATAGAACATATGTGGAATTGGTAGAAATGCTCTGCATAGAAGTTAGCTGCAGATCATTGCGCACTCACACATACAGAGCTTGGGTCAAGACAGATGCATGTACTTCAAGTAGTCCTAAGCAAACACTTGAGTTTAACATAAAGGTTTGTTCACTGGATATCTAATGAATTTGATCTCAAGAGCTTTGGTAGCCCAAGGTTGCAAGCCAGATGGTCTGACATCACACATTCACAAATGTACACAATGGTGTGGTATTGAAGAGTATAAATATGTTGTTTTGATCATTCAATAAATGTTGAGAGATAGTTTTCACATAAACACGGTGTGAAACTATTTTTGTGTGTTGTATCCTGACTTGGGGAGTGGTCCTGCCATGGGCAACTTTTAACCTGTAAGCAGCCTGTTCCTTTTGGGACTTACCCTCTTTAGAAGCCATCTTTTGTGCCACAGAGAACAGGAACTACACGATTCTGCTGGGGTAGGTTGGAACTAGGTTCATATCAAGCCCCCTTGAAGAAGCAGATCGTGACAAGCTTGCAATATGTTATTTCAATGTATAAATCACTTAAATGTATAGGTGTTTTAGTAAGTAAGAAGTAGCCCTAATTAAAGAAAGCTTTGGAGGTCACTATTGACTTTGGCTATTATTAAACTTCTTATCATAGAGATGTGTTATTTCTTTAAATAGCTTCTCTTCATTCAATACATTGTGGCAAATGCAATTAAACACACCAACTGCATTTACAAATTAACTTCACCTTCTGAAAAACACAAATACAATATTCCACTAGTGCTTATTTTTCACAAATTGTAAGTATATTTACCGATTTGGAGGTTTAGTTTGAAATATAACTTAAAAGCAAAGCAATGTATCTATGGCTGTACAGGTTTTTAAATGTTGTTATTGTGTACAAGATATTAGTGTTTCTGTTATGGATTTTTCCAAACTTTCAATGTTACTTCACTGAGCCAGGCATCTCATACAAGAAACATCTGTCTTATCAAGTATCTATTTTAGCTTCTTGGTCTGAAATCAAACTATCCTTTATGCACAACAAAGCAACACATAAACAATTTTCTGTAACTAGCAAAGTAAAAAAAGATCTGCATATCAAGAAGTGTTGTGGATCAAGAAGAAGAGTTAACAAAATGTTTATGAAAATTTTCAAAAGATTTGAGCACAAGTCAGTTGTATTCACACAGTAACCATACAAAATTAAAAGACTATTCCATTTTCATTTTTACTAACAACTTTGCACCTTTCCACATTTTTTTACAAATGCATGCTAATCTACTTAATTAACATATGCTATACTAAACTTGACGCTTGACTGAGTGCCCCTTGACCCAGCAGAGGATGGGTGCATTTGATTGGCCACGGTAGCAACAGGCTGGCTGTGGGCAGGGCAGAGAACTGTGGCTTGGCTCGCAATGGCGCCATTTCCTCACTCCGCTGCCAGCCTCTGAGCAGATCATACCATGCGAGCTGAGCTACTCGTTTTTTGACCCATGCTTCTGTTGGACTCTGGAGGCATTAATGATATGTTGGTACAAGTTGTGTAGGTGAGAGGGGAGTTTACATTTCTGAAGAGCAATCTTTGCATTGCCTGATGCAAGCTGCCTCCTTCTGAAAACATTGAGTCTAAGTGAATATTAGGCCAAGGAAAATGTTATAAAGTTAGTTTTTAATTAGAAAAAAAAAATATGCTTCTATTGGACTCTGGAGGCATTAATGATATGTTGGTACATATTGAATAGTAAAGTAACATGCAATGTCTACTTGCGAGCCTGGATCTCCAAAACAGAGCAATTGAATGAGGCTTAAAGTGTAATGGTCTGTGCAGTAGATAACAGTTCCTTTCATCGTTGGCACAGTGACCAGTATAGAGCAAAAATTCACAAATGCAGGTAATTGTGCTATAAACCATGTTACTTGGCACTTAGCAGTGGTCTGTTAGTTTTGGGGCAGTACGACCCTATTGGAATTTGGATGTGATTAGACTGATATACAAGTGGATATTACTCTAATAGTCTGAGTTTTTCATTGTCCACCTGAGCATCTTTGACTATGTGATTTCTATCAGGGATCCTGTAAGTTACAGTTGACCTTTATATATGATATCCATTTTATCCCATAATAAATATGACTCTTACGGCACATATTTCCCTTCTAAAATTCTTATAATTGATAATGAAATTAAAATAATAGATTGAGACACTGTTATTTTTTAATGCTGAGTAACGATAATAATGAAACAACCTGAATAAATAAATCCAATTGTATTCTACATAAAAAGTCACAGTTTGGAAAATCGATATACTGCATATTTTAAATGTATTTCAGTCACAAAGCAGGCAGATCATGAGACAAATGGAATGTAATTTTTCTTTTACACAAAAAAGTAGACATCGTTTACCTACTGTCAAGAAAAATGTGCAGGGCATGACTTCTATTAGATAAAAAATCAATTTAGAAAAACATAAGGGGAATTTTGTCTCTCCAGCCTCAAAAAAACATTAGTAATTCACAATCCCCCAAGTGAAAACCAGAGACATTTTGGCATGGCGTGTAAAAGCATTTTCATAGTTTGGATTAACATTTCCATGATGCTTCTATCTGTAAAAACAAATTGATCTTACAAAAGGCCGTTTCCCAGCAGTCATTTGGCTGGAAGTGATAGGGGCTCATTTTAACTGGATCTGTTTACTTAGAATGGAGAGTGGAACAGAGTATCTCACACACTGTGCCTCTTTTTCCCATTCCACATAGAAAGTGTGTCTATTAAATGTGACTTTTACTGCCAAAGCACTTGTCATTTTACATTAGCTTTAGCAACTTCTGCTGTGACAAAGTGAGCAGCGTCTCCTTTTGCATAATGAAAATATTTTCACATCTCTGCTCAACCTGCTAACTGCGATTACAGCCAATTGGCCTATGAAATGACATTAGCATCCAGCTCCAACTAAACAGAATCACTGTGGCTGTCTAGCCTCTTAAAATGTGGTTTTCTATGTATTCAATTGCTGAAATGTGCATGCTGGAGTGAAGATGGGAAAATAGGGCCAAAACCAGCAAGAGGAACATGTAACCAAACATAACCATATTTATAAATCCTTGATTTTTCCTGTTTATTTAGTTTTTTTATTACAATTATCAACTACATACTGAGCCTCTAATATAATAAATACCTATATTATATTAATTAAGTATATCACTGTGAAAAAGTTCCTTGGTGCCTAACACCTCAACAATGGTAATAATATTAAGTTTATCTCAGATTCTAGTTTTTTAAATCCATACATAATTAGACAAAGACAATAAATATAATACATATAATCTAAGGCAGTTGTTCTCAGTTGTGCTTTTAATCTCTGCATTATGATTTGCTATAGGCAGGAGTAATTTACATACTTAATTCTGATTGGCTGGAATGATTGACACATATTTCAGTCAATTGGAATCCACAAAAACTAGTATATAAGGTGAAAGTGTAGTCATAAACAACCATTGTCAGAGCAGGAGCTCTGAGGAGGGGGCCCATTAGGTGAGGTTGTTTTTATAGAATGGTAGGCCTATTTCCATGGGCCAAAGAAAGAAGTGGATGGATTCTTCAAACCACATGGAAATGCCCTATTATACAGGACTGCAGAGTGTAAAACCTGGGCATTAATGATCGTCACTGGAGGGCATCAAAAGGATAGGTAATGTATAGTTCCCCCCTTACATGTGTAATTCTTTTTTATTCATGCAGTGCTTTTATGTAATAAGGTCTATGAGAGACCAATATGGACCGCTGTGTTAGTAGGAAGGATGCTATGGGGTCCTTGAAGAAGGGTTAACTTTAGTTGTCATGGATGTCCATAAGGACCCCATGGTGTAGGGGTTAATATTAGGTACCCTATGTTGATAAATTAGATAGTTATAGTTTAGTTGGGGGATATTAGCAGGTAGTGGGTATTAATAACTTAACTTTTTTTCAGATTTGCACAATAAAGCCTCTAATCAAAACAATTAGGTTATTAGCCCCTTCATTACTTCAGATTTGAGGCATTCAGGCTTATTTCTACCTTTCCATGGGGTTGAAGATACCCTTAGGCTTTTTTTTTTTATTTCAAGCACTGGGAGAGATTTCCAAGTAAAGTAGAAAGATTGGATATAGTTGTGGGAGACATTTGAAGGCGACTCTTACAAAAGTTATGTGACAGCACTCAGGGTTTAGGATATTAGGGACATTTCAGGTACTTAGATGGCATTTCTAGGAGGTTAGGTTTAATTGTGTGATGTGAATGCGAATGTGATTTACAAGTGAACTTCACTCAGTTCTTTTCTTACTGGAGCCATTCAATGGTGGCCATATTTTCTAGGAGAACCTTTTCCAATGACCAAAGTATACTAAAGGCAGAGACTCTTCATAATTTATCTACTGCATATCTCTACCATGTATATTTTTGATCCCACTCCTCAACCACCTCTCACACCACCCTTAACCATATGTCTCATGGAGGACCAATAGTTAAGGTCCAAAAGACCAGCACTGATCCCTTAACTATCTGCTGAGAAACACTGCTATAAAATAGACAAATTGTGAATATACACAAATATATCAACACTAGGGGATTTTATTTTTTATTCTTATTATTTCAGTATGTATGATAAAGAACAAAATGGACAATCACAAACTTTCATAATGTATTTAAATGAGATGTATGACAAACATTATGTTATTTTATGACAGTTTGCATCCAAGTTTTAACTTTTATTTAATACGCTCAAAAAGTCTCATAATATCGTCTATTGCTGCAATAATACTTTGTTATACTCCCAGTCAGTCTTGACCTAGCTATCACTTCCTCTATTACAGTAATAGTTTTCCTTCTGCATATTCAAAATCTCCAAAGTGTGCAATAAATATACCACAAAATGGATAACATCCTAGTTTCTAACCATATTCAGTGTGTTTAAACTCACCTCGGGTCTTGAAACCTAATTACGATCTAATGTATGAGAACACGGCTGCACATTCCATGGCAACAGCTGCAAAATTGCTAATATTGGGTCTAATTTAGCTACTATAAATTAGGGAATGTGTGGAAGCACAATCATGACAGCGTAATTATGACACAAGTCGATATGCTGAAGTATATAGATGACAATGTGTACTAATTTTGCCGATCAACATACCAAATGAACAGACGGGACTAATAGCTCAGACACATACAATTAATGCAAGCAGTCACTGTAAAAACAGAAAGATAGATGAAGCTGTGCAGATTCTAGTGCTAACAAGCAGTGTAGTCTGGATCCATTTACTGTCAGAGGTAATAACACTCAAAGCCTTGCAGCGCGCTAACACAGCAGCACTCTCATGGTGATGATGTACTGATGTACAAGCACACACCTGTGAAGAGGACACTAAATCTACCCTAGCATTCATTACTGTGGTGGTAGGAAAAACAACACTAATAACATAAAGTGTAAACGGAAATAGCAGACAGCAGAGAGTGACATTTGCATGGTCCCAGACAGCTTGTTAGCTGAAGTGGGTTTTAATTAGCTATTTTCCAGCAGCAAACGAGCAAATTAGTGACAGCCATAAACAAGCAGAGACAATCAGGCCTGGAGTAAATGAGGAAACATCATTTTTATGAAATCTTCAATGTACACAAAGATTGAGCCAAAGTATTTTCTACAGAGCAGTACCTGGGAAATCAAAGGATCATTTTACAGGTGGGAATGGTCAATGAGTTTACTATTAGATGTGCATATATCCAGATTTCTCACTGTGGTCATGACTGGTGTGTAGCTGGCACTATACAATAATCTAGGTATTCTACATAGACTAAAGTGTCACACTGACTGTATTAACTGAAGTTACTCAACTTACATCTGTAATCAGTTTTAGAGCGAAGAAATGGAGGGCCCAGGTAAAAAAATATTTTGGGCCCCCTTGCAACCTCTATATCTGCTAATAGGAGTCAATTAAAAAGCCAAAAATATATGTAACTGGTCAGATCACCTTTCTATAAAGTAGTTATATGCCATCCACATCAAACAATTTAAGATAGCTGTTTGTATGCCTATGGCAGAGGAGCCCCTACCCTATTGTGGGCCCACATGCTTTGCACCTGCCGCACCAGCAGTAGCTATACCACTGGTTGTGTTTCCGGAAACATAGCAATGTGTTTATGAATTCATTTACACTGCTGTTTTTCTATCACATATATAGTTGTGGACCAAGAACGCTGTTCGCAACATTTGTTATGTTGGTAACGCAGTTGCGACCAAGACTCATTGCAGCCAGCGGCGCCGTCACACATGCGAGAGTCGCAAAGCGAGGCAAAGCAACCGCGCAGCACTTAGGCTGCATTGAGGGTCGCAAGTACAAACCAAGCGTTTAACTCTAAAAAAAAAAAGTTATTTAACAAATATAATAACACAGAACGCACAGGGGGAGTGCCAGGAAGCCTGGGAGTAACGTTGCAAGCGATTTTGAGCCATATTTGGGGGTTTTCGTCAATCACAAAAAAAACGAAAAAATATCTGAAACTGCATGAAAACTAGTCTGAGCAAAGCCAGGCACCTGGCACTTAGAAAATACACAACAGCAAAGACAGTAACACTTACACCGACAACGCCAGGCACGCAGGACTTTGAAAATAAAACTAACGGCCTTTAGCGCGTAACACACAAACATTCAGCAGACACACAGAGGACAAACACACAGGGAAGGGACAGGAGGGAGATGGTGGAAAGAGACACATGGAATTCCCAAGCACAAAACTTGCAGGTTAACGAAACCTGCAATGAGTGGCCCGTACAGTAGGCGAAGGAAAGGCTCGCAATGAGCGACAAAGGATCTCAGCGTGGGGCTCGTGATCAGCGCCAAAGGTGATCAGTGCCAAACAGGAATGCGGGGCTCATAGGAGCAAAAGCCTCACATTGTGTGGCAAACAGCATTGCCAGCCTTACAATTTTAATCCCGTCATTTTTGACGGGCAAGTTCCTAGTTTTAATATAATCTACTAAAGTAGTGGTCCACAGACCACCCGTGATTTAAGAGCTTCATTCAGATGATTCATGGCACAACTGGGATTACAAAAACATTATAAAACAAAATTATGAAAATGATTAATGAGGCTGAAATAATAAAACAAATATGTATATATATATATATATAGATTTCCTGGTTCTCAGTGCACATGCTATATTTCAGCAGTGCACAGTGTAGATTATAATTGTTAAGAAGCAGGTAGAAAATTATTAGGTTATCTGCAAACTCTCTCAGCAGTAGTGTTTCAACAAGACCTGCAGCTCCATTCAATTCGAAGAGGCAACGTGAGACCCGCAAAGCCTATGGGCTTGAAATTTGGCTGCGTTACAGAGCTATTAAATTAGACCATGGCGCAAGTAAGGGCTTGAGATGCTATCCTATCCTCACAATCAAACTGTAAAGAGGCCGGAGGAGACGCAATCGTCCGTTAGTAACCAATTGCAGTAGTGTATAACGTAGAGCGACACAGGCCGAACAGCCAATAGAAAGCAGGAAACCGCAATTAACTCCACAGGAAGGGGTTTAAAAGGGACCTAAAACTGTAAATCATTGACTGTGCTGTAGCTGAGCAAGTGAACACACAGGTCTCGGCATTGGTGGGTTTTTGAGCATTGGAGAGAGAGAGAGAGAGAGAGACAGAGAGAGAGCGAAGGAGCATTTTTCCTTTTTCGATATTTTGACCTTTAATATAATTTAACCCTTAATTTACAACAGACATAATCACTGATATCACATAATTCACACACATAGATTAATACATACACATAGCTATACATAGAGGAAGGCCACAGCACATCTCTTGAAAAAAATTATCTGAAAAAAATTACCGCCGCAACACTTTGAAAAGGAAACCGCCACTTAGAGAAAAACAAAATACGATCCGCAAAAAATAAGAACTTAACGGCTGAACCATGGCCGTCCAAAAAAACGAAAACAGGGCTACACAAACCCTAAACATGCAAAACACCGCCAGGCACATACGACTTATAGCTAGGAATGTACGAGGTACAAAATACACTATTAGGAAGGACAGAAAATGCTCGAGACCCGCGTGACACATACACACTCTCTGCCATTTTACAACAATACCTTACAACTAATAACATTACCATTCTAAAATGCCGCTTTACACAACTAAACAAACGGTTTATTTACACTGCACACTTGCCACATTGCTGACACTTTCTCCTCAGATCGCAATTCTTAGCTCTTCAGCATGTTGATTCCTGGATATATTCATTACAAATAGGTAAAGTATATTCATTTATTATTTAATTAATTAATTAATTAATTATTATTAAAAAAATTATATAAAAAAAAAATGAGCAGAGGAGAGACTCACTTTGCCGAAGGCTCTAAACGCGGGGCTTGCAATGTGCACTGACGGTGCTCAGATGACCAAAAGTACATGAGGGGAGAGGCTTGCAATGAAAGCCGAAGGTACTCAGAGGACTAAGAGCCTTACATTGTATGGCATACAGCATTACCTGCCTTACAATTTTATTAACGTAATTTTTTGACAGGCAAGTCGCTAGTGTATAAATAAACTTGTACTCTGGCTGGTGTATATGTTACTGTGAATGTCCGAAATTGGAGAATGTCGACATTCACCGGTGAATGTCGACATTCACCTAGCCGCTTGGTGTATGTCTGAAATATTTGCTAAATACCCTTATTTCTGACTTACAGCGGTGAATGTCGACATTCACCACGCACTAATGGTGAATGTTGAACACGTCGGAGATTGATATGCGATTCCAATGTTATTTATTGCAACAACTTCAACTGTTATGACACTTTGAATTGCACGAGAGTCCCTTGCTTTTCCAACTGCATTTATTTGCGGAACGCCTCCTTTTTTGCAATGACAGAGCGTATAGCCTCTTAGGTGCACTGTGTTTCATTTGACACCGTTTGCAATAAATGTAAATACAACGTTACAACTTCATATGTAATATTTTTGGGGTATTTAACTTGCAACTCTTTAAGCGTACGCGTTCTTCCTCCGTGGCCTATTCTGCCGTGAGTTTCGTCTAGTATACCGAACAATTCTTCACTGGTAACATAATACCGTAAAAACGTTTGCCCTGCTTTTAATGGTACAATTAATAACTTCTCTACATCGTTCATTTTTAAAACGTCAAAAAACGTTTTAATCATCTGTAATCCAAAGGTGTGTTGAACTTAGTTTTTTAGCAGAAACCACTTCGGTAAGTATTTTTAGAGTAATTTTACAATGAGCTGTGTCCCTCTGGAATTATTCTGCCTCCTACACCCCTGCCCACACGCATAGATAACTGACATACAATAGCCCTATGGTTATGACTGAAGATATACAGGGCATCAATAACCATGTAAATCCTGGTAGCAAACATATCATTTTGATAATTTGTATCAATGAAATGTCTGACCAATACCTGCAGTTCAAACTGATCATGAGTACAATTTGCTATTATAGCAAGATTGATCTGACATTTAAAAGAGAGTACATGTCTGGGTGTGTGCACTGCAACATATGTGGATACAGACTCTGTAGGACTTCATGTGCGTGTCATATGCTGTCCCAACCTGGACCATGTCTCAGCTGCATGTTATCAACCATTGTTGGGAACATGTCGCAGATTGGTCAGTCTAACACATTGCACAGTAGTACACATATTCATATGAGCCATGATCCACAATGCCGTGGTTCATCTGTGTAACACAAGCACCACAGTCAATCACAGGTGACCATGATGCCAAGGATATGGAAACACACAGCTGTCAATTGTATATGGAAAGCAACTAAATTTCACTACCCAGGTGGAAATGGCCAACCACAGTGGAACAGGGGGAGGCTCCACTGGAGGTGGGAGTGGTTGAGGAAGAAGGCCAGGAAATTCTAGAGGGCCCCGGACCATCTACAAAAGCTGGCCAGCCATGTTCACAGGGAGTGAGAGTCAATGTCTGGGCCCACAAAAGCATCAACCAGCCATGCCCAGCTGTTCCAGACCCTTCCTCTGGCAATGTCCTTGCCCCAGCCATCATCATCACAGCTGCCACCTGCTCCAACAACATTGCGGCCATGGCAGCCCACAACCACTCCCACACAATGGTGTCCCCCAATATGGCCTCACACGCAATGGTGTCTCCCAACATGGCCGAACACACAATGAGCTCTCCAACATGCCCTAACATGCAATGGGGTCCTCCAACATGGTTCAACACCCCAGACCTCCTGCTGACACCTCAAGCCCTGCTGCTGACGCCTCTGGCCCTGCTGCTGTCGCTTTGGGCCCCAATGCCGTCGCCTTTGAACTCAATGCCAACACCTCCTGCCCCAATGCCGACATCTCCGGTCCCAATTCCATCAACATCTGCCACAATGCAATCAACACTAGCACCCCTGAAATTGAGGGAAATCTTGGGCTGTTTAATCAGGGAGTACATAGAAACGTAGGAAGCAACAAAATGAGAGGCTTCAGTTGCTCAGAAGGCAATGTAGGCTCACATACACCCTGCTGATGAGCACCTGATCGCTCCATTCTGAGGTGAGGAGGCACAACCGAAGGATGGAGAGATATGAGGAACGAGCGATTCGGTACAAGCAGCAACTCATCAGATTAGCAGAACACCAGCTCATACCTCTCCATCCTTCGGTTACACAACTGCAACCCGAGATGTCGGCCTCCTCATCTCAGACCTCACCACCATCTAAGCCTGATCCACAGCCACCCAACGTAGTGGCACCCCATGCTCCTACACCACCACAACATGGAAGAGTGAGACAGGGCACAGGCACTGAAGATGGGGGCCCAGCACTGCAGAAGCGGAGGTCTTAGGACCATCCAGGAAGTCCTCCTCTTGATCACTCCTCACTGAATACTGATTGTTATAGATGTTGACATACTATTGGCTGGCTACAGAATGTGTACATGTCTGGTTATGTTTAACAATTCAACAATTGATGTTCAATGTGGATTGACCTTGAGATGAGGTGTAGTAGTTAAACAGAATATTGTTATGATTGATATCTTGTTCTTGTCTCTGTAGGTATTAATAGCAGAATCTCACGACCATGAAGGCATGTTCTTCATCTTCGAGCAGTACAATGCCATTGTATGAGTGAACACTCAACCCAGTTCCCAACAGGCAATCGATCAGTGTCATTCACTACTGCAGATGGATCTGAAATGCAATATATGTTTAGATATCTCTTCACTAATGAATGTGACTGGTGTGAGTTTCAATTACACTGAATAGTGTCCCATTAGGATCTGCTAATCCAAAGCAGTAGTTATACATGCGTTTTTGTTGCATTTCATCCCGTTATCAGTATGAAAGCGGATTAATGTATTTCATGTCATCCAAACAAAATGGATGATTTCCTTGGTTTGACATCAGGGTCAATGTGCATGTGTTTAGGGGTAATGTGAACAGTGTAACCTATCTGGCCTTGGTACCACCCATATACCAATAAGATGTGATATCAGCATGGCACAACTATTCCATGTAGATAGTGATAGTATTTTTTGCTGAAAGATTGTATTCACAGTGAAGCAAGCCTTGTCGTATTACACATCCTCAACGTATTCCGGGAAGGGTGATTGAACAGGACAGAATATCGGTATTACTGCTCATAGATGACGTTCATGTTAATTGGTTTATTGTAGTGTCCAGATTAAAAACAATGTACTATAATAACAACTTATGATTGTTCTAACACCTCCTCTTTATGTTTTCCAGAATCCTATCATCTATTTGGGAATCAGCAGTAATGTATACGAACACACTGTGTGTAGAATCGCTTAGTATGACATGATCCTGATTTCTAGCATCTGTTTAATATGGCAGATGGAGCCCAATCGTTTGCTGTATGTGCATTAATGGTTATTTCTAAGAAATGGAGTGTTATATGATGTTCCTATGTCACATTTGATTATGGTTACTGTGGTGTCCTGACCACATGTGAGCCTAGTAGATGCTATGCATTATCCTTATGATTTTAACCCTTTTGGTGTCCTTTGAATGCCCACAGCCTCATGCCCTTCCGGTATCCACCCAAACAACACACATGGTATTAATGCACAGTCTTGTCCATTTAAGATTGTGCTCTGTGTATGAAATAAAGCTTTATTATACCGTTCTAACCATGTCAGCGTGTTGTCAATGGTTGGGGGCATGGGATATCCACATACATCACATTTGTGTTACATTCCTATATATGTAAACTAATGAGCCCTAGTTACTATGCAATAGACCAATACATATAATAATTATTGTAATAATAGCATTAGATATACAGTTACATAGTTACATAATAATTGAGGTTGAAAAAAAACTTTTAGTCCTTCAAGTTCAACCTTTTAAGATCTCCTCTGATCTGCAATATGTGGATTAGTTGTTAATTGATCCAGAGGAAGGCAAACCTCAAACCTCAACCTTCTAACCTCAAAGGCTGTCGTCTTGTCAGTTGAAAACCTCTTGGCACAAAAAGCTCCCTTGACAAACCCTGGATGTATTTATATATAGGGTATATCTCCTCTTAGACGCCTTTTTTCTAGAGAAAATAAGTTTAATTTGGTTAGTCTTTCTTCATAACTTCGCCCCTCAATTCCCCTTATTAGTTTTGTTGCCCTTCTCTGTACCTTTTAAAGTTCTAAAATGTCCTTTTTATGAAGTGGTGCCCAAAATTGTATTCCATATTCCAAATGAGGGCTTACTAGGGATTTGTATAGTAACAGAATTATATTTGCTTCCCTGGCTTCTATACCCTTCTTAATACATGCTAATATTTTATTTGCCTTTGAAGATGCCACATGGCATTGAAAACTGTTACGTAGGTGGTTGTCTACAAGCACTCCCAAATCCACTTCAATATTTGATACCCCTAGATTTGTTTAATTAATTTTATAAATTGCATGGTTATTTTTCCTTCCCAGATACATAACCTTACATTTATTTGTATTAAATCTCATCTGCCATTTAATTGCCCATTTCTCTAATTTATGCAAATCCCTTTGGAGGGAAAGTACTTCATTATCAGCAAAAATGGAGACAATACTTTCCAGTCCTACTTCTTTTTTTTTTTTCTTTTTCTTTTTTTTCTATATAGAAATGCAAATTCCATTACACAATTATACACATAGCAAAGATATACATGTACAAAAAACAAAAACAGACAAGTTAAAAGTATAGGTAGCATATAAAGGTATACAGATTTGGTTGTTTGCATGATATTCCACCTTGAAAAAGGTTTGTATTTTTTTAGGTTGATGGATGAAGATATTTATCCCAAACCGGCCAACTATTGCACTTAGACAAACTAATGCCCAAAGAAGAAAAACATTTTTTCTAATTCTCTATTTTTTTCAAGCGTTGAAATTACTTCATTCATTGTTGGAGTTGTCTCTGATTTCCAGCGTTTAGCTATCAACCATTTAAACACTAGAAATACTTGAATGAAGAAGGCTTTTTCTTCCAACTTAAAGCACTCATCAAAAATATGTAACAATGCCATTTCACATGAAGGAGTAATAATCCTATCACAACAATTGGAAATAAAATCAAAAACTGAGTTCCATAAGTTCCTGATATGTATACAGTCCCATCAAATATGTTTATAGGAGCCTTGTTGATTACAAAATCTCCAGCATATCCCCAGGTCTGGGTCTTTATAAATCAAGGCTATTTTTGAAGGGACAAAATACCATCTCTGCACCACTTTGAAATAAATTTCTCTATAAGATTGATATTTAATAATTCTCTGAGAGAGATTAAATGCCTTAGACCACTTTTCTAGTGTGATAGAATTACAACAATCTATCTCCCATTTCTGCATGGCTGAAGTTTTTTCCACTGTAATCTGTTTTCTTGTCATATCAAAACATTTGGAGATTAAGTGCTTCCCATCATTAAACAGAGCTAGTTTTTCAAATTTAGTTAGATCTCTGGTGTACATAGTAGAGAATTTAGATTGTGCAATTGTAGTCTTAACTCTTTCATATTCTAACCATTTTGACAAAGGGAGATCAAATTCTCTGCCTAACACAGCAAAAGATTTAATCTTACCTGAGTCAAAAAGGTCCCCCAATGAATGAATATTCCAACTATTCCAGTCCTGTAGATACGGGAGGTTAAGAACCTTACTCAACCACAACAAAGACATTTCAGGTAATGGAAATAAGGAAAGGTTACTTTTTTTATTCCACTTAAACCAGAATTCCAATCCGGATTTTACTCCAGCGGGGACTCATTTTTTAATTTTACATGATGATTTGTCATACCATAGCCATTCTGATAAAACCAGATTATTGGACAGATCTTGTTCTATGTTTGCCCATCTGCTCTTATTTATTTTAGATGACCAATTTACACAGTGTGAAAGTCTTACAGCATTATAATAATCTTCAATACATGGGGCTGCAATACCTCCCGTTATACAACTTTTTCTGACCGTTTTCAGTTTAATTCTGGGTTTTTTCCCATTATAAATAAATGAGTCAATTAAAGTTTGATGTTTTCTAATTATATAGATGGGAATGTTCAAAGGTAGGCATCTAAAAAGATAGCTAATTTGAGGCAAGATTGACATTTTTATGGCTGCAATCCTACCTAGCCAAGATAGCATATTTAATTTCCAGTTATCTAACTGGGTTTTAATTTTGTTATAAAGTTTTTTAAAATTTATTTGAATTGTTTCTTCCATTTTACTAGTAAATTCTATTCCTAAATACGATATTTTATTCATTTCCCAGTTAATGTCCCAGATTGAATTCAACAATTTTTTTTCTCTCCCATCTATATAGCTAGACAACACTTCTGTTTTAGACCAGTTCACTTTATAGTAGGAAATATTCCCAAATGTCTTTAATAACTATTGAATATGAATTAGGGATTCGCTAGGTTTAGTAATAGTTAGTAACACATCATCTGCATATAACATAATTTTGTAATCAGTCTCACCGATCTGCAAGAGGCTCCATCATTAAGACAAATATCAGTGGAGATAATGGGCAACCCTGTCGAGAACCATTATTAATAGGTATGGGGGATGATCCTGAACCAATTCCAGAAATGAAGGCACTTGGGGATTCATATAAGGCCCTGATTGACTTTTCACCAAAATCTTCAAACCCAAATTTCAATAAAACTTGGTACATATAATCCCAATTTAACCTATCAAAGGCTTTTTCTGCGTCTAAAGTAATGATTGTGCAGGGTTTATGATTATCTTTACTATAAGTTATTAAATCAATCAGTCTTCTAGTATTGTCTGCCACCTGACGATTTTGGAGGAATCCGGATTGATACATATTTATCAATTTGGGCAGGCATTTATTCAGTCTAGTAGCAAGTACTTTTGCATATAATTTTATATCAGTGTTCATTAATTATATTGATCTGTAATTCATACAGTATCTAGAATCTTTATTTGGCTTTGGGATGTTAATTATCGCTGCTTCTAGCATTTCTTTTGGAGCTTTACCCTTTGTTTTAATTTCATTAAATGTTTTTGCTAAATGATTTATTAGTGATGATTTAAAGGCTTTATAATAAAAAATTAAAAATCCATTCGGTCCTGGTGCCAAGTCTAATTTTTGTTTCAAAGATTTTTTATTCAACAGCTTTTATGTTACATAACAAACAATTACATTGCAAACATCTGTTAACTGAAATTATTAAGATAATTGTGTCTATTGTTATTAAAATATAGTATTCATATCAATAAACAATCATTCAGCCAGATATCTCACATTTTTTCCTTTTTTGGTGATGGTTTTAAGTAAATACACAATTAAAGTTCCACTCCTAAGTATTCCTCACTACATCCATTCCTATGATCTCCCGTGCCACCCTCAGTACCTTTTGTCGTCTAGATGAGTTGCCTCTCCGCTTCCCAGCTCTACCCGTTCCAGTCAGCTCCACACTCCACTCCCCGGACAAGCCACCGCTGTTACCCAAAATGTAATGTTCTTTCCTGTCCAGACCTTACAATGTGCTATCTGGAGACTTAATCCAAGGTCCCCAAATTTCTAGGTAAATGTGGTGAGTGTCCAACAAAGTGTGAGTCATTCTTTCGTTAATGCAAAGATAATTTATTTTCTTTATGACTTCCTGAAATTGGATATGACTGCTTTTCCATCTTCTAGCAATTATATTTTTGGCGGCTAAAAAAATCATTTGGGCCAATTTGTTCCCCTTATTACCCAGTCCCTGGTAGTGAATTCCCAACAGACAAGTCGAGATTGATGGTTCTAGGGGAGATTTAAGATTTCGTGAAGCTAATTTGGTAGCTTCAATCCAAATATTAGCCACTCTAGGACATTTCCAACACGTATGAATAAAGTCTCCCCTTCCCTGGCATCCTCTAAAGCACCTATCTGAAGTTGTTGGAGATAGCTTATTTAGCCTGGCAGGAGTCATGTATGCCCGGTGTAAGATTTTCAATGAGGTTTCTAGCAAGCTATAGTTATATGAGCCCTTAGATAGGCTCAGAAAGGATTCCGCCCATTTGTCCCCCTCCCAGTTTTGTTGCATGTCTATCTCCCATTTCAATGTGTAAGCAGGCTTCCACGAAGCCTTTGGGGCATTAAACATAGTGTATAGTGATCCTAAGGTTCCTCCAATTAAGTTTGTGTTTTTACATATTATTGACATCCACGATTCATTGGGCGGGCCATGAATCCTATGTATCTCCTTAACCCAATGTCTAATTTTGATGTAGTTAAACATTTCTTGGTGTGGTATCCCTATTTTTCTGTTCATTTCTGCCCAAGAAATAATTCTGTCGCCCTCAAACCATGCCTCAAGTTTGTCTAAATTGTGTGTAATCCAGAATGCTTTGTCAGCTGTGAGGGTGGTCGCTAGAGAGGTTGATGTAAAGATTGAAGTAAGAGGTGATACGGGGTGAATCAGCTTATGTTTCTTCCTAGCCCATTTCCATATTTTCAGCGTAAATTTAGTTATAGGGTTATGGATTTGGGAGTCAAACGTGTGCGAACTCGGAGCCCATAAAATGATTTCCCATTTTAATGGGGCCATTTGTAGCTCTTCAATAAAAACCCAATTGGGTTGTAGGGTGGTAGAATGTATCAACGGTATAGAGGCAATTTGAGCTGCCCTAAAGTAGGTATTGAAATTAGGGCAGGATAATCCCCCTCTAGACTTATGTTTATACATAGTATGTCTGGCGATCCTAGGAGGTCTATTCCTCCAAACAAATCTAAAGACCTGGGCTTGAAACTGTGCCAATTCCCTGTTATTAATTTGGATCGGCAGAGTCCTGGCCAGATAAAGCAGCCTCGGCAAGATGTTCATCTTGACCGTGGCTATTCGGCCCGTCCACGAAATCTGCCTTTTTGTCCAGCTGTTTAAGTCCCTTGAAAGAGTCTTAAATAGGGGTGGGTAATTGGTTCTATAAATATCCACTAGTGAGTTAGTCAACTTTATCCCTAGATAGTTAATGTAAGAGGCAGGCCATAGAAAGTTGTGTACCTCTTTTAGTTGGTCCAAGATGTCCCCAGGAATGACCACACTTAAGGCCTCTGTCTTGCTATGATTCAATCTCAGTCCAGAGAGAGTGCTATATTCATTGATTGTGCCCAGTAGGGCGTCTATGGAGGAGCCAGGATTCGAGAGAGTGCACAGTAGGTCATCAGCAAACAAAGAACACTTTAGATGCTGATGTCCCACCCGCACCCCCTCTATAGAGGAGTTTGCTCTTATCGCCTGGGCCAAGGGCTCTATGGCCAAAGCAAAGAGCAGCGGGGACAGAGGGCACCCCTGTCTCGTGCCTCTCTCTATATTAATACTAGCCGTCTGGGAGCCTGGTAATTTTAAAGTGGCCTTGGGTAGCGTGTAGTAAGTGTGTAATAAGTTTAAGAAGTTGCCTTCAAACCCAAACTTTGCTAACGTGGCAAATAGAAAGGGCCACTCTAAGGTGTCAAACGCTTTCTCTATGTCCAATGCAAGCAGGCAGACCGGAGACCCCCTAGACCTAGCCAAATGGATGACATTTAGAGTTCTCCTGATGTTGTCGCCAGTTTGCCTGTGCGGGATGAACCCTGACTGGTCTTTGTGAATCAAGGAGGGAAGGAATATTGAGATCCTTTGAGAGAAGATCTTGGCAAGCAACTTGACATCCCCATTAAGCAGTGAGATAGGTCTATAGTTCTTGGCATCTCTCTGATCTCTACCCTCTTTAGGGAATATTGTTAAGTCAGCATGGTTTAGTTCTGGGGGGGTAATCTCCCCTCTCAGTATCGAGTTAAAGAGATTACATAGATGAGGAGCCAGAAGTGTTGAGAATTTCTTATAGTAGATATTGGTGAACCCATCCGGGCCCGGGGATTTTCCTAGTTTTAGTTCCTTAATCGCTTCTAGAACTTCCTTGATAGTAACTTCCTTATTTAGAGAGTGTAAGTCAGCGGGCGAAATCTGAGGAAGGTCCAGTGAGTTTAAGTATGAAGCAATGTTATTTTCCATGGCCACCTGTTTAGTGGAGTATATATTTTGGTAATATTCCCTAAAAACTTTTTGTATTTCATTTTGGCTATATATGAGGTCGCCCTCTTTATTCCTGATTTGGGAAATCCTGGATTGGGCGTACTTTGCTCTCTGGCTTCTGGCTTACAATTTATCCGGTGTGTTCGCTTTATTGTAAAACAAATGCTGCGTCCGTCTCAGTGCCTTGTCAGTTTTTATGGACAATACGCTATCTAGCTCCAGCGTCGTCTTGTCTATCTCTGTTCTCAGGGAGGAGGAGGGGGAGAGCTGATTTCGAAGCTCCAGTCGTGCCAATTTGCTCGCCAGATCTCTCTCCCTTTGTAGATTCTGTTTTTTGAACTGAGAAGCCAATTTGATGCACACTCCTCTTATAAAGGCTTTATGGGCCATCCAAACCCACCCCGCTCCCGTCTCCCTGCCCGCATTGGACCCAAAGAAGTCTAGCAACTCTCTCTCTATCTGCTCCTGAGTTGAAGGCAGTGAGATTTGGTATTCATTCAGCCTCCAGGTGTAAGGTATGCTGAATTGACTTCCCAGGTCCACTTCCAATAAAACTGCTGAATGGTCGGACCAAGTGCAAGGCACTATGGTCGCTCTGTGTGAGCTGTCAAGAAGTGAGCTGCTAATGTAAATAGTGTCAATGCGTGAGTAGGAGCCATGTGTGGGTGAGTAAAAAGTAAACTCTTTCCCTCTCGGATGAAGTCCCCTCCAGGCATCTACCAGGCTAACAGAGTGCAGGAGTTTCTTAATTTGTCTAATTTTGTTGGAGAATCGGTCACTCACTGGAGCCCTAGATTTGTCCGCCTTTGGGTCTAAGACTAAATTGAAATCCCCTACTACCACTAAGTTCCCCCAGTCCCCCCCTTCCAGTGCCCTTAAAAATCTTATTAGGGCCTTATGTGGTGCCGTTGTGGGGGCATAAAAGGAAGCCAGAGAAATCGTGTTTCCCAAGATCGTACCTTTTATAATGATAAAGTACCCTTCACGGTCTACCAGTTTGGATGTTAACTGGAATTGGAGGTTCCTATGTAGCAATATTGCTACCCCCTCTTTTTTTGAAGTGTGGGTGGAATGGAAGAATTGAAGGTAATCTTTATTAAGATATGTAGGGGTCTTATGCCTAGCGAAGTGGGTCTCCTGTAGGAATATTACAGATGGTTTGTAAGTCTTATAGTATAAAAAGGCCTTCCTCCGCTTGAAAGGAGAGTTAAAGCCCTTCACGTTATGAGTGAGTACTGTTATGGGCATGGGTAAATTAATAAGGTGTCTGTCAGATATGCTGAATTAGCCTTACCTTTCCGGCGAGCTGTCGAGGAGGGAGTGAGGAGCAGCTTCTCCTTCTGGAGGTGTGGAAGTGGCTGAGCCCTGGGTGAGCGAGTTCTAGCAGGCTTAATTCTAGTTAGAATATAAAAGCAAGAGTGCGTGAGTTTTGATGCCACCCCCTGGTGCCCTATCATAAAAAACAGTTGGCTTAATTTTGGATTGGATAATGTAATTGTAAATGGGATTAGATTGTGCCCGTTGACCTGCAAACAGGCAACCACTAGAGCCTCCACCAAATAAGGATCATTACGCTTATGCCCTGAGACCCCGGGAATGCTAAAGGGGCACAGGGGGCGAGTAGGCAAAGGATGTGGGTAGTTTAAATTATTTGGATGGTGATTGGCACTAGGAGGACGGGTAAGCAGCGTAAGTAGCTGATCCCAGCTTAGATATACTCTAAAAATGTATGCTTTGGCAGGGACACAGTAATCAAAGAATGAATTGCTTCATTCCGAACCCAGTAGAGGGTGGGTGAGCAAAGGTTGGTAAGTAAATGTTAGGTGAGCACAAATACAGAAAGTTGTGAGAAGAACAAATAGAGTGGTTATTGAAAAATCAAGCATTCTTAGGACCTCTAGCCCTAACCTATTCCTGTCAATCCGTTAAAGTACTAGCAGGTTCCGCTTCAGTTCCTGCCGGCAAGGACAATTATAAATAAGATAAATGGAGTGTTAACGTAATAGAGTAGCCAGATCTATAAATAATTTGTGCAAACATTAATAACAATTATAAACAGTAGAAACAGCTAAACCTAGACTAGCCAGAGGGGTCTTGCCAGGCTAAGTATTATTCCCTCAATTAGCAACAGTAGGTGTTTCTTTAACAATCTACTACAACCTGCTAGGTAGGAAGGAAAAGCAAAACATGGGTTAATAACAGTTCAAAAGTCTTTTGTCAGCTGGGTACAACTCGTAGCAAAAGTCCTGAGTTCCTCCGGGAGCCAGCCCAAAAGGCAAGAAGTAGGGGGGAAGTAGGGAGGTAGTACAGAACAGTTAGCTCAGTTCTGAGCAACCTTCCTGAGAGTCTCCCCTAGGTAGCAGCAAAAAAGCAAACAAAAAAAGCAAAAAGGAAACAGGACTATGATAGCATGGTGCCTCTTTAGTCGACCCCTCGTTTTGAACAGTCTTGAGAATAAAGACAATTGTGCTAGTGTGTCAGCGTGTCCATGTTTTGGCTGGGGCGTCTGTTGGCAGTTTTTGAGACGTGATCAGCAGGCCTCTTTTGTCTGGTCACTTCAGACCATTGTCTCTTCGGAAGAGGCAAAGTTGCTGAAGCAGATGCCATAGGGACTGGGTCCCCCCCATTCAGTTCTAGACGCTTGAGAAGCTCTTGGCAGTCATCTAGGGAGCGTGTTGTATATTGGATACCTCCCACAGAAAAGATCAGGGCAAAGGGGAATCCCCAGCGATATCTGATGCCATGGCGTAGTAGCACTTCCAGGGCCGGCTTCATCAGCCTCCGTCTTTGTAGCGTAGTTGGAGAAAGATCCGCAAAAAACTGGAGCCTAGCCCCGTCAGGACCACTGATCGAGGTCTTGTTGCGGGTAGCTGCGAGGATCAGGTCTCTGGATTGTTGGCGCAGAAGCCCGACAATGATGTCTTTAGGGAGGTCTTGATTGTGGCTCCCCCCAAGGGCTCTGTGCGCTCGCTCTACCTCCCACTCGTGGTCCGGGTATCCTGAGAGGATCTCATCTATCGTGCCCGTAAGGTAGCGTGGTAGATCGACTATAGCCGTGGGGACGCCTCTAATCCTCAAATTAAATCTTCTGGATCTAATCTCCAAGTCCTCCAACTTATCTTCTATATCCAAGATACGGGAGGAATTGCCAGCAATGTTAACCCTGTCCTTCTCCTGCGCCTCTACCACTTGGTCAATGGTTTCCTCAAGTTGATGAGTCCTCTGTCCGATCTCTTGTATGTCTTTTTGCAATGCCGTGACTGCTCCGTTGATATGGGAGGCCAGGAGCGCTTCAATTCTTGCCATTGAGGCACTATTGATGGATACCTCCGGCTGTAAGGTTACCTCCTGAGAGTCTAAATCTGAGATGTCCGATTGCTCTGAGGCGAGGTCTTGTGCCGGTGTTTCTAATGCTTCCAGAGTTTTAAAATGCTCGTCAATTTTTTTTGACGGTAAGGATTTTTTATTTTTCCCCATTTCTGCGCCGCTGATTGTCTCCGGGTTGGCTGTTGGACGCCTAGGCATTTAGCCAGTTGCTCTGATGAGACCCCTCCGCTGCAGCTATATCCTCTCAGGTAATTAGATCTGCTGTGCTCGGTGCTGTCGGGATACACCCAGTTCCTGTAATGTTGTCTTGGTGTTTTTTTTGTCCTTGCCGGCTAGAACCATGTAGGGCCGCTGTAGTTACATCTCAATGTATTGTTGAGCTCTGTCAATCATGTGCTCTCAGTAGGCCCAAGCTGCTTTCATCAATGTCCCACTAGATGGCGTCAATGCTCTGTCTGGTGCGGGTGATGTATCTTGTTGAGTGCTGGACTGCACTATTTTCTGAGCACCAGTAGGTGGCAGTGCTGCTCCCTCCAGTGATGATAGGATGCTTGCTTTGTAGTTGTACCAATACTGAGCACAGGCCACGGCTGAAGCAGTTATATAAGGAAAGGTAAATCTTGTTACCATTAGTAATGAGGCAGTAGTAGTGAAGATGAAAATAAAGAGGTTGTATGCCCCCTTCTATAGTCTTATAAGCAGTGCAAAGTCTTTGTCCCCTTAGGGTCAGTATCAAGGCCTTAGAATCTTAAAGTCCTGAGCAAGCCCTTATATTACTTGAGTCAGGGAGCAGTGAGGTCATCCCTTAGTGTCGCTTTCAGTGCCAGTAAAGTTGCAATATCTTCAGGCACTATTAAGCACATAACCTCTGGGCTTGGTGTTGTCAGAGTCAGAGTCAACTTCTCAGAATCTTTTAATGTCCCACTTGCATAAAAAAACAAAGTCTGTAATAAAATATGGGAGGGTTCTGTGTTGCATCAAGCCTCTCTTAGCAGTATCTGCTTTCTCTGTCCTTTGGAGTGTTTTTAACTGTACAGGTCCCTGAGCTTTTGGGAGCCAAGAGTATTAAAGCCTCTAGGTTTGCAGTGTTTTTAGTAGCAGCAAAGCTGTAATCTTTTCTGGGCCTCTCACACAGTCTCTTCTTGTTAGGGTGCAACTTGTAGCTTCTGGATCACTTGATTTTTAAAACCAGCTGGGTCCTCCTGTGCACAATCCTGGTCATATATATCAATTTGGTGATAGATAAGTCACTTTATATATGGTCTTAAATGTTTTTTTCAGCAGAAACACACATCCTCTTTCATATATTATAGCTTTGAGAGATAAGCTGCTGGGTCTTCTGCTCTTAAAAAGTAATACAGTTTATTGTGTACCATATCTTTAGATTATTACACAGACTAGATCTCCAGTAGTATAAGGCAAAGAATTGCATAGGTTTGAAACAGACAGGCAATATGAGTCATTACCAACCTTAAGTAGGCATGTTGTTTAGCAGTGTTTCAAAGTCTCCTTTGTTTTGGTTCAGCTGCAAATCTCAGGAAAAAAGTTGCCAAACTTGATTTTTAAAGCCAGCTGGGTCCTCCTGTGTGCAAATTTGTTGATTTGGTGATAGAGAAGTTACTTTATATATAATTGTCATGCTTTTTAAAGCCTTATTGCTTGGAGCTATGTTGTTTTGCTTCCTCTCTGCTTGCTGCTATCCACACCCTCCCAAGTCTAATTTTAAGTTATTAATTGACTCCTCGATTTCAGAAACTTTTATGTCACTGTTTAAAATTTTTAAGTCATCTTTATTGATTCTAGGGAGTGGCAGTTGATCTAAGAATGTTTTTATTTCATCTTTTCCAGGTTTTATAACTTCTTGATTGGTTTCCAGATTATATAGATTCCTGTAATAATTAAAGAAGGCCTTTTCAATATGACAGGGATTAGTCAGTGTAGCTGGTCCCTTATTAGTGTTGACAATCAGTTTTTGAATTCTGTTATATGATTTTTTTTTTTTAGTTTCCTTGCTAATAATTTACCAGTTTTATTACCTAAGAAATATTTTCTTTGTTGGAGTTTCCATAAGGAGATATCTATATTTTTCTGTATTAATTTCTTTATATTTATTTTCACCCGTGATATCTCCCCTATCATGTTGGATGTTGGGTTGATTTTGTTCTGTCTTTCCAGTTTGGCTAACTAAATATATGTAAATCTTGAAGTGAAGTGCCCTGTTGTGCCCTTCTAGCCGCACTCCAAGAGGACAAAACCCCTCTTATATATGCTTTGTGCGTATTCCATACTGTTGTGCTTTCAGTGACCGAATTGTCATTTGTTTCAAAGAAAATTTCTATCTCTTTCTTTAATATAATATGTTTGTCTGGTTTATTAAATAAAGAAGTATCCATTCTCTTTCTGGGATTTATTTTTTTAACCATCTGGTCGTTAAGTAATAGTTCGATCATTGCATGGTCCGACCAGTTGATTATGTTAATCTTGGATGATATAACATCCTTAAGGAAATTTGCATCTATCAGAAAATATTTAATTCTAGAGTAAGATGCATGGCGGTGGGCGTAAAAGGTGTAATCTCTCTCATTGCAATGCCACAACCGCCAGACATCATATAACTCATAGCGTGAGATAGACTCTTGAAAAAGTTTAGCTTTCCTTATATTATAATTAACAGAGCTTTTAAGTTTGGAGTCTTTTTTGTCCAAGGAGGCATCAAGAACCATGTTAAAGTCGCCACAGATGATAACTTTACCTATCCTAAGGTTTTTGACCTTTTTAAGTAACTTTTTTAGAAAGTGGTTTTGTCTCTCATTAGGAGAATATATATTTACTATAGTATAATTTTGCTGATTAATTTTACCTCCCCAAACAATAAATCTTCCTTCCAAATCTACTTCTCTAAAATTTTCTTGGATATTTACATTCTTACTAAACAAAATAGAAACACCTCGAGATTTTTTAATAAAAGTTGAGTCTATTTTAGATGTAAAAAAGAGTTATGAAAATGAGGGATTTTATCATTTTGCCAGTGTGTTTCCTGAATACATGCAATATCTGCCTGAGCCTTCTGGAATTGGTCCAAGATCACCCTTCTTTTAAACGGAGAGTTCCACCCCTGAACATTCTGCGAAACTATCTTTAACCTCATTTAAGATAATTTTGGGCGGGATACCATCTTTCCTTAACAACAACCTTTCCATTTATAAACACATTTATGTACAATCCATACATGTTAAACCTATACAATAGACAGATGTTAACAGAGTCTATTAAAAGAGAAAAGCTAGATCTGACTATGTCTAGCCGCCCCATATAGAACATACCCGCACAAGGAACGCTGCTCGCTCAATATTTAGGACTATATCCCCTTTTAGTATACCTCTTTGGGACTTTGCAGGGGGGGGGGGGGACACCCGGGTGGTTCGAAAAAGGAAAAGAAAGAGGGAGGGGAGAAGAGGAAGAATACCTACTATATTATAATACTTCTTTTAATCGCTGTTGTGCTTTACTTATCTCTAATTACTGTGTTTCGATTTTTATTTTATTTTTTTTATTTTTTATTTCTGTAATTTCCACATCCTTCTAGTACTACGTTGTGCAAAGTTTTCCACTACTTGCTTACTACTTCTAATAAACCCTTTATGGGAAGAATTAGTGATATCGTAGTGATTTATTTCTAAAACCGATTCTAACCTGTGTGTAAGATTGTCCCTTGACAAATAACCGTATTTTGTGCATTTTACATTAAAATATATCACTTCATCATTCAGACTTCTAATTCCATTTGCTTTTCTCTCATCCCCCCGACTTACAATGTCTTGCCCCTTTCCATCACTCCTCCTTCCCCCAATCCACCCGTACCCAGTCCAGACCCGGATACATTTTAGCTGTCCTACAACTACTTCTTTTTCCATTCTCTAAATTGAAGTTTTTGTAACTCACCTTCTAGGCTTTTGTCCCTAACTGTTTCTATGAAAGAAATCTTCCATTCCTTTAATAATATTTCCCCTTCTCATACTGAACTTGCCATTATGGTCCGGTTGTCTTTTGAGATAATTAATTTTGTGGGAAATCCCCATTTATAAATTATATTCTCCCTTCTTAAAGCTTTAGTAATTTCAATAAAACTTCTACGTTTATTTAAAGTATCCCCTGAGAGGTCTGAGAATATAGTTAGTTTTTCAAAAGGGGGATCGAATTTATCTTTCTGCCATGATGCCTTTAGAACTGCTTCTTTATATTCATAAAAGTGTATTTTTACAATGACGTCTCTGACCTTTCCCCCTTTAAAATCTTTTGTTAGTGGAATCCTATGGATCCGATCCAGCATATTAATCCATGGTTTACTGGGAGATGCTAAGTGTGAGAATAAGGCCGTAATGAATGCTGTTAATTCTTCAACATACAAGGATTCCGGGATTCGTCTGAGTCTTAAATTGTTTCGTCTAGAGAAATCCTCTTGTTGAATCCTTTTATTTTCGGTATATTTTAATTTATGTTCCAAATCAACTGAGTGTTTGACTACTTTTTGATACTCTTTTATCAGGAACTCTTGATTAGATTCTAACTCCTCTACTCTTTCTAAAAGACTGGAAATAGCTGATTTATTTAGTTGTATTTCTTGTTCAAAATCTGATTTTATAGTAGATTGAAACTCATTAAAAAGCCTTTTCATTACAGATATCGTTAATACTTCTTCCATTTGTACACTCATTGTGTCTGGGGAATCCTCATTTGTAGTTAGTTTAATTTTTTCTGCTGAGGGAGGGGAGTGGCTTTGTATAGTCAGGTCTAAATGAGAGGAGTTTGAGGCTCCAGAATTCCCTTTCGGGGAGAAAAAAGTGGTTGGGTTTGTGGTTTGGTTATTAACAGGCTGTCTCTTAATTTTACTTTTTGCTTTAGTTTGGTTAGGTTCTTTATCTCTCATGATAATTGTCTATGTGGTAACAGATTTATATATTTAGGGGAACTAAACGACCATGTACCGTGTGGGCAAAGTATTCAGTTACTAAGATATGCTATAAAGGAGCACAAGAATCTTTTGGTCTCAATAAAAGTATTAATTATTACCTTACTGATAAATAGGCCTATAGCTCCTTAATTTTACCTTTCAAATATATTTATACCATGTGCAACTATAACGCTCTTTTTTCAAATTATTCAAATGATCCAATACAAAAGACCTTTATCCTACTTCCCTTAAATAAATTCTATCCAGAAATATTCAGCCCCTAGACCTAGATATTTCTCCTCCAACTCCTTTTTTTTTTTTTTTCTCCCTTTTCCCCTTTTCACCCCCCCCCCTTTTTTTAAACTATAAAGAGTACTCTTCTCTGAAATGCTATCAACATGTCCATTAGATCTCTTTTCCACTACAGTCCTTTTGTTCTCCTCAGATGATCATTCACTAGTCTTAACGTTGTACTCTGCCATATTAGGAGGAAGGTTCTAGCTGGGGTATTGAAGAAAAGGATTTGTAGGGATAGTCTTTGATATTATAGATCACTGTCGAAAGAAATAGTCTCTTTAACTGACAACCTCTTTGCCCATAAACTTATAAGTGATACTTATCCAGCAATGATTTGCCGGTCACACATATATACAGCTCCCAGACTCCGCTGTGAGCACTCTGGGTATTAAACTCATAAAGAACCTCTTCAGAGATATATAACATCGTTGTTGTTAAAGAGCTGGCTTTAGAGAGCCTTCACTTAGCTTTCTTTTTCCCCAGCGGGTTTTAACTTCTTTCAGGATGATATCCTTTGTGATTTAGACCCTTAAAAACTTTTTGGGGTACTATTCAGTGGTATTCAAATCCTTATGGCTCTCAGGAGGAGGTTGCTAGCTGCTGTGTTGCATCCATGTTCTTATTCAAACCCTTGTGTCTCCCATGAGAGGGTTCCTGGCTACTATATAGCTTCAGTATACTTGTGAAAGATGATTTTTTATATTAAAAGTAACTGCATATAATGAGTGTCTCTTTGGGCTACTAGCCCTGTTGTCCGCAAGCAAGTGAGTAGTGTTGTATCATCAGGTTTGTATCAGGAATAAGAAAAGATCTGATCCTCTTTCTTAATTTCTCCTTTCCATCTACTATATTGCTTCAGTATACTTATGAAAGATGATTTTTTTTTATATTAGAAGTACCTGCATATAATGAGTGTCTCTATGGGCTACTAGCCCTGTTATCCGCAAGCAAGTGAGTAGTGTTGTATCATCAGGTTTATATCAGGAATAAGAAAAGGTTCTGATCCTCTTTCTTAATTTCTCCTTTCCACTCAGATATTAGGAAAAGAAAAGATTTTTAGGGTAATTTTTCAGTGGCAGTACGACCCTTATGTCTCTCAAGAGAGGATAACTAACTGCTGTGTTGCGTCAAAGTTCTTGTAAAAGATGAGCTTTTATATTAAAGGCAACTGTATATAATAAGTGTCTCTCTGGGTATTAGCCCTAATATCCAAGTGCAAATAAAAAAAATGTTGTATCAACACAGCCTTACCGCTTGCAGCTCCTTCTCTCCAGCTCCAGGCTCTTCCTCACACATATCAGTTGTTACCTGTCATTATATTCCCCTTCGTGGGTGTACAGCTTTATTCTGTCTGGTCCAGGGAGTCAGGAGTCAGCTAGGACCTGTGGTAAGCGAACTTTGGAGCAATTCCCATATTTACTGGGCAATAAAGGGCCGGTTCTCACCAGCTCTGATTTCTCCCGCTTCTAAGGTGGTCCCTCCGCTAGCCAGCTGCGTCAGTACTCCAGGAACCGTCACTCTCTCCCCATTAGCGTGAGTACGATGATGTTGCTCATTAAGCTGCAGCTTTCAAGCGCTGATTTCTCCCGCTTCTGAGGTGGTCCCTCCACCAGCCGGCTGCGTCAATGCTCCAGGTGCTATCGCTCTCCCCGCATAGCGTGCGACAGTGCGGTGGTGCTGCTCAGTGAGCTGCAGCGTTCGCTGTGGCTGTGTCCTGTTGGGCTGTGGCTGCAAGGCATACTGGGGAGTTGGCATCACCTGAGGACCTATAGGTTAAACATTGGGCACGTTTGGATCCATCATAAATTAGATTTTAAACAGGAGGCACCTCTCCCCATCACCTCCACCCTGGAACTGTCAGCCCCAGTCCTACTTCTAAGTCATTAAAACATTTGTTAAAAAGGAGAGGACCTAATACTGAGCCCTGAGGAACCCCACTTACCACATTAGTCCAATCTGAGTACGTTCCATTTACAACAACCCTTTGCTTCTTTTAGCCAGCTCTTAATCCATGTGCAAATATTTACTGCAATTCCTGTATCCCTTAGTTTGCACAATAGTCTCCCATGTGGCACGGTATCTAAAACCTTTGTAAAATCTAAAAAGACTACATCCACTGAGTTTCCTTGTTCCTACTAGCCTCCTCATAGAAACTAATTAGATTTGTTTGACATGACCTATCCCTCATAAATCCATGTTGGCTCCTACTAATATTCCTGTTTGAATAAACATTTTCTTGTATATTATCCCTTATTAACCCTTCTAAAAGCTTTCCCACTACCGAAGTGAGGCTTACAGGTCTATAATTCCCCGGATTTGCTCTTGCTCCTTTCTTAAATCTAGGTATCACTTCTGCTTTTCTCCAGTCATCTGGTAGCGACCCAGTGCTGAGTGAATCTTGAAAAATTAGATATAATGGATTGGCTCTTACAGAACCCAGTTCCCTCAGTACCCTTGGATGTATTCCATCAGGACCCGGGCTGTATTAACATTTATTTTTTTCAACCTATACTGTATATCATATATAATCGACATAAAAGGTTAATACACATGCAAATATCCAGTTAGTGATATTGTGGATTATCAACATTCCTCTGAGGGCCTGATAGGAATATGACAGGCGATACTGGAGTGGGTTGTCAGTTCCTCCTCTAGTCGACTGGGATTTGTCTGACCTTTCTGCTATGACCTGCCCACCTACAGTGGGCCTACATGGTATAGCTTACAGCTTCATTAATGTACACAAGCCCCTTCACCACCACCACTAAGCAATCCAGAAGGGGAATTTAATAGGGCTGCTGGTCACATTTAGTAATTATGCCACACTGGGATGTATGTTCTTAAATGTGTAATATGGAAAACTCTTGGAACACTTATTTAGTTCTGTGTTATCCTACATGGCAGATAAACTAGGCATCTTCAATACTTCACACCTTAGTATATCTAGTTTATGGTATTGTAATGAAAAATATATATCTTAAATCTAGCATGCTATACTTAAAAATTGCTTGAATAAGATATGGCATAAATAATTCCTGAATATTATTTTTATTTGGGGCAGACGAAGAAAGTTCGTAAATGTATGTGGTTTAGAGTGACTGTATCTGACATTATATATTGGAAGCAGATATTATGAATACATACATACATTAACATAAAATATTGTAGTAGAATGGTAGTTATAGTAGAATTAATCCAAACAAGTCTTTTCTCTTTACTTCTGAAATTAGTCAGCATATTAGAAAACATTTTTACTCATAACGTACAGGAAATTCCACCTATTGTTCCTTAACCTAAAACACTGATTTCTATGCAGTGTGAGTTTTCTGCACCTAGTAGATCAAATGCCATGTGCATAAACTCTGTATAGATCTTAAAAAGTTAGCAAGAAAGTACAGTAATGGTGATAGTGAGAAGACAATGTTGGACAAGCTAAAAAACACACATTAAACATTTTGTTTAAATTGAAACAGTTATTTTTCATGCCAAATAAATAAATATTATTTTTTTCAAAGTATGGTAGAAAATTCAGAAGTTCCATGTCCATGTAAAAAACTAAAATAATTAAACATGCTCATGCTAGGCATATGGCTACAATGAATAGAGTATAAGGTCAAAAGCAACTTATGTTCTTTGGTGGGTATAAAAGATTATTAGCTATGGTTCTCCTTGCTGGATTGAACATCATTGTTGAAGTCTAGAATCTTTTTTTATCAGTTACTACAGATATTCCATTTATTTATTTGTGTTTCTTTGTTTTGTTATTCTGAAAATAAAATATCAATGCAGCAGAATTAGTGCGCTCATTAAACTATACCCATCATTCCAGTTCCATTTTAATTTGGAAAGATATGTTTTCTGACCTTGAACTGGTATCATCAGAGATAGATGAACTTGGATAATTATATAGTTACCATGACTGGGTCTCATAATGGATTAATACTGTAATACTATATTAATGCATTCTATCAATGAAATAAAATATGTTTTAAGAAAAAAAAGAAAATATGAGAAACTTGATCCACATTTTTTAATCATAAAATTTAAACCTTTACTAATTATTACTACAGAACTGATGAGTATTTTACAATTTGAGGAATATAAATAAAGCATACGTGTTGTAGTGTGGTCTGCCACTATGATAAATCCTCATAGTTTCACCTCACAAACACTCTCAAGGACACTCACAAATGTAGCCTGTGCTCTCTGACACAGTCTACACCAGTATTGTGCCCTAGAGAAAAGGTACCAGAAGAAAGATGACTTGTGTTTGAGGCAGATGGTGTGGTGTAGACTTTATTCACTGGTGGTATAACGATATCCCTTTGTTATTGCTGCATATGCCAAACTGTCCCACTTCTCCTCTTGTTTTCGTTTGTGTTGTTTAAAAAGAAATACAGCACATTTTATTTATCTCAATGAAGCAAAATATGACAAATCAGTGGTACTTAGTAAAAAGTGCATCTAAAATGAAAAGTTTCAAAAGCTAACATAAAAAATAAAAGATTAAATGTTCTTGCTTTTCATTTCAATTTTAGATAAGGGTTATATATTAAAGAAACAGCTTCATGAACAAAAAAGGAAAAAAAGAGACAGCTGATTGGTCAAATTCCATTTTTAAAACTCAAAAAAATGCATTAGACTTTAGTCAAAATTAGATCGCCATAAAATAAAAATTTAGAGACATATTAAGAGATACTTAGTTAATATTTATGGTACCCAATGCGCTTTTAAATATGTGCTTTCCTACAAATACCACCACCCTTAAATTCCAACTCATCCTTTCCACTTGGAACATTTGCATTTCAGAATGCAACATATGCAAAATACTTACAAACATAAATGACTATGCATATAGAGATTTCTTGTATACACATATTCCATGCTTTGATGCTACATCTGCAACTTGGGTCAGTGTTCTTCCTCTTAAAATGCCCTGCCATAGTCCTAAGTATTGTTGGACTTGCAAGAAATACATCACCGAAAATTAGTTTGCTGTACATAATATATTAAAATTAGAGCAACATTACATTTCCATGGTTTTGCAGTTTAAACAGAAGAAGCGAGATGCTGTTTGTCCCAACAAAACTCCAGTAGTGCTATAACTTGCATCTAGACTGAGTGGTTGATTATATTCATTCAGTTTTCCTCCAAAGTTTGCATACCCTGGCAGAAATTGTGAAATTTTGGCATTTATTTTGAATATATGACTGATTATACAAAAACATTTATTTTATTGAAGGATAGTGATCATATGAAGCCATTTATTATCACATAGTTGTTTGGCTCTTTTTCAAATCATAATGATAACATAAATCACCCAAATGGCCCTGATCAAAAGTTTACATACCCTTGAATGTTTGGCCTTGTTACAGACACACAAGGTGACACATACAGGCTAAAATGGCAATTAAAGGTTAATTTCCGACACCTGGGGATTTTTAAATTGCAAGTAGTGTCTGTGTGCAAATAGTAAAGAAATGTTGTAAACTCTCACATGGATGCACTGTGCAGGCTAGATACTGAGCCATGGGGAGCAGAAAAGAACTGTCAAAAGACCTGTGTAACAAGATAATGGAACTTCATAAAGATGGAAAAGGATATAAAAAGATAGCTAAAGCCTTGAAAATGCCAGTCAGTACTGTTCAATCACTTATTAAGAAGTGAAAAATTCGGGGATCTCTTGATACCAAGCTATGGTAAAGTAGACCAAGAAAGATTTCAGCCTCAACTGCCAGAAGAATTGTTTGTAATACAAAGAACATCCCATAGGTAACCTCCGGAGAAATACAGGCTGCTCTGGAAAAAGACGGTGTGGTTGTTTCAAGGAGCACAATACGACGATACTTGAACAAAAATGAGCAGCATGGTCGAGATGCCAGAGAGAAGCCTTTACCGCACCAATGCCACAAAAAAGCCCGGTTACAATATGCCCAACAACACTTTGACACGTCTCACAGCTTCTGGCACACTGTAATTTGGAGTGACGAGACCAAAATAGAGCTTTCTGGTCACTACCATAAGTGCTATGTTTGGAGAGAAGTCAACAAGGCCTATGTGTGATTTCTGTTATCATTATGATTTAAAAAAGGAGCCAAACAACTATGTGATAATAAATAGCTTCATATGATCACGATCCTACATTAAAAGATATTTTTTTGCATGATCAGTCATATTTTCAAAATAAATACCAAAGTTTCATCATTTCTGCCAGGGTATGCAAACTTTTGTGTACAACTGTATTGTTAGCAGTACTAAGTACGGTAGATTTAGATCTGAAAATTAATGTGAGTAGAACACCTCAATCAGAATTTTATTTGACACAAAAAAATGATAATGCACTGTATTTCTGTTTTTATATTCCTTAAATAAGCTATCATTTAAAATGCAACTTTTTGTTAATTCTAGAATATATCATTTATTGATATAGCTAAATTAAGTGCGCATTGAGGTTATGCAAATAATTCACACAATACTTTAAAACCTTTCATTTTGAATTATGCCTTTATGATCAGCTTCACTACATACATTTATTGTTAAATACAGGAATTTATTGGAAAATTTCCTTGACATTAACATGGTACAAATCTTCAATTGAAGCTGTGCAGTCTTAGTGCTATATATTTCATGGCACCTGTAAGTTCACTCATAAAAACCTACTATCACATTACACACGTAACTAACCTCCACGAAATGCCACCCAAATGCTCAAAATGTCCCTAATATCGTAAACCAAAGTGCCTGTCAGGTAACTATTTTCGAAATCGCTATCACATGCCCCATAGTTATAGTGTAGTATATATGGTATAGGGCTTGATATTAGAGGCCATGGGGGTTTATAGGGACCCCCATGGATATAATTTAGTATACCATGGCATATATAGGGGTTTTAGGGGTTAATGTTTAATACCATGGATGTGCAATCTTTTTTTATTATTTAACCCCTTCCCTGCTAAGGGAAGAGATTGTGTATATATATATATATATATATATATATATATATATATATATATAAGGATATGGGAGGATGTTACTGCTAGTGTTGTGTGTTCACTTAAGTTAATGGGTACCAGTTGGTAGTGTTGCTATGGAGTCTACTCAGGTATACGTTAGTTATACGTTAGGCAGGCTGCGAGCCCACATTAGAGCTAGAGAGCTGGGGGTAAAATTCCCTGGGTGCAAGTCAGTAAATTGTATGGGATATTTTTTGAGAGAGCCATGGAATAGCTCTGTAAATTATTTTTAAAATTTCCCTTAGCAACGAGTCAGCCTTATGGAAATTCTTATGGGAGATAATCATTAAGAGTTGTGATCTTTTTTGTTTTATAAATGACCAGTGGTGGCTGATAACCTTCCAATTTGGGGGGGGGGCAGAAGACAGAGACCTGGCACCTCCCCTTACATTGACGCCACCCCATAGTATAGACTCCTCTCCTTCACTCCAGGTTGACCCCTATATGTCCCAACCAATACAATTATATAGGCCCTCACACTGACACAGATTCAATCCACTTACTATTTTGTTTTCTGTTACTTTACTTACTTATTGTCTTGATGAGGGTGAAGTGGTGCTGGTGTTGCTCAATTTTCTGATGCTGGGAAGTGCCTCCAATTTCTTGATGAGGGTAATGAGGTGCTGGTTCTGCTCACTTTCCTTATGATGGGAAGTTCCTCCAATTTCTTGATGAAGTGCAAAAATTAAATAGAATACATTTTAGATCAAGACATTTATTAGTGGCAGCTCATAGATATAGACAAAAGTAATGTCATTGACTTTTAAATAAAATTCATTATATGAGGGATAGATGATTCCATCTTTCTATATATTCCTCTCTTTATCCCTCTAACTCTCCCTTTCTATCCCTCTCCAGCTTTCTATCACTCTCCCTATCTCCCTCTATTCCTCTCCTTATCTGTATCTCTATCCCTCTCCCTAATCCTATCTCCCTATCCCATTTGATTTCTCTCTTCCTATCTTCCCCCTCTCTCTCTCCTTCTCTCTATCCCTCTCCCTCCCTCCCTATCTCTCTCCCTCCACCTATCTTTCTCCCTCCCCTTCCCTATCTCTCTCCCTCCCCTCTCTATCTTTCTCCCTCCCTATGTCTCTCTCTCCCCATCCCTATCTCTCTCCCTCTCCACCTATCCCTATCTCTCCCTTCATCCCTCTGTCTCCCTCCCCTCCCTATCTTTCTCTCCCCCCTCACTATCTGTCCCCCTCCCTATCACTCCATCTCTTGCCCTCCTTATCCCTCTCTCTCTTCCCTCTCTCCCTCCAGATTTTAATCCGCCCTCCCTATCTCTCTCCCTATCTCTCTCTCCCTCCATCCCCCTCTCTACCTCTATCCCTCTCCCTATTTATCTCTCTCTCTTCCTTCCCCTCCCAATCTCTCTCTCCCTCCCCTCCATATCTCTCTATCCCCTCCACCTCCCTCTCTTGCTCCTCCTTCCTATCTCTCTCCCTATCCCTATCCCCCTATCACTCTCCCTATCTCTCTCCCTCCATTACTCTCTCTCTCCCTCCCTCTATTCCTCTCCATATCTCTTTCCCCATCCCTATCTGTCTCTCCCTCCCCATCCCTATCTCCCTCTCCCTCCCTATATCTCTCCCCCCTCCCTATCCCTCTCTCTCTCCCTCCCTATCTTTCTCCCTCCATCCCACACTCCCCCTACCTCTATCCCTCTTCCTATCTCTATCTAACTCCCCCTCCCTATCGCACTCCCCTCCCTAACTCTCTCCACCTCCCTATCTGTCTCTCCATCCCCTTCAGTATCTCTCTCTCCCTCTATCTTTCTCCCACTCCTCTATCTCTCTCCCCTGTCTCCCTCCATATGCCTCTCTCTGTCCCTCTCTCCCTCCCTATCCCTCTCCCTCTCTATCCCTCTTTTCCCCACTCCCTATCTATCTCCCTCCCTCCCCCTCTCTCTCCATACCTCTCTCTCTATTCCTCTCTCTCTTCCTCACCTCCACATCTCTTTCTGACCCTATCTCTCTCCCTCCCTAACTCTTTCCCTCCCTAATTATTTCCCTCCCTATGCTTCTCTCCCTATCTCCCCCTATATCTCTCCCTATCTCTCTCTACCTCCCCTCTCTATCTTTCTCCCTCTCCTCTATCTCTCTCCCCCTCTCTCTCCCTCCCTATCCCTCTCTCTCTATCAATATCCCCACACTCTCTTTCTCTCCCTCCCTATCCCTCTCTCTCTATCTCTCCCTACCAATCTATCTCCCTCGCTCTCTCCCTAACTCTCTCTCTCTCTCTTTCTATTCATTTCTCTCTCCTTCCCTCTATCCCTGCCTATCTATTTATCCCTTTCTCTCTACCTATCTCTATCTCTATCCATCTCTCTCTCCCCATCTATCCCTATCTATCTATCTATCTATCTATCTATCTATCTATCTATCTATCTATCTATCTATCTATCCCTCTCTCTACTTATCCCTTTCTCCTTCCCTCTAATCCCTCTGCCCCTACCTCTCTCTCTATCCACCTCTCTCTATCTCTATCTATCTCTCCCTCCTCTCTATCTTCCCCTCCCATCTATCTCCCCCTCCTCTCTATCTCTCCCTCCCTCTCCCCTCGTCAACCACCTGAAGAGGCCTGGTGTGGGCCCAGTTGAAGAGGCCCGCGGGTGGGCCCGGCTGAGAGGGCCGTGGTCAGGCCCTGATGCGGAGGCCTGCGGTTGGGCCAAGATGAGGAGGCCCGTGGTCTGGCCCAGATACAGAGGCCAATGGTTGGGCCCAGAGGTGGAGGCCAGAGGTCAGGGGGAGCAAAAGAGACACAGGGGAGAGAGAGAGGGGGAAAGAGACACAGGGGAGGGAGAGGGTAAAAGAGACAGAGGAGGGAGGGGGAAGAGACACATGGGTGGGAGAGGGGCAAAAGAGACACAGGGGAGAGAGAGAGGGGGAAAGTGACACAGGGGAGGGAGAGTGGGGCAAAGAGACACAGGAGATGTGGATGCCAGCAGTCTGGCCCAGATGTTGAGAGGGTAAGAGGGAGAAATAAGGAGGGAAGGAAGAGAGGGGATAAAGAGGAGGGAGGGAGAGAGAGAGACCACCTGTATGGCTGTGGGAGATGCCACTCAGCACTTGGCAGCTCCCACCACAATCCTAAGTGGCTTGAGGACGTTCAGAGTGAAAATCCCTAACCACATTGTACAGCTGCTTGATTTTGATTGGTTGATGCTGCAGCTGACAGACAGGAAAACTGCTACAAATCCTAGCACAGTGAATGTAGGCTCAGCTAGGCTGAACAAGACACCATTACAACGCTCTCTTTTAAAATTGTCCTCTATAGCTTCAGTGCAGCACTAGGGAAAGTCACATGGCAAGGGGGGAATCACACAAAGGGTTAATTCAAAGTGATAGATGCATATTTTTAATAAAATCATATGAAAGAAGACATGAAAGCTGATATACAGATATAATTAAATGTTATTCTTTATATAAATTTTAATTACAATATTAAACTGATTGATAATTTTGGGGGGGTGGTTGCCCATTTGCCCCTATGCACCAGCCGCCCCTTTATATGACTGCATCTTTAAAGTAGAATTCCATTAAATTCTATATTTAAGCATAGTTATAATCGTACGTCAATTTCAATATAATAGCTCTTTGTGAGCTAATATTAATCACTGGTACATGACTTCCAGAAGTTTAAATTCTTCATGTGTGTGAATACATGATCCAAATATTAGGGGGTATTTACTAAGGGAAAGTAGTGGCTGGAATGTAAGTAGATGGGTTTAAATGGCAATTTTCTTCCATAGGAAACAGTACATCACATATATAGTTGTGAGCGTACGAGTTGTTGCTAACGGTGCGGGCTCGCCGCGGGCTCGCGCGAGGGCCGCGACTCGCGTAGCGAGCTGCGGCCCTCGCGAAGCGAGGGCACTGGCCGAGGGTCTCAGTTGCTGGCATGGAGCGCCGAAGGCGCTCCTTGCCAGCAACTGAGGACCTTCGCAAAGCGAGGGCCTCAGTTGCTGGCATGGAGCGCCGTAGGCGCTCCATGCCAGCACCTGAGGACCTCGCAAAGCGAGGGCCGCAGTTGCTGAGCAACTGCGACCCTCGCAAACTTCACGTCGCAACCCAAACAGCACGACACACACATTACGACACTCGCAAACAACATACGACACACGTTCACACACATTACGGCCTCGCAACACTCGGACGCAACTCGCGAACATTACAAAATGTAAAACACAATACATACACACAGCACATACATAAAAACCTTACCTACACCAAGAGGGAGCACCCAGGACCTCAAAAATGCAACTTTGACCTCGATTTTACTCGAAATAAAAGAGTTTAGAGACTAAAAAAAATCTAAGCGAGAGAAAAAATGGCCGCCGAACAAAATGAAAACGAGGCTACAGCAACCTAAACTCGCAAAACACCACAAGAAACTCGCAAAACGCCACAAACGACCTACGGATATTCATACCACACAGTGCACACATTCAGCATGCTTACACAGCAGCTCCACACCACTAATGCTGCAGCAACATCAACACAGATTGCCAGCTCTTCATCACAATGCTTCAAAATAGGTACAGTATATTCATTTAGTAATGTATTACATATTTCATTATTATACACCAAACAGCATTAGCTACCTTACAATTTCATTGCCGTCATTTTTTGACGGGCAATTCGCTAGTATTGAATAAAAAGGATGCACAAGGTAGCAATAAGCCAATGTATCCATTATGCTGACTAGAGATATAAGCCTTATCACATATATAGTTGTGAGCATATGAGTTGTTGCTTACACTTGCGGGCTCGCTGAAGACACGTTACCACCCATTACGACCTCGCAAAAATCTGCCGCAACCCGCAGACATGAAAAAATGAAAAACACAATAAATACACACAACACATACATAAAAAGCTTACCTACAGCAAGAGGGAGCATTTAGGACCTCAAAAAATGAAGTTAAGTCAAAATAAAAGAGTTTAGACACTAAAAGATTCTCTAAGATAGAGAAAAAATGGCCGCCAAACAAAACGAAAACGAGGCTACAGGACTCTAAACACGCAAAACACCACCAGAAACACGCAAAACACCACAAAACAGATACGGATATTCCGCCACAGACGCATACCACACATAGCCGCCATTTTACAACAATAACTTATACAATGCCGAAGTACACAGCTACACTAACGGTTTTGCCTTGTGCACGCACACTATTACACTGCACACATTTATCCCGCTTACACACCAGCTCCCCACCACTAATGCTGCAGCAACATCAAGACAGATTGCCAGCTCTTCAGCAGAATGCTTCCTGCATATATTACTTCAAAATAGGTAAAGTATATTACTTTATTAATCTATTATTCATTTTATTATACACCAAACAGCATTAGCTCACTTACAATTTCATTGCCATAATTTTTTGACGGACAATTCGCTAGTATATATATTTATATATAAATAAGTTAATTGTGTATCTAACTGCGCTTCTGGATTAAAAAGTAGTAAAAAAAATTTTTGTAACACACTTTTATACAATTAAATAAAAATAATTATAAAAAGCAATTGTGTTGTGTACCAAATTCAGTATTCTTAAGACAAGCAGCCTGATCCAATTTTTCAGATCCCTTTAAAATCTTATTCTATGTCTTTATATTGTGTCTTTAGATCCTTGGCGCTTATCTTCAGTTTCTTTTTCCTTAGTGCTGAAAAATAGACAAGGAGAAAAGAGGCTCCTCTAAGGTAGTAGGTTTTGCAAATGAGGAAAGTTCTTTAAAAAATAGGTAATCTCCTTACATTTATGTCAGATTATTCAGGCCCTCAGATCCTGTCACTGCTCTCCTTGTGCAGGGTTATATGTGCCGTCAGCTTTATGCATGCAGTCATCAGGGAGAGAGAGGTATGGTCAATAAAGTTTTAATACAGAGTAAAAAATAATATAAAAAGCTTACATTAGGTTTAGTAATGTCCACAAATGGAAGATAACTTCCTTCAGTCCTCTGTGTCTGTATCTCCACAGATATTCAGGAGATCGGGTAATCTAAAAAACAGGCTAGTTAAAAGCATGATAAATACAGAACAGACTACAAATAAAAAAGAGAAAGGGAGATTTTTCAGATGTGGGCTATGTAATGCATGCAAAACCTGTAAAAATACATTTCCTAAAGACAGTATAGTGGAAAGTACTTCAAATACAAATCAAGTTAAGGTGTCAAATAAAATATCATGTAAATCTAGAAATATAGTCTACATACTAGAATGTAGCTGTAAGAAACAATACATAGGCCGCACCTCCAGACCTCTTCACAAAAGAATTGAGGAACATATCAGAAATATCAAAAAAGGTTTTCCAAATCATTCAGTTTCAAAACACTTTAAAGAAGTACACAAACAAAACCCAGGAGAAATGAAATTTATGGGTGTTGTAGAGATTAAACAGAATTGGAGAGGGGGAAACACAGTAAAAACATTATCTCAAAAAGAAGGAGAGTTAATATATTATTTAAACACCATGGCCCCCAAAGGTTTAAATGTAGATTTTGACTTAAATTGTTTCATCTAATAAAATCAGCTACCAAGTCACTATCAAACTGCAATACCATGAAGTAACATTAGTTGGCAGTAAAAATGGGAAAAAGATACCATTTATCAGTTCCAATCAGCAAGAATATATTAACACACAAATAATTATGTTGTTAAATAAATTATATCATGAGTGTTAGAAAACTATTTTAACATATATAATGTTTTAACTGTACCTTGTAATTTTATAAAAGTGGTATATTTGTTTTAAGTATACTATGGTGTAAAAATGTATTTTTTATTATTTATGAACTAATTGAGAAGTTAATTGTAAATGCTGAGCATTATCAAGTCAATTAAGAGAATGACTTAAATAGAAGATCAGAACAATACAACCACCCACTCCAGATGAAGCACAAGTGTGAAACCGGTTGAGTGATTAAACAGTTCCACCTGTGACTACCAAAGCAGGAAACAGAATCACAGCACGTGGAGGGCTGCTGCTGCTGACCTGTGGAGATACAGACACAGAGGACTGAAGGAAGTTATCTTCCATTTGTGGACATTACTAAACCTAATGTAAGCTTTTTATATTATTTTTTACTCTGTATTAAAACTTTATTGACCATACCTCTCTCTCCCTGATGACTGCATGCATAAAGCTGACGGCACATATAACCCTGCACAAGGAGAGCAGTGACAGGATCTGAGGGCCTGAATAATCTGACATAAATGTAAGGAGATTACCTATTTTTTAAAGAACTTTCCTCATTTGCAAAACCTACTACCTTAGAGGAGCCTCTTTTCTCCTTGTCTATTTTTCAGCACTAAGGAAAAAGAAAGTGAAGATAAGCGCCAAGGATCTAAAGACACAATATAAAGATATATATTTATATATTTACAGTATATATATATACTGTATATATAAATATATATGTCCAGGATTGAGCTCTTAATCTTCCCACCCTCTTCCACAGCCTCTACTCCTCACATATCCCTCTGTTGACAATGCCATCATCACTCACCTCCCAGGTCCATTGTCTTAGGGTTCTACTGGACCCTTCCCTCTCTTTTATTCCTCACATACAGTCAATCACAAAATCTTGTCATTTTCACTTAAACCACATCTCCAAAATATGTCACTTTCTTACACAAGACACAATTCAAATTTGAATTCACTCTCTCGTCATGACTATGTATCTCGTCATGACTACTGCAACTCTCTCCTTGCTGGGCTCCCCATCACCCGTCTCTCTCACTCTTAACCATATTAAACGCATCTGCTAGACTCATATACCATACTAAACGCTCAGTGTATTCAGTAACTCTCTGTCCAGCACTCCACTGGCTTCCCATCGCCTCCAGATTTTTTTTTAAATGATGGCCGTAACTTATAAAGCCCTCAACAATTATGCACCCCCTTATATCTCTGCTCTAATCTCAAAATAATCTCCCACTCTGCAAACAACCATCTTCTATCCACCTCTATTATCACCTTCTCGCACTCCCGTCTTTAGGACTTTTCTCGTGCTGCCCCTATTCTTTGGAACTCCTTGTCTCCCTCCAGTAGACTATCTTCTTGCCTCAGATCCTTCAAAATCTCACTGAAAAACTCATCTGTTTAAAGAAGTGTATCACCTGAAGCCTTAATATGCACAATGCATTGTACCTCACCCATACCCATTTAGACTGTAAGTTTGCAAGTTTTCAATTTTGTTAGGTACTTCAGGGAAAGCACTATGTACGTTTCATTTTAAGCTCAATAGCAGAACCTTAATTTTTTTCAATGGGTTATAATCGCTTAACACTTGTACTTGACCTCTGTGTAATGCTACGGAATATGTTAGAATGTTAAAAATAAAGGATAATAATAATTTTATATTTAATGGATAACTGCAAAGCGTTTCACAAAGGCATCAACACAACACACTAGATAGTTGCAATAAACCTACAAATCAAATAACGAATCAAAGCAATCTTGTTTAAGCAAAAACTTATGCATGAAAATGATTGAGCATTTTTAAAATATTACTATATTTTGTATATATTTGTAAATATTTATAAATTATCATAAATGGAAAGTATATGTATATAATTTATAATGCATATTTTATTTATACATATATTCTTAAATATGGATTATAATATATACATTTTAATAAATCTACATGACTGATTTTTTTACATTTTAACATGCATTGTGTTATTCAAAGAGTTTGAAATTCCTTTGAGGTTGCTTTTTTATATTTAAATGTTGTTCTTTGTGTGAGTTTTAGTTTCTACCAATGCTGAGATGTTAAACCTTCAGAAGTCCTGTTATATATAGGCAGTTTATCATATATAAATGTATGTGTCCAATCACATTTTGTTTATTACATCTCTATTTATGGATTACACAAATATAAAAAATATTATTTTATTTACTGTCTTCAGTACTATTAATTATTAGTTTATAAGAGGCTTTATTCATAGATGTTGTCATGCAATTGATATGACAAATATTACACTTTATAGATTAATACAGTTTCTTCAAATATTACAGTGTATACAGTAGATTAATTGAGTTTGAGGATCAATTTATCGACAAGTATGCGCTGTGTGCAGATAGGTAATTATAAATTATTACACCTGTAAGCTTTGCTATTTAGTTAGATCACGATATACAATCTACCTGATGTTTATTGTAATCTCTTTTGAATGATAAGATATCAATTAGTCTTAACACACTTTATATTTGGTTGGATCAATACAGAGATCAATAAGTAGTGTATACAAACTTATCAAATGTGGATTTACAATTCATTTTAATACAATCTATATTCGGTTAGTTCAATGTATATAATCTTAAAAGTTTGGTCAGCAGTCTGTCTATATTTGGTTAGTGCAATACAGAACTGATATGCAAAGTGTATAAACAATCAGCTGTCTATTTGTTACAGTATATATGATATTAATAATTAGCAATATAATGTGTTACTCTGTTGAAGCATTGTGTATCAAAATTGTTTATATTGTATCTGAGATGCCAAGAGAAATAACCTTTGTATTTAGGTTGGCAAGCTGTCATTTGGTTATTGGTGTTACATCAAAGTTGATTACATTTAATTCAATTTATGTAATCTGTCAATTCAATCAATAATGATGTAAGACATTTTTGCTGATTGTGTGATACAAGATTATATATGTTGAGTATTGCTAAGTGTGGTTTGCTGTATAGGTGTTTTTAATAATTGGTTTTGTAACAGAGTTAAATGGTTACATTATTGAATAAAGTTAATCAATCTGTTTTAGGAAATATGGGCACAGATTGAAATATATTGATTAACACCTACAGTCCAGAATGCAGGTGCTAATGAGACTCCCAAAAGGGTAACAGAAGGATTGTGGTATATTAGGCTAATTTTAACTCCACTACAAATTAGAAAGTTAAACCAGTTTATACATACCATGTATGGAATTTCAGGATAACACCTGTCTCAGTTTTAGGATCCCTTCTCATGATAGTCTGAAGTAATCCCTTTTTGTGTTATTGGTTTGTTAGGAAGAGTTGTGGAGATAGAAAAGAATTTGGATAGACAGATATAGTAAGATATCTTAGGGAAGATATGACGGGGCAGAGGTTTATGCCCAAGGATGACGGTCAGGTTTGTCCACAGACAGGACTGTGCGAAAAGCAGGAAAGACCAGAAAAAAACAAAAGCCCTTGAAAAACAGCAAAAATACAGGAAAAGAGCAAAAGCCCCTGAAAAACAGTTAATGACCCAGGAAGAGACAGCAAAGACCCTTCAACTTCTCATTTTTCCAAATTAAAATATTTAACACCTCACATGTTAAAAAGGAATACTATAAGTGTTTGTGTATATTAACAATGGCTATAGCATGGGTGTAGTATTCTTTTTACCCTCAAAACCCACAACAAAGTGTGAGATACCTATATTCATCACATATATAGTTGTCGTACTGCGAGTTGTCGTCACGCTTTGTGAGCCTCGCAAAGCGAGGCAAGCTGTTGACTGCGAGGCGAGCAAATGAGGCATGCAGGACTTATGATGCAATGAGCGCTGAAGGCGCTCATTGCAGGGCTGGACACGCGGGCTTAGCTGGTGCTCATCCAAAGACACACGGCCAATATGATGGACTGTGGGGCTCGCAAAAATACGACTTTAACGGCCGAACCACCAAACTGGAAAAGACGGCAGAAACACACAAATATACCTCAAATAAATTTACACACAGCACAGCAATATAGAACATATTTTGTATGGAATTCCATAAAATAATTTCCCTGTTCTGTCATGTGACACAGTCAGAAGACATTGTTATGGAATAGTTCTACACTAGAACAACATAACATCAACACCATTGAAGAGTGTAGCAACGTTATAGATTGCAAAGGTAGCTTCCAAGCAATGGTGCCTGGATGATAATCATTGCAACTTAATGAATAAATTCGTAATGTATCACAAAGCTCTCTAAGCGACATTTGTTGCAATAAAAATACATTTTATATTTCATATCCTGTGCGTCAACTCACTAATTCATATACAGGATCAGACAACTGCCAAGTTACTGTAGTACAGAAAAGATAGATCCTCAGACACCTGTCATGTTGATGAAAGCAGTGGCATCCTGTGACCTTTGCCAGTTCAAGGTCGATAATGAGACAAGTCAGGCAGGAAGATCAGCATGCACAGCCTCCATTAGAGTAGCCCTGCATATCCTGTCAATTAGTGTGAGTAAACCAAAAGCAGAGCGTAGTGAGCGGCTGTTACCTTTTCCTCTACACCCTGCTGCATTTTAATTAGCTTTGGTCCCTTGACTATTTCTTTAGAGCTTCATTACTGCCATCTTCAAGAAATTCAGGGGAAGCTTTTTACATTTCTTGTCATAAATTAAAAGAAAAGGCTGATTATTCGAACAATAGATTTTGATAATGTAGGCCCGTGTGCAGCATTTTAAGGGCATTATTATAATACAATGCTTTTCAATGTCGGTCAGAACCTTGCACACAATCAAATGAAGCCCAAGGGGGACGATTTAAAATCAGCAGGGGATATCAGCATTTGAGTGAGGAGTGAAAGCCTATGCATTCATGTGTGTAAGCATGCATCAAGTTTATGCTGGAATAAGTCTTTCATAAAATTCATGCATAAATATATGCACTAATTCCAAGCTCGGAACACTGTGTGGATAGCTGGTTAAATGAAACTAGTGAAGCAGCAGGAATATGAAGTGATTCTGCTTTGTATTGTTTAGGTCACTTACTGTATCTCTGTTCAGTGTAGATAAACAGTGCAATGAAAGGGAAACTGCAATATATTATATTTGTATATAAGGAAAGTAACATTTTTTCTAAATAAAACTACCGTATATAAAGTGATCCAGATTTAACTAAATGGTATTGTGAAACAGGCAGACACCTCTCTCTAAAGTTAGTGTTCAATTTTTAGTCTTAAAATTGTCATATTTTGAAGTGTTTCTGTTTAACAGTGAAATAGAGAAAGGGAAGGAAAGAAAAATAGAATGAGAGAAAAGAAAAATATGGAGAATTTGAGTGATAGATGCAGAGGAAAGGGAGATAGAAGGAAAAAGATAGAAAGAAAGACACATAGATCGATAGAAAGATGGACTGACTGGTAGATAGATAGATAGATAGATAGATAGATAGATATTAAACAAAGATAACAATTGTATTATAACATGCTTGCAGCTGCCCTATAGGTACCGCCCAGTGACAGTGCATGATCCATAATAACCCTGTCCCCCTTTTCCGATCATGGTCAGTCTGAAGCAGAACTTGGACTGGTCAGACTTTTAGTACAAGAAACAGGCACAACTGGACACACCCTGATAGACACAGATAGGAGGAGATATGCAACTCTTCTTGAGGGGAAAACTGACAGTTTAAAAGCTAAAAATAAATGTTAACCTTTATTTATTTTAAACTGCAGACTGTTTTTAATAGCCTATGTACAGCAAAGAATCATTTGGGTACATACAAAGCAGTGGTCCATTAAGCTTTTTTATATAATCTGTTTACCATTTCACTGAAACCATTTAAGTGAATCCTAGACAGTTGCTCTTGCTTTGCGGTATACAAATGAAGAGACATTTTTTGCCCGAATAGTACAAAATATCCATTATATTGCAGAAGCTATTTTTTTGCAGTATGAAGTATTTTCTCATTTCATTGGGAGCATTATTGCAAGTCTTCACAAATATTTTAAAAATGTTATAAGCGTTTTCACACAACATAATGTATGTTTGTTGCATTAATTAAAAACAAACCATTTACAACATTTTCTACCAACATGTTTTTTTCACAACAAAATATTCAGAGCTAGAATAATTAAAATGTTTGACTTTCACCTCATATAATTAAAAAGGGCAATGTAAAAATAAACAGCAGATTCTTATCTGCTACTCTATTTTTGCCTCTGATAATAAAACATGTAAATGATGCATACCATAAACCCTGAATGATTGAAATCTCATTAAAGATACTAAAGAAACACAAATTGTCAACACTGTTTTTGCTGAACATGTCAAAGGGAGGTGAGATATATTGGAAAAAAACATGGATGCAAAAACAGTATTATATGGGATTATGTGAGTTTCCTAAATTCTGTTTAATTTGCTAAAATAATAGCATTGTCCCTAGTGTGATAAAACCTCCCCATTGCCTATGTTATACTGTGTGGTCTATTCTCCTAAAAAGTTCCACCTTATATTATTTTTTTCGATTTCACAGTTTGCAACTGAAAGTAAAAAGTTGAAGAGCCAGCTCAAGAGCCAAATAAACTGTTTAGTTCTTAGCTCAGTTACATTCATGTTCTCATGAGCTCACATCACCTAACATATTGAGGATTTGTAACAATAAATGGCAAGTGCTAAAACTTGTCACATATATATTTGACCTCTTTCATATAAAAGCCACTTGTGTTTAGGTGATACTTTCCTTTTAAAGAATAATTGAAATAAAAAGTGCACATATGTATAAATGGATTGCTTTATTATAATTTGCAATATATTAATGTGGGTGTTACAAACTTGGAGTTAAATATCCTTCTTTGTTATGTTTTTCAAACAGAGGTCAAATGTATCCTATCTAAGAGAAGCACTTCGATCAGTGTTGTCCAACGTCTTTGGTGAAGTGAGCCAGATTATTTTAGACCAACACCCCAGTGGGTTGGGTTAAAAAACAGACATAATATAGATATATTTTTTTCCCAAATAGATCATCATCAGGAGATCCTACTGGCGAACTTGTTATGGTTAAGATATATCGCACATTAAAATCAAATACCTTATATACTTTAATATTGAATAATAACACATACAATCTTCATGCCCACTAGCAATTGAAAAAAAACCTATAGATTTGGTGTAGAATGTTTTCAGGGCAACAAAAAAGAAACATTGAAATTCAAACAATGCATACAGAAGTCTACAAAGTTGGATCACAAGCATTTAAACATGTGGAGATAAGAATTCAAATTTACTTTTTGCAGATATTATGAAATGAATCTCAGTGTTGGCTGTAAAAGCTCAAAACATACAATTTCCAAGCTGTTCAATATTTGTAAACCCAGATATGTGGAAACTATAGTCTGCTATTTAAAAAATAGAATCCTGTATTATAATAGCAACTAAAACATTATGGTACATTTCTATTATAATTGTATATACTCAAAATAACTTAGAATGCTGAACTATCCCAGTGCATAACACCAACTTCAACTAAATTAAAACACAAAAACAATTCACACTATAAAACCAATCATGACCAAACAATGCCCCGTTACCCTAAAAATATTCCTTAGTCAATTTCTATCTTTTTTATTCCCCTGCATAATCAAGGCTACATAAATTCTTTTTTGGGAATTAGGAGATTTTAGTAAATCAAAATTCCCAATAAAGGCTTTAATAATAAGTGGGCAACTGTTAACTGACTTTTCAAAGAGACTAAGGGCCGTTTCATCCCATGTGAGAGACTTTCTCAAAGTTTACTAAGGAGTAATGGGGCACTGTTTGGTAATGATTGTTTTTAAAGTGTAAACGTTTTTGTTTTTTGTTTTTTAAACATACCTACAATTAGAGGGAAAAAACAGATTTTGTTGAGAATTCCAGTATATATGTCAGGAATTGTCAAAAAGCAACATTTCAGTAATATTAATGCTTCCCATTTATTGTCTATTAGGGATACTAGGTCACTGGGGAACTTAGGACAGCTGATTCCTCTTGGTTGGAGGCCGCACAGTGGGGTTCATAGGTCTGTACCTATCGAAGTATGTTTTCCTTTTACAACTGGAAATATATTGTAGGTTTTTATTGTGCCGTTGTTATCGCAAGAAATAATAAATAGTAATTCCCATTTATGTTTTAATACTATACTCAAAATACATGTACAGTGCAGCATGTGTTGCTCTAAGTAACTTTTCTGTGACACTATGCATGCTAGAATATTCTGCTTATATTTAACCTGTTGTATATATTTGAGGTTGGGCTTTTGTTAAATAGGCGCTGTGAGATTATTAATTCCCTCTGTTCGTTTTTTTCTTTTTTGTGTTCTGATTGTACATGAGAAAACCAATCATAGCACATCACTAGTGCTGAGAAAGTTCATTAATACAAGAGGAAAGAAGCAGAGGAATAGGAAGAAGAGGCAGGCAAATCCACATACAGCAACAGATTTGCTAAGTTCAGTGGAAGGCAAATAAAGATAGAACTATTTCCTCTAATAGGCAGATTTGCTGACATAACAGACATGTTTTGGTGATAGCAGACTGTTACTAAGAAGCAGGCAGGGTAATTTGTCATCCAGATCCCAGCAACCAAACAGTTTGGTGTCTCCTATGTGCTCAGTTTCGGCTGGTTGTGTTTATAAATATTGGAAGGGGCTGGAAATTAACCAGTGTTTTTGATACATATTGGTACTAATGATAAATATATTGGAGTGTCCTCAAAATATTTTATGGATCTAGGAAGTAAGTTTAGAGCAAGGACCTCCACGTTAGTATTTTACAAAATAATACAGGTGCCAAATGCTCACCCAGGAGACAGAAGGAGCTTAGGGAGGTTAATGTGTTGTAGGAAGGAGAGTTTTAGGCTATAAGAGCACTTGGATGACTCCTCTATAGGGGGCAATCTCTTGAAAGGCTAGGGAGTTTTAACTAATTGATGTGGGGGAATGACTTGATATAAGTCAAGTTATAGAAAGTGTAGAGAGTGTAAAGGAGCATTTAACTACTCTTGGGGATGGCATATGGGGAATGAATTGTATAATGAAAATGGAGATTATGTTAAGTTACTCAAATACAATAGCAAGAATCTCAAACTTGCAGAGACATAACAACTAAAAGTATATGAGTGGTAATGCAAGAAGCTTGATAGGAAAAATGGGAGAACTAGAATTATTAACAGTTATAACAGAGAATTTTGAAACATGGGGTGATTCTTATGACTGGAAAGTTAAGTTGGATGGTTATAACCTATATGGGAAAAATAGGAGCAATGGTAGAAAATTATGAGGAGCTTCGCTTCATGTTAAATTTTATTCAAAGCCTATAGTCAAAGAAGATATATATGGTAGAACTAGTGATAATGTAAAAGCCTTGTAGGTTGAAATAAATAGCAGAGGCACAAATCCCCCCAAAACTTTCCTATAATAGTAAAAGTATAAATAGAAATATAAGTAAAACTAAGGAAATACAATTACCACCACAGATTGGAAATGTAGCTAACAATCGTCAAGTTCTAATAATAATACAGAGAAATAAACTGAGAAAATGAGTCAATTCAGCTAAGGGAAGCAGTGATTTGAGTACATGTTGAGATCATTATCTAACTGATGCAATACAGGATACATTGGATTTAGTAATAACAAACAATACTGATATAATATCAATTGTTACAGTAGGGGACCCTTTGCGGAACAGTGATCATAATACAGTATAATTTCAAGTTAATATTCAAATGCAAAGTTATAAGCAGTCAACAAAGACTCCTAACTATAAAAAAAATTGTAATAGTCTAAGGCCATCAATACCAACTATAGACTGGGGCGATGTGCTGGCAGGTCAAAATACAGAAAGTGAATGAACAATATTGAAAGCTTTATTAAATATTTATACTGTGACAGAAAGTGGTCAATTCTCTGCAGATTTGCAGGTTACCTTTCTACATCTCATCAGCTGGAGCCGATAGCTGGAGTAGCTTGTCAGCCAATCAGTCACAAACAAAGCATGGAATCCCAGCATCTAGGAAAAGACCACTTATGTTCTAACCAAAAAGACTCTCTTTATTGAGCAGGGTACCGAAAATTCATATGGAAAAAACAGTGATAACATTAGACATTAACGCAAAATAGCTAAAAAGCAGTAACAATAAAGACTATTGCTTGGTAATTTAATCAGTAGTTTGCAGCTGAGAACAATATTACTAGATTAGAAGGACAAGTTAAAATAACAACTCTGAGTCGTTGCTTAATATATGACTGTTAGTAGATGTTTGCATCTCTACACAAGTCAATGTTGAACTTGCCCATTGTTTATAAGTAGATGAAGCATTGTGTCAGCTTCATAGGGGACCTTTTTAGGTCTACCTTTGCAAACAATGACTTGTTTACACCTCCATAGACTAGGTCACACAATGTGCCTTGAATTTTCACAAAACTATATATATATATATATATATATTTGTATATATATATATATATATACATATATATATATATATATATATATATATATATATACCGTATATGTATTTATATTAGGCAAGTTTAACATAAGCATAATCAATACAACAACCTGATAACAATAATTAAATTCACCCAGTATCACTATACCCACTATAAAATTACTTATTTCAATAAGAAGAGAGGACAGCTAAATAGCAGATCAGATTTAACAAAGATAAATGTAAAGTTCTGCATTTGAGAGGGAAAAAATAACACACAATTTATCACCTAAGAGAAACAACATCTGCCGACACCAAGCAGTGAAGGCCGGGTGAACACAAATATTTATAGTTTTTCACTGAACTTCAGGAATGCAGCATGAGATATTAATCACCAACTAGTGTATTTAACTGACTCCAGCAGTCCTTTGCCTGCACAGATGAATTTGTGAACAGTTAACACTCTTTCTGCTTATTCTCTCTGCACGGAGTTGCTGCCGTGGGTCTGTCTGGGGGGGATGTCAATAACACATGTAAACAGAGATTTCTCTGGTCTTTTCTCTGCGAAAAATGCATATATTTCTATAATTCAAAAGGTATTTCAACATGCTTTACTGAGATCTTTACTGTGATGTAGTCCAAATTATACTGAATTAAGTGGCCCTTTAAGCTGTGAGGAAAGACAAATGAAATTGAATTTATTTTCTTTAGAAAACAGTGCCTAAGAGGGGTCGATATATATGGCTTTTGTCTGATGAACTTTTGTGTCAAAAAGATTTCAATTGACAAGAGGCCACCTGTTAAGGAGGATTTGACAGCAGATTCAACAGATAACTTTAAAAATGGGTTGTATATATTTTTTTAAATACAATTGACTTACAAAGTTTATGATAATTAGAATAGGAGGCTGCCATATATTGGCATCATCTAGGGGTTTCCCCCTTATGTGACTTTTGTCAATATTTCAACTGGGTTTTTTTTTTTTGCCTTCCTCAATTAATCAATTAATAGTTCACTTAATACAAGGATCAGAGGAGATCTTAAGTGGCTCATCAAGTCTATTCAATCTCAATTACAATTTAGTAATAAGTATTTATAAGCAAATGACAAAGTCAGACATTTGCAATTGAACACTAAATTGTATCATATACTTAATGAATTTAATTAATGGATGATATGCTGTATTTTATCATGTCAGTACTACATTTTGGCAACCAAACAAGACGCTATGTTTAAGTCAATTTTGTAACTTGAAAATACATAATGACCTTGTTCATGCTAAGGTGTCTGTAGCTGAAAAAAACATAGAACCAGCTGCTCCTTCTGCTTCTTCTGGCCCTGAAACAACATGAGCGAGAAATAAAATTCTTGTATTGCACTAGATAATTCTAGTAATGTGCTTAAAACTCAGGGTCATAGTGACCAAGATCTTTGAAACTGTTTAATGTCTGGTCAGCCCAATCAAATCCCAGATCTTCCTGGAAGAATATTGACAAATTGATTAAATGGACATATGGCAAATTAGTTATGAATTTCCTCTATCCGTGCTGTTAGAATTTTTTTTATTATTTTATTATTATTATTATTATTATTATTATTATTATTATTATTATTATCATCATTATTATAGTAGTATTATCATTAATATGATGATTATGTGTTTTAGTTGCTTATGTGTCTTGGACATTATATTTATACTAGCGACTTGCCCGTCAAAAAATGACGGCAATAAGATTGTAAGGGCGGTAAATTTTGTTGCGGTTCCAAGATGCTTCAGCGCTCATTTCGAGCCTCGTGCTGAGTGCCTTTGGCGCTCATTGCGAGGTTGTTGGTTGTTTGTGTGCTATGAGCATTGTTTTTTTTTGCTAATGCTAATGAAATAATTAATAAAATAATACATCAATATACTTTACCTATTTTGAAGTAATATATGCAGGAAGCATTGTGCAGAAGAGCTGGCAATCTGTTTTGATGTTGCTGCAGCATACAATGTGTGTTTTGAGGGCTGTGGAGCTGCTGTGTAAGTGTCAGTAATGAGCCAAATCAGTTAGGGTAGCTGTGTACTTCCGCATTGTGTAAGTTAGTGTTGTGAAATGGCGCCTAATGTGTGGTACGCGTCTGTGGCTGATTTGGCGTGCTTGTTCTTGGATCGCGTCCGCGTTTTTGGGAAAATCCGTAGGTGTTTGGTGGTGTTTTGCGTCTTTAGAGTGCTGTAGCCTCGTTTTAGTTTTTTGTGGCTGCCATTTTTTCTCTTGCTTAGGGGATTTTCGGGTGTCTAAACTCTTCTATTTTGACTTAAATTGAGGTGTAACTCCAGTTTCCGAGGTCCTGGGTGCCCCACCCCCTTGATGTAGGTAAGCTTTTTATGTATTTATTGTGTGTATTTATCGTGTTTTTAATGTTTTCATGTGTGCGGGTTACGGGCGGTAAGGTCGTATTTTTGCGAGGTCGTAATGTTTTTTTTTCTAAGTTTCGCGTCTCGTATTTGTTTCTCTTAAGTCCGTAAATTTTGCGAGGTCCGCAGTTGCTGGTAAGGAGCGCCTTCGGAGCTCCTTGCGAGCAACTGCAGCCCTCGCTTCGCAGCGTTAGCAACAACCTGCTTGCTCACAACTATATATGTGATAAATATGATTTATACCTATTTCAAGAGATAATATTGCAATTACTGGTAGATTGTGTCACCTGGACAGCAATTGAAAATGAAATCATTATATTGTATTCTCAATACTGATCTAATTTATAGATAGATAGATAGATAGATAGATAGAGATGATTTTGGTGAACTGTTCATATTTGCTATGCAGTTCATAAATGATGATCAAGTCAACTATTGAGGATATTCTGCTAGGTCTCTGGTTGGCAGAATGCAAGGGACCAGGGTGGTAACAAACCCACAATACAGAAGCAAGGATATGTCTGACCTTGTTGATAAGTCTGTATGAGGGTCCAGTAGGTGATGTTCAGGTATTCTGTAACAGTATCACACAAGAGAAAGCAAAGTTGAGCTCATAGCCAAGGGGTCAGGGCTGACAGCAAACAGAGTTCATGAACATGGAACAGGACAGGCTGCCAAAAGTCAGCAAGGATGCAGGTTTTACAAGATAAGACTGGAGGGACACAGATTGAAAAAGGTCACAAGGCAAAAGAGAGCAGAGGCCAATGACAGGACTGGAAGCTGACAGTATAGATCCAGAAAACAACAGCAGCAGCCATATCATGCACTAGGAGTCTCTTGGAAGAAAGCTATTATGCACTTGCAGAAACTACTGTGATTTAAAGCCTATTTTTATTAGAATTATACATACCTATGTAGTCTGGCAACAGAGCTAGAGTAAAAAGAAGAAACAACAAAAAAATACTAAAATGGGGCTGCAGGAGGCATGGTACACCTTGGGGCCAATCCAGATTCCCTACTGCATGAAAGAACACCTCTTCTAGAAATGCTACAGCCTCTCTCACTACAGAAATACTGTGTCTGCAGAACCAGTGGACCCTCGCTGCTTGGGGTGATCAAGACAATTTCTAAACTGGAAGTCCATATTAAAACACTTCTACAAATAAAAGCAGAAAGTGTGCAATTACGGTATATGTCTAAACTACATAAATACTACACTAAAATAATAATAGTTTCCTCAGAGATAATTTTGTGAATATTATGCCCTTTGCTGTGCAACATCACTTAAAACATCTAAGCTTTTTTGTTATATTCATATGAATTAGAATTGCTGACAGTAGAATGAGAATATAGGGACTCTGTGTATAAGAAAATGTTGAAGAGATGTGCAGCTCGCAGTGAACCAACACCAATCAATACCTCTCCAGTAATAGAAGCCAGTATGAACAGAATCACAGTCTAATAACCACATCACAACCACTGTATGCTACTATCATTCACTGAGACAGTAGGAGCCTCACTGAACACTCCTCTACATTGACTTCAATTGTGAATGTATTTATTACTGATGGACGATAAGGACTCAGAGTGGTTGAAAGAGACGCTGAGACCATTTTCAAATCCAAGTATATATGTCAAGAAGAAACGAGCTGATAAAACAGAGGCTAAAAATATAAGACCTAATATGAATCCAAACTTAAACTCTTCCTAATTTGGCCTCTTTCTGAATATTTGATATTTCTTTAGCTGGTAAATAAAATGATTCTATGTTGTGGGGGTAGAGTTCTGTGCAATGGCTCTTACAAGGCTGCTATTGTGAAACTGGGCTAAAGCAATAAATCTTCATTTATATATGCACATTTTATGATGCACCTTACTGTTTGTAGCTGTTGGAGTTGGCATGTTTGAAAAGTAGATCATTGAACTCTGTTAACTAGGACACTCAGCAGTAAAGGATAAAACATTTAAAATATATATGGCAATCTTTAAATTGAAAAATAAATGTGAGTGCTGTATATTGAACTCTGTTGGATTGAATACATTAATGCATCTGCTGGGTTTCTTTCTAATATGCTTGTGAGTGTTTTCAGCAAGTTTGCAAGCAACTAAGAGACAGATAAATATGTATATGAATAAATATGTATTCTTGAGATGCTCCATATGTGTAGAACCTGTGTGTAAGCTGTGTAAAGTAATGAAGAAAAGAGTAGGGTCAAAGGCAACATCTAAACAGTAAAATTAGGTTTTGATGCTATGATTATAGAGGGGACGAGATAACAAATGTGGGCCTGTTTGGAAATTACATAATAGCAATCACACATGAATAAAGGATCAATAAGGTGAACAGATATATATGTTTGATTCTTGTCAGAATAGAGACTATGATAAAACCCCAGTAAGTTGGCCTTGTGAACCTATAAATAGTTATAGTGCACACGGAGTAGGTCAAAAAGACACTAAATTATAAGTTATATGGGCAGGGTGAAAGTGGGTGAAAAATACGCTATGTGTACCAAACAAAAGGAACATTTGCAGAAGAAGAGTCCTCAGTAGTGACAACAGAAAGAGAAGTCCAGAAATTCTAGTAGGAAAAATAATTTATAGACAGTGAGTAGGCAGTCACTTTAGAAGATCTATCACTATGGAGTAAAGTGTTTGTGTGTGTGGGGGGGGGGGGGGGGGGGGATGGCCAAGCAGTTATAAGGCAATCATTTTATCAGTTTTGAAAAAAATGTTTGTGACTTTTTTGTCTTAACAGAGTCAGTTTTTAAAGTGATTTTATTATCTTGAATCTAGTCTCGAGGTAATTGCCAGCCTAATTAACTTGGAGCAGAATGGAGATCTGGAAATCTGGAGAAATATACAGGCCAGTGATTTAACAAAACTATTAAACTGTTTGATTTGCTACACCCAGATTTAGCTGGATGAGAGCTGGTTAGTGAACTGTGTATTGGTACAGGCAGTGGCATAGCTAGAGCTTTTGCTGCCAGGGGCTGTACTTGAGTTTGCCACCCTCTCTCAATGCAAAAAAAGTGAGTTTCACGTTAGTGGTTGGCCCAGATGCAAAAGAAAATTGGGGGGCTTATAATGGACTATTTATATATATATAGTATTTATATGAGTCTGAATGTTGTTTTCTGTGATGGGCCCTTCGGGTCTCCCTTTGGGTCAATATATATATATATATATATATATATATATATATATATATGTATATATATATATTCAACATTACTGTATGCCCAAGTAAAAAAAATATATAATACTATACATTATACTATACATTATTGTATATAAATATTTCTCCCCCTCTTTCTCCCTTCTCTCTCTCTCTCCCTCCTTGTTTTTCCACCCCCCACCGTTATTTTATTTTAAATCCTGTGAATCAGTATTAGTGGTTGAAATAATAAATCTATTATTAGTCTATCACCTTTGTTATATTTGTATCTATGTTATTAGTCACAAAAATCTACATAGCAGCCGTTTTCACAGTTTTATGAAGGACAACATTTTTGTGATACATAAGTGATTAATAAAGATTCTCCGTACATATGCAGACGTAACTATTAAATAGTCAGTAAATAAGCATCAGTATAAATTATAGCTGTTAGTTAAAAACAACATGAATCATGGTTGTGGATGTTTGTCAAGAATTTGTCAACATTTTCCTTACGTATTTCTCATCTGTTTGCTAAAAAATACAGGTTGGGTAATATTTTAAACTTTTATCAAGCTAATGGTTTTACTTGACTTAACAAACTTGTAGTACATTTACGCTGTGTTCTCAGTATGTAAACTCCAAAGGGATTAATGCATCAGCATGAATCCTGGCAGGGATAAATACAATTCTGTGCTGTCGGCATTCATTTACGAAGGAGAGTAAAAAGGAAACATATTAAAATAAAGTGCAATCATGTTTCTATTTAAAAGTGGTTACGGCCAACAGCATTGCAAAATACTGCTGGACCGAAACCAGATGCTGCACCTGCAAGGATTCCTCAGTAACAACACAACAGTGGATCCCTCAGTACGATTTCTAAATAACTCTCCTGGTGTATTACTGGCAGAACTTGGCTAATCCAGTTAAGAGAAAGACAGGGAAAAAAATGTGTTTGGGTCTTGTGTTTCTAAGACAGCTTGTGACTTATCAGAAAGGCCAAAGAGCTATTCTCCCATTACCACACTGTTAAAATGTTTTATTCTGCCCTACAAATGAATAAAGGTTCTTTTCAGTCCCAGACAGACCAGATGCATGGAGATGGTTTTAATAAAGAACTCATCCAAATGCCTTTTATTGTTATTCCTTCTGTTATTGCTATCTCTCAGCTTTTTATTTCTAGATACAATGCTGTTTTCTCCAACTTAAAAAAATGAACAGTAGGGATATAGTGTGAAATTCCAAGTGGTTCCAGAAAGGCTAGACTTCTCTGACAACATTGCTTGATAAATAAATCAGGGGTTGGCCATTCATACAGAGCAGCTTTTAAAATGAAGATCATTGCGGAAAACATGTAATAATGAGCAAAACACACTGGCCCTCATTCTATTATCGGCCGTAAAACGGCCCCAAAGCCACGATTCCTTGCGGCCGTCTTACGGCCCAGTGTAGAGCTACCTTTACCTTGCAATTCAAATAGACGGCGCCGCAAGGATATCCCCCTTACGACCGGCCACATATCTTGCAACCGGCCGCAAGGTCTGAAAAATGTAAATGCAAAAGTAAATTCAAGATGGCACTGTAAAGCTCTGTAAATGCTAGGGATCATAATGGGGAACATGAGGATTAATAGCAACCCCCTCTCAAGCTTGCACATCAGCCCAAATCCGATATTTAATTAACTGTTTATTTTCCGGCCCGCAGCCTGGGCTGGTCTGAGGTGCTCCAAGCCCTCGGGACTTTGTCCACGGATATTTGACATGAATTAAAATAAAAATTATTTGCGGATTTGAGTGTAGGGGAATGTTGTGCTATGAATGCTAACACCCCCAATCACTTTATTGTCTCATCAGAGTGCAGGATGGCTTTATTATGTGCCTAATTGTGTGCTTGCGGGACCTTTTTGGTGCAAGTAAGCTGCAACTCGGTTTTAGCCTTGCCGAGAGGGTTCCCGGAGCAATTGAATAGCAACCAGGCTTTTCTTGCGGCCAAAACTCTTGCGGCCGTTTAAGATCAAAGGCTTTCCTGCGGCACGTGCGGCCGCAAGGGATAACAAGGCGCCGTCCGCAAGCCTGCCGGAGCCCCCGGCCCGAAGGGAATAGAATAGGCAAATAGCCTGCGGCCGGTCCTTGCGGCCCGCATCTCCTACGGCCGATAATAGAATGAGGCCCATTGTGTATACAATCATATTAAACAAGCATATACCCCTGCAATCAATTTCAACTGCCGGTCTGAATCAGGCGATATACATACATTGATACAAAATGGTACCATGCCAAGCAATCAATGCATTTTATTCTGGCGCCCAGACCAAAATTATACAATTTGCACAGCCTTTATTTATTTAATCAATGCTTAATTTACTCTCTAGATGATAATCTTCCATCCACAGCACCTTTAATTCCTGCTATATAAGCATTGATACGTTGTTAACATTGATATATGTTTATATTAGCAAAGACATTTTAATATTTATTTAATATAAACACTAACAGTGAATTACACATACTGTACAGAGTATTCATAAATTACACATACACACTGCACAACCCAAAGTTGCACAGAGATTGGAGATATATATTATATATGCACACCCAGTGTAGGCATTCATGACATGAATACACAAACTGCAGCAATATAATGCACATGCATAAAACGGTATGCATATAGTATGTGTAACCGCACACTAGTGCAGTATACACATACTTTGCTGCTGTATGCTCAGTTTTGCATGGTGATCTGGTTAGATGCTTTCACCTGGAACTTTGAGATTGCTGCATGATCCTAAATCAATCCCATCATGACTGCACAATGTGGAATATGTCTGCTTTCATCATATGGAGTTTAATGTCATGATTTAAACTTTCACTGATATGCCATTCAAGTGTCCATAAGGGTGCCTGCTTGTGAACACAAGTGCTCCATTAATATGGAATACTTCAGCAACAGTCCTGCTCACCTGTCCTTAGAAATGGCCCTGAGTAACCAGATAGGTATTATGTATTTTATTACACTTTATCATATAATAAAGAATAAACTAAGATATAAGTGAGGATGCAGTACACAACATAATGTATATGCATAGCTGCAATAATAGTCTGAACCTTGAAATGATGTGCAATAGCTCACCAATAGTGTTCTTAAAGGTGCAATTATTGAAGTAAAGGCCTAGCTGCTTTCTTAAAATTCATTATTTCTTTGTTTGTCCAAGGGAGTTAGGAATTAAATATGTCCTGTAGTGTCTCTTCTATGTTGGTATACAGTACCTCACTTTATTGGTTCTTGTAATCTGTAGATCCCCTATAGATGATAACCACTTACCGTACTTTAACAAAGTCAGCATGTTCCTTTCTGTTAAATCTGTCTTAATTTAGGATTTGTGTACCTTTCTGATGTCTCCCATCACAATTTTAAATTGCACTTACAACATTTGTTGGCAATACAATAATTAATGGGTAGAGTCATGGACTATAAAATGTATCATTCCAAAAGCAATGCTTCACTCTTGAAGTAACATATAGACTGGCTCATTACATACATATGGAGACATAATTATGCAGCCTAATGCATAGAAACATACACAATTGGAACTCAAGCATCGTCCTCAATTTGGGATCAAGCCAGATGGAAATAAGGGAGGTTAGTACTGAAAAACACAAGCTCCAGATAGAAATGTTGGACAGCACTGATTGTGAGCAATGTCTGATCTCTCATACAAGCACATAATCATTGAACTGGCTAGTATTGCTGTTATTAAGGTTCATGGTTGTCTATGCTCTTCTACTCCTTATCAAAAGTTATACCACAAGGATCAGAGACATCTAAATGCAGCAGACTAATGACAGCTAAATTGATATTTAAGGACTAAGGTCCTAGCTGTATTTTAAAAATCATATTATGGCATAATCAATTTCAAACACTGCTTTCAGTTAGACATTATTAAGAAATATTTTGTATCAATATAGGAAGGAAACGCATTCTTTATATACATTTGCAGAAGAATTTCTGGTTTATTAATATTCATTTTATTCAGTAAGAAATAATTAAAACAATTATGATGTACTGAATTTCTGTAGAATAAATAAAATGTACAGTACACTGGATATGCTTTTGGAAATATGTTTTTGTATGCTTTATGGTGATGCAGTAATGCATCATTAATTCATTTCACAAATCACTTACTAAAATAGCTATATTATACATTCTTGTGTAATGTCTTCTCTTTAAGAAGTTCATCAGATAGAAGTATCTCTTTTTAGGATGTTGGTCCCATTTGTTATACTATACAAGAAATGAATTAGAGTACCTTTATATACTTAGGTATATTTTACACCATCTTTGTGATGATGCCAGATTATAATTGGGAAAATAATCACATTTTGACTTGATACATTTCATCAGAATTTCAATATTTAATACACAACGTTTAATAAATTATCATAATAACAAACATTCTAACAATAAACAAAAAATAAATACATTCCAGACATTCTAAACTCGACCTCAATATTCCATACCAATAAATCAAAATGTTTACCCAATGCCAGTTCCACATTATGGTGAAAGAGTCTTGTGAATTACAAGTGACCATGGACAAAAACATCATTGACCACTTGTGAATAGATGACAAGGCAAGATTTCACGTTATATGGGTGAAATGGCAGGGGGTGGTGTAATTGCTTCCTTGCTGGGTACCCTTAAATATTCTAAAGCATTTGTTTTGCATTAGAAGGCCCTCTTAGTAGATGTTTTTGATAGCTCCATTACAACATAAAAAATGTATGAGTCCTATTAATATATTGGCTGCAAAGACATGAAGTATTTGAAAATCAACCTTTCATACTCACCCAAACAAGTACAAAGTATTTAATTTATTCTAAGTGAAAGAGCTTTTCATATCAAAAAAATAGTTTTATAAAGATCAATGCACACAGATAACAATCTACTCAATAAAACATTGTGATAATTAAAAGTTTGATAATGTTATGAAATTATGTATATTAAAGAACAATTTGTGAAAAAAAATTGGTTGTCATTAATGAGTTACTCGCTATTAACCCATGGGAGATAAAAGCTGTAGAACGTGTAATGAAACTAGAATTTACAGCTTCCACGTGATGATTAATTTGCACTTGTGTTACAAGAACAGCTGAAGCTTTTTTGTTTTCAGAACTGATAATAAGATTTGTAGAGGTGTCACCTCATTTACTTCTCTCCCTGCTTTTTCATCCTTTATGTTTTCTTCTCCACTTATAATTAATTCCAAGCTGCAATATGCAATACAATGCATCTGATTAAAACTGCTGTTGCAAAATGTAACCCAAAGATTGAGCATTTTAAACCATTGTTCCCAATTTATTTGAAAACAAAAGTCCAAATGGCTTAACCAAGTTTAATGACAAGATATTCATGCTGTGTTTGGAGCTCGGCAAGCTATTTTCTCAATGGTCTGTGTATACTAAACAGCCCTAATGTGTCTTATAATGTGACTAATAAAAAAACATCAACAAGAAATGCATTGTCATTTTATAGTACTATATGGCAATTTACTAGGCAGTGATACTGACAAATGAACCTGTGTAATCACTTTGAATTTCTTTGTTACATTTCACAGTGTGAAAATGGCTTCAGCTCAGCATGTCATCTAAAAGAAATAAACAAGAATTTGCTTTCTTTTCCATCAATCTTTGCTTATTTTTTAGAATTAAAGCCCCTTCATATATCAGTGTTCTTTAAAACCATCCATTGGTAAATGATTGAAAAAAAAAAAAACTACCAGCTGACTAGAGGGCTTAAAAGTGAACTTTTTTTAAGGTCTCGTTAAAATCTGTTATCTCTTGACATTTTACCCTTAACATTTGCAATCTTTTTGTACATTCAGATCATTAGCTATCAGCATGAGACTGCAAGGTATCTCTATCTATGTATGAAACGATGACACATCCACCAATAATGCCTTTGAAGAGACTTGTCACATCTTCTCCCTAAACAAGACTCATTAATGCTCAAACAGCCTTTTTTTCCCCTACATGCCTTTCCGACCCTTATTTTTCTCTAATTAGCCTTTTCTTTCTTACTCTTGTTCCACAGTTTGAGTTTAAAAGGGGAAAGAGGCGGATGTCATTTCCATGAACCCCCAAGGCCAAGTTAATCAGCAGAATTAATTACTCTATTACCCATTAGACCTGAAGCTATGCCGTATATTCCTCTACATTACTAGTTCGTCCCTATGTTTTTTTCTTTTTCTTCTACAAATGCAAACCTTTGTTCTTAACTTCAAACTACAGCATAAATACATTAGTGTCCTGAATCTCTCTTCATTCTGAATTTCCTTCAAGGGATATATATAAAGTCAGACAGCTGGGATGCTCATTTTACAGCAGGCAACGTCAGTGCTCACGGCTGTTTAAGATATATAGTTATACTCTATTCTATCCCAAGAGCCCTTTCTCTTGTATGTAATGTATTCCATGATAAACAAGATAATGTACAGTGTGAAACTACAATCTAAACACGTGTAGTTTTTTTTAGCTAGCTAACACAAAGATTGTTTTTTTTTTTTTAAGTGATTGGATAGTATTGCCAGTAAGGTTCAAATTTAAGCAAACTGGTGAGTTAGTGCTGGAAATTAAAGAAATGTACTCATATGCTGCCACATTTTAACTTTCCCAGAAAAGAAGAGAGTTTGAAATGCGGCAGAGATGTGTTTAATGTTTTATGTATACAAACAAAAAAAAAATCACTAGGACATCCTGATATTTTTTCAGTCGGTAAGGGGGAGGTGCTTGAGTATTATAATAAAAAGACCATACACCAATTAGAACTCTCAGAATGTCTCATATAATGTATGTATAATTATAAGAAACTAAAACATAACTTTTATTTATTATGTTAATAAAATAATTTAAAATGAGGGATTATTATTAGATCATTATGTGTCAATTTCATAATCCCTTACCCCTAGCTTTGTAGCTTGTCCTCCGTTTGCAACCTCTTTCTCTGCCCCTCCTTTAGTTTTTCTGTTGTTGCTTCTCTTTCTTCTCTATACTCTTTAACTTCAATATGTTTTGCCCAACTTATTTTCTAATTCCTTTTTTAGGCAGATGCCAAGAAGGCTTAGGTAAATGAAATCAACCTACTGCTTCTTCAAATCTGTCTCCCTAGAATCTTTGCATTCTATAGTTAGCCTATGCATAATATATACCTGAAGGGCAAACACAGTATGGGGTACAATAATAATAACTATGAAATATCAGGTCTACCACCTACCAGTACTTTCTTGCCAGAATAGCAATGCCTTGTTTTGATTCTCACTTAAATACATTTGTTTTATTTCCAATTATAGTACAAAGGAAGATATCACATATAATAGTTGTCAAACTGCAAGACGGACGCAGTTCTGTCTGCAAATGCGGACCCTTGTGAAGCCCCATAATCCCTTTATTAACCCTGACACTCATGGGGGTCAATACAGACTCCCATAATCCATTAATTAACCCTGTCACTCATAGGGGTCAATACATACCCCCATAAGCCCTTAATTAACCCTGTCACTCATGGGGGTCAATGCAGACCCCCATAATCCCTTAATTTACCCTGACACTCATGGGGGTCAATACAGACCCCCATAAACCCTTAATTAACCCTGTCACTTATGGGGTAAAAACACCCCCCCAAAAACCCTTAATAAACCTTGTCACTCATGGGGGTCAATACAGACCCCCATAAACCCTTAATTAACCCTATCACTCTTGGGAATCAATAAAGACCCCCATAAGCCCTTAATAACCCTGTCACTTATGGGGTAAATACACTCCCCTCCAAAAACCCTTAATAAACCCTGTCACTTATGGGGGTCAATACAGACCCCCATAATCCCCTTATTAACCATGGGGGTCAATACAGACCCCCATAAGCCCTTAATTAACCCTTTCACTCATGGGGGTAAATACAGACCCCCATAAACCCTTAATTAACCCGGTCACTCATGGGGGTCAATACAGACCACCATAATCCCTTAATTAACCCTGTCACTCATGGAGGTAAATACAGACCCCCGTAAACCCTTAATAAACCCTGTCACTAATGGGGGTTATTACAGAGCCCTATAGGCCAGTGATTAAACCCATCAGTCCAATAGGGGTCTATATAGACCCCTATAGGACACTAATTAACCCATGTAATAACACTATAAGTGCCATGAGGGTCATCCAGGACCCTCACAACACAAAGTGTAAGCACTACACTATTAACCCTAACTATATCCCATTAACCCAACGCTGGGCCTTTTTAATCCTAACAGTACACATTTAATCCTAACAGTACCTATCTAACCCTAACTATGCCTATTTAACCCTAACTGGCCCTATTTAACCGCATCTAAGCCTCTTTAACCCTGTCTCTTATGGGGGTCTATACACACCCTCATAAGCCACTATTTAACCCCATAAGTCTCATAAGGGTATATAGGGTCCTCAAGAACCATCATGGTACTAAGTACAAACACTACACTGTACTATACCCCCCAATAAATTATTAAATCTAAAATAAACACCCTCTACACTAACCTATTAACACCTACACTACCTAACTATACAACCAATCTACATCGTAATAAAGCCCCACCCCACTAATTACAGAAAATAATAAAACCTAACTTACAAAAAATAATAAAACCTAAGTCACAGAAAGTAAAAAACCTAAATTACAGAAAGAAAAAAAACTACATTACGGAAAATAAAAAAGCTACATTACAAAAATAAAAAAACTACATTAAATAAAGGAAACACATACAAAATATATACATTACAATACAAAAGAATACAATACTCCCTATCTAAAATACATACATACCCATCTATCTAAAACACAATACATACCTCCCCATCTAACATACATACCCCCTATCTAAAATACATACATACTCCTCTATCTAAAATACAATACATACCCCCCATCTAACATACTTACCCCCTATCTAACATGCAATAAATCCTATCTACATACACAAACCCTAAATCTAACCTAAAATAAAATAATTAAGACCACTTACCTATGCAGATGTTAGTACAACACAGTACATAGTAACAATAAACATTCTAAATATTACAAATATTATAATCAGCTTTCCAGCATGTCCCCGTCCTTCTTATTTTCTTCTCCGGCGCGGCCCCTGTTAAAAATAAACAGTAGATTAGTACTAAATACATACACAAAATAAAATATAATAAACATACTATACATTGAACTTACCTTGCCGTGATGTTCCTGTGCTCCAAGGCTCACGCCTTGGCGCCTTCTGATTGGCTGAAATTTGATTGACAGCGTTTTCAGCCAATCAGAAAGAGCCATTGCCAATTTTCTTACGGAAAAGGCTCTAGGGACCTCCTTAGCGTCGGGGAGCTCCATTTTAGAGTGCAGATTCTTCCAGGGCCCACTCGGGGCAGAAGAAGAGTAGCACAGGGACATTGCGCCAAGGTAAGTTAAATATATATTATATTTGTTATATTTTATTTTGTGTATGTATTTAGTACTAATCTACTGTTTACTTTTAACAGGGGCCGTGCTGGAGAAGAAAATTAGAAGGACGGGGAGGACATGCTGGAAAGGTGAGTAGAATATTTAGAATATTTAAAATGTTTATTTATTCTATGTAGTGTGTTGTACTATTTTTTTTTCCATAGGGTGGCGATCTGAAGGGACATCTGCAAAGGTAAGTGGTCTAAATTATTTTATTATCGGTTAGATGTAGGGTTTGTGTAAGTAGATAGGATTTATTGTATGTTAGATAGGGGGTATTGTATTTTAGATAGGGGGTATGTATGTATTTTAGATAGGGGTATTGTATTTTAGATAGATGGGTATGTATGTATTTTAGATAGGGGTATTGTATTTTAGATAGATGGGTATGTATGTATTTTAGATAGGGGGTATTGTATTGTAGTGTATAATGTATATATTTTGTATGTATTTCCTTTTCAAGTGTGTAATATGTTTTTATTTTCTGTAATGTAGCTATTTTATTTTTTTTTTTTTTTTTTTTTTTTAAGGTCTTTTTTTTTATTAAACTTCTTTTTTATTTTTGATTTACATTATATAACAAAATGTACAGAAAAAGTCAACAGTATAGCATTTATAAACGTATCTATAAAACAGTGAACAAATCTGTGGTTTATCCTAAACAGTTCGGACAAGTTTGTTAGCAGATATGGAGATATAACTTGTGGCTCTCCTAGATCTTAAGCTCTACAGATGACATTGGGGTCAATATATCTATCTTATGAGAATATTTTCTTGTCCTTTTCCTCCAAATAGTTTTATATGAGAATCTCAGAGTGAGTCCTTGCAGGACTAAGTTATTTACCAGAGCATTTAAAAGCAAGGTGTATCTGGGTCTAAATTTATAAATTGCATTTCTTTCTTTGCTCTTATCAATTTACCGTGAAAAACCCACTAATTAGTCTAGTCATTCTCAGACTCACCTCGCCTCGGACCTCTAACTTTCCAGATGTCCCAGCAGGAGGCCCATCGTTTGTATCTCGCATCGAACTCCGCCGAGAAGTGGCTCATGGTTTGAATGTGATCAATTTTCTGTAGAACTTCTTTGAATGTGGGGTCAGTGTGTTTCCAATGTTTGGCTATTATGCATCTAGATGCCAAGTATAACTGATTGGTCAGGAATTGCTCACTCTTTGTTAGTGTTGTGTTTGGGAGTCCCAATAGTGCTTCCTCTGGTTTTTGCTCTAATGTTTTCCCCCACAGTTTACCTAATGTGTTGTATGTTGCCTGCCAAATATGTTTAATTTTGGGGCAGTCCCACAGCATGTGAATTAGAGAACCTACATGTCCACAACCTCTGTAGCATTTGTCAGAGAGCGATTTGTTTGAGTGGTAAAGTCTCGCTGGTGTGAGGTACCACCTCATCACCGTTTTTAGAGCGTTCTCTTTTAAGGTGATATTTAAGGATGAAATGTGAGCTTGCCTGATAACTTGGCTCCATTGTTTATCATCTAGTGCGATCTGTAATTCTGCTTCCCACTTCTCCTGATAGTGTGGTTTCTTTATGTTAGAACCCTCCGATAGGTGTTTGTATATAACCGAAATGTTGCCTTTGCCTCCAGGATTGTTAATGCAACATTGCTCATATACTGATTTTTTATTCTGACTATTTGATTTTGCATTCTGAAATATCGTTTGTTTAATTATCATCAGATTAAGCCATTCATTGTTAGGTATTTGGTTCAGTGTGCCCCCTTGTGTCAGAGTCCAGGTGTCTGCGACTATAGTCAGATCTTTCTGTATCCACCATTTCATCTGGGAGGCTTTGGTGGCGTGGCCTTCCTTATGGGATTGCCAAAGGGGGGTTAAACCTGAACCTACATGTAACAGGGGGGATTTTTTATTAATTTCTTTCCAAACTGCTAACGAATTGCGAATGCAGCTTGTAAGGGTTTGTGTTTTCAGTTCTTTGTGTGCGCTGAGCCATAGTGTATGCGCTAAGGTTATGTGGTTTTCCTCTAAGATTTGTTTTTCTATCTCGACCCATGTTGGAATGGCTTCTTTCTTATACCAGTTAGTCAATTGCGCCAATCTTGTGGCCTTGTAGTAGTTAACCAGGTTTGGGAAGGCTAAACCTCCTTTTTGTATGGGTGTGTGCATCGTATTTTTGTTAACTCTTGGTTTTTTTTGGTTCCAGGTAAATTTGAAAAGGGTTTTTTGTAGTGCTTTTATGGCTGTCAAGTTAATTGGTGTCGGGATCGCTCTAAATAAGTATAAAATTTTTGGGATAACATTCATTTTGATTGCGTTTATTTTGCCAAGCCAGGATATATTGTAGGCTGACCATTTCTCTATGTCCTGTTTTATTCTACTGATGATTTGGGGGAAGTTCGCATCGTATACCTGGTCTATGGAGCCTGGAATATTAATACCTAGGTAAGTCAAGAATTTTTGAGCCCATTTAATGGAAAAAATGTTGTCCAAATTTTCTTTCATCTCCCTGGGTAGTGTAATGTTGAGTGCCAGACTTTTGGATGTGTTGATTTTAAAACCTGAGATAGTACCGAATTTCGTGAGAAGGTGGAGTAAATTGGGCAAGCTAGTTGTTGGTTCTGTCAGTGAAAGCAGGATATCATCTGCGAAGAGATTGAGTTTGTATTCCTTGGGGCCAACTTTTATACCTTGGATGTCCGGACAGTTCCTGATCGCAATCGCCAATGGTTCTAGGCATAGTGCAAACAATAGAGGCGAGAGTGGACAACCTTGTCTGGTCCCTCTGGCTATTTTAAGTCTTTTAGAGTGGAATCCCTGATATGCTATGGAGGCTTCGGGGTTCGTGTATAAGGACTGTATCCCTCTTATAAAACCCTCTCCCAGACCCATCCTGATTAGCACTTCCCATATGAATGTCCAATCTATTCTGTCGAATGCTTTTTCCGCGTCTAGTGATAGAAGCATTGAGTGGATATTGTTTTTTTTGGCTATTTCTATTAGGTTTAACACTCTCCTGGTGTTGTCTGGGGCTTCTCTACCGGCAATAAAGCCTACTTGGTCCGGGTGGACCACACTAGGTAGCAATGGGGCCAGTCTGTTCGCCAGAATCTTTGAGTATATTTTAATGTCGTTATTAATTAACGAAATTGGTCTGTAGCTCCCGCATTGGGCCGGATCTTTACCTATTTTAGGGATTACAATAATTTTTGCTTCTAAGAATTCTTGTTTTATGGGGGGACCTTTTAATAGTTCATTAAATAATTTGTGGAGGTGCGGGAGTAATTGATGTGAGCATTGCTTGTAGTAATAATTCGTGAACCCGTCCGGGCCTGGTGCCCCATGTGATTTAGTTGTTTTAATTGCTTCTTTAATTTCTTCTATCGTGATGGGTTTTGCTAATTCTATAGCTCGGGTTCTCTCAATTTGTGGGAGCTCTGTTGAGTTTAAGAAAGAATCTATTTGGGATTTGTGGGCTTTGGTTCCTGATTGAGCGGGGGCTGAGTAAAGTTCTTCATAGAAGTGTCGAAATGTTTCTGCTATCTCATTTGGCTTAAAGACTAGCTTGTTAAATTTGTTAATTATTTTTGGGATAAAGGAATTAGCTCTCTGTGTTTTCAGTTTTCTGGCTAACATGGTATCTGGTTTGTTGGCGCTCCTGAACATTGTGGCCTGTGTGCGTTGGAGGATTGTTATCATTTTTTTCCGAAGAATAGCATTTAATAATTGCTTTTGAACCAGGAGTTCATTGTAAATCTTCGGGTCGTGTTTTCTAGTGAATTGCGTTTGTAAATCTGAAATTTTACTCTTGATAGTGTGCAATTGTGCCTGTTCCAATTTTTTTGTTGTTGCGCCTATTTGGATACAGACCCCTCTAATGACTGCTTTATGGGCTGCCCACACTCCCCCCTTCCCCACCTCGCTCTCAGCATTGAGTGCGAAGTAGTCGTCTATCGCTCTGATAATTTTGTCCTTGGAGGTGACGTCATTGAGTAGGTGTGGGTAGCTATTTTATTTTTTGTGAATTAGGCTTTTTTTATTTTATGTGGCTTAGGTTTCATTATTTTTTGGGAGTTAGGTTTAATTATTTTCTGTAATTAGTGGGGTGGAGGGTTTATTAACGGGTAGGTAGTGTAGGTACGTAGTGTAGTTATTAATAGGTTAGTGTAGAGGGGGGTTAGTTTTGATGTAATGGTTTATTGGGGGGTATAGCGCAGTGTAGTGTTTGTACTTAGTGTGATGAGGGACCTTATGGGGTTAATGTTAGGCTTCTAACTGTCCCATGAGGGTCTTTATATACCCTTATGGGACTAATGGGTTTAAATAGAGGCTTATGCGGGTCTGTATAGACACCCATAAGAGACCGGGTTAAGAAAGTGTAGTGCTTACACTTTGTGTCAAGACGGTCCTGGATGACCCTCATGGCACTTATAGTGTTATTACATGGGTTCATTAATGTTTTATAGGGGTCTATATAGTTGAGGCACCCAGTACACTCACATTGTGTGACAAATAGCATTTCAAAACTTTTTTATGGCCCCGTCATTTTTGAAGGACAAGTCGCTAGCAAAAATATATTAGCAGTGATTTCAACGTGAAGTCTCTTCAGAAGGAAACATTAACAGAATAATGCACACTAGTTTTGGCTTCCAAGGTAATATTTTTGAGCTCAAAAATATTTTAAGTATGTTTTTTAATAATGTATAATAAATGTTACATGCTAATTCAATGTCCCATACATATTTACAAAAAAAAAAAAAGATCGAGCTTCACTTGTGTGTGCATTTTTCTTGTTTGTTAATTTCATATTTATCATAAAACCAGCACCTATTACTCAATGCAGCAATAAATAATTAGTAATTTAAGAACTATAAGAAAAACTGGCATAAAATACCCAGCAAACTTTTGAAATTAACATTGCTGAAAAAATATTACTTTGTAAACACTGGCATACTATGAGAAGTCTCATCTGCACCAGAAGGGATTAACCTATGTTAAATCCCTTCCTTCTACCTTTTACCTTCATATTTATCAGGTAAAGAGACAGTAAAAGCCAGGTATAGAGGGGCAGCAGGAAGGAAGACTGGGTTGAGGAGGTGGGCCAGGTCAGGCACTGGAGTGGTGAGGGGGAGAACACCTTGACCCAGGGGGCAGACCATGATCTCAGGGGAGATGAGGAGATCATAAACACTGTGTGTAAGTAAATATATATAAATAAATATAAATATATATATATTTATATATATATATATATATATATATACTACACCTATTAATCCCTACCTACCATGGGTTTTATACAGTAACCTATAATAAATAATAAATATACACCGCCCTAATAAAGTACAAAAATAAGAAAACTACATTATCAAAATTAAAAAAACAAAATGTATCAAAAATAATAAAACATTATATAAAAATTATTACATCTAAAATAAAAAAGATTAAAACCTGTAAAATAAATTGATGATACTTACCTACCACAATTGATCATCCAGCGATGATCAGCAACTATTTTCCAGGAGCCACAGAATAGGTCTGATACTTTGAGCCTTATTCAATTCGGGGCTCGCAACTGTGTCAGATTAGACCGTATGTCTGCGTGCCTGCTGCAAACCCGCAGCCTCCGCAACTTATGGTTCTATTCAATTGGCCGGGCTCGCAATCTCGGCCCGATAGTGCACATTGCATACCATGCATTTATGGGCTTGAACATGATTGCTGACGCAAGGCCGTAACTCGCGGTTAGAGACAGCCAATGTAATGTGGGTCCAATCGTGACTCGTGGTTCAAGCCGTACGACATTGAAATCCAACCTTCGTTTTTCATTGAAGTCTTACAGGCTTGAACCACAAGTCATGATTGGACCCACATTCCATTGGCTGTTTCTAACCACGAGTTAAGGTCTTGCGTCAGCGATCATGTTCAAACCCATAGGACTTCAGTGAAAAATGGAGGTTGGATTTCAAAGTCCTATGGGTTACGATCGGACCCACATTCCAGATATAATGCAATATTGATAAAGCAGTAAATATGATATTCTATTACATGTGCGTTCCATTATATGTATTATATGTATTAACACATTGATTGGACCGATATAACACAGAAAGTAAACAGGAAATAAAGTATTTTTGGGGGCCGATTTGCAAGGTTGAGAATGGTGTGCTATTAATTCTAAGACCTAACATCACTTTCCGTTTTAATAAAAGTACAGTAGAGTATTTATATATGCATTTACAGTGCTCCGTACATGTCATTAAGCCATTTGTGAGATCTCTTTGGTACCAGTAACTTGTGGTTCGATTTTTGCCATTTGCGGGCTTGACAGAGTGGTTAGCAAAGGGGTAATCGGAGCAATTGAATAGCGATTTGATTTTACCGGTCACAAATCTTGCGGCAGCGAAAGATCAAAGGCTTGGAGGGCATTAACTTGCGATTTTATAAATCGCTATGAATCGCTATGAATCACAATGAATCGCAGATCGGAGCCCATAACTCAATTGGAGCCAGGAAACGGAAGCCAATTGATCAGCAAAATAAATTACGGGCTCCATTTGCGAGCCCGGATCTCCCGAGAGCCTCATTTGAATGAGGGTCTTTGTTTTTAAAAACTCCCAAAGTTGCGGGTCAGCTTTCCTTTCATGAGGGCCATGGATGGAGGATTTGGTTCTATTCTTAAGGAAACCATGAAATGGAGGCCTAAATCAGGATTACAGCCACTTTACCGCTAAGCTAACAAGGAAAGTGAAACCTCACATATTTCACCATTATGGTTTTAATAGAAAAATTGTTGTATTTCTCACATATGAAAGCAAGAAAAAAAAACATGCAAAATATGAATAAATTACAAAAACAGATATTGAAAAACTGCTTCATTTAAATGATGTTTTATAATAGTATTGTACATTGTGTATTACTATTATTATATGCTGCTGTGCTATAAACAGTGCGATAATGCAGTCAATCTATATTTTTTTAGGTATCAAAATTTAGAAATGACTTTACAGTAAATTTACGTTTCTAAATATAAATATATATCATTATGCTTAAACTAAAGAGCCATACAATGCCTTGCAAAAGTATTCACCGCCCTTGGCATTTTTCTTGTTTTGTTGCCTCACAACCTAGAATTATTGAACTTACCATTATTGTTTGAGGATTTGCATCATTTAATTTACAGAACATGCCCACAACTTTGAAGATTTTTTTTTTTTGTGTGTGAAGCAAACAACAAATAGGACAAAATAACAGAAAAAGTAAATGTGCATAACTATTCGCCCCCCTAAAGTCCATACTTTGTAGAGCCACCTTTTGCGGCAATCACAGGTCCAAGTCGCTTTGGATAAGTCTCTATGAGCTTGCCACATCTTACCACTGGGATATTTGCCCATTCCTCCTTGCAAAACTGCTCCAGCTCCTTCAAGTTGGATGGTTTGCGCTTGTGAACAGTAATCTTTAAGTCTGACCACAGATTTTCTATTGGATTGAGGTCTGGGCTTTGACTAGGCCATTCCAACACATTTACACGTTTCCCCTTAAACCACTCAAGTGTTGCTTTAGCAGTGTGTTTTGGGTCATTATCCTGCTCCGTCCTAGCCTCAAATCACGCACAGAGTGGTACAGGTTTGACTCAAGAATATCCCTGTATTTAGCACCATCCATTTCTCCCTCAACTCTGAACAGTTTCCCAGTTCTGGCTGCTGAAATGGTGATGGCGTTCTTTGGGTGATGTGATGTGTTGGGTTTGCGCCAGACATAGCATTTTCTTTGATGGCCGAAAAGTTCAATTTTAGTCTCATCAGACCAGAGCACCTACCTCCATACATTTTGGAAGTCTCCCACATGCCTTTTCGCAAACTCAAAACGTGCCATTTTGTTTTTTGCTGAAAGTAATGGCTTTCTTCTGGCCACTCTGCTCTAAAGCCCAACTCTATGGAGTGTACGGCTTATTGTCGTCCTATGTACAGATACTCCAGTCTCTGCTTTGGAAGTCTGCAGCTCCTCCGCGGTTACCTTAGGTCTCTGTGCTGCCTCTCTCGGTCCGCGAGTTTTGGTGGGCCGCCATCTCTCGGCAGGTTTGCTGTTGGGCCATGTTCTTTCCATTTGGTTATTGTAGATTTGATGGTGCTCCTGGAGATCATCAAAGATTTGGATATTTTTTTATAACCTAACCCTGACTTGTACTTCTCAACAACATTGTCCCTTATTTGTTTGGAGAGCTCCTCTGTCTCCATGGCAGTGTTTGGTTAGTGGTGCCTCTTGCTTAGGTGTTGCAGCCTCTGCGGCCTTTCAAAAACGGTGTGAATATGTAATGACAGATCAAGTGACACTCAGATTGCACACAGGTGGACATCATTTCACTAATTATGTGACTTCAGAAGGTAATTAGTTGCACCGGAGCTTTTTATGGGCTTCATAACAAAGGGGGTGAATACATACGCATATGCCAATTTTCTGTTTTCTTTTTCTAAAAAATAGTTTTATGTATATATTTTTCTCATTTCACTTCACCAACTTAGACTATTGTGTTCTGATCCATCACATAAAATTCAGATTAACAAAACATTGAACTTAAGGCTTTTATGTAATAAAATAGGTAAAAAGTCAAGGGGGATGAATACTTTTGCAAGAAACTGTATGTACTAAATTGTAAAGTGAAGGAGAACACGTAGAGAGGACAAATCTTAGTAGATATATCCCATAGTATAATGTAGGAATGGAGAGAAGGTGGTCTGACTTTTATATATGGTCTTCTGAATAATTAAAAATGCTAATGAACAATCTGTTTTTAGAAAATAAATAAATAAACACACCATAACATTGTTAATTTTTATATGAAATTATTTACTGTGGGATTCCACAGTGGTCCTATTCAACTGACAATATAAGAGAAAATGTATGCATACCTTCTGTCAAGTCTATCACTACCTCTCCTTGTCTTGGAACATTGTGACTGAGTTTAAATTTCAATTGGTTGCATTCTTGCTTCGATTCAGAGACATTATTTTACAGTTAGTAGACTAGTAATATATAGCTTATTTATTTTTGTTGGAAATAAATCAAAAAGGTAAAACTTACTGTGAATGAGACAGAGGTGAATGTAAGGTTAAAAGGTCAATTAGTAGTTAGGGGAAAAGTTTTGTGAGGCCAACAAAAGGGAAAATAACCCTGGTGGGAGGAAGGACATGCATTCCCATTCCAGAAAACAGGCTGGTAGCAGCAGAATTATAAAACAGATATCCTGGATAATTTTCTATATATCTGCAGCAAATCGGGTTGTTGCTAACGCTTGTGTAACGAGCCTGCTGCAACTGCGGCCCTTGCAAAGCGCCAAAAGCGCTCCTTGCGCTGGTGGAGATGAGCAAAGTAGGCGCTCATCCCTACGACCTCGTACGACTTAGGCAGGGAGCGCCAAAGGCGCTCATCCCTACGACCCGCTGAACTAAATATCAATTACACCATTCACAATGCGACACCCATTGCAGTTTAAAAAAAAAACACATGGAAAAATTATGGCTCGTAACACTTGCAAAAAGGAAAGAGTCACCGAAGTTAACAGCCGAACCGCGCACATACAAAAACAACAATAACAACACCAAAATGAACAGAAATACAAAAAACACCACTCACAGCATGATGTCTGGGAGTCAGGTTGCACAACAATTTAACCACAATTTGCCGAGTTTCCACACACGAAAATCGCCTAAGCAAGAAAAAAAATGGCTGCCAAAAACAAACGAAAACGAGAACAGATTGTTAGCTCTTCAGGATATTGATTGCTGGATATATTAATTACAAATAGGCAAAGTATATTAATTTATTATTTCATTAACAAATATATATATATAGAAAGAAAAAAAAAAGGACCAGGGGAGAGGATCGCAATGAGCCACAAAAGGAGAAGCTCGCAATGAGTGCCAAAGCCAATGACTGAGAAAGGTGCTCAGACCACCAAAACTACACGAGCGGAGAGCCTCACAATGAACACCGAAGGCGCTCATTGCAAGCCACACGATGAACGCCAAAGGGGCTCAGCGCGGGGCTCACCATCAGTGCACAGGGTGCTCAGAGAACCAAAAGTAGAGCAGAGGAGTGGATCGCAAAAAGCGCCAAAGGCGTTCAACACGGGTCTCACAATGAGCACCAAGAGTGCTCAGAGGAGAAAAAAAACACACGAGGGGAGAGGCTTGCAACGAGTGCCAACGGCGATCAGCGTGGCCCTTGCAATGAGCGCCAAAGGTGCTCACACCACCAAAATGACACGAGCAAAGAGGATCGCAATGAGCACCGAAGGCTCTCATTGTGATCCCCGCGATGAGCACTGAAGGTGCTCAACGCGGTGCTCACAATGAGAGCAGAGGGTGTTCAGAGGAGCAAAAGTACACCAGCTGGGCTTGCAATGAGCGCCAAAGGTGGTCAGACGACCAAAAGCTTACATTGTGTGCCAAACAGAATTCCCAGCCTTACAATTTTATTGACGGTCATTTTTTGATGGACAAGTCGCTAGTTTAAATATAAATTGCAGAAACATGTAATGAGAAAGCCATTTGCCTACTTGCGCTTAATAAAAATTAATTTGGTAATGGTCATTTATAATTACATTAGATACTGTTGTGCATTTCCCAACATAATTTAGTACCTTTCTACACACAATAGCATGCTTAGCATCTGTTCAGAGTACTTTCTCCATGCCCTCATATGCCTCACAAGGGTAATATCCATAGAAGGGCAAAACAGCAGTCTGCAATTAGTATTTGGCACTATACCCTAATCCCTGTTTGTGTTCTGATGGCTGCCTATGAGCATGGATTCCATATTAAGTGGACTAAAGGAAAAAAGGTGGAACATTTTAAGCCTCATTTGCATATTACCATTTCTGATGGAGAAACAGGTCTTCTGGAAGTCCTGATACACGTAAATGTGCCTACTGGATATACAGTGGAGGCTTTCAATCACCCTTCTATTCACCATAGCATAATTCATGTCTAATTTACCACAGCACACACAGTTTAAGAAGTCTTGTGGTTATCTTTGACCGACTAAAGGACACAAACTGTGTACTAAACAGAGTGTAGAGAATACTTTGATGAAAATGTACACACAAAAGAGCATTGCACTTATAGCATACAAGGTGGTTTGCATAGGTGTAACTAAAGGGAATAGGAGTAGGAGCAGAAATAATCCACCTCTGAATGTGTAATCTTATGTATATAGTACACCTAGGGCTAATTCATATTTCCTAATGACAGTACTTGAATGCCTGACTATATACAGTATCCTGCGAACCTGGACATACCAAGGGACCTATGAACTGTGTTGGTTATAATTGTATTTGAGCCCCAGCAATCACCCTTTCAGGAAACCCCAGACTGGGTGGGATCCCTGGATTGTGAAGGACAAAAAAATTAAAATAAGAAAATTAGTCTGTTGAGACAATCTGATCAATTTTTAGCATAATAATAACGCCCCCTCTATGTATAAGGGCGGATTTTTATATAGTTTGTTAATATAACTGTAGATAGTCAAGAGAGAGTTGTGATCTCCCATCCTCCCACTATCAAACAAATATACCTAATTACCTCCCCCAACTTGGAGGGGCAGTTGATCAGTCCTGGCTTCCACCTCGTAAGAGAGCAACCCTGGGCCACACTTATCTGTTCCGAGCTTGGCAGCCAGGATGTTAAGCATTGTTATGTAACTTATTCCCATTTGGTTATGCACCTTTTAGCTAAGTGTCATTGTCATGGTAGGCAGTTTATTGCTACAAGGTATAGAAACACTTAATTTGAAAAAGGGTCTCCCATTTTTGAAATTAAAGGTTTCATGTTTATTATGGTTTGTGATTGAGAGCAGTGGCAGAACTAGTGAATGGAGGGCCCCGGTGCAAAAAACAGAAATGCATAACCTTCCCTTCAGCACTCAATGGGTTTGGTAAATAGTAAAATAGGATGTTGACGGGAGATAGAGATAGGGAGAGGAGGGTTAAAGAGTAATTGAAGCTGGAGTGAGAGCGTAAAGGAAGAGAGAGAAAAAGAAGAGAGAAGGAAGGAGCCAGAGAAGGGGAGAACATGAAGATACAGAAAAGGGAGAGAGGGCAGGGATGAGAAGTAGAAATAAAATGGGAAGAAATGGAAGGAGAGACATATGAAAGAGTTAAAAGAGAAAAATTGAAGGGGCATGGGTAAAGGCAGATATTGTGATTTAGAATGCAGCTGAAGAGAGAGGAGGGGAAAGGTGGAATGAGAGTGGCATGATATGGGAAAGAAAGGGGTGAAAGAAAGGGGAGACACAGAGAGAGAAGAAAGGGAAGAAAACATGGGGAATGGGGAGAAATGGGGAGAGGATGAGAAAAAAGTGGATGCAGAGGATAGGTGAAATAGCTGATACAACATAGGTCAAGCAGCTGGGTCAATTGTTAATGGAATTAATCTCTGATCACATCATACAATCATGCATCCAGAAAAAGAGTTAAACATAGGTTTGGCATTTGAACCAGGCTTTTATGTTTTCAGTGATTGAGGGTCAACATCATGCCACATTTTCTGGGTATTTTCTTTTTTGTACAGGTGGATCAGACAGAGACTTGTATATACTTACCTGTGATGACGCAGACATTTCTAATTTTCTCTTTTTTTCCTCAGCAATAGCATATCATAGCAAACATTTCTCAACATGTCAAAGTTGTTTATCAGCCTCACTAAAGGTGAAGTTTTTGCTCAGATGGGGTGGCATATCACTGACACAAAACATCCATGCTGTTATTAGTGTCTTTGCTGCTGTGGTGCTGTGTTGCGAACAGCTGGGAGTATCATATTATTAATGTGCTGTGATGATGAAGTCAAAATAACTTAATAGACCTATTGGTGCAAAGTAATTACCAGCTAGTTATTGACAAAATACGACTACCTACACTGAATTTAGGATGCCACCTGTGTGGTACATGTAAAGCATGTCCTCAAATTAAGATGATCATTTTTTAATCACTTTGGTGTTATATCCAATGAGACAACATATCTTCTGTTTTATAATGGGTGTCATTTATCAGCTAGTTTGCATGTGTGGCATGAGAAACATGGGTACAACAAGAATATAGTTCCATAGACATATTTTGGAACTTATACATTCAGTCATCAGTGAGGAAGATACATTTGTCACACTAAAATAATTTGTAGTAATGACCCAAGATGTCTATCATTTATTGGAATATATATGATAGCACAATTAATCAGGTTATTTGGTAAGGTAAAAAAGCTTCTGTATCAAATGTTTTTAATGAAGGTTTCAGTTTCTCACCATTTATAAACCCAATATTTAAAAACATAGAGAGTATTAACTTTTTCTCTCTCGTTGATATTTGGTAATTTCACCTTATAAAATACAGCTGTGCTTTAAATGTTATTTTATAATAGATTTATCTCAAAAATAAAGTACCTATGTATAGAGTCATGTTCACAAATTTGATTATGGAGAGGATTAAGTTTTAACACCACCTCTAATTTCCATCAACTTAAATAGGTATAGCTGTTACAACACTTTTTGCTTTATGAGTCAAAGCTATAGCTCAGATGAAATGTACGTTGGGTTTTTCTATTATGACATCATCAATCAGGGTCAGTGTCTGAAAATTTAACCGACTATCAAATGGTATTTTGTAAAAAAGAAGGTATTCTTTTTTTTATTAAAAAAATGTTTTTATAACCAATGACAAATGGATGTAAGCAATGGCATTATACATCTTTTAAATCAAAATCTAGAGTAAATTAGTAGTGGGTGCAGTAACTGCTGCGTGAGCTACTGCTACCAAGAAATTTCACATCTATATTGAGAGGAAACAGTACTCAAAGACCTCCATTCAAAGGCAACTGTTACAGAGCGATTCAATTGAACATACCCACAGCTACCTGGCTGAAAGCTGAAAGCCCAAACCATAAACCATGTACCCGTAAGTAGCATTTCAGAGCATGATCATGATCAATTAAGCAAGCCCGTAACTAACGATTTAGAAACAGCCAATAGTAAATTAGTCTGTTATCATGACGTCAGTAAAACAAGGAAACTAGACAATCAATTAGCATTTAGAAGTCTGATATGTGATCGGACTCTCAAACCGGCAATGTACAAAATAATAAAAATGAATGACGATACTGTTCTAGCCCATGTGGGTGGCCTGATATGTATAAAAAGTAAAAAAATATTTATTTTTTTATTGCAGATTTGCGAGCTTGAGACTTTTGCACAATCAATTCTAATGTCTTTCATTGCTTTCCCTGTCTTTTAATAATAGTTGTAATGTTTATGTGTGAGGGATATTCTCTGTAAATGCTTGGTTTCATTTGCATGAGAATACATGGCAATAGTATATTTACCCGAGTAAGAGTTGTCTCTCTATAATAATGGCTATTTTATTACTTAAACAGTATATAGTAACATTGTGTTATTGAGAAAAAAATCTAATTTAAATGTGTTTCTTATAACAATGCAACATCAGTTTTAACTGATTAGAGACACTGTAGCTCATACCCCCTAATTTGTTTGATTCAATGTTACATTCAGTATTATGTGGATTAAGAGAGTAATATATTGGCATCATTCTTTGATTTTCACTATTTTGTTTATGGAAAACTGTATTTTTCCTACTTTAGTTGATTAATAAAAGTTATGTTTTAACAGTTGGATGCATCAAGTATTATACCCTTAAAAGTGTAGCTTATTTCGTTTCTTCTTTTCACAAACAATAAGTAGCATCATTAGATACTTGTACCTTTGGGATTTCATTTTGTAACTGGCTATTTTTCCTTGTAATTTTCAGTATAAGTTTACATCAATAATTATTGATAGTTATAACGGAAAGTTATAGTACATGCTAGAATTGTTTGGAGTACAGTGCCTGCAACCTATTATTATTATTATTGTTCATACCTCTCCTCTTATGGCTACTCTAGAATTACCACTACTAACCCTTTCCCCTACATCAGTGCTTGTCAGTCACCTACCCATGTGACTCTATATATGGGCAGTAAATCTGTTCTCTGGGGGAAATGCTGTTACATAAACTATGAAATACTAAATGCAGAATATTTACATGGGCAAAACAATGTATGAATTATAGGATGCATTTACTGAGCATACAAGCATATATAAACTATGTATTGCCTTATTTTGAAGTGCGAGTGGGGATAATAAAATATTCTGTAGTATTTTTGCTTACTGCTAGGTACAATAAACAGATTGCATTTGAATTTAAATAAAACAGTAGTGTATATATATATATATATATATATATATATATATATATATATATATATATATATATATATATATATAAATTTAAAAAAGCCTACATTCATATTAAACTAAACTAAATTATAAATCCTAATATTTAGATATGTTTGTGTTTTACACACTACATCTTTTGTTTTTGCAATAGGTATTTGCTCATTTCATTTTCCCCTTCATTTCCTGTCCTCCTGTTTTTCTGTCTCTTTCTCTTTCACTTATTTCCTGACATGCAGCCCCCTAGGGTTGCTATGAACAGCAGCACTGAGTGGCACTGGCAGTGGTAAATGTGGTGAGCTGCCCTTTAGCTGGCATCTTGTTATAGAAAAAGAAAATCTATGATTCTCAGAGTGGTTTCTTGCTTAGAGGGTGATCCTAATTAAATAGTAAAATGTCAAACATTAGTAAGTAGGAGGGTATCCCTGTGGGGTGCAATGATGCATCAAGTTTATTAATCAGTGAGCAGCAGTTCACTTCTAAGTTTTCTGTATACTAAAAGCCACTGATGCTTAACTAAAGAAAAGCTAAATATACAAAAATGTAGTGAGATTTTCATTATACTCTTACAAATAATCTCTAAATTTAACAAACTTAGCTTAAAATCACATATACATATATGGATACTGTGAGCATAAAGGTGGAATAGTGGTTGATGTTAGATACATCAGACCTGATTTGCTAGACAGCAACCAGAGGATTTCTCAGTTAAATGCCCCAGGGAGAGATGTTACAGTTTGCAATATGCATAGCTGATGCTCTGCAAAACATGGTATGGGTCCCTGGGGCGGAGTATTTGGAGAGCAGGGGGGGCCAATGCTCCAACAGCACTAGTTGCTGTATAACAGACCACAGCTTGGATCTGGTTTTCAAGAGTTAGCTAATTGGCACTCACCTGTAGCTACTCAATTAGCAGACAGGCCTTTAAAAGAAGAGAGCAGCCTGCTCCAAGAGAGAGAGGAAAAGACAGCTAGGAGAGGCTGCGCTTATTGCAAAGACATTGCTTTTGTTTGGGAAATTGGTAAGTGGGAAAGCCACCCAATTGCAGATAGCAAGTACTGTCTAGTAAGAGCTCAAGTAAGAGCAAGGGATTTTGTTTGTTTTGTTATTATTTAAAGTACCTGCTTTCAAACTGAATAAAAAAGGAAAATTGAGCTGAAGGTGTCCTGGACTTTGTATACCCTAGAAGGCTGTGGTTACTGCAAGATCGGTGACAATCCTACCTGTAAAAGAAGTGGTTTGTCACATATGGTGGAGAATGCGGGCACCCACGTAAGCCTGAGGGTAGAAGTCATTTAAAGCTCAACATGGAGGATGTTATCAAGGCTCTGATCCAATCCTCCTCTGTGCAACAGGAGACTAACAGGAGAGCTGCAGAAAACAGTGCAGCCCTGCAGCAACTGGTGCTGGCCCAGGCAGAGTGTGCTAAAGTCCTGGCCAAAACACAAATGGAGGGCACTGAGTCCTTGGTGAAACAGCTTGTTGTGACACAAGCGGAGATGTTTAAAGTAGCCCGTGAGGAGCAGCAAAAAGTCACCCAGGGACTACAACAGGTAATCCAAGCGATCTCTGGAAAACTGAATGGAGACCCTGATGGAAGATACCAGGGGCCAAAGGTGATTCGGGCGAGCCACTATCTTCAGAAAATGACCGCATCAGATGATGTTGAGGCGTACCTTCTGGCATTTGAGCGCACTGCTGAGAGGGATGGATGGCCGGCTGGTGAGTGGGCAAGCATACTGGCACCGTTCCTAAGTGGAGAGCCGCAGAAGGCATATTATGACCTAGAACCAGCCGATGCAAGTATCTACAGCAAATTGAAAGCTGAAATCTTGGCACGACTGGGTGTAACCTCTGCAGTACGTGCCCAAAGGTTCCACTCGTGGTCATATTCTTCAGACAAAGCCGCACGTTCCCAAATGTTTGAGCTCATACACCTTGCACGGAAATGGTTACAACCTGAAATCCATTCAGCTAGCCACATTGTGGAAACCTTAGTAATGGACCGGTTTTTGCGTGGTTTACCAGCTTCCCTGCGTCGCTGGGTCAGCCAAAGTGACCCCCATACAGCTGACCAACTGATTGCCTTGGTGGAAAGATATGCGGCTGCAGGAGAACTGCTATGTCCTACTTCACAGGCAAACCCTCGCAATCCTAAGCCCCAAGATTCTGCAAGACCGGGTAAGACTGTTCAAGGTTTAAGGGGGGCATCCAGGTCTAATAGGCCTGGGAAAGGAACTAATTGGTGGTCAGACTGTACTGTCAAATGTTTCAAGTGCAAAGAGGATGGTCATATGGCCAAAGACTGTCCATTTAAGGATGAACCTATGGAATGCAATATGGGCAAAAGTGAGGGAACACGTTCATTTTTGCTCAGTTGTTATGGTATTGTTAACAATGACTATGATAATAACGCTCATAAATGCTGTGTAACTGTGAATGGAAAAATGTCTAAAGCATTACTTGATTCAGGTAGTATGGTTACGTTGGTAGCAGAGTCTATAATACCTTGTGTAAAACCTGATCATGGACAGAAAATAGGCATTATCTGTGTTCATGGTGATAAAAAGGAATACCCCACTGCGGAAGTAAATATTGGAACCCAGTATGGGAATTTAAAGTACCGAGTGGGTGTAGTACCTAGATTAGCCCATGAGGTAGTGATCGGTAGAGACTTTCCTCATTTTCTAAAATTATGGGCAGCTTTACAAAAGACAGACCAAAATTTATCAGAAATGAGTCAGTCTGTCGAGGATAATGTGTTCCCTTTTTCCGATATTGACTTGGGTTTTGACCACTGTGACGGAAAAATAAGGAAAAAGAAAAAATACTGCCCTAAACCAGTATTAATAGGAGATAACCCAGCTCAAACTAGTGAGGAGCCTACTAATAATGCAGACAAGGATAAGGACTTAATTGATATTGGAATTAGTCCAGGTAACTTTAAAAGCGCTCAGTGGGAAGATCCCACTTTAGTGACAGCTAGAAATGATATTAAAGTTGTAAACGGGGTTGTTAATCAGCCAGGAGGAGCACTGCCGTTCCCCTATTTTGAAGTACAAAATGACCTAATTTACCGTGTAGAAAAAAAGGATTCAGACATCATTAGGCAGCTGTTGGTTCCTCAGACTTACCAGAATATAGTGCTAAAGTTGGCTCACAGCCACATATTAGGGGGACACTTGGGAGTCGGAAAAACTAGAGAGAGAGTCCTTAGACGGTTTTACTGGCCTGGAGTGTTTGCTGCTATTACAAACTATTGCTCCTCATGTCCTGAGTGCCAGTACAGGGCTCCTTTCAAGACTTTTCGTAGTCCACTTGTACCCTTACCCATAATTGACGTGCCTTTTGAAAGGATCGCTATGGACTTAGTGGGGCCACTGGTAAAGTCCGCTAGGGGACACCAATATATATTAGTCATCTTGGACTATGCAACTCGCTATCCTGAGGCCATTCCCTTGCGTAATACCTCTGCAAAGCTAATAGCTAAGGAACTTATGTTGATGTTCAGTAGGGTGGGTATCCCTAAAGAAATACTGACAGACCAGGGGACCCCGTTCATGTCCAGAGTCACAAAAGAGTTGTGCAGGCTCTTGCAGGTTAAACATCTTAAGACCTCAGTATATCACCCACAGACTGATGGTTTAGTAGAGAGGTTCAACAAAACCCTTAAGAGTATGCTACGCAAGGTAATTGATGCAGATGGAAGAAATTGGGATTTTTTATTGCCATATCTACTGTTTTCCATTAGGGAAGTTCCACAGGCCTCCACGGGCTTCTCTCCTTTTGAATTATTATATGGAAGACATCCCAGGGGAATATTGGATATTGCTAAGGAGACCTGGGAACAGGAGACTACTCCTCACAGGAGTGTAATTGAGCATATAGCTCAAATGCAGGATAGAATGGCCACCATCATGCCTATTGTCAGGGAACACATGCTGGAAGTCCAGCAGGCTCAGAAAAACAGCTATAACCGTAATGCTAGAGTCAGAGTGTTCCAACCTGGAGACAGGGTATTGGTTCTGGTCCCTACTGTGGAGAATAAGTTCCTTGCGACTTGGCATGGACCCTATGAAATAATAGAGAAAGTGAGTGATGTCAATTATAAAGTCAGACAACCAGGAAGAAGAAAGCCTGAACAGTTGTATCATATAAATCTGTTAAAGCCATGGAAGGACAGGGAGGTCCTGGTTGCTTTAAAACCTTCAGAACCTCCTATAGTAGAGCCAGATGTGAACGTATCTAAGACTCTGTCTGTCCATCAAAAGCAAGAGGTCAGAGATTTCATCAGAAGAAATAGGGATGTTTTCTCGATAGTTCCAGGAAAGACTAAAGTGATTAAACATGACATAATAACCGAACCAGGGAAAAGAGTTAACCTCAAACCCTATAGAATTCCTGAGGCCCGGAGGGAGGTTATAAACTTAGAGGTTGAGAGCATGTTAAAACTTGGAGTCATTGAAGAATCCCAGAGTAACTGGAGTAGTCCTATTGTATTGGTGCCAAAACCTGATGGCACATGGAGGTTCTGCAATGACTACCGCAAGTTAAACGCCCTCTCAAAATTTGATGCTTACCCAATGCCAAGAGTTGATGAGTTAATAGAAAGACTGGGCAAAGCTCGTTATCTAACAACCTTGGATTTAACAAAGGGTTACTGGCAGGTCCCGCTCACTGAAAGAGCCAAAGAAAAGACAGCCTTTTCAACACCCAGTGGCCTGTTTCAGTACACTGTATTGCCATTTGGGTTACATGGGGCACCTGCCACATTCCAACGAATGATGGACAGAATTCTTAAACCTCATGTTCGTTATGCTGCAGCATACTTGGATGATGTCGTCATCCACAGTGCAGACTGGGAATCCCACCTCCCTAAAGTTCAAGCGGTACTTGATGCTATCCGCTCAGCAGGCTTAACTGCCAATCCTTCCAAGTGTACGATTGGTTTAGAGGAAGCTAAGTACTTAGGTTATTCTATTGGGAGGGGTTTGGTTAAACCACAGGAAGCCAAAGTAGAAGCCATACAAAAATGGCCACAGCCCCTTACGAAGAAACAAGTAAAGGCATTTTTGGGTTTAATTGGATATTATAGGCGGTTCATTCCAGATTTTGCTACCATTGCTGCACCCCTGACAGACCTTATTAAAGCAAAATCCCCAGTCATAGTTAAATGGTGCCCTGAGGCAGAAAAGGCTTTTAAGAGTCTGAAGGAAGCTATCTGTAGCCATCCTGTCTTAGTGACCCCAGATTTTTCCAGGGATTTTATAGTTCAGACAGATGCTTCTGATGTGGGCTTGGGGGCTGTTCTTTCACAGGAATACCAGGGTGAAGAACACCCTGTTTTCTTTTTGAGCAGAAAGTTAAACCCACATGAGAAGAACTACTCTATTGTTGAAAAAGAGTGTCTTGCTATTAAGTGGGCATTAGACTCTCTTAAATACTACCTACTAGGCAGAAGGTTTCGATTGATAACGGACCATGCTCCTCTGACGTGGATGTATCAGAACAGGGAAAGTAACTCCAGAGTAACCAGATGGTTTTTGAGTTTGCAATCTTTTAATTTCACTGTGGAACACAGGGCTGGTCTGCAACAAGGTAATGCTGATGGGCTTTCGAGGGTACACTCCCTGATTTCCATGGTCGCTCAAACCCTTGGGTATGAGCTGGGGGGGAGGATATGTGAGCATAAAGGTGGAATAGTGGTTGATGGGAGATACATCAGACCTGATTTGCTAGACAGCAACCAGAGGATTTCTCAGTTAAATGCCCCAGGGAGAGATGTTACAGTTTGCAATATGCATAGCTGATGCTCTGCAAAACATGGTATGGGTCCCTGGGGCGGAGTATTTGGAGAGCAGGGGGGGCCAATGCTCCAACAGCACTAGTTGCTGTATAACAGACCACAGCTTGGATCTGGTTTTCAAGAGTTAGCTAATTGGCACTCACCTGTAGCTACTCAATTAGCAGACAGGCCTTTAAAAGAAGAGAGCAGCCTGCTCCAAGAGAGAGAGGAAAAGACAGCTAGGAGAGGCTGCGCTTATTGCAAAGACATTGCTTTTGTTTGGGAAATTGGTAAGTGGGAAAGCCACCCAATTGCAGATAGCAAGTACTGTCTAGTAAGAGCTCAAGTAAGAGCAAGGGATTTT